>OX411819.1:5521972-6721972 GCA_948253155.1 Leucoma salicis
AACGCTCGGAGGCCGGTATGTTAGCCACTCCACCATCTGTGCAGACTGCAATAGCTTAACGGCCATAGCACTTCCCCGGATTGGATGGGACGCTGACTCTTCCTGCTTGAAGTAAAGTTCCTTTTCTCCACTTTTTAAATTTGTTCTTTATAACATCTTAATTCCTTTTATTCTTGAGTTTTTCAACGGCTAGACTCCACCTGCATGCATTAATTAGAATGGCCCATAGTACAGTTTAGTACCATTTTTTTACACAATGCAATTTGATTTGAACGCTGAATCAAGATGATGAATAAAAGTCTTACCGTGGCAAATTTGCATACATTGATGGTTATTATTGGTAAAGTAGAACACAATTTCCTGATTTTAGACATCGAATGTAAACCGGGTGAATTGCTAACTAGTTTGGTATAGGTGCTAGTTTACAGATGGATATACCTTCAACTAAAAATCTGTTTTATTCCGGCAGTAAGTGTCAGCAATACCAAGAAGTGTATTTAACACCCAAAAAAACTCAGTTAACTCAACTCCTTTTATTTAAAAAAGGTAAAAATAATTATTATAACCAATATACCGTAATATCTCAATTTAAGTAAATTTAGGAAAGCTAATTTTTCAGACAAAACGGGTTGTTAAGTGATTTGATTTTAAAAGACAACACCTTGCACTATGGAATCCCTGTATCTCGGGGTAGGTACTTTACAAACACAAAGTACCTACACCCGAACTCAGCATTTGTGGATCACACGAAGAATTGTACCCTGCCGGAATCGAAACCACAACACTCGGCACGGGAGACCGGTATCTAAACCACACTGCACACATATCAAATGTGTGCAGTCGAACTTATAACTTCAATTAAAAGAAAATCTTTTATCAAGGGAACTTCGATCATCAATACTAAAGGGGATAAAGAAAAGGTAAATGCCTTAACAAACAAGCACACAGCCCACCTGATGGTAAGCGGTAGCGTATAGATACTAGCAACACCAGAGGCATCACTTGCACGTCCCCCTCTCCAAGCACATGGATAGAAGGGATGATAAGGCGAGGATAGGAAGGATACTAAGGAGAGTACAGGAAGGATAATAAGGAGAAGATATGGTGGGGGCTTGGGCCTCCGGCGCTCTCACTCACCATACGGAATACAACGGCAGGAATCCCTACATCTTCTGTGAGAGGGTGGTACTTTCTCAATCGTGCCGGCCAGCTAATGCTGGGTTAAGCAAGGCCACTAGGCAATCTAGAACCTTAACAAATATATTTTTTACTTACTTATTTTTTATGTGCTCTCATAATAAGGAAATCATTTATACATTACATATTGATAAAATTCTTCACAGAAGCTCATTACAATCTTGTAAAAGAAAAATATCCATCGCTTTCCGAATGATCGAATGTGGAATTTAATTAAAATCAGCTCTTGATGTTGAATCAATTTCTTTTCTTCTTCAAATATGCTATTGATACGAGTACATTCGTATTATGTATAGGAACTTACTTATAATTAAATTCACTCGTATATAAAAGATTGATGATACATTCGACAATGTTTTGTTACTGTAATACAATACGAATGTGTCGAAAGATTTGTCGATTATTGCATAATGAAGATTCCACACTTTCAATATTAATATTAAAAATTATAATTTGTTCGTGAGTTGAGCATTTCTTTCCAGCTCTTTATTGGAACATGATCACAGAATAAAACAACGGTTTAGCTAGTAGTAGACTTGCTTATCCCAGCAAGAATGGGTCAGCTCGATCGGGGAAGAACCAATGGTAGTGGCACCTACCGTTGTGTTTCGTATGATGAGTGAGAGTGCCGGCGTAAATATATCATTATGCATACAATAATTTAATTATCTACCAAATGAAGTTAGTTTCTCGTTTTTGTCGGTGGAGAGGAACACGTAGGAAGATCCTAGCACTGAAGTAATGTAACATAACTATGTTACACTGGAACTCCAGTGGCCCGCCAATAGAGGCGGAGAGACGGCACACGGGCACACCCGCCGTGTGCCGTTTTGTTGTTTCTGTAGATCGTTTCGCCAATCTGAATCGTCGCCGTCGAGAGACGGACGATGGAGCCACTGATTGACGGAGAAACATTCCAACACTTTCATAAATTTTTGCATTTACAATATCATTAGGATAGAAGAGTGCGGCCCACAGCGGGTTTCTTTAGTGCTGTACTACCCTGTTCATTGACCCGAACGACGAGGTGTGCGGTTAGGAACATTTTTGCTAGTAGAGTGTAGGGCCTGTAGTGCTCACTCTCACTGCAGAAAATCGGCCATATCAGGGACACAGCCTGCTCACCATAAAGATCCAGAATTACTTTAAAGAAAGTTCTGGGGACAAAATAGGTCATCAACAACGTTTGCATTTGAAAAGATGGTAGGTAGTATCTAAACTTGCGGTCCGTATGTTTGCAACTGACACTTGCCGCCAAAACCTACAAACAGAGTGATTTTGGATTGAGTTTTACTAATCTTATTGTAGTATTCACTTCCTTTAGTCGCCTCGTACGATACCCGTAGGATTGAATATGGTATTAACTTAATCTAGACTGTCACCATATAGTTAAGGTCTCAAATTCGAATCCTGGGTTATGAAAAAATTTTTTTCCATTAGGAAATTCTTGATCTTCCCCCTATTACGTTGCCACAAAGTGTCATGTGCTCATTGTAGGGTTCTTGCATGTTTACTTACCCCTTTACGAAGGGAGACTATAATACCTATCCTACATCTAGTTTTTGTAATTATTTCTTTCGATTTTCCAGTCTAAATAACTTTTAAGATTTCAAAATATTAATCCAAAATTAATAGTTCAAAAGTTAATCAAACTTCTGTATGATTGTAATTGGATGGCATTAAAACCCTTTCACTTCAGACGAAAAAACTACCAATTGGTAGATTACTATTAACTGTTGGTAAGGTCGATGAACAGTGAATAATTGACTACTGACCGGCAGCCGACCTCAAATCATATTGAAAAACGAATATATCAGTTTAGAAGATCATCGCGTGCCGCGAAACGCTACCGATTACCAGATTCCTTGGCAACACCAAATTAACAAGAGCCTGCTATACTACAGAGTGTTCTAAAATTATTTAATGTGTCTTTTGATATTATCAAATAATACTAATATATTTTTAGATATGGTAGATAACTAATAAAACAAAATTAAGTCAGAAACACAAGATAGTCGAATAAGTAACCGAATTTCAGTCGGAGCGGTCCGACACTCGCCACGTACGTAAGGATGTATTAATATATGAGCTGCTAGAGTTATATATTTTCTATTCTCTCACTATAATAATCCAGGACGACATGACCCTTAAGAGGTCAGGTGTTATATTAACGGCTTTACGCGCTGTTCAAGGGTATTATTACATATTACTCTGAATTGCTGTAAATAACTGATAAAGCTAATTTCTATCTATTTAACTGTACCTAAGATTGAAATCCTGCCTAATCTACCACTAAAGAAGAAGTTAAGACTAAATATGAAGGTGTAAAGCATTTTAAACATGTCCTCTTACGAAATTTGAACACTCTGTGTACAAGAGTTAAAAAAATCTACAGCTCTTTTCAAATGGTTACCACGGCCGAATTTTTGGGATAATCACTTCGGATTCGAGCGGGATCGTGTCACATTCGGATTCCATTCTCACGAGTGAACAGAACCTTGTGAGTGGTCATTCGTTCCTGGGATGCGCATAGAGTTGTGCACGAAAAGCCTGGGGCGTCTATTAAATGCAAGGCTTCGAGTTGAAAAGGATTTGCATAATATAGTAGGTTTCTATAGCATGTAATTTTGAGGAGTTTCTCATGCGGCCTTGCTAATCCAACCCTGCAATTTTTTTTTTGTTATAGGCCTATTATCGTACTTAAATAGAAAGGTATAATAAATTATTGATAGGAAAAGAAATGTCTCTCTATAATTTTTTTTGTGGATCTTGAATTCAAAGTATGCAGGTGTTTAACTTCTATGAAAGTCTTTTAATTACTCCGTTTTAAATTAAAAGGAATATTTTTGTATGAATTACATTATGTTCTAAACATATTTGAAGTGACCCTTTGGGTAATTGAAACATACAAAGATTTAAGAAATACACAAACAAACATGCGATTTTAGATATTTTTGTACCTGTTTGCCAGCAATATTTTTCTATTAGTTTGTCCACTAAAAATTTACATTAGGGATATTTTACCATTAAACACAAAGTGAAAAAAAAGCTAAGCATGTCAAATGCTAAAAATATATATAAAATATCTAGATATTTTACCAGATTTTGTCCGCAACTTTCGTCTTTCTTTCTTTCATACATGCAAAATTTCATGATGCTGATCGGCTTAGTATTTGCGGTGTGCAAGTGTCGCAAACAAATAAATAAATAAAAAACTCATTGACGCATTTATAATGTTAGTAAGGATTTTAATTTGCTTTACAACTTTAAGCAATATAGTTCGATTTATGCTGATATTGTACTATTATTTGGAAGTAAGATATTTCTTGTAAGTTTTTTTTATATCATAAGTACCTTTACCCAACTGTTACTAACAAATTATTTGTAAAATTGGAAAAAGAGAGAGCTTTCCTACTGCTCGCAGTAAGTACCTACTAACTATTAGTCACTTTTTGCTGCTGAGCATGTTAAGTGCTAAAATACAGATCAAACTCTCCTTCTGTTATTTCTTAAAAGATAATCAGAAGGAGTAATCGTGTGAATATGATTCATGCAGTTTTGCATGTCGATTCGTGATAAACGTGATGTAATTTCGTTGATTGCACACCTCACACCAATTGCTTCGCTATGAGAATTCGTTTAGACACGATTTTGTGAAATTCCGAACTGATGCGTTCGAAAATAAAAGAGCATTCTTCATGCATGTGAATTCTTCGTGTTCTTTTGTTTGAGGTTAATAACGCATTTTCAACTTTATTTTATTTATAACTTCATTTCCGACGTCTTTCTTTCTTTCTTTAACTAGAGACTTTATTAGCAGGATCCATTAAGATTGAATATTTCATTTATTTCTCCAAAAGTTAATTAATAAGTGGTAAAGGGTAGTACGTAAAAGACGACCTATTTCGTGACTAATACTGCAATATAAAGGACCACCAAGAAGGTACATAAAAAAGTACAACTTACATTTGTAAATTTAAGTTATATATACGAATAAATAAGATAAATATAAGAGCAATTAGTCGAGGTGTCGTTTCTCGGTACTTCACGTGCGAATACGTTTAATAACACTATAAAGAGTTTTAAAGGGACCGCTGTCAAAACATACGCATTCACAAGTTTCAACCAGTCATTGTTTTTTCTTTTTCGCAGGTGCAGAATGAGTGTTTGACCAAAAAAACGGTTTTACGACGGCGCTTGGACTTACCTGCCGGCGTCATCGGAGAGCTTTTTGAAAAAAGAATTATGCGAAATAAAAATAAATGATTTTGTCTGTGGTGGAATTTTATTGCTTTTTATTCTGCCTCGTTGGGCTAGTGGTATAAGTTTGTGACTTATTGTGGCAAGGTGCTGAGTTTGAATCCTGGATCTTGCCAAAAGTTATAATAACTAGGAGTCAGGATTTCCTTTTGTTAATGGTGATAGTGGAAATAACATAAATATTTACTTAGGTGCTGCGATGCCTTAGAACTAGAGCGCTCCTACAGGGAAAAGTTATGGCACATGTTCGAAGGTAATCTGTGCGCATAAACGACATAATGGATTTGAACTTTGGTGTCCACGTGGATGAAATCACGTGCATAAATTAAAAATATAAGATATGAATCAAAATAATGTAAGGAGCTCCTAACGAAATGCAGTTCATTTTTTTTGATTGGCAATTTGCACCCTTGCATAGTGAGAGGGTATGTAACATATCTTAAATGTACAAACATAACTCTGTTACGTTTATATAGTACTAGCCTTTGCCCGCGGCTTCGCCGCAGCCAATAGCTAGTTTTTCGGTTATATCAGGTTCCCGTTATAGTAGCGGGATAAAATGTATACCAGTTGTTAAGTCTAATCAAGAGCTATCAAACAAAAATAGTTGCATCAAAATCCGTTCAGTAGTTTTTGCGTGATGCGCGAAAAAAAACAAACAGAGAAACAGACAAAAAATCTAAAAAAAATCGTTTTGTGTTTAAACACGCCTATATAGCCTAATTCAGTAATTTTTTCTCAAATATCTTAAATGTACAGACACAGCTCTGTTACAGCTTTATAATAGTACTAGCCTTTGCAAGCGGCTTCGCCGCAGCCAAAAGCTAGTTTTTCGGTTATATCTCAGGTTCCCGATATAGTAGCGGGATAAAATGACTACCAGTTTTTAAGTCAAATCAAGGCCTTTCAAATAAAAAATGGTGCATCAAAATCCATCTAGTAGTTCTTTTAAATAAATTCTACAAAAAAATCTAGTTTAAATAATTTTCTAGTTTTTCGGTTATATCTCAGGTTCCCGATATAGTAGCGGGATAAAATGTATACCAGTTTTTAAGTCTAATCAAGGCCTTTCAAATAAAAAAAGTTGCATCAAAATCCGTTTAGTAGTTTTTGTGTGATGCGCGTACAAACAAACAGACAATCAGATAAACAGACAAAAATTCTAAAAAAAATTGTTTTGTGCTTAGACACGCCTATAGTTATAGCCTATTACAGTATTTTTTCTCAAATATCTTGAATGTACAGACACAGCTCTGTTACAGTTTTATAATAGTACCTATAGATACGAGTATAGTATGAATAGATAGATAAGTAAAGATTATACATTTATTCCATAAATAAACTTTCATTTTGTGACTGTGGTGTTATAATATTCTGCCGTACCACCATTATTCAATACTAGCCTTTGCCCGCGGCTACACATCAGACAAACGCTAGTTTTTAGGTTATATCTCAGGCTTCTGATATAGTTGCGGGATATAACGTATATGGGTTTTTAAATATTTTTATATATATTTTTAGCATTTGGCATGCTTAGCACTATACATTAAACACAAAGTGAAAAATGTGAAATCGAAAATAACAGTCACGAGCAGGATTTGAACCTGCATCTCCTGGATACCGTCCAGATGCTTTGCCAATTCAGCCATCGTGACAATTGCTCCTGACTGCTAATTTCGATAACACATTCATACTTAACGTCTTTGGGTGACGCCTGCGCCATCTGTCGGAAGTATTTTCATACATTATACCGACCAGGTAAACTTAATTTTACAATTAAGATTTTACCTAATAATGACGCATATTTATAGGGTTTGCGTATAATGTATGAAAATACTTCCGACAGATGGCACAATCGTCACCCAAAGACGTTAAGTATGAATGTGTTATCGAAATTAGCAGTCAGGAGCAATGGTCATGATGGCTGAATTGGCAAAGCATCTGGACGGTATCCAGGAGATGCAGGTTCAAATCCTGCTCGTGACTTATTTTCGATTTCACATTTTTCACTTTGTGTTTAATGTATATGGGTTTCTTAAGTCTAATTGAGAGTAATAAAACAAAAAAATCCATTCAGCAGTTTTAGCGTGATGAGTCAAAAAAGAAACAGACAAATATTCTAAAAAATATATTTTGTGTTTAGAGACGCCTAAATATAGTCATTTTTCTCAAATATCTCAAATGTCCAGACATAAGTAGTTCTATTACAGCTTTATAATAGTACAGATACATATCGATTGGGAAAACAACCATTTGGTCTCATAATAAGTGGTTACTGTTGACGCTAGCAATAATTGACCATTCTCCAAAGAGATAAGTGACGCGTAGCCAACCCTAAAGAAAGGGCAAAGAGGAGGTACCTAAAGATGTAGAGAGAGCATCAGGACGGGGTTTAGTTTAGTATCTAGTAGCTGCTTAATCGGATGTTCTATGTGTAAATGGTACTTCTACAGTCGAACTGGCCCATTCATAATGATTGCAAGGGTCTAACTCCAACTTGCCTAAAACACAGAGTACTTTTACAATAACGTGTTTTGGTGTTTACAAAAAGAATGAAGGTGTTTCGTTGGCCGTTCAGCAAGTTTGAAATTTAAAAAAATGTTTTGTTTTTAAACGCTGAACACAATACGTGTCAATGGCTATCCCTCGTGTGAAGTCACAAATCGATGGTAAATCAACAGAGCGCCGATCACCGCTCTAGCGCGAGATGCACAGACGTGTACTGTGACTGAACACATTTGATACTTGTTTTTTTTTGTTTAATACATAATTAATCATTTGTTTCGATCGTAAAAACTTAGTATCCTGTACTATTATAAAGCTGTAACAGACATAGGTCTGTACATTTAAGATATTTGAGAAAAATTACTGTATTGAGCTGTTTAGGGGTCCCTGAACACAAAACTATTTTTTCTAGAATTTTTGTCTGTTTTACTGTTTGTTTGGTTGTACATCACGCTACTGAACGGATTTTGATAAAACTTTGATTTGATAGCTTGATTTAATAGCTTGATTAGACTTAAAAACTGGTATATCTACGTTTTAGCCCGCTACAATATCGGAGACTTTAGTTTAGACATAACCTAAAAACTACAGATAAATATTGTTATATTGTAGCGAGTTGTACCAAAACAGATATATCGAGAATGTGTGATATAACAATTTTCACGATGATTGAACAGTAAAAAATATAGCATTGCGGCGTCATCTTGTGGTGAGTTACAACAGAATATATAACGTAGGTACTTAAATATATAATGCCTTATTTGATGGTGGTTCAAGAGTCAGTAAGAATTTACCCCTTCAAAAGTATGTGCTAGTATCAAAACTAACACTACTGAGTTATCTCGTCTCGAGCAGGCGGTATGTATCTAGGGCTGGCTGTCACGCCTAAATAAACATCACAGCTCATTGTGTAACTAGGACTATAGGATTAAATACTTGCCAAAACAAGATCATTCGTGCGGATTATTTCGAGTTATACCTACTTAATTTAATTTTAGAAATTTACTAATTCTTTTTGAGTAATACCTTTATTGGTTACAGTTAACGAAGTGCACGTATCACGTATAAAAGAATTTGTTAATCCTATTAATATTAGGTCTTTACATATAAAATTGGCGTTTTGTCAAACTGACCACTTTGATTTCAAATATCTGGCGTTTGGTTAGGAATTCCAAATTCAAATTTATTTCAAATTTAGGCTTGTGTATTTGTGTTTACAATATAGCGATTCATTTGGTTTCGCGCCATTTGATTTTTCTGTGACATCTTATGTTCATAATATGGGAAATTTAAAATATCGGGCTATTTAACATGATGAACCAGCTAAATCCTGCCCCAACCGAAAGTTGTCACAGAAAAAGGTACTGGTAAGTGTATGATGGTCCAGCGCTGGTGTCAACCACTACAGCTTCCTAAGATCTCGCCAGACGATTACGGCAGTTTGTCAACAATTGCAAGCCATGACAACCGAGCCTGGTCAATTGCTCTTACCCACTGCTGCTTCAGGACAACGCTACCCCACACACTGCATAACAGACGGTCGCTAAATTAGAGGAGCTGCGATTGCAATGTCTCCGACACCCACCGTACTTCCTATGGACCTTGCTCAAACAGATTACCACATTTTCCAAAATTCGGACAACTTCTTGCAAGGAAAAAAATTTCATTCCGAAGAGCCTGTCAAAACCGCCTTCAAAGATTTTGAGAATTTAATCGATCAGTCAGCGACAACCCTACAGGTAGGCGCCATCGCGCCTTCGCCAATGCATGGAAAGAGAAGCGCTATTGTTTTCAAAACCTGCGCGCGCGCCGCTACCTGCCCTTCCTACGATTATACAATTTTTTATTTGTTTTTTTAAACCCGTAAAGAATTGGCATTACGACGAGACTAACTTTAATTTCTGTGTGATGTTCGTGTCTAATTTGCTGTGTGTAAAAAGTGCGATTACTTGGAAATCCGCTCATTTATTTATTTCAACGATTTCTAGAATAGTAATTAAATGCCTCCACTAGCTCGTTCGTGGGTTAAGCGTTTAAAAATATATAGAATCTTTTTTTTATATCTAGTTTTTAATATTTAGATATTTTTATATATATTTTAGCATTTGACATGACGATGACTGCTAATTTCGATAACTCATTCATACTTAACGTCTTTGGGTGACGCCTGCGCCATCTGTCGGAAGTATTTTCATACATTATACCGACCAGGTAAACTTAATTTTACAATCAGGAGCAATTGTCACGATGGCTGAATTGGCAAAGCATCTGGACGATATCCAGGAGATGCAGGTTCAAATCCTGCTCGTGACTGCTATTTTCGATTTCACTTTTATCACTTTGTGTTTAATCTAGTTTTTAAGTTATATTACAGGTTCCCGAAATAGTAGCGGCATACAATAATAATAAATTATTTAGGCAACTCTTCGCCTAAATAATTTAATACAGTATTTTTTTTTAAATATCCATAATGTACAGACACGGCTCTTTTACAGCTTTGTAATAGTGCCTTTGACCGCAGCTCTATCGCAGCCAAAGTTAATTTTAATTTCTAAGGTTCCCGATATAATAGCTGTATAAAATATTTTTCAGATTTTAATTTTAAACAAAATAAAAATAGTTCATCCAAGTCCGTTCAGTAGTTTTTGCGTAATGCCCCCACAAACGGACAGACTAACAAGTCAAGGGTAACCCGTGGCCTACAGTAAGGTATTAATAGTGTGTCAAAGATCTACATACCTTTCTAGTGATAGACCCATGCTTATCCCAGCACGAATGGGCCGGCTCGATCGGGGAAGTACCACCCTCTCACAAAAGATCAGCGTGTAACAACGGTAGTGACGCCTACCGTTGTCTCGTATGGTGAGTGAGAGTACCGGAGGCCCAAACCCCCTTCCTATCCTCTTCTTATTATCCTTCCTATCCACCTCCTATCCCTTTCCTTGGAGATAGCGACGCGCGGTTGATACCTCTGGTGTTGCTAGCGTCTATAGGCTACAGTAACCGCTTACCATCATGTGGGACGTATGCTTGTTCGCCACCAATGTAGTATGAAAAAAAACCAACCTACCTACTGCAAAATGATTTAGTTAGATTTATAACACTTACTTACTTATCATCACGCCATTTCCCTTGCGGGGTAGGCAGAGAGAACAGAGTGCCAAGAGGCTCTATTCTTGCATACATCTCTCGCTTCCTCAACATTCATAACTCTCTTCATACACGCTCGCCGGTTTCGGAGACTCCTGACTCCACCTTCCTTCAATACATGACCAATTTGGTCTAGGTAGGTGAGTCTCGGTCTCCCCCTGTACCTACATTCTTCCACTTTCGCATTGTATATCTTCTTACCAGTCGCTCGTCCGGCATTCTTTCCACATGTCCGAACCATCGGAGCATTCCCTTTCGCATCTTTACACCGATACTCTCTTTCATACCTACTCGCTCTCTTACGTCATTTTTATAATCTTTTGAGAATAACTTATTTTATCCCGGAATTTATGTAACATTAGCTGTTACCCGCAACTTCGTCCGCGTGGGATTTAGTTATTTTATTTTTTAGTGCAGAATCCTAATTCTTTTTTCCAAAATAAAAGTAGTGGTCCCCGTCCCGTGTATCCCGTCCAAATCGGTCCAGCCGTACCTAGTAGCTAGTACCTATTAGCTGGAACAGACAGACAGACAAAAACTTCAAAAATTGGTATTTAGACATTACAAACAAACACTTCAATTTTATTGACGGGCCTCGTGGCGTAGTCGGTAGCGTAACCAACTTCCGTGCACGAGGTCGTGGGTTCGATTCCCACTCAGAACAATTATTTGTGTGATGAACACAGATATTTGTACTGCGTCTGGGTTTTTTATTATATCCGCAATCTGGTACCCATAGCACAAGCGTTAAGCTTAATTTGGGACCAGAGGACGTTGTGTGAAAAATGTCCGCGAATATTTATTTAGTTATTTATTTTTATAGATGTCATAGATTAAAAAACAAAAATTTTGTAAAAGTGGAAAAAAGAGAGTGTTTATTGCGAGCAGGATTCGAACCTGCATGCCATCCAATCCGGGGAAGGGCTTTGGACCGCTAAGCTATCGCAGTCACCTAACAGTGACACCCAAAATTCGTTTTGTTTTTCGTAGGTATTGGAAAGAAGTAAAGGCTAGGAAGCAATATATAACAAGAAGATGAACGTGAATCTTCTAGCGGTAGAACGTTGCTCATCGTAGCATGAATGGCGGCTCGATCGGGGAAGTGCCACCTTCTCACAATAAATTAGCGTGAAACAACAGCAGTACCTACTCCTATCGTTGTTTGGACTCGCTTTTCCCTTATTTAATTAGTCCGATGGAACGGCATTCCGACACAACCGGAAAGAGATATGGGCCCATAGAATGTAACTCACTAAATCGTATCGACATCGTATCGTCTCGCCTGTGATTGGTAGAGAAACCGACGCGTGATGTCGCAATAATTCCTCGGCCAATCGCGGTGACCTCTTAACCAATCACAATGACACGATGCGATGTCGATACGATTTAGTGAGATAGGTACATTTTAACCCCCCAGGTGCAGGACTAGCGGATTTGCACCGAGGCAGGGGGTGAAACACCATCAACTTTATAACTTTGAGCTGCGATTGAGAGTCAAAAAAAGACGGTGCATTACGAACAATCCAGTGAAGCCATATAAAACCATGCCAAACTGGTAATTACACGCGCTCATGCACACTGATAGGTACAGACAAAACCATGCCAAAACGAAGTGTCATTTATCACGAGTGTTACCAGGGTATGGTTTAATATTACCCCAAATGACTTGACGATTTTGTACGTACGTTACTTACATGAATACGTCGTCAGCGCCATGCGCCATAATATTCCCTATATGATTCGCTCTCAAATTACTTTATACTTTTACTTCCTTTATGTTTTAAACATAAAAATTTTAAAAATGTACCCAAATTATAGAGATTATTTCTTTCCGGTGACAACACTTTCACGCACACATCTTTAAAAAGTGGCTTCACTTTTTAGTTGATCGTGTATTGTCTTTATTTTATAGTTTGTCTGAGGTTATGAGATTCGATCAAATTTGACGATCCGAAAGTATGTCATACACAAACATAGTACAGGAAATAATTAATTATCCAACGGTTTCCGCTATAACTCTCAGTGTTAAGCACAAAACAAATAATCTTAGAGAAACAATAGACGCATTGATGCGGCGTATGATCCGAGAAGCTGCGCGCTTGTAATACGATGTTTCGACTTGCTAACTGGTTCGTTAAACATATGAAGGATGGAACATCTGAAATAGTTCGTTGTTGCCATATTGTTGTTTTTAAATATCCTGTACTGAGACTTAAGTCCTGTGTGATAGTAGTCTTTACCAGCATACATTCAAAAGACGCAACATAATACATTCAGATCCTGAATAACTGGATGACCCCAAATAAAATAGAATATCTCGTGCAAGTGGATGTCTTAGTCCATAGAACTTTAGCAAATTTATCTGTCACTAGTTGACCAGGCGAACTTCGCACCCCATCTGAATCAATATTTTTTCCATTCGAAATGTATGAGAAAACTTATTTTCTCCGTAAAAATTTTTCGTGAATATTTTCATTGCTTTAATAGGTATTCTGATACAAATCTAACAAATCAAACATCATAAAAATCGGCCCAGCCGTTTTCGATGGTGTCCCTAATCATACTTTGTTTTATATATAGGTACCTATAGATTAACGTAATTTTGAGACGTCTTCTAAATTTTTTTCACAGTACAATTCCATCTCAGCATCTCCTCTATCCAAAATTACCGCCGCCTCCTTAGCTCAGCTAATATAAAACATAGCATTAATGTTTTAAACAAAGATTATTGACTTCTCCAATAAGCGTAGGTGAATGTCTAATATTAGCTGGATTGACCTTACAAGGCAATACCATTATCTAGAAATACAGGACAAATTAATTGTTTACAATATTTATTAAAACATAAAGTCGTAAAAGGAGTTGTTTATATCCGAAATGACATAAGAATCAACATACGAGAGACAGGAATACATGCATAAGATTAACTTACATCGCACTTACGTAAGCTGAATGCGGCGCTTGCGTGTTAGTGTTGTCAATTAACAAATGTATTAATGTTGGTATTCCAGCAAATAAGGTTAGATATGATTGACCCTCTTTTGAACAGATATCTCGGCTTTTAATTTCCATATTCGTGGCTTTTGTTAAGATTAAGAAGAATGCTTTTCTGTCGACAAAAGGACTAGTTCATATCGAAATGATATCATATATTTTGACATCGGGTGAAACGTTAAATCATACTAATATTATAAATGTGAATGTAAGTTTGTTTGTTACGCTTTCACGTAAAAACTACTTAACCGATCATCATGAAACTTTGTACACATATTCTCGGAGGTATTAGAAGTAACATAGGATAATTTTTATTAAAAAAAAAACGCAAAAAAAAAACTAATTGTTTGTCACAAAATCTCAAAATCTAGCAACTTCAACGCCATCTAGCATTTCAGTAATGAAGTTCCAACCCCGAGTACTGTAATACCGTTGCACTGTATTACCGACAATTTCAAGGGTTGCTTTATTTATTTTTATGAAATTACTCACGGACGAAGTCGCGGGTAACAGCTATCTTATATAAAGTTTAAGTAACAAACTTTGTTAACTAAGTGCAACCCGCGTCTTCATTCACGTGGAACATAGTTTTTAATTTTTTTGCAGTAACCTATACTCGTATTCATTTATTTACGCGAGCGAAGCCGCGGGAAACAGCTAGTTAATAATAAACGGTCTCACAAATTGGACCAAACGGCACCACGTTTTTCCCGTGTGGTCACGGACTAGGAATACAAGTGTCACCACCCCATTCTTTCCCGCGGGTGTCGTACAAGGCAACTGAGGGAAGTAAGCCATTATCACCTTACTGGTGGTAGGGCTGGGTACCAAGTGAGAGCACTCCCTTACCCGATGCCACCGTCTCCTCCATCTCATGAAGCATGTCTGTGTGTTTTGGCTATAGCCGTTTATTCTTTAATTTTCTATCTGAGTAATCAAATGGTGCGCAGCGGATGACAATATTCTCGGTATAGTTGAGTCCATGAGCGACGGTTACACTTACTATCGGGCGGGCCGTGGCTCGTCTGCCATCATAAGCAATAAAAAAAGGTGCAGTTTAATTAAAACTAGCTAGCTACTTTCATTAACATAGTTTAGGAGTTCATCGTGGACAAACAACGAAACTAGATTTTTTTATAAGAAGACTAGCTGAATCCGGTATATAGACGTTGTCCTACCCAAATTTTGGCTTGCCTGCATTATCAGCCTTAGAATTTATGTTGATATTTGATTTGAAGTTATGGGGTGGTAGGGTTTTTTGATAGAATAAAAATTCTGGTACACGATCGCAGCGCAATCTACCGAGTCCGATTAATAACCTAAGCCATGGGTTGGCTCAAACACACCAAACAAACGTCGAAATCGGTCCAGATATATTTGATTTTTTGTGAGACTAACGCACATATTTGTACCTAATTGTAGTTATAAATAAATTACTTATTGTTATAATAATATGTATATATGTACGAGTATTATACAAGATTGTTGTATGTATACAAGAAAAATATAGCTGAATACTCAAAATACTGACTTATAGATATTCCATTATTCCTTTAATAATACAAATATATTCTATAGAACATTCGATTAAAATACTTTCTTTAATTTTCAAAATGCAACCTTTATTTGAGTGATAGATTTGTATTTCAAAATGTTTCAATATTCGGTAGTAAAATTGTCCAACATAGTGATATAATATTGTGTCATCACATCACCCATTTCATTGTACCGCTAATGTAAGGCTGGATAGAAATAAAATTAAGTTGATAATATAACTGTGAGAATAGGAAATCAATCAATTTGCATACTAATAACTTAAACAGCTGATCGGTTTAAGACCGTGATTGATCATTCGATTAATCTTACTGTCAGCCGCTAGCTACTAAAGCTATTTGTATTACAAAAGAATAGGTATTGAACTACAGTATAAACAAATGTTGTAAACCAAACGTCTTAACGAATTTCCAACATATTTTTGTATTATTTTACGAAGTTATAATTTAACTAAATTACAGTTTAAAGTACACTTTTTAATTTTTGATTTGAAATGAGTACTTGTCGTAGTCACATTAATCTATAATATTATAAAGTTGTAACAAAGCTGTATCTGTAGATACTATTAAGATATTTGAGAAAAAATTAATGTATTTAGGCATCCCGAGATGGCGGTGCACGTTTCTGCGAGCTCGTGCCTCTGTATGAGCGAGGGTTAGGCCCTCCAAATCAGACGGGTCTACCACATATGGTTGCGAAGACCTGCCAAGGGTGGAGAACGTCATGCGAAGAGCGTATACCTCGCCTTTGGCTAAAGGTCGTCTAAAGGAAAACCGCGGGGGTTTTAGCAGGTATACCGGTTAGTAAAATCGGGATTCCGGCGTAACCTCCTTGCTTGCCGGGCGGGGCGGTATCCAGAATAGATTTCGGGGCCTAGTAAAAAGTAAAACTACAAACGAGTAGTTTATCACGTTTTAATAGTTTACACATAGAAGATTGAGCTATTTTGCATAAGTATCTATCATAAAGTCCCATCTGTCGTAGCATCACGTGATCCTTTGGTGAAAACAGGACGCTGTAGACGTTCAGCAACATAACATAACTAAATCACATTGTAAGTGCTGGCGTCGTTATGCAGAACAATAAGGATCACGTTGATTCAAAGTTTTGCGATTCCTATAGCAAACACGTTTCCGGAAGGACGTTAGTCGTTCACGTGTCAACCTGTTATTACAGAGGAATAGTTGTTAAAAGAAAAATTGGAGTCCA
Organism: Leucoma salicis; assembly: GCA_948253155.1. Lineage (NCBI taxonomy): Eukaryota > Metazoa > Arthropoda > Insecta > Lepidoptera > Erebidae > Leucoma > Leucoma salicis. The sequence continues at coordinate 5,538,842 of OX411819.1, forward strand.
ATCTGAATTAGAAAAACGTGCTCTATTTGTGAAAACAGCGTCTATAGTACGCGTGGAACTAAAACAATATATACTACCTGCATCTCCTGGACTGCCATCCCAGATTCTTTGCATGCATCGTGACAATTGCTCAGGACTGCGAATTTTGATAACACATTCCTTCATAAAGTCTTGGATTCTTGATGCCTCAGCCATCTATTCGAAGTTTGCATACATTAATGAATGCAAACATTTTTCGATTTCACAGTTTCGCTTTTTGTTTTAATTTAACTTACGTAGCAGTTGTGCAATAATATATGTAGTGGACTTGGCGAATTAGAAATTTTGTGTATATAACAGCATCTACGCTTACGGGGGAACCTTAGACGTTGACGTGTCAACCAGTTATTATAGAGCAACTTTTGATAAAAGTAAATAAAAAATATTTAACAATATTATTAAAATCTAGGAAATTTATTTTATTTGAAAAGATTTTAAATACGATTAATTGCATACCAGCGGCCGTGTGGGGCCGGCTTTAGAATTTTCCCACCTCTCTCCACCCATGGGAGTCGTAAGAGCCGACTGAAGGAATACCGGGGGAAGTGGGCAGCAGCACTCACTCGAGTATTAACAACATCTACTGCGATCTCCAACCCGCCTGCCAAGCGTGGCGATTACGGCAGTATACCCCCAATTTGGGGAGACCTATGTCCAGCAGTGGACGTCGAAAGGCTGATGGATGGATGGATTGTATATCAGCGTGCCTTTGGTCAATGCGTATAAAGAAGTTGCTAAGGGACACTCGTGTTTAATTGCACTCTTACATTATAGATTGTAATTCGAAATAAAGTATGCAGCTGCAGGCATCTGCTTTCTAAATCGCCATCTATAAATGGATCGCCATTTAAACAACGACTTAACGCAGCGTTCGAATTACGCAAATAAATATAGCGATAGCGATTCTCTTTTTGAAATTTTTCGCGCCACAACCCTAAAATAAAAGCAAGCGACCCCAGTATGTCAAAGGCAGTCTCGTCGTTATGTGAAGTAAGTAATCCGCATTATATCCAAATAGCCATCGCGTTCAGCTGCTAACGACACAGATGTCCCGCGCAAATTAATTGGAAATGTCAAGTGCACGAGAACCGCCATCTTGTCCCCCTCTTTTTATTTATTTTTTATTTGCGGCGCGCACGTGGCGATATTGCGAGACAGCTGGGCGAAAGTGCGTTAATATTTTTTCATTAGCAGCAGCACTGCAATTCTATATGTATCTACCATTGCATCGCCTACCGAATATGTTAATTTTAAAATCTGCTTTGCAGGTCTTATAGCTTTTGGTACTAAAATATACAATTGGATAATTTGATTTAGTCCGTGCTTAGGACGCACGTTAAGCAATGGGTCCCGGCTATTTTTTGTCAGTGATGTCAGTCCTGAATAAAATATCTGACTTCAGCTAAGGTCTGGCTAAGGTCGCCAGTTATCCCCTTAGATAGGTCGTGGAAGAGATATTGTAATTGTATTTCGTTACCTAGTTAAAAAGAAAAAGAAACAGACCTGCGTAATATTTTTTTTTTAAATATCTAGTCCACTAATCCCAAAAGGCAATTTAAATTTCCTTTTGCAGTTAGAGTACCTACATACTCATTTGATTTTATTGATTTTGTTTACGTGACATTTTTTTAAATTTTTGTGCAAAGGTGCATCTGCGAGTTAGATGTACGTTTGGTTAATGCAAAGATAATAGCCTGACCTATATAATGGTATAATTAAATATCGCCGTCTGTTTCCGGCAATTAGATTGAAAGCGATCACTGAATACTTTTGTTATATTAATAAAAAAAAAACATATATTTTGCTCCTTCCGAACACCTTTCCTTACGAATTTGAGCACCTGATACGTTTTGTTCGCAGCTGATGATGCGACCGCTACGATATGATACAACACCTTGACTTTTCGTTACGGAATTTCTTCCCCTTAATTACGTTTTATTTGATATTTCTACCATTTTGTCTTTCAATATTGGCAGTTGTCTCATCAAATTTTTGATTATATTTCATTTGTACCTATGTTTTATTTATGTATTTTTATCGGACAGTATGCAAATTAATTCAAGTTTTCTAGGTATTGTGCATAATATGACACAAATGGTGTATTATTATTATACATAGCATCACGCCTGTATTCCCCGAAGGGGTAGACAGAGGTGTATTACATACTCACGATTCTCCAGCTATGTTTGAGTCCCACGTAATAGGGGGCGAGCCTATTGCCGTCTACCGGGCACATTTCCAAACTCCGGGCTGCTACAAAGAATTTTTCTTTTTACGAAAAAGCTCAATAACACTGCCCGACCTCATGATCAGCAGTCGCTCACACTATCGCTGCACCACCGAGGCATTCCTATCTTTGTGTTTCGTATAGCGAGTGAGAATGCCGGAGGCCTAAATCCCCTCCGTATCATTTCCTTATTATCCGACCTATACTCTCCTTAGTATCCATCTTATCCTCTTCCTATCCCTTTCCTTGGAGAAGGTGACGTGCTAGAGATGCCTCTATAGGCTACAAGGCGGGCGGTATGCTTATTTGCGACTTTGCAACAAACTCATTTTCGCATTCATAATTGTGTATTACTAAGGATATAATTAGGATGTAAGGATTTTTGAAATATATTTATGTAGGTACATTTTTATACTTTAAATGTTGTTTTTTTTAGTAGATACTTTAAGATTATAATTCAATACAATTCTTCATTAATGGCGTTGTTAGACTTATAGACACAACTTTGGCAATGTCCTATGGAAATTTAAGATTATATAAACATACTAGCAAGATGTGTGTTATGAATCTGATGATAGCCATCACAAACCCTACTCCTGGCCTACTCTGTCGAAAACAATCGCGTATAGAAACTATAATTGCAATGTTTTGAAGCGTTCTGCTCGTATATCGGCTTATAGGTATGTATGACATCATTGTCTTTATATTATACAATTTTAACTATTTAGATAACGACCGCTTATCATGCACCTGCGCAATTTATTATAGTAATATGTGACATTAGTAGGCTCACTCATCTTCGCCTGGATAAGAAGTAACCCTCACATAAATGGAGGTGTTTTGTTTAATCTGAGTATCTACATGTCTGTCTGTATCATCATAGCTACCTAATGGCTAAACATATTTTGAATTAATTTATGTTGTTTAATAGTTTGATCGAAAACTATAGCGGTTTGAAGGCTATCAGCGTCTTACGCCAATTTACAGCAGTAGTATTTGGTCTCATTGGAACGGTCTTTATTCAATGTTACTTTTGAACATTGACTCAGCACTTGGTCGCGCGTCCCTCTTAAAAATTTACTTTGGTTTGATTTGGTTGCATTTTACACGCATAGGACACTGTGTATTAAGAAAAAGTAAAGTAGTAAGTATATAAGTCGTAACATACTGTAAATTAATCAAATTTTAATTTTATATTCTTATCTCTTTACCCACTCTGGCAAAAACCTTAAGCCATCTCTGATCAATCTCGTGAATCTACAGGACTGGTAGCGAGTGTTATCTTCCTAAACCTGGTAATCCTGTCTACTATCTGTTCGTAACCTTAGGTCACTTGGTGCAGACATCCTTAACATATTTATATATTTATTTATCACATACTATATGATAGCTTGGAGCCGTAGAGACTGTTAGGCTTGTAGGACGTAGTTCTCTAACTTACCGGATGTAAATGACATCATACTGATAACTTCGATCAAAAATGTCACCAAATAAGTGTAATAATATGCCCCATACCATTTTCGTCGATAACGATGGGTTACAAATATAAAGAATTTAAGTTTGAAAAATCAGTTGTTCTGTGTAAAACGGAAATAGTACCCACCTCAACGCTTCGCTTATGAGGCGTCCAATATCCGATTAAAGAACATTACGAAGATTCCAATTCGTTGTAGATTTTGGAGTACATCGGTGATTAATGGGTTTATTAGCTAAAATCGAATTTAGTTAGAACGATATAACGATTTTAGCTCGTAGTCAATTTAAAAAAAAAATGAAAAAGAAATTGTAATTTTCATGACAAGACCGATGCAAATTTCCACCACCTTTTTTGTTAAGGCGGGAAATAATTTACCTAATCACACACCCCGTCATTCGGGGCAATGAACAGGGTAGTGTGGGGACCTCACCCACTAAATAAACTCGCCTTGTGTCGTCTCTCCGCCTGTCACGGCGGGCCACTGGAACTATGTTACATTACTTCCATCAATTATCGGTACGATGTTATTTACACTCTGTATAGTTACATGTACAGTCACAACTGCCTCGGTGGTGTAGCGGTAGTGTATGCGACTGCTAATCATGAGGTCTCGGGTTCGATCCCTGGGTCGGGCAATGTTATTGAGTTTTTCCTAAAAAGAAAAATACTCAGTAGTAGCCCGGAGTTTGGAAATGTGCCCGGTAGAAATCAATAGGCTCGCCCCCTATTAATAATAATAATAATAATAGCCTTTATTAACAATCAAGTTATTATACAGGTTAGCATGTGCCACAATTTTATAATAAAATTTAACATTTCTGGAAATTATATGTGACACCGGTAATATTATTTAATAATCAATTATTTCTCTGTCTTGCTTTTCAGCATAGGCCTCCCCAAGAATTTTCCACACTGATCGGTCCCATGCTGTCCTCATCCATGTTGATCCTGCTATCTTCGTCATCCCGCCTACCCTTCCTTCTTTTGTTCTGTCTAGGACACCATTCTGTAACATCCTTTGCCCATTTATCAATCTTGCTCCTTATTATGTCACCTGCCCATTTCCATTTCAATTTTTTGATACAGTATTTGACATCTATAATTTTAGTTTGCTGCCTTATTAACTTAAGCTTTATTTTATCTTTTATTTTTATGTTCAGCATGCTTCTTTCAATGCTGTGTTGGCAAATTTCTAATGCTTTAATGTTCTGATTGGTTAAACTCCATGTCTGGCATCCATAGATCATACTGGGTAGAATGCATGTGTTAAATATTTTTCTTTTAGCTTTTATTGGTATGCCAGAGTTCTTCATTACTTCTTTGAATGACCAGTATTTTTTCCAAGTGATGTTAATTCTGTTGTTTATTTCCTTTGTTGTGAGGTCTGTTGAAGATATTATCTGTCCGAGATATATGTACTCATCTACGTATTCTATCGTATTATTGTTAGGTTGGAGTAAGATTTTTAAATAGTTGGTCAATACTTTGGTTTTGCTAAAGTTCATTGATAATCCAACTTTTTCGCTTTCACAGATAAGTTGTTCTATCATTTCTTGCAAGCTCTTTGGATCCTCACAAATTAATATAAGATCATCTGCGAATCGTAAATGATTGAAGAGGGTACCTTTAATGTTAAGACCATATTTACTCCATTCAAGATGTCTAAATATTTGTTCTAGGCAGGCAGAAAACAGTTTAGGTGATAATGGGTCTCCTTGTCTGACTCCACGTTTGATAGGAAAGTATTCCCCGACTCTTTCAGTTTTTATTTTTGCTTTCATATTCAGATATATGTTGCGTATTATACTAATATATTTGTGGTTAATTCCTTGTGTCGCTAAAGATTCCCATATTTTTTCATGTTTTAGTGAGTCAAACGCCTTGTTATAATCTATAAATGCCAGATAATACGTTATTCTATATTCATTGCATTTCCGGATGATCTGTTTAATCGTGTGAATATGGTCTATAGTTGAGAAATCACTTCGAAAACCTGCTTGTTCTCTAGGTTGATGTTCATCTAAAGTGTTCTTAATACGATATAGTAGTATTTTAGAAAATATTTTATATACATTAGACATTAGCGAGATGGGTCTATAGTTCGCTATATCGTTGGTTTTTCCTTTTTTGTGTAGGAGTATTATTGTTGAAGTGGTCCATTGGTGTGGTATATATTCGGTTGTGATTATTTCGTTAAATAGGCCTGTGATTGTATTTAGAATAACTTGAAAAGTACCTAATAAGATTTCGTTTGAGATACCATTTTCACCCGGTGATTTTCCTCTTTTTTGTGATTTAATAGCTTTGATAACCTCTTCTTTCAAAATATACGAAATTGGTTCTTTGTTGTCAATAGATATACCTGTTAAGAACTCCGAAGACCACAATGTGCTCTTATCACTGTAAAGTTCACTAAAATAATCGGTGGCTGCTTCTATGATTTCAGTTCTCTTCGTCTTATCTCCTTTGTGTTTATGGTGTTTCATGTTACGGATCCAAATTGAGTTTTTTCGAAGTTCTTTCCATGCCTTTGCAATTCCTCCAGATTTTTCTATATAACATTGAATTGTTTCGGTTCTCAGTTTCTGTCTGTACTTCCTAATGCATAGGTTGATTTCTTTACTTAGTTTAGTTACGTGGTTACTCGTGGCGTAGTCTATTGTCTAGTATCGGTACTGTAACTGACTTCCATGCACGAGGTCGTGGGTTCGATTCCCATTCAGGACAAATATTTGTGTGATGAACACAGATATTTGTACTGCGTCTGGGTGTTTTCTATGTATTATATGTATTTACAAAAAAAAAGTAGTATATGTATTATATCCGTAATCTGGTACCCATAGCACAAGCGTTAAGCTTAGTTTGGGACCAGAGGACGTTGTGTGAAAAATGTCCGTGAATATTTATTTATTTATAAGTTTTTTATTCTTTGCCCTATTATTGAATAACAGTGCTCTTTGTTTGATTAAATATTTTCCATGTGGACCTATTCTGTCTTTTGAAGTTTTTATATTTGCAACTTTATTCTCTATATCTTTTAATCCATCCATCCATCCATCAGCCTTTTAACGTCCACTGCTGGACATAGGCCTCCCCAAGAGACGCCACAACGAGCGGTCCCGTCATGGGGGATAATGCCGTAATCGCCACGCTTGGCAGGCGGGTTGGCGATCGCAGTGGATGTTGTTAATACTCGAGGGAGTGCTGCTGCCCGCTCCGCCGGTATTCCCTTAGTCGGCTCTTACGACTCCCGTGGGTAGAGAGGGGTGGGACAATTCTAAAGCCGGCCCCACACGGCTATGATCAGTGTTATAGTTAAACTCATTCACCACATCAATATTTTAGAAGAGCTTAGGTTTGTTTGTCATTATGATATCTATTTCATTTCTTGTTAGCCCGTTGGGCGATCCCCAAGTCCATTTTCTCTTGTCTTTCCTCTTGTAATAACTATTCATGATATGTAGGTCGTTTTCTAGTGCATAGTTTATAAGTCTTTGTCCGTTATCATTCCTTTTGCCGGTTGTATATGGTCCCAGTATTTTGTTTTCATTCTTTCTTCTCCTGCCAATTTGCCCGTTGAAATCTCCCATTATAATAATAGTGTTGAATAATAATAGTTTGGTTTAAGTTTTCGTAGACTTTATTTTTTATTTCCTCTTTTGCTATTTCAGTAGGAGCGTATATTTGTACTATTGAAATAGGTTGCTTGTGATCGGAGAGTTTAATGTTTAGTACGGCTATTCTATCTGATAATCCTTTAAATTCTAATATATTGCTCTTTAGATGTCTTCTGCCCAGAAATCCCACACCAAACAGTCCTGGAATTTCATTTTTATAATATAATATATAATTTTCATGCTCTTCAATATTTTCGTCTGCTCGCCGTACTTCGCTGATACCAATTATATCCCAATTTATTTTTTGTAAATATTGTTCTAGTTCTATTAGCTATTCTTGGGATTTTAGGGATCTCGTGTTGAGAGTTGCTACATGTAATTTGCTTTTATGGGTTTTTTGCAGCTCTTGTTGTATATTTTTGCTTCTGGAATGGTGTTTTACGGACCCCTTAGGTTTAATTGCTTCAAAATCTTGCGGGGTCGGTCGATAACCCCACGGTGACGGTTGGGGTCTGGTTCTGTTGTTGTTAATATTTTAGTTTTTATATTTATTTTATTCGCATTACCGGTGTCCGCTAATCCCTATGGTTTATTTTGTTGAGTGTTTCTCAGTCAAAGAGAAGGTTCTAGCCCTCATATAGGCGAATGCATCTGTTTTATGCAATTTTGGAGGGGCGATAACATTTTGGGTTCCACTGGAATGTGGTATGTATATATTACCAGGTGATGTCGAAGTCTCTCTTTTTTTTCTTACAACTTCAGATACTTCTCTTATTATTATTTTATTGTTCCGAATAAATGCATTTTTCCCTTTCTGACAAGTTTGACAAGTTCCTGTAAGTTTTTTCGCATTTCTAGCATTTCTTTTGAGAAATCTTCTGTGATGTAGGTTTTTGGAATCATTTTACTTTTCTTTTTCAATACTTCCATTTTCTTATTATATGACGCAAAAGTGATAAGTATGGGTCTCACCTTTTGTGGGTCTTGTTGACGCCTTAATCTACGATAATTATTTATTTCATAAGTTTCGATGTTAATGTCTATAGTTTGCAAGGTTTACTTTATAATATTAAATAAATCATGGTGATTATTCTCTGTTTCTTTAATACCATGTAGTAATAAGTAGTTTTTTCTACTTTTATTTTCTAAAATATTGACTTTTTGATTCAAGATGTCTACCTCAATTTTTAGTAATTTATTTTCTTCGATTATTGGTTTAATTTTACTATCCACGGAACGCATGATGGTATCAGTAATGTTTTGCGTAATTGTTTCTGTTTGTTTATCAAGTTCGGTTTTCACTGTGTAACTATTTTGTGACTAACAGGTCGCATTAATTTATTGTATAATAGGAACTATAATTACATACTAACCTACTTTACTATTACCTACTTTATTTGAAACAAATATTTGTATTCTCGTAATACTTTGCAGACTTAGGACTGTAATTATACCCAATATTTTAAGTATTTTACCTAATTAATTTAAACCTTAGAATAGCCTTAACCTTAGTAAAAAAACCCTAAACCTTAACCTTAAACCTTAGTATTTAAAAATCAAATTAAACAAACCTATAATTATTTATATATTCACATATTTACACAACAAATAAAAACATGACCTAATTATTATACCTATCTCTTTTTTAAAAACATTATATGTATAATTATGGTCAGTTAGAAAAGAAAGAAAAGAAAGAGAGCAAGATACAAATGTTTCTCGAGATACGAACTATAATCCATGCCGCTATCGATGAACTAAGACCGAATACGAACTAGCTCACGGAATAGTTCGTTCTAGTTCAGTGTCAGGAACTAGTTCCTAATAGTTCTTAGTTCGTGAACTACACAAGTCTAGTAGGTATTAATTATTAATAAATATATGAATGTTTTCCTAACCTCAACGTTATGCCGGTACTGGTTAAGCAAATCCTGATATACAAATAGATATCGTTCCTGTATATGTTATGCGTAGCTGATATGCGTTGTTGAATCTTCTTTTATTAAATATGCACAGCATATGCATGCCGCTGGTAAGTTTACCGTTTTATTTATTAAAGAACTGGAGCACTTTTCGTATAGTGTTACTACTTTGACAACCGGAAGGCGAAAACCCCCTATTACGTGGGACTTAAACGTAGCTGGCGAATCATTGGTGTGTAATACACCTCTGCCTACCCCTTCGGGGAATACAGGCGTGATGCTATGTTACACACACACACACACACCTATTATTGCGGCCTTACGTGACGTTAGTTAAGAGTGGATGTACAGTCTCTATGAAAATGTTATAGACAGACGGTAACTAAGGTCTTAAAATGAAGTTAAGAGGGAGGTAAAAGGGTGGAGGGTTTTAAATTTGCGATGTAGATTTTGTTTTTTTATTGCATATGGTGGCAGACGAGTCTCGGCCCACTTAATGGTAAATGGTAACGTCGCTCATGGACTCAACTATACCGGGAGTTTTGTCAAGCCGCTGCTCACCATTTAATTTCACAGATATGAACTGAAAGAATAAATGGCTATCTCCTGCTACAGCCAAAACACACTGATGTGCTTCATGGTCGGTCACACGACGGTGGTACCAACCCGTACGGGCCCAATAGCAAGTGTACTCTCACTTGGTACCCAGCTCTACCATCAGTAATGCAATGAGTGATAATTGCTTAGTTCCCCTAGTCGCCTCGTACGAAACTCGTGGGAAAGAATGGGGTGGTGACACTTGTATTCTTAGTCCATCACCGTACCGGACGTAGATATATTTGTTACATAATTTACTTTTTATTATCTCTAAGTCGTTGTTGTCCCATTATTACAGAAAAGCTTCTTTCTTTTGCTCCAATCGATGATGTCTTTAACTCTCCACAATATATCTGAATCTTCTTTATCTGCGGGTCGATCATGAAGTTTCTCTTACTTCTGACTGATGGTTGCCACAGACAATTATTTGATGGAAGTACCTATATACGAACAATAACAATTACTTCAATTTATTGTACATATTATGTGAGAACATAGCATAAACATAGCCTCAAAATGAGGCCTGTATTCCCCGAGTCAGAGGTGTATTACACACCCACGGTTCGCCAACTATATTCAAGTACCACGTAATAGGGGGCGAGCCTAATGGCGTCTACCGGGCACATTTCCAAACTCTGGGCTACTACTAAGAATTTTTCTTTTTACAAAAAAGCTCATGAACACTGCCCGACCCGGGGATCGAACCCAAGACCTCATGATCAGCATTCGCTCACACCACCGCTGCACCGCAGAATAGAGAGCAGTTACAGTACTCATGTAGGACGCAATATAATAATATTATTTTATCATTGATATTAAAACACAACGATTTAATATCTGTAATTTATCAGTAATCTATGAATGTCTTGTAGAGGAACGGCTGCTAGTACTAGTAGCATAAATGCATTTAGTAAAATGCCAAATGACATTACAAACAGAAATTTCAATTTTATTTATTTGTACAGATATTATTATTTAGCTTATAAGCACTTTACATGCTCACCCGTTTACAAGAATGCATCATTGTGATTAGTTTAAAACATAGGAATCATTGTCAATTTTCACTGATGACGTCATACGTCGCGTCGACATATGCGGACCGATTGTTCTTACATCTGTGAGTAGTTGTTATATCATGCACCTGATATTCAGAGAATTTGTGCCATATGGTGAAATAGCATTATGCACTTATTGGCGATTGAATCCATAACACTAGTTTACATGGTCACCTGTGTAATATTTACTTACTACAAGTTTCTGCCCGTGACTCCGTCCGCGTGGTGTATAAATGCCACTCTATGGCACACTAATTATCTGTATGTAAAAATACCTAGCCCATAGGAGCTATCATGTTTTAGAAGAGTGTGTTTCATGATGATTTCTTCAGTAGTTACAACGTGAAAGCGTAACAAACAAACTGACTTTCGCATTAACAATATTAGTAAGGATATTAATGTAATTTCCATCGAATCATCCATTAGCCTTTCGATGTTCACTGCTAGGCGTAAGTCTCCTCAAGAGAGGGTCTAATGAGCGGTCGATATGCTTGCATCCAACGGCTTCCCGCGGCTTTCACAAGGTCTGCAGCCTGCCTGGTGGGAGGTTATAACACACTGCACCATCCGAATCTAATGATATTGATTAGTTGAAGAGGAAGTATGATAAAGGGATGGACAGGATCACTAATGACGTCGTCATCTTGGCATCTGAGCATTTTCCGCCAAAAGCTTCCTCGATAAATACAGAATGAAATAAAAGCCCTCCAGTAGTCAAATTGGTACGAGCTTTTTGTCACTGTGACAATGTATATTTTTTTGATGTTTTTAGGGTTCCGTACCCGAAGGGTCAATACGGGACCCTATTATTAAGACTTCGCTGTCTGTCTGTCCGTCCGTCCGTCTGTCACCAGGCTGTATCTCAAGAATGGCGATAGCTAGACAGTTGAAATTTTCACAAATGATGTATTTCTGTTGCCGCTATAACAACAAATACTAAAAACAAAAAAATAATATTTAAGGGGGGCTCCCATACAACGTCTGTCTAACCGTCCGTCTGTCACCAGGCTATATCTCAAGAACGGCGATAGCTAGACAGTTGAAATTTTCACAAATGATGTATTTCTGTTGCTGCTATAAGAACAAATGCTAAATACACAAAAAAATAATAATATTTAAGGGGGCTCCCATACAACGTCTGTCTGTCCGTCCGTCTGTCACCGGGCTGTATCTCAAGAACGGCGATAGCTAGACAGTTGAAAATTTCACAAATGATGTATTTCTGTTGCCGCAATAACAACAAATACTAAAAACAAAAAAAAACAATATTTAAGGGGGGCTCCCATACAACAACCGTGATTTTTTTTTTTGCCCTTTTTTTGCTCGCTATTGATAACGGTAACAGGTAGACGCTTGAAATGTTTACAGAACATTTAGTTATATATTAACTTTAAAAATAAATAATTAAATGAAAATAAAATTAATATGTAAGGGGGGGCTCCCATACAACAAAATAGTGTAATCTTGTTTACCTATTCAATGGGACGGAGCCCTTCGTGCGCGAGTCCGACTCGCACTTGGCCGGTTTTTATATATTTTTTTAGCACTTGACATGCTTATCTGGGCAACTAAGACGAAATAAGAATGAATGTGTTATCAAAATTCTTAGTCCCGAGAAATTGTCACGATGACTGAAATGGCAAAGCATCTTGGACCGTATTCCCCGAGGTGCAGGTTCAAATCCTGCTCGTGACTGTTATTTTCGATTTCACATTTTCATACCTTGTGTTGAATGTATATTTTGTTATAAAAATATATTATAGCATTTGCGATGGTCCCATCACCGTCAAATCAGAAACTGGCTACAGCATAAACGGAGTCTATAAGTGATGATGGGACTGTACGAGCAGGCAATCTCCTGACTGATGACTTATATCATGATGTTTAGATGACCGACTCCGGCCAATATAATTACAGACGTGTAGGTGACGCACTGGTGGAATTATGACCAGATGTGTTAGATGCAACGTAGCGTATGTGTATAATCTATATTGAACGTTTCCGTTCGCTCTGTGTATCATAATGATAAATGTATTAATCTTTTGTTGTATATTTGTATCTCTGGAGTGGATATCTTCTTGACCATGAATTTAATGTTTGTCAGTCGAATACAATATATGTATATGTACTATCTATATTTTATTTGTGTATACGTGTCACGAGCAGGATTTGGACCTAAGACTCTTTGATTATCGTTTCAAACACTGTGCCGATTGTGCTATCGTAAAATTTGCTCGGGACTATCAATTTGATTATCGTTTCAAACACTGTGCCGACTGTGCTATCGTAAAATTTGCTCGGGACTATCAATTTGATTATCGTTTCAAACACTGTGCCGATTGTGCTATCGTAAAATATTCTCGGGACTATCAATTTGATTATCGTTTCAAACACTGTGCCGATTGTGCTATCGTAAAATTTGCTCGGGACTATCAATTTGGTTATCGTTTCAAACACTGTGCCGATTGTGCTATCGTAAAATTTGCTCGGGACTATCAATTTCCATAAAAGATCCTTTCCACGCCATCGCTCGGATTTATTTGCATAATATTGTTCTGATCAGGTAAGCTAAATTATAGCAATTAGGAAACATACTAAATGAAGACAAAGCCCTATCACTTTTTTTTAAAATCCCAAACTAAGCTTGACTCTTGTGCTATGGGTAGGTACCAGACTGCGGATATAATACATACCTACTTATACTACTTGTTTTTTTTAAAAATACATACATAATTATAATAGATAGAAAACACCCAGACGCAGTACAAATATCTGTGTTCATCACACAAATAATTGTCCTGAGTGGGAATCGAACCCACAACCTCGTGCACAAAAGTCGGCTACACTACCGACTGCGTCATGAGGCCCACCATTATTTTGTTATTTATATTTCACCTTCATCTTCTCGATTACTATTCTAGACGCTCTGCCAATTGAGCTCACTCCATACAAAATTTCATCCAAGTCGATTAGGTAGTTTATGGAAGAGACAGAGTTATTTCACATTTGTAATAAGCACCAAATGCCATAAAAAAAGACATTAAAATGCGTTCACATTGTTTACATCAGTTGAAGCACATGGGTTATTTTGGGGTAATATTGATTAGAGCCACGGAGTTTACTCCGTGATTAAAGCATTTAAAGTGATTCCAAAATGTATCATGTATAGTATACATTCTACAGAATAGTTGATTGACAACTCGTGGGTGAGACGTGGCTTTTCTTCTAAACATCTATTTCAGAATAACAATGGGCTTCCGGCTTTGGTTATTGTGTATTCTAAAACAGCTGAGACTGACAGTCCGTGGGTGAATGTTGGGTTTCCTGTTATCTATTACAGATTGGTAATAAATAGCTTCATAAATCTGACGGTGAGATTGAAAAAAAAAACTATTTTTCTTGTTTTTTGGATGTAACAACACATAAGTCATAATTAATTTACGATCCGAAAAATACCGCGTATATATTCAGTAAATCTGAATTTATAAATGAATAAACTAAAGCGACCGTCCACAACATATTTCAATACCCTTCCGTTACTGAAGTACGTAAGCGTGTCCGGAATAATAGGTGTTGCTTTGGTGAAGGGTGGCGCGCGACTGACGCGTGGCATACATACGCCGCGCACGTGGTGACATCTATTGTTCTAACTACTTATCATTTTCGTGGAGGACTGCGGGGTACTATACCACAGTAGACATATATGTCTACTGTGATTATACTATGGGATTGTTATTCATTGAAAGTTGTTTATATAGCTAAATTAACAATTTTTTGCCAGAGGCGTTATTTTGCAGGAAATAAACTATGCTATTTCACTTGATATTGAATACAGTGCAGTTCGTTAGAGCAGTTTTTCACATTTTCTTTTCTTAATAATTTGTTCAGAATTGTTATTAATATTTTAAACGCCAAAGTGAGTTTGTTTATTTGTTTGCTAAGTTGTCGCCGTAACTGCCAAACCAATTACATATTTGAAATTTTGAATACATAGGTATAGTATGGAATCCATAAATAGTATGGAATCCATAAAAGGACATCCATCCATCAACCTTTCAACGTCCACTGCTGGACATAGGCCTCCCCGAGAGTACGCCACAATGAGAGGTCTTGTGCGCTCATATGGGGGGATAGTGCCGTAATCGCCACGCTTGGCAGGCGGGTTGGCGATCGCAGTAGCAGCAGGTATTCCCTCAGTCGGCTCCTACGACTCCCATGGGTGGAAAGGGGTGGGACAATTCTTAAGCCGGCCCCACACGGCCAACACATAGGACATAGGCATATTATTTTATTTATTTTTTACGTCTTTAGCTTTAAGATTAAAAGTGTAGTCAATTTACTGTGTATGATGGCTTTAGATCACACAGTTGTTCAAGTGATGATGAAATATTTTTAAGAGTTATAAATATGAATATTTAAATAATACACTAGGAATTAGTGAATATATTTTCAATAAGCCACCAAGCACTGAAAGCAAATGTAAAACTGATAATGTACTTGATAACTTAATACCTACATGTAGGCAAAATCGACACTGCGGTGTTAAATAAACTGTTTTCAAAGAAAGTATCTAACAAATCACCACAGAGAACCAGGCTAAAGGAAAATATTAAAATAGCGAACCTACTTGAAAACACTCCAGTGAAAATTAAAATAAAAGATTCGGAATTAAGCCTAAATCTGTGTTTAAGATACCTGCTCAGAAACTATCAGCCTCACCTCTTAAGAAAACTCCCAGAAAATCAAAAGGTGATAAACATACTAGCAGCCCTGTAGTATCATATATTAAGTGCTGCCCTACAATGCCTTTGCTTAAAGATTTACACCCAAAAACACTTTTACCTGGTTTATCGTATATGTATAACAAAATTTTAAGAACCATGTAATAAGGACAATTTTAATTAACCTCCAATAGCATAAAAAAGTACTAAACACATGCAAGTAATTGACTTATCTGAAGAACAAAGACTATCCCAGTCGGTTGGAAAATAATATAAAACGATCTGTACAAAGACCCGTTGTTGTACAACATGATCACCGATAACTAAATTTTGCCAAGAAAATGCCTGTTCCAACAAGAACATAGCATTGTATATGTAGCTGATCATCAAGCTGAAATATTTGTTTGTAAATTAACACAAAGTGCTAAAATCTAAAATCGAAAATAACAGCCACGAGCAGGAGCGATTGTCGAGCGAGGTATCTCCTGGAATACCATCCCATTTAATTATTACAGTTAAAACTGAACAGATTGGAAGCCAACCCCAAAGTTCTGGATAAGGCTTGGAATATGATGATTCTCTGTAAATATTATAAGTAACAACATTTACTAAATCTCTTGAGCGCGACAGGCACTTCTAACGTCCTAGTTATGTCACAATAGCATTAAATAACTTCTAAACAACACCAGAAGCAATTATAATATAGAAAGCACCTTTCGGCCGCCATAATTGCATCTAAAATCGTGCGTAAACCACCCAAGACAATAAGCGATGTATAAATAAACAGTGGATCGATAGCCCCCAAATAGACATATCGTCCAGATGGCCGAGGATATCCTGTTCTGAACAGATTGCCAGCGATAATTATAGTTTGTAAGAGGCGCGTGCGCCGACAGCAGACACTTGATGCGCGCGGCGATCTCGACAGGACTTTGTGGGTGCTCAGTTGCTTGTACACATCCCCTAAAGTACAGCTAAGATATTACTTACGTGTGATCACATATTATGGCTATTATTCGTGTAACCAATTTATATATTTGCTATTATATAATTGTAATAAAGCTGTGGCTGTATATATATTAAAATCATGACATGTACCTATCCGTAGGCGTGTCTAAAAATATATTTTTATGAAACTTTAGTATACTTTGTGTTGTTTCGCGCATCACGCAAAACTACTTAACATTATTTATTTTGATTAAACTTATTTGATAGCTCATGATTAGATTTAAAAACTTGTACAATTTATCTATATCAGGAACATGAGATAATGTATAAACAAAACAACTAGCTAGTCTACCTAAGTCGTTCTTGATACCTATGATAGTAACATATATAGGTTGTTTTTAAGCCTAATCAAAAGTTATTAAACTTTAAAGTGTCCTGGAAATCAGTTAAGTAGGTGTCCGAACAAACTAACTTTTTTTTGGATTCATAGACGTCTAAATCACCTAATATAATATTGTTTAATTTTACTTTAACATGAGGACAGATATGAATTTTATAAATTTCACAACATTACACTTTATCACATCAGCCGTGTGGGCCGGCTTTAGAATTGTCCCACCCCTCTCCACCCATGGGAGTCGTAAGAGCCGATTGAGGGAATACCAGGGGAGTGGGCAGCAGCACTCCTTCGAGTATTAACAACATCCACTGCGATGGTCAACCTGCCTGCCAAGCGTGGCGATTACGGCACTGTCCCCCATTCATGGGGAGGCCTATGTCCAGCAGTGGACTTTAAAAGGCTGATGGATGGATGGATGGACACTTTATCACGTGGGACTTTAGAAACATACAATAAATTATTATTAACGAACACATAGTATATCCAGGCTCAGAGCCTCCATAATTATGTGAAATGTGGATCATTTATAGAACTAGACTAGGCACGGAAAATTGATATCTAAAGTTTAAATATATTTATTTAGTTTATATTCTAAAAACTAAACTATTACACCATTTGCGTAGTTTTAAGGGGAAATATATGGCTTGTAAATAGCCAGCATAGCTCGGTTACTTTAGGTGTGGGTAGAATGTTTATCTACACTAATATTATAAAGAGGAAAACTTTGTTTGTTTGGTTGTAATGAATAGGCTCAAAAACTACAGGACCGTTTTTAAAAATTCTTTCACAATTCGAAAGCTACATTATCCACAAGTAACATAGGTTAAATTTTATTTTGGAAAAAATAGGGTTCCATAAGATATTTGGGTTTTTTCGGACACAAGGTGTAAAAAATCAACCAGAAAAGTTACTTATTTTGCGTACGCTGCCTAAACTATAAAAGATAGAACCATAAAATGTTCTAATTAATTATAGATCTTATAAATATCTACAAAAAGTCCGTGGCACACTATCTATGTCGAGTGAGGCCCAACAACCATTTTTTTATTTAAAATCCTTAATTTTTTTTGGACTACTTTTAAACGCATTTATTTTACTCGTGCTATTAATATTTATCAAAAGAAATTACTTCATCATTAAGTACAGTTTATGTAGATAATGTTTGGTCTTTGAATGATTAAAATTGGACATTTGGTTTTGAAGTTATGGCGAAATTAAAATATTACGATTTCTGCTGCACGGCCCGTTGCGAAGTCAGCGTCACCAAGGCGGGGGTGCGCATGCGGGAGGGGAGTTTAGATCTATGAGTAAGGTACCCGCGCGGCTCAGACGCAAAGTCGGCTCCCTACGCAGCGGTTGTGCGCGAAGTCTAATAATTTTCGTGCGATTTTTTTTAGATTTCTTTCTTAAAACTACACCTACGCAAAAGTTCTTCTCAGAGCTAAACAACAGTTCTTCTCAGAGCTAAACAACAGTTCTTCTCAGAGCTAATCAACAGTTCTTTTCAGGGCTAGCAAACAGTTTTTTTCAGGGGTAACCAACAGTTCTTTTCAGGGCTAACCAACAGTTCTTTTCAGGGCTAAAAAACAGTTCTTTTCAGGGCTAAACAACAGTTCTTTTCAGAGCTAGAATATTACCCGCTATTAGCATTTTCTTAAACGTTTGAAAATGCCTAAGAGAGCCAGGTCTCAACTTTCTAAACAGAGTTCTCAAGCACGGGCACAGAATCTTCACCTTGCACAACAAAATCTGAGAACCTCTGAGTTACGTGCACGAGAGTCGAGGCTGGAGCGTTCCCAACGTCTTCATGAACAAAATATAAGGACCTCTCAGTTACGCGAAAGAGAGTCGAGTGTCGAGCGTTTGCAGCGACTTAGAGCTCAGGCAGAGAGACAGCAGTTGTCCACAAATAGAATTCGCAATCGAAGTTTAGCTAGCAGCAACAGACTGGCTTTCAGATATGATCCGCAGGTTGATTATGCACAACAAGCGTCCGTCCAAATCGGAGTCATGAATAAGATCTGCTCTAACTGCTCTGCCAAGAAATGGGCGGACGAACCTAATGGTATCTAATTTAATAGTAGCGAAGATTATCACCGGCCCTGCAGCTGGTGAATTAGCTCATATACCAAGAATACCCATGATTCCTACTGATTTGCGTATACCATTCAAAAGGCTCCAATTTCCAGTAAAAATTTCTTTCGCACTAACTATAAACAAATCCCAGGGCCAAACATTCAAATTAGTAGGAATTGATTTACGAAAAGATTGTCTTACGCATGGGCAACTTTACGTTGCCCTATCACGGGTCGGGGCTCCCGACCATCAGTATATTTTGTTACCTGAAAATAATTTACCGTCAAATGTTGTTTATAGAGAAGCTCTACAATAATCGCTTTAGTTATCTATCCTAAAACAACGGGTTTCACTCCGGGACTGCCGGCAGAAGTGAAAACTTAGTATTAATAACATTTAAATATTTTCATCATTAACAACTTTAACATCCTCATAAAAATTTCAAAATCCTCATAAAGACAATCTATGCAGCCTGCGGATAATGACTGCGTCGTCGATGTTAGTGTCGGTGTCTGTAAATTGACCTGGGAATCATTTTGCTGACCCTGTCTTTCCTGGGAAGGCTTTTTGCAGCGGTAACCGACATCCACGCGGGCGGAGCCGCGAGCGACCGCTATGTTAGCTAAAGATGGGCTAACAAAAAATATTGTTCACGCTATAGCATTAAGAGACTGATATTGTTTGTTAGTGTTACTGTCGTAATTAATTAGTGATATGTAATTTTAAGAAATTTAACTTAAAAATAATAATGTTTGGCGTTTGTTATTTTTATATTCTCTCATCGTTCACAGCGCTCCATGCCTATTTCACGCATATACCACATCCTTACACATTTACAATGAGTCAGTTATTTTTGTCTACACTAGAAATTACCTAGAAATAATAATTTATATGGCAAAACAACGTTTGCCGGGTCAGCTAGTATTACATACAGTGGGTTATTAAAGCTCCTCAAAACCTGTATTACAGAAGTAATTCTAGTCATTTGTTACGCTAATTTTTTAAACGTCTTGCGCCGTTATTCATAATATTTTATGCATAGCAAAGTAGTTAAAAAGATGATATCCGTCCGATCTCAATGAGTTTTTTAATACGCTTTATTAGCTTGAAATATGTACGAATGTACAGTATCTATGAATGTATTATTATATTATTCACAAAACAATTATAAAAAAATTAAACTTCTTTAAGATAAAAAAAAAACAATAAATTAATTTAATCGTTTCATACAGTATGTACATGTACCTACATGTTAAAGGAGTATCTCCATTTTTCTATGGGTCGCCGTTGCGCATCACATAATAGTGTGTGATAGTGAAAATTTAAAATAAAAGGGAAGTGACGTCCTACTTCGAGAACTGAAAAAATATCTATTTACTTTGGGGTCTTTTTTCAAAAACAATCTTGTGTTTCAGGATAAATAATAATGCGGAGAGACGGCACATGGCGAGTTTCTTTAGTGGGTGAGGGCTCCACACTACCCTGTTCGTTGCCCCGAACGACGGGGTGTGTGGTTAGGAACATTTTTTCCCGCCTTAACAAAATAAAAAGGATAGATAATAATGCGTTTTGACATGATATGACATAGGCATTCTTCGGTTTTTTTCATAAGAATCTTAAAATTTATATTTTCTTTTGTTTTTGACGGCAGTCAGGCCACGATCAACGTGATGGTAAGTTTTAACCTCCACTCACGAATTGAGCAGTAACAGGAGTACAGCGTCTATCTACCAAGACGCTAGGTACTCACTACACTCAAGAGGAATTTTGATAGAAAGAAAGAAAGTTCTGTTTACAATTACATTCCATAATCTCTTGTTTTCCAAATTAAAGCGCACGTTCGCTGTTATATATCAAAAGCTTACCAAATTTGGATGTAACGGCTTGCCCGTGTTGCTTCCGTTCCACGCCTTCGCCATGCAGTGGTCGTCAATAATTTTTACTTGTTTGATTTTACATACATCGTAAATATTTTTGGCAAAAAATTCCTAACTAACACATATTCAAATACATAAAAATTTGTATTTACCCTAATTCAGAATTCGTAGTTCATAAACGACTACGCCATCTGTCTGTTTTTGGAATGTAATTGTTGACTAGACTCCTCCTTCCTTTTGAAATGTAATTATTGACTAGACTCCTTTAGGTACAAAAAATATGAAAGCACATAAAGGGCAAAACACCTTAAATTTTATAAAAAATTGAAATTTTATATTCATCGTAGGCTTTACATATTTTGTACCTACCATAAATATTTATACAGTAAAAATCTAGATATCGATTACAAAATATTAAAACGATGAGATATTGTAACAATTGATAAAGGCAATTGATACAGGTGTTTATCAATAGATTACAGTGTGGAAGATTGGCCAAAATAAAAATGACCAAAGTCCCTCTGATTGTAATCGGACCAAATTTACTCTTGAATTTGTATTGATAACATTATGTTATCTTGTTTAAAACTTTTGCTGCCTCACTAAACAGAATACGGTTACACTATTGATTAAAAATGAATTTATTGCAGATGTAACAGGTAATGAAAATACACCTCAGGTCCAACCAAAATGTTGTTAACCCCTTACCTGGGCCAGGATGTCGAACTTCCGAAACAACTGTTGGAGTTTACAGCACAATGAGTGATGCCGCATCTATAACTATTTGTTTATAAATAAACGTCTTAGCGCGTGAAAATAAATCGGCGTTAGCGCGTGTCAAGTTAATATTTATGTAATTTGTATTATATGCGCAGTGTCCTTAACGTAATGTCTGTATCTTTAAAATTTTACATTTAAACTGGATTCTGGCGGCGACTCCGCCCGTGCGACTTCTGAATTTAAATACATTAATCACTCTACAGGTACTTACATTAATTTTCTCTATGTAAAAATCCCACAGGAACCATTTATTTTTTCGGGATGAAAGCCGGCGAACTTTTGGTATGTAATACACCTCTGCCTACCCCTTCGGGGAATACAGGCGTGATCCTATGCTTTTTTTATTTCATTAACTTTAGTAGTTACGGCAAACAAAAAAAAAAGCGTTTCCCATACAAAGTTAACAAGTTGAAATTTTAAAATTTTTCATTAAATTGTTTTTGTGGGGTTTCCTTTTTTTCTTTTATACCGCCCCTGTACCAAAATGAACAAAACAAAATAACAATTATTGAAATCGGTCAAACCATTTTTGAGTTTTAGCGAGATTAACAAACAGTGTTTGATTTTTATATATCCATCCATTCATCCATCAGCCTTTCAACGTCCACTGCTGGACATAGGCCTCCCCAAGAGAACGTCACAACGAGCGGTCTTGTGCCGACCGCATCCAACGGCTCCCCGCAGCTTTGACCAGATCGTCGGTCCATCTGGTGGGGGGCCGTCCTACGCTGCGCCGTCCGATACGTGGTCGCCACTCGAGAACCTTTCGTCCCCAACGGTTATCGGTTCGTCGAGCGATGTGGCCTGCCCATTGCCACTTCAGCATGGCAACCCGGCGGGCTATGTCGGCACCATTCTCATCTCGTACAGGCTGACGTCCGGGATATCTTCGGTAAAGTGCCGAGTTAGCTTGGATCTGGGGTCTTGGACCAAGCCAACAGCAGGGCTCTGGGATCTGTAAACTGTCCATGGAACTGCTGGACCTCTCCCAAGATCTCATCTCGAGAAGAAATGACAGTGCCGTTGTTGGTCCTCACTTTAGTCAACTGACTTTGGCCAACAGACAGATCTCTTGCGAACACTTTCGAGCCTTGGTTCCGCTCTATCGCCTCTTTAATACGGGTAGTATTCAATTGGCGAATATCGTGCCACACAGCCTTGGAGATCTGTCTGTTTAACCGCCTTAGGCAGGACCAATCGGCTGAGGACTGGACTATCATTTCTTTTCTCCTCTCCATGAGTTTGAGCGTATGGTCCGAGAGTTTACGGGTCCTACTGACGCGACAGGCCTTGAAGTAAGTCGACCCGACCGCGTGGACAGTTTGCACGAACCTGCTGTTCATATCGCTCGCTGATTCACACTCATCTAGACATTGGAAGCGATTTTGTAGTTCGAGCTGAAAGCTCTCGGGGTTCTGGTATTGGGCAGGTGTTGGTCGGAGCGTAGACATCATCAAGCGCGACCTCTCGACTTTTGTTCTCATATTCAAGATACCCCTGACAAGTTGGTGATCACTCCCAGTTTTAATCCTGCTGATCACTGAGACATCATTGAATATGTGTCGTTTGTCCGACAGGATGAAGTCAATCTCGTTTTTCACTGAACCATCAGGGCTAATCCAGGTCCATTTTCGCTGGGGCTGCTTCCTGAAGAAGAAATTCATCACAAAGAGGCCTTCCTTCTCCAGAAAAGCCAGCATCTGGCCCCTGTGGTTCCTCTGCCCAAATCCATAGTGCCCCACCTTCAGCTCATCGTCTGGCCTTTTGCCTAGTTTCGCGTTAAAGTCTCCCATAACCACCGTGAAATAGGTTTTAGATAAGTGGATGGCCTTCGAGGTTCGAGGATCCTCATATAGGGCCTCCACCTCGTCATCGGAATGTGTCGAGGTCGGTGCATAAACCTGTATGACCTTCAACGAATACCGGTTGGTTATTCTGAGTATAAGGTATAAGGTACGCTACCCTACTCGACACACTTTCAATCCTCTCCACGTTGCTTACGAAAGACCTGCGAACGATAAACCCGACACCTCCTTGGGACTGGCGGTCGCCCTCCCGGTGGAAGAGCAAGTTCCCGGACTGGAGGATTGTCGTGCCCTCACCCTCTCTTCGGACTTCTGACAACCCTATAATGTCCCAGTGGATCTTGCTCAATTCCTCTTCCAGCTCGGTGATTCTCTCGTCGGTCCGAAGTGTTCGAACGTTGTACGTTACCAGGGCCAGAGGTCGTTGTTTTTAGTAGCCTTGCCGCGACCGGAGATTCTTCGCACCCCCTGCTCCGCCGTTACCGGGCCCGCTACCATTAGGCCACGGAATAGCGGAGCTGCCGTGACTGGGGGCCGTTTTATGTTGGGTGCTCATTTTTTTTGGGAGATATTGCCGTAATCGCCACGCTTGGTAGGCGGGTTGGCGATCGCAGTGGATATTATTAATACTCGAGGTAGTGCTGCTGCCCACTCCCCCGGTATTCCCTCAGTCGGCTCTTACGACTCCCATGGGTGGAGAGGGGTGGGACAATTCTAAAGCTGGCCCCACACGGCAGATAGATATACACGGCTATAGATTTTATATATATATAGGTACATAATATCTATAATATTATTAATTATATTATATTATATATATGTTATATATAATATAATATCATATATTATAAAATGCAAATGTTTGTATGTGTTAGGATGCTTGTTCCTCAATCCTGAACGGCTAACAAATATCAAAATCTGTTCGATTTGGGTGAAATTTACACACACATGCAGATAGTTTACTACCTAGATAGGATACTTTTTATCCCAAAGGTGTAAGGTTCCTGGGGGATTGCCAAAATACTAAAAATGTTTAATACAGATTATGCAATTAAACCATTTTTATTTATCCGGGCTGGAATCAAAAATAATATATTAAAAGCTCATTAAACCTCAAAACTGGTATTTTATCTAGCTCCTATATCGTGAACCTGAGGTATTGCAGGTACAGAACCGCAAGCAGGCTGTTCGCGACATAAAATGATTCCCCGCGATGTTTATTATAATGTAATCATGTATGAAACAGAGATAAAAAATGTCTTTACGATTTAAAAAAATAAACATCCACCGCCTGAACACAGTTTTCAGGAATACCACCATGCTAAACGTGTTACCAATTAGATACTAATTAAACATGGCATCCGGCTCATTGGTTGTCAAATCGTTGGAACTTCGTGTCGAGTTTTTGTGCAAAACTTCAAAAAGATATCTGTTGAATTTCAGTACTACGATCCGTTTAATGTGGATAAGATATAATTTTCCTAAACACGAAGTGTAAATATATGAAATAGGAAATTATAGCTACGAATGGATTTCAAACACGAGCCTTCTGAATACTATTCAGATGCAGTTGAGCTATCGAGATATTCCATTTCATAATTTAGTACTTTGTGTTCATGGGTTAATGACATGTCAAGTGCTAAAAATATAATAATAATAAATAACATATATAATGTTCCTGCTTATAATTTATTAATGTTTGTTGCTAGTTATAGTGATAGCTTCGTGACGTAACTGAGTTGAATCTTTAGAAACCATGAATAGCTTTTGTAGTACCTACTATAATACTAAACAACTACCTAGTTGTTTTCATCATGAATGCTGTTGTACAGAAAGATTATTAAAATAACTATTCGATATTAACCTCTTTTTTAAGATCACAATCTTAACAGTATTTTTGGTAAATTAACAACTACCGCGCATTGACGCAGCCAATAGTACCTACTACACCACTAGATTCTATTCGCTAAGTAGATACATTAGAGTTCCTTCATTCCTCTTTGCCTTATATAAGTCAGTAAATCTTTAAAAACGCATAAGAATGTCCATATAATATTAACGCAATGGAGTATTCATACCGGAAATGTGAGTCGTTATACCTACCATTTGCCGATGACATGTGTCGGTCGGTCGCCTGCGGCCACGCTTGTGTCAAGGAGCCCGCCAAGAAATTGATGACGTCATTAGTCATATCAAGTGCCCAGTTTTGAAGTCAGACCTCACAGAAATGACCGTCGATATTTATTCGATGATCACTGTGGCCGAAGGTTGGCAGATACAAATTTATTTTATTAAGTTCAGTACTCCGTTCCAACCGGGTGTCAATGATATTTAAGGATAGATAAGTTACGTTCATACTAAATGGCTTATCGATATTGTTGCAATAAGACAACGTACAAATTTATAGATGTTTTGTCCATGTGGTGACGGACTAAGAATACAAGTGTCACCATCCCATTCTTTTCCGCGGGTGTCGTATGAGGCGACTAAGGGAAGTAAGCAATTATCAACAACTGTATGACTGGTGGTAGGGCTGGGTACCAAGTGGGAGTACTCGCTTGGTATCGGGCCCGAGAAGGTTGGTACCACCATCTCCCGTGTGACCGGCCATGAAGCACATCGTTGCGTTTTGGCTGTAGCAGGAGATAGCCGTTTATATTTCATATATGTGAAATGAATTGGTGAGCAGCGGCTTGACAATATTCTCAGTATAGTCGAGTCCATGTGCGACGGTTACCATTTAGGTATCATCAGATAGACCGTGGGTCGTCTGCCACTACATGCAATAAAAAAATTAAAAAAACGTGTGCATATATTACGCGATAGATAATACGCATACACATGATACAAAAAGGGACCGAAGATCACCGACTAAAACAAATTCGGGCAATTGGCTGAATCCGTGCGCAACAATTACCGCGCGCTATTGCAATATCTACTCTTTTTTGTACATAATATCATTTCCGGGAGTCCATAGTCTCATCTCCCTTTATTTTTATTTCCTAGATATAGGTACTCTGCTTTGTATATCTGAGTACTATACACAACCTGCTAATACTATGAACGTGGGCAATAGGTTACTTATATATTTTTTTTGGGATATTATTCAAAAATTGAAGTTAGAAAAAACTAAACGGTCACGGTACGTTTTTGGGTTGAATCATTATCAGATTTTAATCAAGTTGCATAAATTAAGTCTTCCCTGCTGTAACTACACCTGTGCAGTGAAGATGGGAACGGCCTTTATGTTTTTTTTTTTGAAGTGAAATCTTCTTTGGGCGCGTTGAGCACTTTTTGGGTGATCAAAAATCATGGAACTCCCATCTCTCCCGTCATCGTCACCGAACGCTCCGATAGAAGTGAAAACTAAGTAACTTGTGAATGGTAATGGTATAGTAGAGCTCTTAGATTATTATTATGATATTATTTTTATTTGTAAGTATTATTATTTGTAAGTAAGAAGTGTTAATGACCAATTATTTGGTCATTAAGACTTGCTTACAAACCAAAAATAATTCAAAAATACTTTGGAAAATCCAAAAGTGCACGCCTCATAATCTTCATTTTTCACAAAAAATTGAGAATTTGATAAGTAACTAATAATGTGTGGGTCTTACTAAGTAGTTTTCAATAAATCACATAGATAGCGATTATTTCAAAAAATACCTTCTCATGTCTTTTACGCCATCTAGCGCTAATTTTAAGAAGTACTTCTACATTGGTCTATAGAAATAGTTCTCACGAAATAAGGATATCACTGATTTTATTGTCGCGTCGTAAATATTTACTATTTTTTTGTTTATTTAATAACAATTAAACCACATCGAATCAGACCGTGAAAAGTGATAGGGCTCTATTCGTAATCATAATAATTCGTAAACGAAAAAAAAAGGCTCGATTAGTAAAGTATTTTGGTCGTTATCGTGTTAACATACATTACCTACAACAAACGGACGTCCAAGACATAACTTTTCTAAACAGTTTTTTAACTAGTTTAAATAACAAAAACGCACAAAAAAAGTGTTAAAAATAGTGTTTTTTCTTGATATGTGTTTGTATATATTATTTTACAAGTGCAATATATGATAAATAGAGACATTTTATGTTTGAAAAATCAGTTGTTCTATGTAAAACGAGAGCAGTACCCACCTCAACGCTTCGCTTATGAGGCGTGCAATAATAATCTAATAGCTCGACGATACAATTTACAACACAAGTTATGTGCTTAGTTTTCACTTATATCGGCAGTCCGCAAAGACTGCCCCGCATGTTTTTTTTTTAATTCATCGGATTGGACTGTAATGAGCAGCATGTTGGAGAGCCTGTATTTTTTTAATCGCTACTATAAAACTGTGCTATTTTGCAGTTTTTTGCGTTACCTTATTGTTTTTTTTAGGTAAACTTCCGGCTGTCCGGTCACTGGCGCTGTATGGCACACCAAGGTATATCGCCGGGCGTCGCTATAGTTGGCGAAGGACCTCTCGCTGCCGAGCGTCGTCAGAGCTATGCTTGGCAGTGACAGGAATTGGGCCGCGGTCGCTGTCTTCTACGAAGAAGTCATACAGAAGGAAGCGGTGGAGAGAACCTGGGTGCACAATCCTTCCACTGACCTGAATGCCGCCACCGACTCGGGCGGTGAAGGCGTGAGTACTTGCGCCTGATGCCGCCCTAGCTAACGCTGCGGGTAGATGGACCGGCAAACGACCACCACCCGCAAAGCCTCTGGTGAAGGTACGACGCTCCGATGTGTGGAAGCCTCACAAAGTAGGGAAAGCGTAAGCTGCCGCCGCCGCCGGACCACTGCAGTAATGTCGCACAGTTCCAGTGGTCTGCCAATACAGGCAGAAAGACGGCACATGGCGGTTTTATTTAGTGGGTGACGACTATTCGTTGCCCCGAACGACGGGGTGTGCGGTTAGGTAGATTTTTTCCCGCCTTAACAAAAAAAGGTAGACTTCCGGCTACAGCCTTCATCAGTGCGTGTTTGAAGGGGACCCTAAACGGTTTCGGTAGATGGCGCTGCGATCGTGTACTAGGATTATTATAATTATAAAATTTTCACGGTATTTTTTTTATTGTTTTCTTATATTAGGAGTTATGACATTATAACGACAACATTATAACGTCTGATGGATTCAGCCAGTTTCCTGTAATTTCAATTATTATTTTAACTGGTCTGTGGTGCAGCGGTAGTGTGAGTGACTGCTGATCATGAGGTCTCAGTTTGGATCCCCGGGTCAAGCAGTGCTGTTGAGCTTTTTCGTAAAAATAAAAATTCTCAGTAGCAGCCCGGAGTATGGAAATGTGCCCGGTAGACGGCAAAAGCCTCGCCCTCTATTACGTGGGACTTAAACATAGCTGGCGAATCGTGGGTGTTAATACACCTCTGCCTACCCTTTCGGGGAATACAGGCGTGATGCTATGTTTTCTTTCAATCGAATAGCCTAGCTGCTTGATGGTCTTATGTTCAAATCCTGGATTGTGTAAAAAATATTTGCGTATGGACTCTTTTACAGGCGTTATTAAGCTCATCCCCTCTATGACGTTGGAGCAGAGTTATTTAAGGACAGCTGTAACAGAGCCTTGTTGATGAGAGCCCTCTGCGCTCACCAATTGTCCGGGTAAGGTTATCATAGCCATCTGAGGCTAACAACCAACGTCACACAAAAAAAAGAGCCTTGTTGATTTCAGTATGAGTCGTAATATCGACACAAAGCAATGATAGGTATTCCTGTTGTTGTGTTTCATTCGGCAAATGAGGGCGCCGAAGCCACAACTCTCTGCAAAAAAGAGTTTAGCTCTGCTTGTTTTTTTTAATTTTTAGTAATATTAAGGCAAAGGATTTTAATTAGAGTGCTTCTTTTCTAGCAATGGTGTTGTCTGCTTCGTTTTAACTGGGAGTGATGATCAAGGTAGGTACGAATTTTTAATCAGATACCACGGCAAACAACCATACAGTCCATCTGATGGTAAGCAGTCACCGTAGTCTATAAACGCTAGCAACACCAGAGGAACCACTTGCACGTCACCAACTCCAAAGAAAAGGAAAGGATATGTGAAGAGGAAGGATAATAAGAAGAGGATAAGCGCTCTCACTCACCATACGAAACAGCTGTAGGAGTACCTACCGTTGTTTCACGATAATCTTCAGAAGATTTCAGAATCTGTGAAAGGATGGTACTTCCTCGAACAAGCCGGCCCATTCACTTTGGCTTTGTCACTAAATGTCACAGATTTAAAAAATGAACATATTGTTTGGAGTTCTAGAAGTCAATTAATGATTTATACCTCTATAGCTTTATGGTGCGATGACTATGTTACCTACTACTATCTACGATCCTTTTTCGTGCCTTCATTTTTTTATGAACTATGAATATCAAATTGCCGTACACAGTACCCTGCTCATAAATACCAAAAGCATATTTTTCTAATTGATACATAGAGTACGGTTCACCTGTGATCCCATGGCAATTTGGTTGATAAAAAATATCAGTTAATCGGCTTCGGAATCACACCTTTTATGTAAAAAATTAAAATATCGTCCTTCGCGTACTATAAGGATGCGGCGCAGCAGTGTTAAAAAGTATAGAGTTGACATGATAATTATACATTTATTTATAGGCTTTTAACTATTTTGTAAATAAAATTGATAGTACTAAATTAATTAGTCAAACAATCAATTTAATGAAAAATGTGGAGTTACGATTTTCAGTAGGTATCTAATTAAAAAATCATTGTGTATCATTTTATAATCTTCAAAGCTTTCTCCTGATTTATTTTTATTGCCTATGGTGGCAGACGGGCCCGGCCCACCTGGTGGTGAGTGGTAACCGTCGCTCATGAACTCAACTATACTGAGAGTTTTGTCAAGCCGCTGCGCACCATTTCACTTGTCAGATAAGAAAAATTAAAGAATTAATGGCTCTCTTCTGCTACGGCCAAAACACAATGGCGAGCTTCATGACCAGTCATACAGGAGACGGTGGTACCATCCCGTTCGGACCCGATAGCAAATGAGTACTCTCACTTCGTACCTCGTCCTACCATCAGTAATGCAATGGGTGATAATTGCTTACTTCTCTTAGTCGCCTTGTACAATACCCGAGGGAAAGAATGGGATGACACTTGTATTAGTCCGTCACCACATGGACACATGATTATTTCAGATTTGATTTTTCTTCACGAATAACACAATTTTAAACACAATTTTGTTTAAAGTTTATTTCCAGCATCAACCTTTTACCTAAAGTTAGCTCTCGAACTTGTGTGCAAAAAAGCAAGCTTGCAATTTTTGCCTTTTTTTTTTTTGCTAATTACTTATTATAAAGAAATTACCTACGATTCACCATTGTTTTGAAAGTACAAAAAATCAATATCCGACATACGAAAGTTTAATCGGACCTCTATAAGATTGTGACATCTACATTGCACAATAGCGCAGGGCCGCATCGCTCGCAGGTGGGTGTATAAAAAACGAAAGGATTCGCCGGCGTCCGCAGGTGCGTGATCAGGTGCCGGGATTTAGGTTACGTTTTAGAATTGTTTTGTGCACCTCAGTTTGCGATAATTTGATAATTTATCTAATTGATTTTAATAATTTACTTTTATTTGTTTCATAATTATAAGTTTCAAAAATCCTTTTTTGTGTTAATTATCTTTGAGTAGGTACAGATAAACCGTGTGGGGCCGGCACCAATAATAGCTCCACCCTGTCTCTTCCTATGGGAGTCGTAAAAGCCGACTAAGGGATTACCGGGGGACCGGGCAGCAGCGTTCCCCCGTGTACTAAAAACATCCACTGCGATCACCAACCCGCCTGTCAACCGTGGCGATTATGGTAAAACCTCCATTTTGGGGAGGCTTATGTCCAGCAGTGGACGATGAAAGGCTGATGGATGGAGGTACAGATTACGAAAATGAGCTTGTCCAGAATACCATTAGACTCGCCCATATTTATTCTGATATTTGAGTTAATTAACCACAAAAATCAGTATACACATGAATGTTTAATTCACACATCTACTTTCGTATATAATATTGTACTTTGTGTATTTTATATTTGTTGAAAGTACTGAAAATGTTACAAAGAACATTACAAAGGTCCGCAGGTCCATATACCTATTAGATATGGTTATATTCTTCGTGACATCACGTCAGTTAACGCTTTGTTAGTAGACAATGCATCAGACATAGGTTTTTTGTGAATACACAGCTGATTACGTTTTTATCAAAACTCAAGCTACTAACGAGGCATTTTTTTTTTATTAAAGCAAGTCAGTGCTTGATAAAATTTCATCAGATAGGGCTGTGAACTAAAGTGCACGTCATGGTGCTAATATGAGAACTAAGTTAGGTGCTAATAAATTTCAATTTGTTTTTTTTTTATTCTTTTTTATTCTGCCCGCAATTTTGTCTGCATGAAGTTTAGAATTTGGTCCATAGAGTGGTCTCTCTTAAGAATTTCCTGAGCGATATCTCAGGAACTTTTTATGAGGATAAAAAATATTCAGGATTCAGTTTATTTTACTCTATTACAGTAAGTAATATGGCTGATAGTTTTATTCCATTAATTATTTAATCAATCAAATATTTTTTAACCCAATTTTGAAGTCCACGCATTCATACGCGATTTCATAATCGCAGGCAGAAACTAGTAATTATATAACATTTTTTTATTAGTGCTCTTACAAAAAGCTTCACAGACAAACGCAGTACGAAGCAGGCGCCGAGTCTCAGTCACGTGCATAAATACCGAGACACGACAACAGGTAGCGTTTTGTTCTCAAACAATACACTATCAGACTCATCTTGTA
The DNA here is from genome assembly GCA_948253155.1 of Leucoma salicis. Lineage (NCBI taxonomy): Eukaryota > Metazoa > Arthropoda > Insecta > Lepidoptera > Erebidae > Leucoma > Leucoma salicis. The sequence continues at coordinate 5,571,196 of OX411819.1, forward strand.
CACAAAATGCACACCTGATTACGTCCCTGTTATATATTTTTTTCTTTATTTTTTCTAGCTAACGGTGCATGGCTTTCGATCAAAGAGAACGGCCTAAATGGCAAGTGGTAACATGTAGACCTTGTGAGTATAAGAAGCATAGTAAAACCGCTCGCTACTCGTGAACATCAACTATCACAAGAGAGAGCGGAACAGGTTGGCTGTTTCACAACGACCTTATCTGATGATAAGTACCACCATACGGATATTACCTATTTTAATCTAGCACTTAATAACATTCTATAAACCTTTTTTTTGCTAAATAACGCACATTCCGTCGTTTGCGGCAACGAACAGGATAGCGTGAGGCTCTCACCCACCAAATAAGCGTGCCGTGTGCCGTCTCTCCGTATGTAGGTACTAGCGGAGCACTGGAATTGAAAGACATTTTCTACAAAGGGTACGCATGAACGATTAAGTACACACTTCGATCAAAAATGCAATAGATATCGCGTGGACCCAAAAAATCTGTGTCAGTAAATAACAGCGCACTTAAGAAGTGGGCTCTTATTTTGTTTAGTTCAAAAAGTACTTTATTTGTTGCTGTTTAAGCTTGATTTCACAGTAAATGGTATTTGTCTTTTCACTTTTAAGTGGCAGTAGTAAAATATTGCTTTGCTTGTTTTTTGTGACGAATGACCATAAATGTAAGGTAATATTTTAAAGATTTGTGACTTTATTACTAAGTGCCATGATTGTAATTAGGTTGAACTTAAAACTGTTTTAAAACCTTGTGTCAGTTCGTTAGTAGACAGATGTATCTGTGTAAGTATATATTAACACGGACAATTTTTAGCTTGATTTTGTTCATGACTCTATATTTTGTTGGTATTGATGATCGAAGACTTACATAGATTCACGCCTGTTCCCCAGAGACGTAAACAGAGACAACGGATTACGAATTTCCGCTGACCACTTTTCATCCACGATCGCCACCCACTCAGTAGTAATCTAAATTAATCTGAAGTATAATGAATTTTATTATCATCGGTATGTAATAGGTATGTAATTCGAGACAAACACTTGAATTACTAGGCATATTACAGAATACTGACAATGGCAAATATTCAATTACTTCGACGCGCGTGTGGCGTGTTATGAAGAATGACGCAAAACACTAAGTGGATAGTATTTTTAAAACAAAAAGACCTCCCACATTAGGCTAAAATAAATGTAAGACTTGGCACTTTATTCACAATGAATGCACCTAAATGACAGCAAGTATTTGTATCCAAATTACTCTGTGCTGAATTTTGGAATTGGACTGCTTCTGTCCTGCCTTGATAGGCAAAATGAACACTGCGGCAAAATTTGCCAAACTTCCACAATTTACTTAAGTGCTTCAATAATATATGTAATGACAATTAATGTAACAACTATAAAATAACTCTGTTCGTACTAGAAGGGTGGCAGAGGAGCATACATAGGGTCGTTCATCACCTTGACACGTTGTTTAGTGAGTGAGCACCCCACACTATCCGACTGTCTGCTCGAGCAGCAGCCTGTGGCGGGTACATTCTTCGTAACCAAAAGAAAAAAAGAAAAAATAATACCTAATTAAAATAATTAAGATCTAGGACACTCATTCACTGTATAAATCTTACGGTAGATATCTCACAAGCAAAATAATCGCGGGGAAGTCCCAGGAAACAGTAAAATTATAAATTGATAATTAATATTGTGCGTAATGACTCTATAATTAGTTTGAACATTATTTGTTCTATGATTTAAGTCTTAATTATTTAAGTAAGTGTATGTATGTTAAACGAATTCGGTCATGTGGTGAGTTTCGCACAAAAATACAGCATTGCAGAGTTTTTTAAAAGCCCCGTTAATTGGCGTCGTCTCGTCCCTATTACGCAGTCTCTGTGCCACTGATACGCCTTTACGTACACAAAATGCACATCTGGGAGCAATGAAGGATATCCCAATATCTTTAAGAACTTATATACTCACGCTATACACTTCAATTTCAACCTTATTTTTTAAAATCAGAGTTGATATTAAGTCGCCGGCGTACACAACACCCATCGCAACGAACACCTGTTTCAACCGCAACGTTTATTTTGTAAGCGATGAAGTAAAATTAAATTTATTCCAGTGTAATAAAGTTGGGTTTCAATTGGGTGATAGTAGATATTGCATTTTTGTTTTGTAGGGATGTTCTCATATATTATCGATGTTTCTCTCCGTGTGAGCGATGTGGATACGTCTGTCCCTTTCCAATTCTTGTTTTTGTTTCTTAGTCGCTATGTAGAATACGAGGACGTGAGACAAGTGCCAGCTAACATAGGTACATGCTCTGTCTGTGCGTGCAGCAAGTTTTTTTGCTTTATTTTCATAAAGAACTGAACTTGGCATATAAAATCCTGTAAGATTAAAAATATCAATAATCTTATTAAAGGAAACTTGTATTCAGAGCAGCAAGAGATGTAAACAGTTGATAATGGGTGCAAATTGTTTATAAATGTTTTCGTTATTCGAGTAAGTAATAATTACGAGTCAAATACCACTTGATCCACGCCGGGTCACGAGGCTAGTTCATAACACACGAGGTGTCGGCGACCAGCCGGCGCCATCGTGGCAAACGCGGCGCCCACTATCCTGTCAGCCATTATACAACACCAAGCAACCTAAAATGAACCTAAACACACTAGACTTAGCATTCAACATTTTATAACGCAATAAAATCAGCTGTGATTTCATTTTCATTAGAATATATACTCTACGACGACAGCAGTAAAGTTTATATGCAATAATTACAGGTACAATATTGAATTCGTTCTTCGATTTTGAATTCCAAGCAACAACTAAAAGAAAGCAATTTTTTTAAGGAAGTGTTTTGTGTTTAGCGTTACATTAATTTAGTTCTTATGCAACAACAGCCACATCTAATGTTGGGTTGTAATCATTGCGATACACTATTGATATTCGATTTTTAAATTAATGAAATCGACTCGTATATAAATTAACTTGTGCCGGTAGTAATCAGCAAGTATATGGTAACAGGAGTAGTTTGACTAATCACAATCCTGTGCTTATGGTGGATGGCCAGCAGGGCCATTGGCTATGAGCAATACGCGTAAAAAGCACGGGCCTCCATATGGTACCTTATAATTATCATAAATATTACTAGGCGAAAATTAAGTATGTACCTACTTAAGTAGATGTCATAAAATTCGTCTAAGAGCTTACCTCTGCACCGACTATCAGGTGCCGCTTCGCCAGTCCAGCCAGTGTTTCTTAGTAGAATAACGCTGGGATAATCTGTCATAAATCAGTCGACAGCAATGTGTTCTATCAATTTACTAACTGTAAACAGAAGAAGACAGGAAGAAGAAATTAGGTTGTTTTATGAATACTTTTGATTGTAATAACACTAGAAGAGCTATGGTGACAATTTCAAATAGTGCATTATTTTGGCATTATGTTTTGTATTTCTTTTTGTTTTAGCCATGACACTAGACTAGTTATTAGGCTTTTAGGCCTTGTATAAAAACGCATAAAATATACAAAAAAAAAAACAGATAAATATTTAGATAGAATACGTATTTCTTTATGCTGTGGCGTATCTGCCGCATTGAGATCAGCTATATTTGGCTCCACTTATATGCGGCCAGGTGGTCATACACTTGTGTTATTCGGTAAATATTATTTAACAGAGATCCGCGCCTGAAATTGTAAGGGCAAGTCAATTAAACTCCAACTCGTTGATTGACAGGTCATTGAGTGAGACCGCTTAATTTTTTTACCCTTTTCGGAGCTACGTAACAAGTTTTTTTATCCAGACACTCGACGTTTATAAAAATGTATATACATAGGCGAGATTGCCTCGAGGTGAGGCAGTGGTCTGCCGCGTTATAAGTTTAATCGCACCTATTTGGTTGTCTTGATTAAAAAGTTCAAGAAAATATCACACAGATATGATGAATATGGATGAATAGCCTAATAGTAGCTTGTTGATGTGTAGTATTGTTAGTGTGATCGATTTTTACTTTAAATAAATGCCTTTAAAACAGGCAAAAGGAGTCACCTTCTTCCTAGCCTTATCCCAAGCTTTAGGTCAGCTTCCAATCTGTATTGCTCAAGTTTATCCACCAGTATTTACACGGATCGACTGCCTATCCTGCCTCTGCGATCAAACTAGGATGACATCTGGAGATTTCAGAATAAGAATGCAGTATTTTTTTTTATTCAGACCTCTGAAAACGTGTAACAACAGCTAGTATGTTATTTGGCAGCCGAGATTCACTACATATCGTGTGGTATATTTATTTAATCATGTAATTTTTTTATAGGTATACATTATGTAATTTAGTAATTACCTTTTGATATTTGTAAAATATATTAATGCACCTATTTGTGAGTATAATAGTCATTGGTAATGAGATGCTGATCTGGCAGGAATCAACGGCGCCATTGGTAGTAAAGACCTGGATACGTGCCCAGAGTGCCTAATGGATAAACCCTTGCCATTTTTAAATAAGATGCATGCTTCATAGTTGTTTACTAACAGTTCCACTACATATCTACTGTCAATATTTAGAATTTGAAATAATATTTTATTCACCCAGCAAGTTAGTTTTTTTAAACCACCATCAAACATCAAAAAAAAAATAGACGTTAAATAAAACGCGACGATATTCACGCCATTTCCTTGTGGCTAGGTGTCAAAAGCTTTACCTGACCGCTGACACCTACACGGGCCAGCCTCTATACTCAACCGATATTTACAATCTCAGCTACATCATATTTGTTCGGGAGTTATCCCTTCACACCCTCACACCGAAGCCGCTACTCAAATTGTAATGCACACATCATGAGTTCAACTTTCGGGAATGACACGTAAATTCGTCCGCGTTTGCAAGAAACGTGATTATAACAAAAACAACCAATTAGGTATTATTTGCTAAATATTTCAGTGCGTATTTCAAACTGTAAGGAAGGATTTAAAGCTATTTAGTTTTGAAGATAATGCATATTCCAGCGATAATATATGAAACAATTATTTTGGATATGACGCGAATTAATATGGTAACCTCTGTTTGTACCCATAAAAATTCACGACAAAACCTGTATAAACGGCTGGAGGCGAAGCTTGGTTGTTTTGCGATTCGTTCCCAGAAACCGAGGAAACGTTCAAGCAAAAAGCCGACAGAACAGGATTTTGTATCGACATCGCCAAATCTGGACGCGTTAAGAAATGATAAAGAGGACGCCGCCTCCGCAGCGGAGTGCAAACTTGCGCCAACCAAGACGCCACAACAAGGCAAAACGACCGACTCATACTTCCTTAATCGAGGACTTTCACATATATGACAAACTCTTTAAACGTGAAAACAGCCAATACATCACCATCGTATGAGTAAGATAATTATAGATAAGATAGGTAATTATGTATCTATTCTACATAATTATTCACATATCACAAGTACCGGTTATAATACGCTCTCGTACATCTTACACGGGTTACATTTTTTTACTTGCATTATATCAAGTAACGACTATGTAAATATCACGTTTTATACAATATTCAAAACAATTATTTTAGCATACATTTGTCGAATGATCAATCGTTAATACGACACGATTGTATAAACGATTATCTGACACGAATTTTGATGGGTGTTTTCTAAATGCGACGTCTGTACAGTGCGTATTAAGCGTAAATGTTATAATGCATGTGCAAGCGTGAGTCACGGATGCTCACATGTGCATGTTGAAATAGTCGGAGTTTGTACAAATGTTGCTGAGATCTGGCGACGTTTAGTGTGTTGTGTACTGGCGTGGCGATCCTCACGACAAGTCGCCGCGCGCCGGCCAGAGAATGCGACCGGCTGGCGCACCAGTGCGTTACCCTTCTATATCGATAAAGATACTTTTATTTAATTATATTATCACAACATTTTCACTGATTACTTTTTATTATATGCAATTTCACACTATCAATTCCAAACCAGTAATATATCAAATAGTAATAGTAGTTTTACGATTTCTTTTAATATATATGTTGATTATATAATGAAAGTGACCAGAGTACCTTAGTAGAGTATGATAATTACATAATTATTTTACTGAAGCTTTTATAGGAAAGTGCCATTAGTTTTATTTTAGAACTATTCAATTATAACACATGTAACGAATCTATACGCGCGTTATACTGAAAATTCTATCTACTACAAAACTTTGACTAACCTCGACGTTTCGACTGAGTTGGATCAGCCGTAGTCACTGTGTAGACAAAAAATAATAGTAAGTACATATGTATTTTAATAAGCTTAATGACCCATTATTTGTATTATAATGAATATAAAATGCGACAGTTTAAAAGGTAGTAGGGGAAATATTCTTTAAAAATGTACCCCTATATTAATAATAATATTCATTTATTTGCACAGAATGTAGGTTTCATAATAAGGTGTATCATAATTATATGCTAGAATCCTTGTACATTCTGCCAGAACCAGTGGCATGCAAACATTAATCCATACAGAAAGATCGACAAATTACTTAAAAATAAATCCACGCGATTCGACAATTGAAACACTAAAACTATTTATCATTTAGAAATTCTGATACAGAATAATAGCACTTTTTTATTAGGAATGTAGTTAGTTGTTTTTTAAAAATTGTTATAGTTAGTTCTTTAATATTTTGTGGTATTTTATTATAAATGACAGGTGCCATGACAATAACTCTTTTTTTAATAATGCTGTTTTAAATACGCCTATGTTTAGCAGATGTTGGTATGGAGTTCTTAATGCAACATTTCTGTGGCGCATTTCATTTAATGTTGCAAATAAATGTGGATTAGATTTTACAAACAACGCTACTTCTAAAATATAGAGGCATTGAAATGTTAATAAATTCTGTTCTTTAAAGATAGGCAAAAACTGTCGCTGACTTTTAATTTAAAAATTGCTATTATGCCGCATTTTTGAGCTTTAAAAATTCTTTCCCTTTCGCTACAATTGCCCCAAAAAATTATACCATATCTCAAAATAGATACAACTAGACCATGGTAAGCAATAACTACTATTTTAGTGTTGACTTTTTTTGCTAAGTTAAAAAGAGCAAAGGCAGATGTGCTTAATTTTTTACATAGATCATCTGCTTGGGTCTTCCAGGTTAATTGTGAATCTATTGAAAGACCTAAAAATCTTGTTACGTGAACTTTTTCTAAATTTTGAATAATATAAATATTTATTTCTTCGTTGTTTTTTTTTTGATAAAAATGCATAATTTTAGTTTTTTCTATGTTTAAAAGAAGGTTATTGTTATTCATCTAATTTGTTATAGTATTTATTGATTTATTTACTTATGTCATTAGCATACTCATCCTTGTGAGGGCATTTAATTAAAGCTGTAGAGTCATCAGCAAACAATATCATTGGGTGATCAATTTGGCGTGGAAGGTCGTTAATATAAAATAGAAACAGTAGAGGCCCGAGTACACTCCCCTGTGGAACACCGCACTTAATTGTTCTAAAAGATGATACAAATTTGGTTTCACGCTTGGATTTAATACATATTCGAGAGATTTCTGTTAACTGTTTACGATCTGTCAAATATGATTTTATTAGGTTTAAAACGTTACCGCGGATGCCATAAGCGTTTAGCTTATACAAAAGTGTCTCGTGATCCACATAGTCAAATGCTCTCGACATATCTGCATATATAGTGCATATAGGAGTTTTAGTATAAACGCTTGACAATATTAGTTTTAATAAGTTAAAAACTTTATCCGTGTGGGGCCGGCTTTAGAATTTTCCCACCCCTCTCCACCCATGGGAGTCGTAAGAGCCGACTGAGGGAATACCGAAGGAGTGGGCAGCAGCACTCCTTCGAGTATTAACAACATCCACTGCGATCGCCAACCCACCAGCCAAGCGTGGCGATTACGGCACGTAACGTAACGTATTCTTGGGGAGGCCTGTGTCCAGCAGTGGACTTCAAAAGGCTGATGGATAGAAGTTAAAAACAGCCAAATTTATATTTTTATTTTTTCTGAATCCATGTTGTTCATCGCAAAGTAGATTATATTTTGTTACGAATGAGTTAATGGAATCGTGAATAAGTTTTTTAATTATTTTAGAAAAAATGGAGATTAAAACTATCGGTCTGTAGTTCAAGATTTCTTCTTTGCTATGTTTTTTATGTATTGGTTTTACGATTACCGTTTTCAAGTTTTCAGAATATATTCCAGCTTCTATGCTTACGTTTATAATGTGGCTTAGCATTAGCTTATTGAAACAAAGACGTTCTTTGGAAATTTTATCTGTCACAAAACGAGCAGCGGTTTTTGATAGATATTTTTATGAAAATATTTAGTTGAAAAAATAAATAGCACATGCTATGCTATCTATTAATTATACTCATCAAAATAAATCGTATGAGTCCAATCTTGAGAGGTTTATTAATAGCCATTTAAGAATTTCATTATTCACATCAATTTAAATCTACTTGTCAAAGTAAATCGAATTAGTCTAAGCACGAGGAGTTTACCAGTACCTAGCCATTAAAGAGTTTGACCATTCATCTCCTGACTTCCTCGTCAGATTATCACCATGATACCCAATTAAACTACATACCTACATATGCAAAGTAGGTATTAATTCAATACAACGATTAGAAGTATATTAAAATTGAATTCTAAGATTTAATTACATTCTGAGTTACAAGACAAGCGTGTTAGAAATACAATTAATAAAAAAGTACATTAGCTAATTTAAATACATCAAGATACTCATACACTGCACTACGAATTAGCGAGACCACGACAAACGTCGTAGTGTTTTACTGCACGATAAAATGCCACACATAATATCATCGAGCGCATCTCTAAGGGCGAGACCGGGCTGGCGCCGCGCTTTTTTACCCCGGCTGACTTCGGCCAACTTTAAACCACGCTCGTTTCGTTAGTCGAGCGCAACTATTCACGCAGTAGGGATGTGCGCATCGCTGCATTGAAACACTTCCGAACGTGCGCGTTCGTAACGAAAATGACATCAGTGTAGTTAATAAAAAAACTGTGTCTTACTAAGTGCCAATACAAGTTGCCTTCAAGTGTTGAATGTTTCCAAAGGATTGTTTAACACAAGTTTTAATTGGATTTGAATTAAGGATATAGAGATGTCCAATTTTACGACTACGGGAGATGCAGCGCAGACTGCCGTCAAAGGTTTGTAAGCCTTTTTGTTGAACAATACTGATTTTGACATTGACAGGTTAGGTATGTCAAATATATATGTCAATAATTAAGTTAATGAGAGTACAGTAGGTTCTTCCAATGTTGCAAGTGATACAGGGTGTTATTATTTTTATTATCCCACTAATTGAACCGTGGGGTGACGGATTAAGAATACAAGTGTCACCGGGGTGGTGATTCTTTCCCACGGGTGTCGTATGAGGCGACTAAGGGAAGTAAGCAATTATCATCCATTGCACGACTGGTGGTAGGGCTGGGCACCAAGTGGGAGTACTCACTTGGTATCCGGCCCGAGCGGGTTGGTACCACCATCTCCCGTGTGACCGGCCATGAAGCACATCGTTTCGTTTTGGCTGTAGCAGGAGATAGCCGTTTATATTTGATTTCATCTCTGAAATGAATTGGTGAGCAGCGGCTTGACAATACTCTCGGTATAGTCGAGTCCATGGGCGACGGTTACCATCAGATGAACCGTGGCTCGTCTGCCACTACATGCAATAAAAAAAAACGTATAATAAAGTACTTTTTCTGCGTTGTTATGCATATTTAAAAATTGTAGCGCAGACTCTACAATAAAAACTATTACTTATATATTTTTAATAATATGACTATTGGGTAATAAAGCAGGGTAATAAATCCAATTCTTTTAGTCAAACATCAGCTATTAAATTAATATTAAAACAATAAAGAATAAACTTGAACTTAGATGGTTGCGCTGGGATAATTCCCCAAGAGTTAATAACTTTACTTTGAACATAGCTTTTTTTATTATTAGTTCACAAATAAATGAACTCCGCGAGTACTACTGGGGCAATACAAAAAAAATTAAATCCCTTGTTGGATTTTTAATGTTGTGAGCTGTCGCTGATATTTTTTTGAAAATTAAGCAGTACCTATCTCTGGAGTGCTTAAAGATATAGGTATAAAAAAAATATTACGGCTGTAAGTCAGCCGTAACCAAATTTGTTGCCAGATTAATAGAGCAGGAGGAGAATAGTCAACATTGATAGATGTCATCTATTTCAAATTTGGAACACAGTCCTCTCAAATAAATGTAACACACTAGGGATGCGACGCTATAAATATTATTAGCAGTAACTAATTGGCGTTGTTACCATTGCTTTGCTAGAAAATTCTACCTATCTATTCCTTCCCAATATCTATTTGTGTATTTATATATTAAAAAAATCTTAATAATATCAACAGATTTTAAGACTGAATTACATAACAAACAACTGTAACACACGTTAATTATTAAAAAAGTTAAACAGAAAAGTCTTCAGCCACATCGTTAAGAGTTTTCTATTTAATGGCGAGAATTTAATAACTTAAGTTTATTAAATAATTAGAAAAATTATCCATTTGTAACAAAAACGTCTCAGAAACATACACACTCATCATAAAATCTATCAATACTAATTATTTATATATTCCAACGCAAAACAAAAGGGTAGGTGCACAAAAAACACGCACATGTTAGGGTGGAAACCCTTAACAAGTGTTTTAAAAACAAACTTAAAGTTTGCATATGTTTCATTTGAAAATAACTCTTATCTTCCAGGAATACATGCCATATGTCACATATGAATGATCTGTTTATTGGTTTGTTTGTACACATGTTACTAGACGGGGGTCCAGAGTTTTGAATATGGTGTTTTTTTTTTAAGAATCTCAACCCTATTGTTGCAAGTGTTTTCTTAAATTAAACGTGAACTGAACTACTTATACAAGTTATGTATTTTTCGCCCAAAAATGTAGTGCCCTACTTAATTGAGGCGTATTGTTGAACGAAATGATATACTAGTACCTAAATATGTTAGATAAATGAGTTACCGTTTTTTATTTGCATTGACCTGAATCCCAAGGAAAGAATAAGTTAGTTTGTGGTTTAGTCGATTTCTAGCAGAACAATTTTGAAAAAGGTACAGCAAACCTTGCTTCGAATTAATATTTACGTGTCAGTTACATGTAACACGTGTTAGATATGTTTTTATTATCTATGATTAGTAGGCACGAGCTAGCTAAAGCGACCTATCGTAGAAATTTTGGAAGAAATAGCAACTATTTTATCACCAAACATATTATAGGTCTAATTTTTAGTAAATATTAATATACAACACATGTAAAAGTGCACACGTAATCAATTACCAAATATATACCCCTTTAAATCGTTAAGTACCATCACTATTCCAATTAATCGCTTCTGAATTCGTTACATTTTAACACTCAATTTTTTATATAATACATATAGAATTACATTCAAACAAAAGGGAGTTGTCGCCACATGTGCAGTGACGTCACTGTTGGGGACCAGATGTGACCGACCCCAGCACCAGATGTAGTAATCGAGACATAATGCTGTTATATTGATTACAATAAAATTAGTACAAAGGGTGTTTGACTAATATTGCTAAATAAAAAATAACGAAAAAGTTAATAGGTACCAACACTATAACTTGGGTTGAGAGCCTTCTGCCCTCACAACTTGTCTAGGTAATGTTGTCATAGCCATCTGAGGCTAACAACCAACGTAACGTAAAAAAAAACATTATACGAATTCAAAATATGCAAACTTAAGTAAATGTAGTTTTCAAAAGTATGTTGTTCAATGTGTCATTAAAAATTGTTAATTAATGATAATACTTGATCTAAGGAAATAGTTATTATGAGTATGAGGTTAACTTAAAGCTGTCAGCCTATAGATGGAAGGTCGAGCAATTCTACGCTTTGTACATGAATATGTAAAAAAAAATTGAACTACTACAAATTGCTCTACAACAAATTATTATAGTAGATTTGCTCAATAGGTCTAATTGACTTGACTCCACAGATGGCGGAGTGACTTAAATACTGGCCTCCCGTCCGAGTGTTGTGGGTTCGATTTCCACACAGGACAACTCTTTGTGTGCTCCATAAACGGTTGTTCTGAGTCTAGGTGTACTTTGTTTCCGTGTAATTGTATGTTTTGTAAAGTCCATTTCAATTATTCCTTAGTGCAGGGTGATTGATGTCTTTAAAGAAAAGAAAAACTATTATTGTAGAGAAATTATTGTAATAAATAAAATGTAGTAGTGAGTATTCTACATGCTAATCCAGTATCTCATCATAATTTAATCCAAAACCGTTTTATCATTAAATGAATAACGAACACCTATACAAACTTTCGTACCTTTCTATATATAGGTTAAACAAAGTCGGGTTAGTTACACAATTTATAAGTCAAGAGCGGCTGTACCGATTTTAATAATCTTTGATTTGCTGAATTTGTCTTTATCTGGAATAGCAGAATAACCATTAATATAATGAAAAAAATCCACAAAAATAAAATAAAGAAAACAATTTTCTGATAGATAAATTTTAAGTAAAAACAACATTTATTTCTGTTCTGAGGCAGTATGAACTTCGCTGAGTCAGCTAGTTATTAAGTAGGATTTGTAATTGTAAAGTAAGCCCCTATTCTATTCCGCGGTCAAACAACTGGATGACAAAATAAAATAAGGCTAGCCACTCTATCACCGAAGGAATGTAACATAGTTCCAGTGGCCCGCCAATAATGGCGGAGAGACGGCACACGGTGGGTTTCTTTAGTGGGTGAAGGGCCTTTACTGAAGGCCCCACAGTCCACACTACCCTGTTCGTTGCCCCGAATATCGTGGGTGTGCGGTTAGGAACATTTTTCCCGCCTTAACAAAAAAAAAGGCTAGCCACTCTTAAAGTGTGCTCTATCTTCTCTATAGGGGTTAATAATCTGTCGCATATAGTATATATATAATACCTTATCGAGTCTTGCAAATACTCGTATATGTAAGTTGCTTTATAAGTATTGATTTAGTGTCCATAGGTCCTAGACTCCCAGCACTACATCCAAGGTGATATTTCATGTAGTGTTATAAAAATGTGTTTTCTTCCTTCTTTAGGATCTAATTATATTTTTGGTTCGCGATATTATAACTGGATAATGTGTAGCAGTTCTTTTACTGTAAGAGCTATCAAATAAATAAATATATTCATTATGTGCGAACAAACAAATAGACAAATAGAAATTATACAAAATGTTATGTGTTTAGGGCGACTAAAAGCCTAATACAGTTTTTTTTTCAAATGTTATAAGTTATAATGTTCAGCGACAACACTGCTACAGTTTTATAATAATATAGATATAGGTACTAGCTGAAACGTTGTTTTGCCATATCAATTATTTCTACATCAGCAGTAGAAGAGTGAAAATTTAGAGTTTTATGTATTTTTTAATGCCGAATCATAATAAAAAATGTAAAAATAAAAAAAAATACCAAAAAATAAAAAATAAATATTTAGGGGTGGATCACCCTTATCATTTAGGGGATGAAAAATAGATGTTGGCCGATTCTCAGACATACCCGATATGCACACAAAATTTCATACAAATCTGTCTAGCCCGTCGGAGGAGTTTGGTAACAAACGCCGCGACACGAGTTTTATATATATTATTTTATTTTTTATAGACATAATGTACTTACACATTGAAACCGCTCAAAAATACCAATTGTATACAAAATTATGAGTCCATAGTTCAATAAAATTGCACATGTCAGATAATCATATCATAACAATTAAGGTAACGATTTCTAATCGGAGATTACGCCACCTTGCGTCAAATCGCCCAGGTGTCTAATGTGCAATATCGATAAACAATTTGTAATTTTGTCGAAGGACTTGATAATAAACTAGTAATATTCGCTATAGATATGTTATCTATACAATGGTCCAATACCGATAAAAATAGGTACAATTAGTGCTAATGCACTTATACTTGACTCAGCAGTAGCACCGCCACAGAAGAGAGGATACCCGTGCCTAACGGTGGGAGAGTAATAGTTTCTAAAAAAAGTATATGTTGTAAATCATTATTTCTTATTAGTTATTCATTGAATATAACGCACAAGTATTTGTGGAGCGTACCTACCAATCTATAATATCAAAATAATACTAAAATACATTAGGTATTTATCGCAGGATTTCCTATTAAATGAAAGTCAATGAAATCATATCAACATAATACAAATATTAGCTAATCTTTTCAGCCGCATACTTACTGCTTCAGAGAAATACGGCAGCCTTGATAACATTTTTTGCAAGGTTTCGTTTTGTTGAGCGAAGTTAGAATTTTACGACTGGCAATATTTGGAAACAACATTCACGTGCTAGGCTGCACGTGAACGCTGTTGCCGGATGCATTGTAGTTTATTTGGGAAACTGGCTCGTTTACCAAATAAAGCTTATGTTAGCCACGTTTTTACAGTCGCTAGTAAGCGGGTGAAAATCACGTCTATATTAGATAATAACAAACACCACTGAAGTAATATAACACAGTTACAGTAGTCCACCAAACAGAGGGACGTCACACGATGTGTTTATTTAATAGGTGAAGGCCCCACACTACCTTGTTAGATGCACTGTATGACGGGGGTTCCGTTTAAGAACATTTATTAACGCTTTAACAAAAAAAGCAGAGACTATCGAACTGAAATCCTACACATATTTCATACCTAAGCCTCTAAGGGAAAAGTCTAAGTAATCCTTGCTTTATACCAGTGGCACAGCCAAGAAAATCAACCACAAAGAGCGACAGTAAGATCAGTTCTCTTATATATGTACTAAAACACCTCGAGAAATTAGCTCGAGGCTGGTTAGTGCTGGCATTTATTCATTTCCCATACGTGAAATGAAACGGTGAGCAAAGACTCTCTTACTCTTAGTACCTATCTTAAGCGTGGGTTATCACTTATCATCAGGTGGGCCGAGGCTCGTCTCCCACTCACTCTCGTGCTCATCTGTCATATGCAATAAAAAAACTTCTGAATAGCAGTTTTTGTTTATAAATCATTAACTTTCTGGATAGCACCTTTTTGTTTATAAATCATTAACTTTCTGGATAGTACTTTTTTTGTATATAAATCATTAACTTTCTGGACAGCACTTTTTTGTATATAAATCATGAACTTTCTGGATAGCACTTTTTGTATATAAATCATGAACTTTCTGGATAAATTTTTTTGTATATAAATCATTAAAGTACCGTAGAGTGACGTATTCATACGGACGAAGTCACGGGTGAATCTAGTATCAACGTATTTAAACATTTTCAATCTCATAATAATCATCTCAATATTACAATCGCCGCAGTTAAAATTGTCAAGTGTGAATCTGAGATATTGATGATGACGACATATGGAATTACCAGTAGTTACTCACATAAACCGACGTACACGGAACAATACGATTTGTTACAGTAACGAATTAGTGTACTGTGGTTTACGGAAACTTGTTAATTTAGACTAAGAGTTTCAGTAAATAAATTACATTAGGTGGACTTGCTAGAATCGTATGAAGGATAAGTGGCTATATACATCTGTGGTGGCAAAACTGTATTAGGTTGTTAAGTCGAAATAGAACCATTGTGAATGTTGTTTTTTCGTGTTTGTGAAATAACCTTCATGGAATATAATTCTCGTTAATCTATACTATTAACTATAACACATGTCATGTCTGTACTATAAAGATATTGAACAAAAATAATTAAGCTTATTGAGGCATGTCCCCCATGTCTGAACTCGAAATATTTTTTACAATTTTAGTCAGTTTGTTTGTTCATCACACAAAAACTACGGAACGGATTTTGATGTTTTTTTTTTGTTTCATAGATTTTGATTAGATTTATAAACTGGTACTGATACATTTTATCATGTTACTATATCGGAAAATTAAGAAATAAAAATTAAATTGCCCGTGGGTTAAAGTAATCAAAATTGTGCGATTCAGATCGATAATAACCCTATATTACTAATAACAATGCCCGCTATAGATTTGTTCCAAGTCAACATCTGCAGTTATAAAATCGTCCTTGCAGACTTATTGTTAAATATAACTCCATCTGTCAACTTAGAACATATACGTTCAATTGTTTTATGGAATACTTTTTGACATCTGTTTTCTGTAGAACAAATGTTTTTTTTAGGTGCTTTCAAGAAACGGTTCTACGTAGGTACTTCTATTTTAGGCTAGTATTTTTTTTGGCTTCTTATTTTTTTATTATCTTGAAGTTGCAAATGTGCTGCCACCGTAGACGAAGCTCATTTATTTTTACAATCTATATCTGTATTTTATTGTAGTGACGATCGTTCCTATATAGTCAACTAGATTCTATGAAGAATAACTATCCCACAGGAAAAAAACATTTTTCCGGGATAAAAAGTAGCATACGTCCTTTTCTTTGCCTTAGACTATATGTAATGCAAAATTTTATTATGATGGCTTTAGTAGTTATAGCGTAAAAGCGTAACAAACAAACTCACTTTAGCATTTATAATATTATATTAGTAGGAATTTTTGTCTACACATTAATATTGAAGGGCTGTAAGGAAACCTCAAATATTCTTCGTAAAAAGACAAAGGGAGGAAGCGAATGGGTGGCCAGAGACAAAAACAAACCTCGGCCATACTTCCCCTGCGTTGCGGATATAAAAAAATATTGTATACATAAAGCTTAGAAAGAAGTCTTAGAAATACTTATGCAAAGTATTTATTTCATATAAAAACTAAATCTGTAAATTACTGAAACATACCGTTACAAGCTAAGAATGCATACGGTTAAGGTAAGGTGTACCCAAATGACGTCATTAAGACAGCAAAAAGAGCTCTAAACATCGATGCAATGGCTCTGACTACTCTGTGTAACGACTTGTAAAGTTGTTACAAGGAAAACTATAATAAACTCTCCTCATTTAGTACAGTAATCCTTCATATAATAAATCTTTTAGGTAGTTAAAAGGTTATAGACAATTTTCAAAACTCTCTGCAAACTGTCTATATTCTGTCTGGATTTAAGATACTTTGGCGCCTTCAGTCGTCTTGTGCTAGTGGAACTCGTAAAACAGCTTGTGCATGCGTGGGCGCCGTCCAGCCGCTGAACTATAAATCGAATTACAAACCGATGGATTTCCTAGCGCTCTTATAACACTGTTTCCGCAGGATATGACTTTTTTATGACGCCGTGTGCGAAATTGTTTGATAAGGATTCACACGTTTCATTTTACCGAACCAAATATATTTACAGTAACATATGGTTCTCTTATATGTAGATCTAACTGTATACCGTGGTTTCATTTGCATTTAATATTCATAACTTTAGGACGTGATGGAAGAACCTCATCGCCGTCATTCGGATGATTTAAACAATCTCCAACGTGATAATCGGCAGTGTTTTGTCATAGAGAATGTTTTTATGCTGTCTATTTCTTTGTAAGTCAAACAAAATGTTTTCTAGTTATCTATTTTGGTATAACTCGCCACCAGATGGCGACGTCTGCCGAGCTTTGCGAAAAATAATATACAAAATATTTTTTTAATCTGATCTAATCTACCTTTCTGAGATTAGCGCGTCACTAAAACAAAACAAACACTTAATTTGAGCCAATATTAATAACGCTGGCTGTTTTCCACGCTTTTAATCTCCTATAATGTTCTATAAGATTATGTTGCCATGTAAAAAACAATCGATATCCCGCTAAAAAAATACATTATTTTCTTTATGTTCGACTTTCGTTATAAGGGTGAAGGCTACTTAGGTGAAATGAGTTTTTATTACTTTTTCAACTCTTTTCAGGGACATGAGGCTAAAAATATATTAACAGTTTCAATATGTAACAGGTCCATAATTCTATGAATTCCATTGGCTGTAATTTCGTATCCTTCAAGAAAGGTGGTTGGTTCGTTACATTTAGCTATTGCTCTCGGGCGGTACTAAATAACGTTTACACAGATAGCTTCACACCTATGTACTTTGTAATTACTTAGAAACTAAAGCAATATAATTAATTATTTTTCTAGTATCCAAGTGTAAAGTTAATGGTTTCTTTAAATCTCTTCAATCAAAAATAATTACTAACCCCATTCGAAAATTAATAAAAATAAAATAATATTCTGTATTAGTAACAAAATTAAATAAGCATAAAGTAAAAAAAAATACTGCACAATACTCTTGTAAAATATAAGATTCGATATTTAAACTGCCGCTTGCCACATTTTAAACACCGAGCATCCGTGAATGACATGACACTACCTTGTAGGGTTGTCCAATCGTATTTATTTACGTTCGGCGTCGTTGCTTCCGCAATACACAGAAATGTATTATGACAAAATTCTTCCATATCAATAAACGTTTTGGGTATTTGCTAAATAACACTTAAAACTAAAAGCAGAATTATGCTGATAACTTTGATCAATATAGTATTGCTAGTATTACAAACTAGCTAGAAAGATTAACTGAAAAGAAAGAAATCCTATAAAGATTTAACTGCCTCTATGGTGCAGCGGTAGTGTAAGCGACTGCTGATCATGAGGTCTCGGGTTCGATCCCCGGGTCGGGCAGTGTTATTGAGATTTTTCGTAAAGAAAAAAAAGGAAAAATTCTCAGTAACAGCCCGGAGTTTGAAAATGTGCCCGGTAGACGTCAATAGGCTCGCTCCCTATTACGTGGGACTTAAACATAGCTGGCGAGTCGTGGGTGTGTAATACACCTCTGCCTACCCCTTCGGGGAATACATGCGTGATGCTATGTTTTTTAGAAAGATTGCTAATGCAATTATTCAACTTATAATACAGTTGATTTTTAGTATATGTATGTTTAACATTTATTTGTCCACATATAAAGTTAATCAAAAGCCAACCATAGATTCTTTCATTTCATATCGGTGAAATGAAATGTGAGCAGCGGCTTGAAAATACTATCGGTATAGTTGAGTCCATGAGCGACGGTTACCATTTACCATCAGATGGGCCGTGGCTCGTCTGCCACTATATGCAATAAAAATAAAAGATAGACTGGTCTAAACAACAGCCAACTGGTAGGGCCTTTTTCCAAACGACTCATCATCGCGTCATCCTACGTTACTTCTCAGTAGCCGCCGTACACTGTCTCTAGGTTTCGGATCGATTTAATGTATTATAATTTAGAAAACCGGCAGGAAAAAATATTGGTCTGACAAAGAATCAATCTATATTTATATGGCAGTAAAAATACATTAATATTAATTTCACCAATCCCTAACTTTAGCTTTTTCTAATCAAGAAATAAATTGAATATAAAAAACAATATTTTTAAGGACAAGCTTTTATTACAAAAACTATTTTGATGTATTTTGATGTATTTTGATGTATTTTGTTACGCATATTCAATTATCAGCTTGATCGGATTGTTTTTCACAATTTTCACCAATCGGCAGCAATTTTTTTTTATTCGGCATCTTGATATTTTTTCATTTTCGTGTATTATTTTACAGGGAGGTGGTTGAATAATGCTTTGAAAATTATGAATCAGAACTTACAAACGAACTTTGCAAGTTGATATAAATTATGTAAATCGGCTTATGAAAAGAAATGGAAATTTCACAACGCATTTTTGTCCCACTGTTATGCACAGTACACCGTAGAAATTGTTAATTTATAAAAAACTAGTATCTACCCGCGACTTTGTCCGCGTTGACTTCTATGTCACTCTACGATACACTATTTATCACTATGCAAAAATAGCTACCTATCCTACGGGAATCATTAATTTTTACGGGAGGAAGCCTTGAGCTTTTCTAAGTTTCAGACGGGCCTCGTGGCGTAGTCGGTTGTGTAACCGACTTCCGTGCACGAGGTCGTGGGTTCGATTCCCACTCAGGACAAATATTTGTGTGATGAACACAGATATTTGTATTGCATCTGGGTGTTTTCTATCTATTATATGTAGGATATGTATTTACAAAAAAAAAGTAATATATGTATTATATCCGTAATCTGGTACCCATAGCACAAGCGTTAAGCTTAGTTTGGGACCAGAGGACGTTGTGTGAAAATGTCAGTAAATATTTTGTTTTTATTTGTATTCAAAATTTCATGATGATTGGTTAACTAGTTAGGCCGTGAAAGCGTAACAAATGAACAAACTTACTTTCGTATTTATAATATTAGATTTCTCTGCACTCCGGACTACATGTACGAGTATGCCTAATTTCGTGATGATCAGTTAAGTAGTTACAGCGTCATGATTTTTTATTTCGTTAGGTGGCAAGCTAGCCACGGCACATTTCATGGTAACTGGGAACCGTTACTCATGGACTCGACCATACAAAAATTACCGTCAAGCCGTTGCTCACCGTTACGCGGATATGAAATGAAAGAATCCCACTACAATCAAAACACGCTGAAGTGCTTCATGTCAGGCCATACGGGAGACGGTGGTAACGACTCGCTGGGACCCGATAACAAGTGAGTACTCCCACTTGGTTCCCAACCGTACCACCAGTAATGTAATGGGTGATAATTGCTTACCGCCCTTAGTCGCCTGGTACGACACCCGTGGAAAAGTATAATGTGGTGGCACTTCTTATTAGTCCGTCACCACACGCACTTCTTCTTTTGATTATGTAAATTGGCCTAAGCTATAGTTGCCAGTATCATGTTTCATGTTGCAATAAGTAGTTTTGGTAAAAATAATTCGTCAAACAAGTCACAGTCAAGCTCATACTAAATTAGTCATAGTCAAGTCAGTCATGCCTCAGTAAAGTGGTGGCGATTTTAAAGGAAGCTTTTATGTACTTATTTTTTTTTTTTTTTTTTCACTTTGTGTTTAAGCTTTTATGTAGTTTTGGAGGCAACGAAAAAACAGGATACACGGCATTATATCGCTTGCCAACACTTGTGTATATACAAATAATTAATTAGTAAAATGCCACCAATTTTACACATTAATACTTAAAATAACACAAGTTTTGTGTTGTAACTTCGATCAACAATACCCGCTGTTGATCGAAGAGAGCGACGACATAATTCTTTCCCGCTAAAACTTCACACGCATTCTTACATTAATATTAATTATTAAGGCTTACACATTTTCCTTGACATTTTTTAGGTACTAGTTTCGCTTAAACATTCTTTTCAATAAAAAAACTGCAATGAAAACAACAGTTAATTATAGCATGCAGATCTAGGAACAATCATATTATTGTCGTTATATACAATAATATTACGCAAAATACAATTATATTATTGTAAGAACAACACTCGAACTATGCCTATGTTTTTGTTTATACGTGATGTTTACTCGAAGAGCGAGCGTCACCGCATTCCACACGCGTCGTACGAGAAATTTGCATTAATTTGCTTACAAGAAACGAATCCGAGATTACTTTAAAATAACATGATGCCTAATTTAGTTGGCGTTTAATTTCAAGTTGTTTCTAAGCTATGAATCCGGAAAATGGCGCCTGTCGTTATGCAAACCGATCGTAATTAGATATGTGAACTGTGATATAATATGCCATGAATTGCAGTATTTTTTCTTGGAAAGCTTATTATAATGTTGTTTTTTAAGTGTACCTTTATAGTTTGTCTCTTTTTAGTCTATATTAGAAAATCATTACAAACCTTTTCTTTACTTATTCTGTTAGTAAAGGTAAGAACGTATATTTAGGTATGTTTAATAGCATAAAAAATACCTGTATTTTTATAGTTATCCAATTAAAAAATATTTTATGTTGAGCCTTTGAACCTTAAAAAAGGTTGAGAAAATACAGTTCCCCGATTTAAGAAAATATTTCAAGGATATTTACAAGACATTAGACTATGTCAGCCTGTGCCGTTCCGGCTTAACTTTATTTTTGATTTTTTTATTTTTGTAGGCTCTCCTACAAGTCGTAGCGGAATGTTAAATAGCCTGTAACTATTCTTAAAAATTGGACTATCGAATGTTAAAAGAATTATTCAAATATTCAAATCCTAGTTGTAGTTTCCAAAATTAATGTATTAAAAAACTCTTTAGCATTTTTTATTTATATTTAGTTGTCTTGATGTCAAGGACAAGAGATTTTCCATCACTGATGCTTTCAGAGGTCTATGGTAGCGGTTCGGTAGTTAAATAAAAAAAAAATTATATAGTCGTAAATCTTCCAAATTCTATCACATAGATATATATAACTTTGTTATTGAAGACTATTAGGATTAATTGCTTGCCTAATATGGATAAATGTTTTTTAAAATACCATCTTAGTTTGAGGCAAACATTAACAAGAAATGACTTTTTATACCGCTTTTAACATAATATCGCCATCGGGGCGCCAATACGAGGTTATTTCGTAAAGCAGATTTAAAATTAAGAATTCTAAATTCAAAATGTTGAGTTGTAATCCTTAAAATAGAAATATTATGAGTAGCTCAGTTGGCCAAGCTTCTGAACAGTAGGTATTCAGAAGGGGCGGGTTCGAAGTTATTTTCGCCGAAAAGCGTTCATTTTTGTTGTCTGTCTGTGTTTGTTCCGGCTAATCTCCGAAGCTGCTAGACCGCGTTGGACGGAACAGAGACCAAGCGAAATAGCAGCGACGCCTGTGATCTTCCTGGTGGCGGGATAGCTCTGTGGTCTGGTGTACCGCAGAGCGATCGGGCCAGTATGGGAGTGGAAATGTTGCTGTCCGCTCGCTTGGCTTCAGGTGTGAAAGACTACGGAATGTTCGATCCCAGACTTCTATGGGTCCGAATAAAACTAGGTGTCACCAGGGTCATCATGGTCGCAGCTTATGCTCCCGTAGGCTCTTCGGTGGCATCGGATCTAGAGAAGTTATGGGATAATGTCAGGGAAGTTCTGGATTTGGCAGAAGCTAGTTAACGCGGGATCGTATGTGGAGACTTGAATGGATGGGTTGGGACCAAGCGTCCAGACTTCGAGGACGTACTTGGTTCATTTGGTGATAAGAGAGTGAACGATGTAGGTAGGCTCATTGCGGATGTATGTACGGAGAGAAACCTTATTGTGTCAAACACATTTTTTCAACATAAGGACATCCATATGTATACATGGAGAAGGAATAAACAGAGAAGTATGATAGATTTAATTCTGGTAGACAGTCGCCTCCAAAGTAAAATTCTGGATACAAGAGCCTAAGGGGTCTCACTGTCAACACGGACCACTATCTCGTTATTGCGAGATTTAGTTGTCTGCTCGGAAAGTGGACACTGGCGAGAGCGTGTCCACTTCGGAGGGCTGGCAAGTAGCTGATGTTATAAGGAGTAACTACTAATTTATTTTGGAAGAATAGTTAGAGTTCCGACTAAAAAATAAAATGACTAAATCCCACGCGGACGAAGCCGGTAAGTAGGTAGTTATGAAAAGAGAAATACTTTTACGGAATCTATCGCGTTTACTTGATTGTCTACATCGCGGCTAGAATAGTTTACAGTAGTACATACACAGTAGTCATGGTCACGGGCGGAAAGTACACGGCAAGATATTCGAAACGTCGAGATAGTAGAAAATTAAGAAAATGAGATACATATAAGTAATGGTATATGTACAGTCTGTCTTATTCCTAATCAAAGGAAACGGTGCCATATGTAACGGCCCTAAACATTAATAATTTAAAATGTCACGCACAAGATGTCTAAATGCAAGCAAAACATGTAAGTAGTAGTTTGATTAATGGCAGTTTTACATTATCATCACCTCTAGGATATTACCATCGCATTAACCCGTCTCCCAGTATAAATAGGTTAGTACAATCACCCTCGAAAATGCCTAACGCCTACATCTGTTACTTATGAAAAAATAAAACCTTTTTCTACCAATAACTACCATTATAATGTTCAGTTTTTATTGAAAACACCAAGAATATTGTTGTTTTTAGGTTTGAAAAATTGCTTAAGCGTATAATTTTCACTCTAACTGTACCACGTTGTGTCTCTCTGTTGTATAAAATAGTTCTTTTTTAAGCGTAATTCTATGCATTAGTCTAAGTTTTATTCAAATGCATGCTATCGCGGTTTGAAATAAATGAGTCCTGCCAAAATGTCAGCGCGATGCAATTTTTCTATCATCACCAGGTGGTTTTATCCATTAAACATCATGACAAAATGCTATCCGAACTATTTTACAAGTGAAATAGCTTTTTTGCAGCGTTTAGGCGTCGCAACAGTTTTTTGTCGCAATTTTAAAATCAATAAGCTCAACAGAATTTGAAACAAATTCGCATAGTTACAATGTAGTGTCTCTTCCAAAATGCGAAAATTATTAGTAATTATTCCAAAGTTAAATAGACGAAATAAGAATGTAAATGTTCTGAGTAAATTAAGCTAGGTATACATTTTTTTCTTAATTTTTTATAGGCAAATTCTAAATATGTTTTTTTTTCCTTTCTCTTAAAGATATTTTCAGGCGGTAAAAAATGTGCATACAGATAATGACAAGGAGGTTCATTTACTTTTTTTTCTGTAGGCACGTGGCTGCCAGGTGTTGTACAGACATGCATGTTGAGTCTACATTATGAGCAAAACAATGGAGTATTTTGACTCCAGCGGACACAACGGCACACAGTTGCAATGTTTGAACAGTTGGTAACAATGGTCCCACTATTTTCAATACAAGGGGAGCTTGCCACTGCTTATAAAAACATTGAAAATATTAAGTATGCAAGGACAGTTTTTGGTTGTGATTCGTGTACTCTATAATTTGTAGTTAAATGAAAGTGGTTATATTCATACCGTTCTTTCTGTGTAACGCTAGGCAAAAGGAAGATTTAAAAAATACTTTTTATATACATAATTATATTGATATAATAATAGATAGTAGTGAATTCATAGTTTTTGCAAGAAAATGCTGTTGATTGTTTGCCACCCTCACCTCTAAAGTAGCTACCTACTTAGATTAGATAGTTTTACAATGCAACATTTTGGTAGAAATTACACAAATAATTAGAGATGGGCCGAATGAAATAATACAATAATCTTTGGGCATATTTCTTAGGTGATTTAAAGTTTGAACATGTACGTTCAATAAAATGGGGAACTTAGTTAAACTACACTTCATAAACAATAACATGCATTTCTAAATTTACGGATCTAAAGTCTTCCTGTTCAAACCTACACTACTTTTCATGACATTGGTTATGTAATTTAAAGATAAAAATAATCTTTGGTAAAAACCTCATAGGTCACAGTTCATAAGTGTATGGATCGATCGCATGAAAATTCTAAGAAACTAGCCCCATATGAATAAATAGTAGTACAGCAATCATATAAACATTGCTTTTATTTTTAAAATGTATGTATGTAGTTAGGTATTCCTAGATTCTGCCTACTTCGTCCGCGTGGAATTCAGTATAGAATACATACTCTATGGCACGCTAATGATCTCTATGCTAAAATTCTAGCATTTTAGCCTAAAATTGCTATTCCACAGGAATAATTTTACCGGGATAAAAACTAACCTATGTCTTTTGTGGGCTCCAGACTATAATATGTTTGCAACATTTCAGGGTGCTCGGTTGAGTAGTTATGACGTGGAAGCGTAAGAAACAGACAAACGCACTTTCGCATTTATAATATTGGTACTATGTTTGGTTTATTGATTTACCTAGCCTGAATTACTTACTTACTTATCATCATACCATCTCCCTTGCGGAGTAGGTAGAGAGAACAGAGTTTCAAAAGGCTCTATTCTTGCATACATCTCCCATTTCCTCAACATTCATAATTCTTTTATACACACTCGCCTGTTTCGGAGCCTCCTGACTACACTTATCTTCAATTGCTGAACCGATTTGGTCTAGGTAGGTGAAGTCTCTGTCTCCCCCTGTAACTACACTTTCGCATTGTAGATCATCGGAGCATTCCCTTTCGCATAAAACTTGAATTATGATGCTAAAATAGTTGGACTTTAATACAGAAGCTTATTTAGCGTCTTAAATTTGAATAAAAATGCCTCATGTGTTAGAGATCTCCCAATCCCAAGGTTATAGGTAATAATTATAATACCAAAATTCTAGACCGTTTAGCCGTTTTGACGTGAATAAGCAAGCATAGAAACTAATATCTACATTTAAAATATTGATTATATTATTGTGCGAAGATTTTAGCCAACGACGTATTATATCATTCTAAACGTTTTTACGGGATTTATACCATGCCAATTTTTACTTACGAGTTTCCGATATTTCGGCACTGTTGCAAGCACCATGATCATAGAGCAACTTCTTCTTCAAAGTCTTTGCGGGTGGGAATAGTTTTTATCATTCTGCGGTCAGAAATATCTGTCTACCCGCTTTCTCACTCGTTTCAGACGAGTGAGAAAGCGGGTAGACAATTTTTTTTTTATTAACAATGATAAATGACCATGAAAGTTTGAAAGACATTATATGATGGAAGTAGGAACCAACTAATTCCCTGTCAGTCTTCCATCACTAAAAATGGCTACGCGTATATGTACCTTACTTTTCATATTAGATATCACAGACTGTCATTATTAGCTTTAGATCTAAAGGATACCTACTTAGTAGAAATTAAACCTAGTCATTTTAAATCACATCGCTAATATTTAAATAGAGTTGTATTATAATTAGTCTAAAGAAGCGGTATTTAGTGGTACTACATAGGTAACGGCGACTCTTTGGCGCCCAGTCGCGCCGTCAAGTCGCGTCGCATACGTGACTTACGTATACGATCCCAAGGAATTGATACTTGTTTCTAGTACTCTGTTGTTTTAGTGCTTACTGCACAGACTGTAGTAATCTCCGGTGGGCTAACTACTGAGTAAAGATCTTCTAGTGTTTGTTTCGATAGTATCACAAAGGAAATATGGGACATAAAACACATAATAGGGACATCACTATGATGCTAGCGAAGCTACGCTAGTAATTGATACTTAAATTATAGGTATACTTCATGGCTTCCATTATGTAGACCATTCCTTTTTTTTTCATAATCTATCGAAAGTAGAAGTCGGAAGTAATTTAATGATCTAATCTCTTAGTTAGTATGCATCTAATTTAGTTGACAACAATTTATTTGGAAAGTAATATATAAAATAAATAGATGAAAAGAAGTTTAGCGTACAACAATATTGCACAAACTGTCCACTGTGGCGCCATTCCTAACGCTTGTTCGGTGAAAGTCGTAACATCACGACTTCTCATACATTAAGCTTGTAAGACCGTGCGAATGTATTGCGGACAAGATATTAGTCTGATTTTTGTTCATCAATTTCTCATTTCATCCGGTATGGTCATGTGAACAAAATATATCTGGACTTTTCTTCGCGCACATTTTGTGGTTTTTAACCAATCAGTCGAGGGGATATATCGATTTTTAAATGACAGATGTTTGGGTAAGTACCTTTAGTCCCAATGCATTACGATATAATATAGGTATGGTTAAGGCTTTTCATTCGAGATTTGTCTTTTAGGTAAGCTGCTTTCGGTTTACATATTTTTGCAGTAGTGCGTTTTGGTTCTTTCATCTTCTGACGTGTCAAAGTAGTCAAGGGGTAATATTTCTGACTGCCACATTTTTAAAGTAGGTCCTAATTAAAATAAATTTAATTACATAAACAAGTAGTTCAGATAAGCTTGGGCTTTTTTGAGTTTTCTAACTGCTCTGTGCTGGATCGCTACGAAAAGCTTAAATCATGAAGAATTTCTAAATGTCATTTTGTAGGTTTTATTCATTATATTCATTATCCCTCTCACATTATCAAAAGCGGCAAGCACTGAGCAAAAGAATACAAAAATGTATTAATGTTTTGGTGTTCCAGATGATTATTTTAATAACTTTTTCAGCTTTTGGTGTTAAATTTTAACGAAAAGTCCTATGAAATAGCATGCCAACCCTATGTCGTCCTCCTTAAAATCAGTAAGTAAGAGACTGTATGGGATCTTTAAATGTAAGTAAGTACCTAATAAATGTCGAACAGTAAATTACTCATAGACAAACTGAAAGCTTCGGTACAACAAATTGTATATGTATATTATTTCTTATTCTATAAAATGTAGATACACCATTATTATCACGTGTTCAAAAACCAAAGTACAACCATAGTGAAAAATAACATATATTTTCTGAGGGATCGCTTTTTCTGTGAAATTTGGCGCCAGATTGGTATCTAGATGCATGGCCAGCTTTTATCTGATGAGATCAACACCCATTCAAAGGCGAAGGTTTCAAGACGCGGGCCTTTTTTGTTTTAAACCGCGCTTTGAGGGCCATAATGAGATCGTCGGACCCTTACAACCCAAAACTTATTTTACTGCTCTGCCTTAGTGATATATTATCATTGTTTTGAATTTACATACACACTATTAATCACAATGAATTTGGTTTTCTTTTTAAAGATTGAGCATATTATCTTGTTTATGGGTTGTATGGTTTTCGCTCCATTTGCCTGTCCAAACGGAAGAACTTGGTATGTCTATGGATTTTAATTTTCGTATCATCACTCAGTGGAATAACTCACTATGATTGGAATAGGTAATATTGGTGGCACAATCACGGCAGTAAAGGTTGTCTGGCAGAAATTGCTATTAGCAATAAGATCGCCCATTGTGCATTTACTTGTAATTTCCATAGTCTAAGTTTCTTTTCATGTATTTTGGTGTACAATAAAGTATACATTCATTCATTCATTCACAGTCAAAGGGGTTCTGAACTTCCTACTCGTGCTTATGTAATTACTTCTTACTTCACGTTTTCGTCTTTAGTTTATTGTTACTCTTTTTTTTCTTTCAGCACTAAAAAGTATTATCGTATGTACCTATATCAAATGCTGTTGGGAGCTTTGTCTCTTTTTTCGTGTATGAATTTATTTTAAATTCAGTAACGATGAAAATAGCTGTAGTCTCACTAGTTCTATACTTTTCGATAAATGTGTACAAAATCACGAAGATTTGGAACATATTTTAAATATAAACATTCGCATCGACCCACATGTATTTCAATAGAAATAGGTACAAAGAAATTCTCTATAACGATTAAAACACCGGCCAAACGTAGGCGGTGCTGTCTAAGTTCTATCCAATCTTCTTTATCGATATAAAAACACCTGTGGTGTGTGAAGCTTCGTGAATGCGACTTAGTCGAGTCAAGGTTTATTACAATCGATTAATAAATGTGTAGTCTATAGTTTATGGAAATAAGGCTTAAAATGCCTTATACTTATTGAAATACCCGGTAAAATGTTATGTTAAGTTGGAACGCCTCTCCGGCGCCACGGCCACCCGATTATGAGCAATAAACTAATTCCGGTAGCGGGCCCATTAAGAACGTACGATTATATGTATTAGTAAGTATTTACTTCACTAGAGTCAGCGCATAAGGCTTGCGGATGTCGTTACCATTTGAATTTGGAAAAGTTTTATCAACGTGACATGCATTTGTCTGTGGTTTGGCGCCAAATAGTTTTGATTTGTAATTGGTCATACTTGACTCTAAATTAAATTGAATCTCAGTCTAATTTATCTGTTTATGTTTCCTTGTTATTAGTTTTATTTTATTGCAACTTCAACACGACTGTTATACAGATTGTGTTGGGGCAATTTAATCACATGTTTAATGGATATTGATTGTATTTTTTCATTTCAATTCGTTTGTCAATTTATATCTACAGCGACTACGGTTAAAAGGCTATAATTTTATTTTACATATTCGGACTTTGTGTTCTGGTAGTCCATTGTTAATATTGTATAAAAAACAATACTTACTTAATTGTAAAAATTAAGCAAATACATCCTACAGATAGCGGAAGCGTCATCCAAGACATTAAGAAGGAATGTGTTATCGAAATTGATAATCCCGAGCACATGTCACGATAGCTTAGTTGGCAAAGTGTCTACTTATGAGGACACGCAGATTCAAATCCTACTTGCGGCTGTTATTTTCCATTTCATATTTGTGCACTTTGTCTTCTGATTTCCAATTTATTGACTTCATTCTTTAGAAAGCTCCGTCCCTTGACTTTTACATTGTTTATTTTATAAAAACGAATAAAATAATAAAATAACAAATCAACTATAAAATAGGCAATTTATTTTCTAATTCCACGTATCTTTAATGTTATAAAATTTGGGAAAACCACTATGGATACAAAAATTCTAATAATTTATACTTGTAATATAAATACGAATATTTTAGTATGGAATGCGGACCATGTAAAATAATATGATAAAATAACAATCGGCGTCGCGCCTGCCCATATGGAATCAAACCAGTTTCTTTTAGTTATTAAATACGTGCATACCAATATAATGTTGTTTAGTTCACATGAGGCTTCACATACACGGATTTTTCTCATAACAAGCTCATTTAAAATAATTACGTGTAGCATTGATCTTTAAATTAAGGATACACAATTGTGTTTAGAAATCGAGGCAAAAGTTGATCTTACTTAAATGTATAGCATTCAAACAACTTTTAACTGCGTGCGTGAGTGTAATGACGCGATATTTAAGAAAGAACGAGAGAGAAAGAGACAGTCAATGAGTTTTTTAAAAAGAAAATAGTATTAGGCATGTTCATACCATCTTCTATTTTTTTATACATAAATAACTTGTAGCCTGTTTTATTGCGGCAGGTGGTGGTAAGTGGTAACCACCGCTCATGGCTCCATGAGCAGTGCATGGCAGTACCAGGAGCACAACCAAACCACTAACTATAGTAAAAATTCATCACTATACCAAAGAGAGGATTCCAAGTCTACTATAATAATAGAAGACTATTCGCAATATTTATACTCATAGAACTCCTTTGGCTAACAATTATAAGAAATAAATAACTTGTACGGGTGTGTGTGTAACCTCAGAGACAGTTTACTAAACTAAAAACATACAACCTATCGCTAATAACCTAATCATTCGTTGTACATAATTAGGTAGTACTTTTTTCTTCGACTTTGTGATAATATAATGTCATGTGAAAAAAAAATTGGCAATTTTTCTTTCTTGAATTTATTGTAAACCTAGTTCAAAATAATCTAATAGAAAATGCTTTAAGCGGAGAAGATTTAATTAGAAATACACTTAAGTTATTTGAATTGTGAATTTGTATTGTACTAATTAATATCTTCAGGCTTGTCCAGAGCTTCTGGCCTCATGAATATTGACAAATGACGTCACAAACACAAGCGCCGGCGCCAGCGACTGGCTTCGTCCAACCTTGCTCTATCATACAATTATTAAGAAAAATATCGATACTTTATTTTATAACTTCGTCAGCGATTAGTTTAAATTCAGTGTGAATTCTAAATTCATTTATATTTGGGTATTTCCAATGAAAATTGATCGGCGCCATAACAATTAAATATTCCATTTTTGGTCGTAAATCGCTGTCGGAATTTATAAAATGCAGATTAATTCTTGAGTATTGAAGAAAATTACTTGATAAACGTTATTAATAATGATGAGGCTATTTTGTTTAAATAGTTAGATATTCAAGAATCTATATGTGGAAACTTCTTACCATGGTACCTATATAAACTGAGATTTGTTGCCAAGTGCATAAAAACTCTACAATTCTGAGTTTCACAGACTTCTATTTACTCCTTTTTTTTTAAATTTCATTCCTTTCAATAATAAGCTAATTGAACTGAGGCGCCATCGCACATACATATTCATGAAAATAACACATAGTCATACAAAGTAGGTATGCTGCATACTCCCTTGTCTATAAATAAGGCCGTTTTAATTATAGTTTATTTATATTCATAGTTGACCATTAGATCCTCTAGTGACGAGCGGGCGAAACGTGTCCTTGTGCCCAGTAGAGCCATATAAACAGCGATTTTGAAAATACATTCATGAATGATCACGATTTGACGAGTTATTTTAGAGCGATATGGAGTAATAAATTTATAAAACTATGAATAGGACTAGAAACTAGGAATATTAAATTCCCATACCAATATCAAACTGTATATTATCCCTAATAATCCCTGAAGCATAGTGGCTCTGTTTTCCGCTTGGCATTGCTAGGTCTAAGCGCGATGGTTATCACTTACCATCTGGTGCTTATAGCAATGGCAAATAGCAGCGATATGGTTTGCCACCTGTCTCGTTCCCACAGGGCGCGATAAGAAATTTATAGGAAGAAAGACTGTAACGCCAAAAATGTGCTAGACTCATAGTATCGCTAACCTTATGACTTAGGCACATACAGTGTGTAAAACGAGCGGCGGCGTCGTTTGTATTGCTTGTTGGCTGTCGCTTCGTGCGCATGCCCCTTCCGTCATACGCATCACTTCTAGTAATAACTTACCACTTACATTTACTCTCAACTCAGTCCATCGGTCTAACTAGGCATAATAAGATGACATAGACATTGGTGTTCTTAAAAAAAAAACTTATGTTTATGGAACCATCCAGTTGATTATACGATTTGCCACTACGTAAGAGTTGTTATCAAATGTTGTGGACCCTGAACAGATTAATAGGTTATGTGTTTTAATCAGCTGTAAAGAATTTCAATGTTTCGGTCTTTATGGCGAGACAGAAAATTATGATTTAGTAGTTGTGGTTTGAAAGGTGTTTGGTGAAATTCGTGAGCGTTACCTGTTAGGTAACGTGGCTGTAGGATCCTCGTCGGCCATCATTTATAGCATTTTTTGAAAATTGTTGTAAGGCAGCCTACTTATAATAATTAATTTTCATGACTTGGCGAAAACAACTAAAAAAGGCTTACTCCAATGCTTAAGACCATCACTTCAGATGTGTGTTCATAATATTCTAATAAACTTTCTTTTTTGTTTCAGATCGCATTTTAGAACGAGATGCTGGCTTCGTATCGGGTGGAGATGATGACGACTCTTGTTCCGGCCCGGCTCATTCCGACGACTCCGGAGTCCGTTTAGTTGAGTCCGATTTAAGGGTCAAAAGGCCTCGCACTCCTACAAGATGCCAACCACCCAAAAAACGCATTAGACTAGACTCCAGAGAAGATATAGCAAGCCCTGAAAGCGACACAGCTAGTCCATTCAGACCATGGTCTTTTCCGGAAGAACCTCAAAGAGAGCCTTTATCTTTAGTGAAGAAAGAAAGTAGCGTATTAAGACAGAGACGAAGACCTTTAGAACCTCCTCCACCACCTCCTATTGCCTCGCCACCAGGTCCTCCAAGAGTACCGCCTCACCCAGGAGTAGTAGAGCCTTATACAGAAAAGACAAAACCACGAGAACAGAGAAATTACAAAAACATGACTAGAGAAAGAAGAATAGAAGCGAATGCCAGAGAAAGGACGAGAGTTCACACTATAAGTGCAGCCTTCGATACACTAAGGCGGTCAGTTCCTGCATACAGTCATAACCAGAAACTCTCCAAGTTATCGGTTCTACGAATAGCGTGCGCTTACATTGCGGCGTTATCAGCAGCCATAGATCCCGAAGCTGATATAGCAACAGCAGTGGATCAGGTTACGCACACGATACATACCGAAGGGAAGTTAAGAAAGAAAAAGGATGATGCGTGAATTTGAGACTGATGGACTAAAAACTTTTTTGTGCTTCATCTTAATTGGTTTCTATCAAAGTTCAAAGAAGCCTATGAGTGCCTTATTTGTACAGTGGTTGTTAGAACGACCATTAATGAGGTGCAAATTTGATTACCAATTTCACAGAAATATAAATAAAAGGCTATTTCTGTTAAATAAAAATCTATTACTAAATCACGATCTGTAGGAATGTAGCTGGCAATAATTAATTAAAAATTGGTATCTATGCTTAATTTTACCGTATTGTTATATTACATTGAGTCAATGCAGTACAAATTTTAAGTTAAATAATGAAAATGTTATATTAAAATAATAATTATAAACAAGTTTTTATGAATTGAGAAACCGATTAGGACAGCATATTTCTATATAAAACCGTCCTGCGAAGCCTATTACTTGTGCTATACTATTAATTAGTACAAAAATGACAATAATTTTAAATATTATAAATTAATAGGTATATGGAAAATGTATAAAATGTCAATCTTATGCAAAAATGTATAATTTTAGATCGATATTGTGAATCTCAAAATGGTAGATACTTAGAACAATACTGGCAATTAAAAATGTGTATTAAAAATTCAGAATTTAAAAGTTTACGAGTTGTGGGTTTTTGCGGTTTTTTATTCTTTTTAGTCTATGGTGGATGGGTAACGCATTGTTCTTCTTGTAGCATCACATTTTTTTTAATTATCAGGCTAGTACAAATAGTAATGTTCCTATTTAGTTTCTGATTAAATTATTTCAACAACAGATCTCGGGGTTACAACGATTCCTATTATTATCTAAATCTAATATAAATAGGACTGGCTTTTATAGTAATACGTATTAGTCGTTTTAGAATACTTGTTTACCTACCAATATTGGAAAACTAAATATTTTATGATGCGAATCTAATTATATACGGTCAACTAGAAAAATGTATTCTAAATGTTAACCATTCCTCAGTCCAGTATTAAAATATAGCGGCCAGAAAACAAATATGTAAAATAAATGTATTTATGGCTTTAATACAAATATATTTATTAAAATCGAGTCAGTAATATTAAGGAAGAAACTGTATAATTTTATTTAGCGTAAGACAAAGTTGCATTTTGTAAATATTAATATAAACTGTACATATGATTAGTAGTTAAGACTTGTTTGATAAACCTACTTCATTAACAAAGCAATAAAAATTGGCATTTCTTTTTTAAAAATCACTTAGGTAAAGAGAACATAATTTTGTCAGATACCTATTTATAATATTGTTATTGATAATAAATACGTGACAAAAAAATAACATGCCTGGAATCCTTTTGTGATATATAAGTAAAATTGTAATGTGTAAATTAATATTTTTTTTCTTTGGCACATAATATATTAAAGCATGAGTATTTTTGTCTCTCTCTTATTCTAATGGTGCATAAACATACAAATATATTACTAGAAATAGAAGAAAATAAATTAAAGAAACGATTTACAACATTACTTCTTTTGTTTCATTTATTCAGTATTATTTGAAGTTGTCGTTAAATTATATTTTTTCTTTTTTTATACTACTAGGGTGGCAATAAGGCGCGTAAGCATTTACCGTAGCCTATAGATATAGACGCTAGCAACACCAGAAGCATGATTCGCGCGTTGCTTACTCGTAGAAAAGAGTTGGAGAGGAAGCATAATAAAGAATAGATGAACAGGGTATTTAGGCCTCCGGTGCTCTCACTTGACATACAAAACAATAGTACCTACGGTTGTTTCACGCTGATCTTCTGTGAGAGTGCAGTATCTACTACTACCCGGCAGAGCCGGCCCATTCCTGCTGGGAGAAAAGAGACTATGTCCGTCTCTTTTCTTTAGAATTTTGTACTAGGGAATAATCTCTGAATACAGTTATACATTAATAATCACAAAATACACATAGACGAGACAACAATATGTACAATATTACGGATCCTACAATTTTCCCATGCGGTCTTCGCAACTCACAACACTAGGCTCCCAATGTATTTCATAAAATTAATCGATTGATTAATCAATTACCTTGAAATGAAAATCGAGAAGTCACTACCTATATATATAGTAAGTTTAATTTTGCAATTAAAATTCATACTATTTGATGAGATTGGGATGGTCGAAGTACCTGTACTATAGCTCAGTGGCTTAGAGCACTTCCCCGGATTGGAAAAGACGCGGGTTCGATTCCCGCTAGTACAAAAAATCTCTTTTTCCTTATTCTCAAATAATTTATACTTTAAAAAGTGGCGGAGCATGTCAAATGCTAAAATATAGATCAAAAATGTTTAAAAAATCGCGCCATCAAATAGTATGAATTTTAATTGCAAAATTAAACTTACTATATCGGTTTAATGCATGTAAATGCTTCCGATAGATGGCGCTGGTCGTAAAGACAAATGTAATAAGGAGATTGGGATGGTCGAAGTACCTGTACTATAGCTCAGTGGCTTAGAGCACTTCCCCGGATTGGAAAAGACGCGGGTTCGATTCCCGCTAGTACAAAAAATCTCTTTTTCCTTATTCTCAAATAATTTATACTTTAAAAAGTGGCGGAGCATGTCAAATGCTAAAAAATATAGATCAAAAATATTAGTACCTTTTAATATAAACTACTCAAAACAAAATAGGGCCCACCATAATTAATTTACAATGTTCCTCTTACAATGACTCAAGAGCAAGAGGTAGGTAACCAAAATAAAGCATTTGATTGCATAGTTGACATGTTTATTAGTTCTTTATCAATATTTTAAGGCACAAATTGAGCGTTTTATTAAAGTGGGTACCTAGACAAAAAAGAAAAGTGCTTGAAAAAAAACACGAAATGTACATATTTTGTCACTTATGTTCCCAGTGTGACACTAACTGTTGTTGTAGGATGTTGTTTTCTTAGATAGTTGTTTCATTTTTTTAATAATCTTGTTTACTATGGCTGCTTGTCGACGTCATATGGACACGGAAACCGCAGCAAGAGCTGTTGCTCTACTTTAGGAGGGAGAGTCTCAGAGATCTGTAGCAATACGTGTCGGTGTGTCACGTAGAGCTATCCGAAACGTGTGGGAGCGCTACCAGGAAACCGGGAGTATGGCTAGGAGACCTGGAACAGGAAGAGGTACAGCTATGACGGGCCTCGTGGCGTAGTCGGTAGTGTAACCGTCTTCCGTGCACGAGGTCGTGGGTTCGATTCCCACTCAGGACAATTATTTATGTGATTAACGCAGATATTTGTACTACGTCTGGGTGTTTTCTATCTATCATAAGTATTTACAAAAAAAAATGTAATAGTTATACGTATTATATCCGTAATCTGGTACCCATAGCAAAAGCGTTAAACTTAGTTTGGGACCAGAGGACGTTGTGTGAAATGTCCGTGAATATTTATTATTTATTTATTTACAACTGCTCATGAAGACCATTTTGTCAAGTTAACTGCACGCCGAGAGCGTACCGTAACCGCCCGGGCCTTACAAACCCGACTCCGGTAAACGAGTCAGTTATCAAGCCATTCGTAATTGACTTCACGAAAGTGGCCAACGGTTGTCCAAGACGGTTCGTTTTCAGCGTTCTTTTCTACCACGTACGTGTAAGATCTGGAATGAACTTCCTGCTGCGGTGTTTCCCCAGCGTTACGACTTGTCCCTCTTTAAACGAGGTTTGAGAAGAGTACTCACGGTAGGCGGCGACTTGGCTGTGCCCCTGGTGTTGCCATAGTCCATGGGCGGCGGTTACTACTTACCATCAGGTAGGCCGTTCGCTCGTCTGCCACCGTTGGCAATAAAATAAAAAAAAAGATGTACCAAATGCCCATACATTCTCGGCCTGGAAAGGACATACATAAAACAATATATTTTTTGAAGATAAATGACTACCCTCTTGCCCTGTGTATTTCTTTTTACACTAAAACTTTTGGATAATGATAGATAAAAGACATCTAAGATGGATATAATTTTGAAATTGAAATACCTCAATATCGAATATTTGATCAAAAATAACACCATAATTATAAATAAATAAAATAATATCTACATAATATATAAACAAATAATGAGGCTTAAAATCTCTAAATATATAACTTACACTCATAAAATCACAATACAATATTCACGATACACAATAACAACAGTAGATGAGTAGAATGACATGACATGACAGATGTAAAACGTTTTGCCAATATTTTGAATCATAATTGCTACTCTTGATTAGAAATAAATCAGTTTTCACCAAATAATTATAAAAAATATTTTCTTAATTAGTCATATTACTGTTCTCACGAAATTATTTAAGAAATAACTACGTAATATTGTTTTGTAATATAGTACCAAAGTTTTTAATGTTGTCAATTCAGCGTAGCGGCAATATCCTATTTGATTGTCAACAGATAACAATAATTCACCAATAACCATTACGATAAAGTACAAATTCAAAACAATAGCTTGTTAAACTATAATCTTTTTCTGAAGTTCTATCAAGAAAAGAAAACCACTGACGGATTTTATAAATTATTAGTTTAATTTTAAATATTGAATACATTATGGCCGCCACAGGCCGTAAATGGTACATGTGCTTTGCTGCAATTTTTTTTATTGCCAGCGTTGGCAGGCGAACAAACGGCCCACCTGATAGTAAGAGGTAACCGTCGCTAATGGACTTTGGGAACACCAGGGGTACAGCCAAGCCACCGCCTACTGTGAGTAAACTTCTCTTCTCAAACCT
The DNA here is from genome assembly GCA_948253155.1 of Leucoma salicis. Classification (NCBI taxonomy): domain Eukaryota; kingdom Metazoa; phylum Arthropoda; class Insecta; order Lepidoptera; family Erebidae; genus Leucoma; species Leucoma salicis. Next base: position 5,609,465 of record OX411819.1, read on the forward strand.
CGTTTAAAGAACGATATATCGTAGCGCTGGAGAAACACCGCAGCAGGAAGTTCATTCCAGAGCCTACACGCGCGTGGTAGAAAATAGCGCTGGAAACGAACCGTCTTGGACGAGATCGTTTCCAGGTAGTGTGGATGAACCCTACTACGACGTTTCGTGGTCCGGTGGTGAAAAGGGGATGTTGGTACCACCTCAAACAGTTTCTCAGAGCACTCCCCATTGAAGAATCGATAGAACACACAAAGAGACCCAAAGTATCTCCACCGCCCCAGCGACTCCAGTCCATCCGTGAAATTGGGATCGTCAACAATTCGAACTGTACGCCTTTGCAGGAAGTCAAGTGGGCTGGTATTTTGGTGCGCCTGCCCAGAGATGTGAGCAGTTCTCCACGTGAGACCGGACTATAATGTTAATTGGACATTGCTTGAAATGTCGATGCCGAGGATCCCAATACTATCGGAGATTGGGAGAGTTACTCCTTGGAACTAAGACGCCACGACAAATGCGTCCTTCTTTGCAGTGAACGCGCAAACCTGTGTCTTCGTAGGGTTGAACTGAACCAAGTTCTTTTCTCCCCATTCCGAGGCCCGCCCTATAGAGCTCTCGACTTCAGACACAAGTTTTGTCCGTCTCTCCTCCAGCATGTTCCAAGGGACTTTCTGATCGGCATATCGCGCATCCCCCGTACTGTCATCCGTATAGAAATGTATATTTTCTATCGAGAGCATGGCATTGATATGCAAGATGAACAGCGTCGGAGAGAGCACTGAGCCTTGTGGTACGCCAGCATTAACCTCCATGGTATCGGAGCAGCAGCCGTCTACTACGACTTTGATGCTCCGATCCCGCAGGAAGCTGGCGATCCATTTGCAGAGTCCCTCGGGGATTCCATAAGAAGGTAGCTTCGATAGAAAGGCCCTATGCCAGACCCTGTCGAATGCTTTCGCGATGTCCATGCTAAATGCTAGCGCCTCACCCCCACCCTCCTAGGCGTCTGCCCAACGATGGGTAAGATACACAAGAAGATCACCAGCGGACCAACCGTGACGAAAGCCATATTGGCGGTCACTGATCAGCTGGTGATCCTCAAGGTACTGCAGAAGCTTTCACACCGTGAGATGGTAGGTGGTGCAGCCGCCCCCGAGTCCAAAGTCGAATTGGGCGCAAAGAGTTGGCCCAGTAGGTCAGCTTTCTCCTTTGCGCTATATTGCCATCCTGTTTCTGCAGTGGAGGGAGATTAGACTGGCATAAGTTGCCCTGTGCTGCCTTGCCAAGCGACCAGAAAGCACGACTCTCAGTGGGATATCACTCAAGCCGCTCGCCTATTCTGGAAACATGTTCTGCCTTGGATTCGGCAATGGCTTTCTTTTTCTGGAAGCAGCATTAAATTTTCGCTTCTCCTCTTTGGTGTTCGGATTTCGAGTTTTCCAGGCCCTTTCCAGGCCGGAAGCAGTCCACATGACTGCTTCCGGCGTACAGCTTCCCTACAGGCTTTGTTAAACCAGGGACGGCTGCGACCGTGGACCGGTATTTTGGTGTTGGGGATGAATGATTCCATCCCCATGAGCACCGCTTCAGTGACGCAGCCCGCACAGATGTCAAATTTCCCTGAAAAGTGTTTTTTGTGTGTGATTTTATGCAAATAAACAAATTTGAATATTGATTATGTTTAAACAATTACTTAATCCCTACCCTAAACACATCAGTTCATAAAGCCAGTTTTTAGTTACAGCCTAAAAACTTGGTGGATCCTATTTTATTTTGAGTAGTAGGTATATAGGTAAAAAAAATCCATAAAATGTTAATATTGTCTTGGTTCCAAGACAAATTATTCATACAAGATTTGAAAGCGTTAAGATTTCCTCATCTTTCGATAATGTCGTATAGAAGCGTCAAAATAAAATATGTAGTACCTATTTTATCCATTACTCTCATGGTAAAGGAAGTAAAAGGGTGTTTAACTTATTTAATGTATTAGGATCCTGATGTACCCTGTCCAATTCGTGTGGTGACGGACTAAGAATACAAGTGTCACCACTCCATTCTTTCCTATGGCTGTCATATGAGGCGACTAAGGGAAGTAAGCAATTATCATCCATTGCATGACTGGTGGTAGGGCTGGGTACCAAGTGGGAGTACTCACTTGGTATCGAGCCCGAGCGAGTTGGTAACACTATCTCCCGTGTGACCGGCTATGAAGCACATCGTTGCGTTTTGGCTGTAGCAAGAGATAGCCATTTATTCTTTCATTTCATATCTGTAAAATGGTGAGCCGCGGCTTAACAATACTCTCGGTATGGTTGAGTCCATGAGCGACGATTAGCATTTACGATCAGATGGACCGTCGCTCGTCTGCCACTACATGGAATAAAAAAAAAGTCGTGTACCTGTAAGTATTTGGTGGAAGGCTACAGCCAGGGCGGATCCACGATCTAGGTCATTAGGATCATAACCCCTCCCCGGGCTGGATCTGATACTTACAATTTTTTTTATCATTGAATAATTTTGTAAAATAACGTCTTTATAATTATGATGGTAACATACGCTAATGACATGCATATGACCAAAGGCTATTCATCATCATCACCGGCTCCATATTGCTAAGATGACCTCCCCTGACTGGGGCTCTGGGGTCTGGCTTTGGGCTTAGCTACGGATTAGTTAGCAGCCACTGAACGAGTCTATACTCTACACAATGATATCACGTATGTTCATTTGGCAATGGAGCCACATAAAATACATACACAGATACAAAACCATGCGAATAATGACACCCCAATATAATATTATCAGCGGAAACCTTTGAGTAGGAAGTGAGAATGGGGCATCTGTCACTAGTACAAAAGGGTCTTTTATCATCCCAGGTGCTGGCTGATAAGAAGACACGTGGCTCAAAATAAATATAAAGCATCCCCTCGATGAATGAGACCGTTAAAGACTGTAGTTCTGCAGTCATAGTCATAATACGTCAATGTTGAGTCCACAAATTTAAAATCCCACAAATACAGAGTTTCCCCCTGACCTTTGTGTCACTGGCACCTATTAAAAGCAAAAATCACTCACTATGCCCTCTCATTGTCCTATATCAGATTCGACTGGTGAGAACAGGCATTGACCAACGGTTTTAGGTTAGGTGTCGCAGGTTACTGAAGGAATGTATCATGGTTCCTGTGGCCCGCCAATACAGGCGAAGAGACGGCACACGGCGGGTTTATTTAGTAGGTGAGGGCACCACACTACCCTGTTCGTTGCCCCGAACGACGGGATGTGCGGTTAGGCACATTTTTCCCGTCTTATAAAAAAAAAGGTTTCACAGTTTAGTGTATATGAAGAAGGTGTTGCTTGAATCTACAGAGTGACCATATCAAAGTTACGTCAATGTCCTTTATGGTTCGGTGAAGACTATTTTTTTTATTGCGTATGGTGGCAAACGAGCCACGGCCTTTCTGATGGTAAATGGTAACCGTCGCTCATGGACTCAACTATACCGAGAGTATTGTCAAGCCGCTGCTAACCATTTTATTTCACAATTGTGAAATAAAAGAATTAACGGCTATCTTCTGCTACAACCAAAACACACCGATGAGTTTCATGGCCGGCCACACGGAAGATGGTAGTACCAACCCGCTCGGGCCCGATAGCAAGTGAGTACTCCCACTTGTGGATATCAAGCTCTACCACCAGTAATGCAATGGGTGATAATTGCCTACTTCCCTTAGTCGCCTCGTATGACACCCGTGGGAAAGAATGGGGTCGTGACGCTTGTATTCTTAGTCCGTCACCACACGGGTCGTGAGTACAAGAAATAATCCTGTAAATGAGTCACCGGGTCAGTATAATCATGAGGACGTCAGAAGGAACAAGTAAGTAACATATTTACATTTTACCTTAACATATTTAACCTCTTTTTGAAAATGAATAATGGCCTAGATCAGGGGTCTCCAAACTTTGAAGCCTTAGGGCCATAATGTTTTTTTCAGTATGTTCCAAGGGCCAAAACATATTTACATAAATAAATGTCATCTGTGATTAGTGAGATTCATTTTATTTATTTGTTAGTTAATAATATGCCTTTTTTTTTTTTTTTTTTTAAGGTGGGCAAAAATGTACCTACCGCACACCCCGCTGCCCGGGGAGACAGCGGGATAGTGTGGGGCTCTCACCCACTAAAAACCCACCGTGCACCGTCACCCGCCCATACTTGGCGGACCACTGGTACCGCGTATATTCACTTCAGTGGTCCGCGCGGCGGCTAGCCCTGTTGGGCTTCCTCTCTGAGCGACGTCCCCACGCACCTGGGGTGTCGCACCTTCGCGGCAGGCTCTATGCGGGCGGAGGACAATCCCCGGTCCGACCGCCCGCAGCCTCGGCTAGGGCGGCATTAGGCGCAGATATTCGCGCCCACGCCGCCCCGCGCGCCGGCGGCGAGTCGGGCCAGAGGAGAGGTCAGCCTCCCTAGCCCTCTCCGCCACCTCCTTCCGCAAGATGACATTCTCGCAGAAGATGGCGACCGCGGTCCAGTACCTATCACCGCCGACCATCGATCGAACGACAGCTGGCAGCGACAGGTCCTCTCCGATGACTGCAACGAGATCCCGGCGCTGCTCAGCCCAAGCCGGGCACGACTCAAGCGTGTGCTGCGCCGAGTCCTCGCTGCAGTCGCAGTGGTGGCAGCAGGGAGTCTCCTCCCTCCTAGCGACCGTGTACAGGTACTTGCCGAAGCAACCATGCCCCGACAGCACCTGCACCAGCCGGAAGGTGAGGACCCCATGCCGCCGAGCCACCCATTCCTCTAAAATCGGCTGGAGCGCCCCTACGGTTCGAAGACCGGCCCGAGGCGTTTCCAGTCGAACCCTCCAACGGGCGATGATGGCGCAGCGAGCGTCGCTCCGCCATGCGCTGATTTGACTAGGCGGGAGGCGAGCGCCTCCCGCACGCGCTGCTGACGCCCGCCGATAAACTTCAGCGAGCACCTCCGCCTCCAAGTCCCACGGGGGGGTTCCGGCCAATGCGCACGCGGCCTCGCACGACACCGTGCGGTAGCCGCGGATTGCTCTGACCGCCACGACTCTCTGTGGTCTCCACAGAAGAGCCCTATTGCGGGCGGTCAGAGACTCCGCCCACACGGGTGCGCCGTAAAGCGCCATCGACCGAACCACCCCCGCGTACAGCCGTCGGCACGCGATGCTGGGTCCGCCCAGGTTCGGTAACAGACGTCCAAGGGCGGACGCCGTGCCGACGAGTCTCGGAGCGAGCTGGCGGAAGTGCTCGTCGAAATGCCACCGCCCGTCGAGGACCAGGCCCAGATATTTTATATGGCCCTGTATACTGACCCCTACACCATTTATTGTTATCGAGGCGCCGGCGGGTGGTCTGCGCCGAGGCCCGTGAAATAGTAGGGCCTCTGACTTGTTGAGGGCCACCCTAAGCCCCAGCGCCTCGATACGTCTGACCACCTCCGCGGTACCCGAGGTGGCCAGCTGCACCGCCTCCTCGAAGTTCCCTCCCCGGGCCGTGACAAGGGTATCGTCGGCATAACAAATTACGCCCAGCCCGGGGGGAAGCCGGCCACGTAGGACCCAGTCGTACCCGATGTCCCACAGGAGCGGTCCCAAGACAGATCCCTGTGGGACACCGCACGACATGGCCCTCCTCACAGCGTCCCCTTCCCGGCTTACGAAGAGGACGCTGCGGCCTTCGAGGTAGTCTGCCACCAGCCGCCTCAGGTAGGCGGGCACCCCGTGGAATCGGAGTGCCTCCCTGATGCAGCCGAATGGCAGACTGTTAAATGCGTTGGCGATGTCCAACGACACCGCCAACAGCACCCCTCCCTGAGCGACGGCCTCCATGGCTACAGCCTTCAGCCGCAGAATGGCGTCGACCGTCGAACGCCCCGAACGAAAACCGAACTGAGCGTCCGACAGGTCGGGGCCCACCTCCACAAGGTGCCGGACGATACGGGCAGCGCTAATCCTCTCGAGTAGCTTACCCGCATCATCCAACAGCACGATGGGTCTAAAGGCCGCGACCGAATCCGGGGGCCGTCCCGGTTTTGGCAGGAGCACGAGCTTCCCCTCCTTCCAGCAGTCAGGAAACCGTCCGGACGCCAGGCTCGCGTCGAACAGTCTCCTGAGGCGGGGCTCCAGATGGTCGAGGACCAGGGCCAGAACTCGAGCGGGAACCCCATCCGGCCCGGGGGCGGTGTTCTTCCGCATGCGGGACACCGCCGCCCCCATTTCCATTTCGGAGACGGGCGGCACACTCTCCTCCTCGGCCTCCCGGTCGTCATCTGGTGGAGCCATGACCGGGGGCATGTGCGTCGTCCGCCGTGGGAAAAGACCCTCGACCACCTCGGTGAGGAAACTCGGCTGGAGCGTCTCCGTAAGGGGGGGACCCCTAGTGCGGAGCTTGTTTAGCGCCGCACGGTACGGGCGTCCCCAAGGCTCACGGTCGAGACCCTCCAACATCTCCTGCCGCTTCATCTCTTTGGCGCGACAGATGGCCAGCTTGAACTCTGCGCGCGCGTTGCGATACGCCTCGTATAGCCGGCCCTCCCGCTCTGGATCGTGGTTACGCCGCCGGCTGCGGGTGTAGGACCTCCGGGCACGAATGCAAGCCACACGGAGGTCCGCCAGCTCGCGGGACCACCAATAGACCCCCTTCCTTTGGGGCGGACGCCGCACGCGGGGCATGGCCGCGTCGCAGATTTGTGATACTGCCTCCTGCCAGTGGCCAGCCTCGGCGTCCACGTCCTTGGTCAGGGGGGGTGAAGACAGCCAGGAAGACACGATGGCCGCCTCCACCAGTAGTTCCCGGTTCAGCTTACCCACAGCCCACCGCGGGAAAACGGGAGCTCTGTCCGCCACGTGACCCCTACTGGGGCCCCGGAGGGACCGGGAGACCCCAATCCGTATATACCGGTGATCGGATAGGGTCTCAACCTCCTCCAGGACACACCAGTTCCTTACCCGTGCTGCGACAGTGGGGCTAGCGAACGAAAGGTCCACTATCGACCCGCCCCACTGCCGCACGCACGTATTGGCGGATCCCCTGTTAAGCAAACAGAGATCCGCCGCTGCCGCCCATTCCTCGACCGCCGTTCCGTGGGCGTCCGTCCTAGGGGACCCCCACGCCACAGATTTGGCGTTAAAGTCCCCCAGCACCAAGACGTGGCTAGGTGCTAGTCGCCGTATCGAGGTCTCCAGGTTGTAAAGGAAGACCTCGAAGGCAGCCAGACTCCGATTGGGGGAGAAGTAGACGCCGTAGAGCGTGACGCCCCCCCAATCGGCCGCGACATATCCCATGCCCTTGTCCCTGACCGACAAGGGCGGGGAATGAAGCGCCGTAGATCCGACTACCGCCACGGAGCCATCGCGGCTGCCTGCCCAATTGGGACAGTCAGGAACGCGATAGGGCTCCGCGGCTACGGCTACACCGATCGACCGCTCCACCATGGACTGCAGGAAAAGATCCTGCGCTGCAGCGGAGCGGCCGAGATTCGCCTGGAGGAGGACGGTGTCACGGTCCGTGACAGACCGTGACTATGTCCTCCCCCTCCCGCACTGGCGGTCGCGTCACGCTAGGTGGGGCAGCCTGGGCTGATTGGCTGCTCCCCCCTTTAGGGCCTCTGGCCGGAGGTCTGCACCCCTCCCGCCCCATGCTATGATTGGCGGGACGCTTTCCCGCCGCACACGCGGGGCAAAACGGGGCTGCGGTGCAGGTCGCCGCTTGGTGCCCTGCCTGACCGCAGCGGAAGCAGAGACCGCTGCAGTCAAAGCAGTTCGTGCATGTCGGCCGTGTATGTCCGACCGCCATGCACTTAAAACACCTCGCGGGCCTGGGCTCCAGCACGGTGACTCGTGCGGAGCTCCAGCCCACGAGAATTCTACCTGCGGCGGCCAACGTGGCAGCCGCCGCGACAGGGCATTGCACCCATACGGCACCTACACCTCCAGGCCCGGGGCGAATGGTGCCCACCCGGACGGTGTCCGCAGTAGATCCGGTTTTCAGCGTTACCGCCTCCCGGATATCGTCCACCGTCACTGAGTCGTCCAGTCCGGAAATGCGCAATTCTGCACACTTCACGGGCCTGGCGACCCGGACCCCACTCTCCCCGGCGAACAGACCACGCAGCTTTTCCGCTATGAGATCGGCCGTTCTCGAGCCCTCCGCCCCGGGGAACTCGAGTACTCGAGCGCCCGTCCGGGCTTGGCGGGTCCTTGCGGCGACGCCTCCGATTTCGGATACGTCAATTTCCCGCCGGGCTCGCTTGAGAACCGCCTCATAGCTGAGGCCCTTTTCTTTTGCCTCAGGCAGCAGGGTGACAACCACCGCTGCAGACTTTGGCGCCTTTAAATTGCGCTTGCGCGACCTCTTCTTTTTATTATTTCCACCAGTTAATAATATGCCTATGTTAAGTTTTCTCCGTAATAATTTCTGTCGTTAAGTTTTACCTTGCAAGGAAATAAAGCCGGGTAATTATTATTCTGTGTTTTCTTCTTCAACTTATCACAGCAATAGTAACAATAATAAGACATTGGCTGTCGCGAGCCAGATTGATGGCACTAGTCTTAAGCTGTCGCGGGCCGGATTGATATCACTAGCGGGCCGGATTTGACCCGTGGGCCATAGTTTGGAGACCCCTGGCCTAGACCGATAATTGAGAGGAGACTTGGGTCCGATATAGAGATGCTATAAAAAAAAAAAAAAAAAAAAAAAAAAAAAAGAGCACAAAGTGATTATACCTATCTAAACCATGTCTACTAATGGTATACCAAACACAGTACACAAAGTATGGACGGAGAGATTGCGCATGGGGTTATTCAGTTGATGAAGGCGCTATAATAATGCAGCCTCCCTTGTGGTGTGATGACGGACTAAGAATGTACCTATGGTACCACTACAGTATCTATTCCATTCGACGTGCCGTAATAATCGAATAAAAAGCAAACCATAACACAGACTCACGCCTATTTCGTAGAACAGTAGACAGAGACCAACGCATTGCCAATTGTTACAAAACGGTCTTCCGTTAATCACTTTTCGCCCCCGTGGGAAACGAGACTGGTGGGTGACGTATATCACAGCAAAAATACCAGAAATGAACTGTAGATTCAAAGTAGGTGAAAACCAACATGAAAAAAAAGTTACAAAATATTTTTTCTAATACCTACTATGGAACCTTATATAGATATAGGTTTATTTATTTAAGTATGGAGGTTCCAGGACAGAATTCTTGTTGCCATATTTAGATGTCTGTGGGTACCTTCTAGCAAACAATATGATGAGTAGGTACCTACCTTATAAGTAAACAGTAGTAAAGTATTGATAGGATATAATATGAGGATTTGAACCTGCATCTCCTGGAACACCGTCCACATGCTTTGCCAATTCAGCCATCGTGACAATTGCTCCTGATTGCTAATCTCGATAACACATTCATTATTAACGTCTTGGGTGACGCCTGCGCCATCTGTCGGAAGTATTTTCATACTGACCTGGTAAACTTAATTTTACACACGTCACCGAAACATATCCGGTAGTTTCGGTTACGGAGTTCCATAACATCCATGGAGCAGACATAAGTTGGCACTTAATATATAGACCATAAATAAAGCTCAACGCCATCTATACAACATACTAGTATTTATGTAGAAGCTAACTGCATAATCATTTCATAAAATATACACGACAGCGCTCATAGCTCATACGGTTAGAACGTAGTCATGTTCGTACACTACTTTACTACTAGATGACGCTTTTAGAAATAACTTATTATCTCTTCGCTGAATTATACTTGTCAAAAATGTGTCTTTTACAGTACTTTGTATCTACTTTCTAAATTAATTTGAATTTATTAAAAAGTTAGTGGCTGTATGAAAAAATAATCCTTTGACAAAAATTTAAAAAAGTATGTTGTCGTTTTCTTTCATGGGCGGGAAAGGAAGCGAAGTCACAATACTCCGAAAAAATAGTTATATCGTAAAAAACTTTATTATTTCTCTTATTATCTAGTTTTAAGCAGTCCATTTAAGACATCTGGTATCTAAGTGTGTTCCAAGGCATCTGACGCTACAGTATCGGGCACCACAAGGTATGCAAGTGTAATTCGAAGGGAAACCACATACAGCACAGAAATGTCGTTCAGGGAATCTGAAAATAAACATATATTTATTAGAGCATCACATATAACATTGATTTATTACTTAAGTGTATCACTTCATCAACGAACATAACATCAGCTTCTATAATCTCGCGCTTGGGAGCATGTACGGTGCAGCCGCACATTATAAGTACATTTCTCGCGCCCTGAGCAATATTGTGCTTTTCTATATAATATGTATTAACATAGCATTCAGAGCAGTTCACAATTCAGAACAGTTCGGTTCGTGACATAGCGACACATCATTACAAGCAATCATATGTTGCCATTATAAGTCTTCTATTCTATTATAAACATTCTATCAAAGTGTGGTAAGCTAGAGCCCCTATGATACAGGGAAATAATACGGCTTAGAATTAAGTGAACTATGTTAATTATATTAGCTAAGCCCTAGATTCAGACTTTCTAGCACAAGCGATGAAGATAATCTTTAGGGTTCTGAAAAATTACAATGTGCTGCAAATTATTTTATTTCACATTTGATTACTTAAAAAACATTTAATTTCTCTAATTATGATTATTATTATAAGTCTCAAGACTTGAAAGAAATATCACAATTAGGTATAGTGAAGTGACTGCCGTTTCAACATGTATTGCAGTTTTGAAGTTAGCGGAAAACACGCGGACTGCGATTTTATGCTACACATATTAGAAACACATATACGAGTAAGTACAAATTATTTGAGAATGAGGAAAAAGAGAACGTTAGTGCAAGCGGGAATCGAACCTGCGTCTCCTCCAATCCGGGGAAGTGCTCTAAGCCGCTGAACTACCGCACTGACCTTCGGCCATACCCAATCTCCTCATCAGATTTGTCTTTACGACCAACGCAACGTAGGGATAACGTGGGGACGCAGGTTCGATTCCCGCTCGCACTAAAGTTCTCTTTTCCTTCATTCACAAATAATTTGTACTTTAAAGTAGTTAAGCATGTCAAGTGCTAAAATACAGATCAAAACACATATAAGAATAAATTTATACATTTTAAAACTTTAAAAATCATCTAACCTTAACACTATCTCTAATAGCACGAAAAAATGCCAACCTATTTGGTCAGTGTATATACCTAGTTACCACATTGTCCTTAAATTTTATTGCTAGAGAGTAGAGACCTGTGCCCAATTACAGTAAGACGTACGTAATATTAAGTTATGTATAATATAGAGATTATTATACCAATAACATTATCCCCCTTTGGGGAGGCCTATGTCCAGCAGTGGACGTTTAAAGGCCGATGGATGGATACTAATAACATCTTTAAACGTGTGTATGCATCTTTAAATGTATTTGTATATCTATATCTGTATCAATTTGTGTCCATCCCTCGTCGTCGTGCTTCGAAAAGCACGTGAAGCCGTTGGTCCTGTGAGCTAGATCTCTCTTCGGTCGTGTGGATATGCCGACCCAGCGGGGTTAGACGGAATCTCATATCCTACAATCGACATCGTATCGTGGTCACTGTGATTGGTTGAGAGATCATCGTGATTGGCCAACGGATTATTGCGACATCACGCATCGGTTTCTCTACCAATCACAAGCGAGACGATACCATGTCGATTGTGAGATATGAAATTCCGTCAAACCCCCTAGAGGACTATGAGAGTGAAGGAACTGCAAGCAGAAAGAGAAATAATTGACTTACTTAGAAGGTGGCACCTGCGCAGACAAATAATTAGGAGGATCTGGTCTAAAACTGGCGTCTTCTTCTACCAACTGCGCAAATGTCTTCCGAAATCTCATTTTATAATACTCAGCACTTTTGGTCTTTTTCTTCCTAGTAGGCTTTTCATTGGAATCAGCAAATTTCGGCACCTTCTTTGACATAACCAGGTCTGCATGTGGGTCCTCATGGAAATTGTCTTGCTCGAGAGCTTCCACAGCTTTCCTAGCTCTTCGTTTTCTTGCTACAATGTCTAGAACCTTTCGTCTTTCTACATCCTTAACCCTACCAGATTCTCTTGAAGCCATTTTAATATTCAAAGTCCTTTATCATGTACTGGTATGCTGAGTTGATCCATTAAATCATCAACGCGGGCTTGCAACGTCTCCACAATATCTGCAGAGATAAAAAGATGTGTTTCATCCAGGTCTTGAAGTATAAACTTCCTGCCAAGCGCCAAGGTCTCATCCAAGTGAAGAAGGAATTGTTTCATTGCCGGATCACTGCAAAATGTCGAAAAAACGTGGACTTAGTGCCGATGAGAAGAAAATTAGAATGTTAGAGATATTTCATCAGAGTAAAGACTTTTTTCAATTGAAGGTAAAATATAGATTACCTATTATTGCGAACTATTATTTTCTTAAAAATTATATTAGTAATGAATTAAATCATTACTTATAACTGAATCTAGCAGACATTGCACGAACGTTGGCTTGTCTGCTATTACTAGCTACAGATATTTTTTCGATAAGTATTTAAATTTTTGATAAAGCTGGGTGGTAGTAGTTTCAAGTGAAATTTTGTTGTTATGATATGTAAGAAATCATAAAACAACAAACTTCTGTCAAAATTGAAAATAAAGATTGTTGGACACAATCGCAATATTACCGACCAAGTCTCATTGCGAATCTTAACCATCGACAAAATCAAATGCTCTCAATTTTTTCATCGAAATTGGTCCTGACCATTAGGAGTGTAGTGATATTAACACACATACAGAGGATATTTATAGAGCTTTAAACTTACCATTATAAATAAATCTTAATCAAAAAAGTCACATCTTTATCTCAATCTTTATAGATATAACTCTTCTGTTTGTGTGTATGTCACAGAACTCCTCCTAAACGGTCGCCTAACTGGGGTAATCGGGGATCGATTTTGATGAAATTCTTTGGATGGTTTTGGAACCTGTAATCCAATTTTTACAAATATCATGGTATATAAGCCCTAATTATTCTAACATATCATAATAATATAATGTTAAATTTGGTAGGAATTAGAAAAAATCGCCCCAAAAGAAAAAGGTATAACAATGCAGTCTGTAAAAGAGGTTGTACAAAGCTTGTTAGATGACCATCTTATTGATTCCGAGAAGATTGGTACATCCATCTATTTTTGGTCCTTCCCAAGGTAAGCGTTAAGTTTTCTAGCATTGACTGTTAAAAAAATATTTTAGAGTAGAGTAATATGTATAATCAATTATATTCTGCCTGCAACATTGTTCATGTGGACTTCAGAATATATAATTTGTCAATTTATGCCGCACTAATAGTAGTTCTAAGAAATCTAATCATCTAAGAAAAAATTGCTATCCTACAGGAACTATAAATTATTCCAGACATAAAGTAGCCTATGTTCTTTTTGGGGTTCTGAACTATATGTATACTAAATTTTATGATGATTGGTTGAAAGAAAAAAAAACAAACACACAGAAACACACTTTTACATTTTTAATATTAGTAAAGATAACAATTTTGCGAATTTAATTTTAAGTCTGATTACAAGCAAGGTTTAATTTCAATTACTAATAGTTCCATTATATATAAAAAAAACTTGTATCTTTTCAGCAAAGTTAAGAATGCTAAGAAAAGAAAATTTAATGACCTCCAAAATGAACTTGACGAGTGCTCTAAAAAACTAAAGAAAGCTGAAGACAGCATTGCAACTGAATCTGTATGTATGAAACAAAATCACTCTTACAAAAAAGAAAAATTAACAATTCATTCTGTGTTTAAATAGATTTACATTTGTAGGTTAGGATGCTTATGGATTTACATTCGTAGATTAAGATGGAGTAGTGACAAGAGTATTATTAATTTATTATCACTTAGACAAATATTATGTTATTTTATTCCCAACCCCTTTTTATTCTGCTGTTGGGCATGGGTTTCCTTTCAGCATGAAAGGGAAGTACACTATGTTGGTTTAATGCTGGTTAGTTTTTTTTTTAATTCCTATCCACCTCCTATCCCTTTCCTTGGAAATGGCGACGCGCAAGTGATACCTCTGGTATAGGCTACGGACTGCTTACCATCAGGTGGGCTGTATGCTTGTTTGCCACCCAAATAGTAATAAAAATAAGCATTCATGTAGGTCTTGCGGTTAGGTACATTTTTTACCAATTAAACAAAAAAAAAAGGTCTTACTACTAGGCTATCACTGCATTGTCCAGTAATATCTTTTATTTTATTTAGCATCCACAGAAAAACAATTTTTTAACAATATCTAGTGTTCCTTGCCAAATTAACAGATTAATAGAGTAGAATGTGAAGAAAGAACTCAATTACTGTCCCAACTGGGTGAATTTGAAAAACAGGAAGTGACACTTAAAAAAGAATTACAGAAGTATAGAGATTCAGACCCAGAATATATTGCTCAATTGAAACTTGAATGTGAAGTAAGAATTCATTTTATGATGCCGATTTTTAATAAAATTTTACTGAATATAATATAGTAAATAGATTTGGAGAAGCATATGTTCAGCGGTGGTCTGCAATTGGCTGAACGATTGAATAATAACAATAAAGAAAATTCTTAGATTATATTTATAAAGAAAGAGTAAATATGAAAATTTGTTTGTTATATTTTCACACAATATATGTTATCAATCATCATTAAATTTGTGTACTAATAATGAATAGTGGATAGTTGCGGGATAAGTTTTTTTACATATCTACACATACTTATATTTTATTGACCAAATTCTGAAGTCCACATAGCCAATGTCACAAACAGAAACTAGTATTTTCAAAATCAATAGATACAAGTTTTACTCTGTGATACTAATTTGTTTGAAAAAATAGTATATTTATGTGTAGTACAAGACTGTTGTTGAAAATACCTAAGCCCTTTGCTATGTCTCGAGTAGTACTGCCAGAAGATTATGCAGGATTTGTGCAAAGGTTTCTTGAACTTACCAGCAGAAGAAACCAGTAATGAATGAACACCGAATACAAATAATTTTAAGTATGTTTATAATTTCAGGAACTAAAAAAAGCAATTAATCGTTGGACCGAAAACATCTACATAATTAAATCATACATAAAGAACACATTTCAATTGGATAATGCTGTTATTGATGAGAGTTTTAATATTCCAGCTGATTTAGATTATGTGGAAATCTAAATGTCCAACGAAAACGAATGTGGGTACGGGGTAAAAAAATATCCTAACCTAAAACTAAAATTTATGTTTACTAAAAATACGATAAATAAAGTGTTTCTATTCCTTTGTTTTTGTACATACCATTCCACGAGAACGCCTTTCATAACATTCACCATGATTCATTTTTCCTAGTTTCTATTTATTTATAAGTTTAGTTAGTTTATATTTATAAAACTTACTTTACTATAATCACAGAACATTTTTACTCTACGAGCAGAGATGCGCGTTTAAACGAATAGCATATAATCTAATAGGCTTTTTTATATAAGCATTCTAACACGTTATTAAATTCATGGACTTATCAATATTAGCTTATTTTGAATATGTATGGTCAATTCGATAAAGATCATACACTAAAACCAGCGCTGTCTATCTTATTTAGTGATAATTACTTCTATAGAACCAATTTACATAATTCTTAAAATAAGCGCCATCTATGTGTTTTATTGAAAACTTCTTAGTAAGACCAATACATTATTAGTTACTTAAGAGCTTAAAGTACATACACTCAATAACTGCTCTACATTTGATAATGTTGAGGGACTTCATAGAAATTTTAGCTATATCACTTTAAGGTTTAAAATCAGCATGTACTTTCTTACTAAGCTAGTTAGCTTTTGTGTTTCAATAAATATACCAAATTGAATATACCTCAATGATATACAAATGATTTTACGCTAACAAATACGTAATTTGATCGGGTGTCCCAACGATTTATTTGCATTTTTTTAGCAATTAATTATGAATTTGATTTAAATACAAATTTGTTATTTAAATTTAAACCAGTAAACGTGTGCCCGTGTCGGAGAGAGCATAATATTTACTATTTGCAATCTAAATTTTCATTAGATTATTGTGAAACAGTCACAGTTTTATTATTTAGTGTAAATTATTAAAGTTCTTGTAGACTTACAAGGAGACCATAAGCCTTTGGGTAAATAGATTGTGATATAATAGTGCAGTACATGTAAGTGTATTACTTGTTAAAAATTAAAATAAATAGACGTTTTTTTTTTTAATAATAAGGTTATCTATACTATTAAAAAGCTGTAACAGAGCTATGTCTGTACATTTAAGACATTTTTTTTTTCATTTGCCTGTGCTCGTTCGCGCATCACGCAAAAACTACTGAACGGATTTTTATGTAACTATTTTTATTTGATATCTCTTAATTAGACTTAAAAATTAGTAGGTAGGTATATATTTTATCCCGCTACTATATCGGGAACCTGAGATATAACCTAAAATCTAGCTTTTGACTGCGGCGGAGCCGCCGGCAAAGGCTTTTCCGTGGTGCGCGAACAAACGTACAGACAGACAAAAAACCTAATAATTGTTGTTTTTGCTTCTGTTGTTCTAATAAAGAACTACGCCAAAACCCATTTTTAATTTTATTACGTGTATAGATATTAATAAAATAAATAAATATTTACGGACTTTTTGACACGGTGCTCTGGTCCCATATTAAGTTTATATGGGCACCAGATTACGGATCATATTAGATCTATATATTACTTTTTTTTTGTAAATACATACATATAATATATAGAAAACACCCAGACGCAGTACAAAATATTTGTGTTCATCACACAAATAATTGTCCTGAGTGGGAATCGAACCCATGACCTCGTGCACGGAAGTCTGTTACAGTATCGACTACGCCACGAGGCTCGTCATATATTATTAATATTTAGTTTCGAAATTTTATTAATTATTTCTATAAAGAACCTTTAAATATTTACGACTCTTTCGAATCTGTTAATTTATATTTAAATTTTAAAAAAGCTTGAATATTAATTTTTGAGTATTCCAAATTAAATAAAAAATAAATGATAAAATGTCTATGTAATTTAAATAAAATAGAAAAGCAAAATAAATGCAATAAGAAAAACAAAATAAATGCAAAAAGAAAACAACAAAAATAAATTCAAAAAGAAACTCCCTTGAGGTGATCCGATTCTGAATACTGTCGATCTGAAGCACGTTAGTTGTTAGATCGCCCGCAAATACAACGCGATTTTTTCTGAAATAGGTACTTGTATATTTTTAAAGCAAAATAACTACTTAGTAAGACAATTACTATTATTATTACGCTTACGTGTACCTAAAAATAACGGAGCTGAAAATATTCAATTTGCTATAAATTAAATATCGTTGAGGGGGTAAGCATTTAAGCAATTAATAAAAGTAACTTCATTTAATTTTTTAAGCCGTTATGCACACCTTTACACACGAGAACGAGACTTACGAGCTTGAGTATGAGTAATATTGTTCTGTGCTTACGAGACTATAATTAAAAACAGATTTAGGATATACTCCATAGATAGGCTATAAGAGTAAAAGAGACCCACCGAAGCTAATGGTACTGTGATGTGTTAGAACTAGAGAGAGAGTGACGCTGTCAACGAGACCTAAATTTATTTGTTACCGGCCTGTAGGACTAGGACGCGTTGGTGGAGTGAAAGCTGCACGTGCTTTGGCGTTTCGGTGAAAACTTGCACATTTTACTGTTGATTTATTATTATTCTGTCTAGTTTTGTATTGGTGGAGGTGATATATCATTGTATTGTAAGTTTCTCTTCCCTTTTTACTATATTTTATACGTAAAATGGACGCTGAACCACCTGACCCGGGTGGTGGCGTTACCGATCCGAGATCCCGTTCACGATCCCCCATTAGAGTAATTTTGGCCTTTGCAAACATCGACAAACACTAATATGGAAGAAGATATATTAAGTGCTAGCTTGGCTAGCAGAAAGCGTACCAAAAATCGTAAGGATTTGTCGACTTACCCTCCATCCAAAAAAAATATAGCCGACCCTTCACAGGCCACGCCATCCATACAATACACCTACTCACACCCAGATTTTACAACAGATAAACTCAGATACTCAGACATCGATGCAGCCCCGTTTTTGGTACATGTGAGTAGACCTATTGATGAACCTTCTTCGTCCATGTCCCTTCATCCAATAAAATTCGGTCATTTTTTGTATAAAAATAATATCAAGAATATTACGCGTGGCGGAGTCAAGCGTGTCGGTAGAAACAGGGTCTCAGTTGAATTTAATACTGCTGCTGACGCCAATTTGTATCTCGCTCATCCCTCTTTGACCACTGGAAAATATGTAGCTACTATCCCATCCTATAGTATTACCCGAATGGGTGTAGTGAGAGAGGTACCTTTTGAATGGTTCCTAGAAGAGTTTGTCACCGCCATAGATGTGCCCTATGGCTATAGCAATGTTATCAAGGCCCGCAGGCTCAATAGAAGAGCAATATCTGACGGTAGTGTAACCTGGATCCCAACCCAGATTGTAGTGCTTACCTTCCTAGGGCAAAAACTACCTTCGCATATCTATAGTTTTATACATCAATGCCCGTTGAGACCTATGTCCTGCCATCCATACAATGTTTTAAATGTTGTAAATTCGGCCATGTAACTACACAGTGCAGATCTAACCCACGATGCTTTGTGTGTGCCCAGAATCATGAAGGTGCAACTTGCACTAAACAGATACCAACCTGCTTGTTTTGCTCTGGCAATCACCAAGCAAAAGACACCCGTTGCCCTGAACATGCCCGTCAAAAATCTATCAAACTGGTCATGTCCCAAGAAAATGTATCTTACTTAGAAGCCTCGGCAAGATTCCCTCAGGTCAGAAGGTCTTTTGCCATAACCCCACACTCCCACCGGAAAACCATCTCAATGTTCTACCCACCCAACCCACTGAACCAACCTCTTCCGCTATCCCAACATCTTCATATAGGAAGACGGTTTTTATCCCCCGCCGACTCCCCTCTCTAGCTTCTGGCCCATCTTACAACAAACAAACCCACCAGGCAATTGTAAATACCCCAAACTCGGCTCTGCCCAACGGATGTGCTGTTACTGAACCTCCAAATGATAATTTATTAGAACTCCTCCTATCCACCTTAATAAATATTATCTCCAAATTCAGCGATTCTGAATCACCTTTAAATTCCCATAAAAAACTTACTGAGCTTATCTCCATAGTCCATAACTTTCCCACTAATTCTACAGTGGAATTGTCGGAGTATCAGAAATAAAAAAGCTGACTTAATATATCTTATTAACAGGTACCAGCCTGCCATTCTGTGTGACCAGGAGACTTGGCTTAGACCTGGTTCCTATTTTAGGCTACAGGGCTATTCCTGTCTCCGGGTTGACAGGGATGATGGCTATGCTGGTACCTGCTCACCCTGATACCTTCCATATAGTTGCTACCCGTACCTTAAATATTACTTTTTTCTGTATATATACATATATACCTGAACCAAACATCCCAATAATAAATAATGTGGTTAACATTATAACCTCTTTACCCTCACCAGTTATGATACTAGGTGACTTTAATATTCACCACACCTCTTAGGGTTCCCATCACTGTGATACTATATCCCACTATTTCCTGGAACAGATTAACAACTTAAACATGTGTATATAATGTGTATAAATGACGGTTGTCCTACCAGGAGGGTCTCTCCCACTCAGCATTTTAATAGTGTTGTTGACTTAACAATTTGCTCCCCTAACATTTCTACAATAACGTCCTGGAAAACACTGAGTAACTCCTATGGGAGCGACCACTACCCCATCCTTATTTCTTTATTATGCTCCGGCTCTACTAACCCTATGACCCCGTTCAACCCTCGGCTAAAGCATATTGTTTCTAGGGCTGACTGGAACCAGTTATCTCCCGATCAACATGTAAATTCACTCCCACCTATTGATCAAAACAATTTCCTCAATATATATGCAGAAGTCAAGAAGGTCTTGGTCTTATCTGCCAATAATTATATCCCTCTCAAAACCCTCCCAAAAAGTATATTTCTTCCCCTGCCTGGTGGGATCAAGCATGCACTTTAGCAGTAAAAAACAGAAAAGAAGCTGAACGTGCCTATGCTTCCAGTATGTTTGTAGAAAACTACTTGAATTACAAAAGAATAGCTGCAGAAACAGTCCAAATTCTTTAGGATAAAAAAAGGTCAGGTTGGCACACATTCTGTGAAACTCTTTCCCCCAGATCTCACCCATCCCTTGTGTGGAAAAGAGTCAGGAGATTTCGGGACGCTACTGCCTATGATTACATTACCACAAATAATATATTAGAGCACATTGAAAAATTTGCACAGAGGTTAGCGCCTCCGTATGTGGCATCTTATGAAGAGTCAACCACATATCTCAATACCCAAACCCTTGTGAGTGAATTTGATTCGCCCTTCTCGCAGGAGGAGTTCTATATGGTCTGGGATAACTTGAGGGATTTATCTCCAGGTGACGATGGTATCCCATACTCCTTTATAGTTAACAGTGGGCCCAAAACTAAGGAACTTATTCTCCAAATTATGAACCACATTTTCTCATGTGGGATTCTCCCCGAGGAGTGGAAATCATATACCGTTATCCCTATCTTAAAATCTGGCAAATCGAGTTCTGACCCCACAGGATACCGCCCTATTGCGCTATCTTGCATAATGGCTAAAATTTTTGAACATCTTATCAAAACCGCCAGGAATGGTTCCTGGAAAGCAAAGATGCCCTACCTAAAAGTCAATTTGGGTTCAGAAGGGGCCTAAGCACTATTGATAGCCTTGGTACTCTCATCTCCGATATCCGTATAGCTTTTACCAAAAATCAATACTTGGTGGGAGTTTTCCTCGATATTTGTTCAGCATACGATAGTGTACTTCTTCCTGTGCTCAGGCAGAAAATGCAATATCTGAGTGTCCCAGCGAAGATTGCAAATTTCATTTCTAATTATCTTTCACACAGGAAAATAGTAATTAGTACTCAAAATTTAACTCTCCCATCAAGAACGGTATGTAGAGGCCTTCCACAAGGTTTGGTGCTTAGTCCCCTCCTGTATAATATTTATACCTACGACCTGGAATTATCTGCAAACAGCTTCTGCAATGTGCTTCAGTATGCTAATGTTCTTGCACTCTATGTTGCAGTGGATGACGTGGTTGAGGCTTCCAACCGTCTAAACTCTGCTGTAGCATATTTGCGGGACTGGCTAACTGACCATGGACTTACAATCTCAGTACAAAAAAGCAATGTTACTGTTTTCACCCGACATAGATTAATCCCAGATGTTGCCATTTCATATGAGGGCCAAAACTTCCCACTTAATAGTAAAGTTACATTTCTAGGCGTGATACTCGATTCAAAATTAACCTCGACACACCACATCAATTACACTATTAGTAAATGTGAAAAAAACATCAACATTCTCCGTGCGCTATCAGGAGCCTGGTGGGGCTCCCACCCTTATTCGCAAAAGCTCATCTATAATGCTCTCATACGCAGCCGTCTAGACTATGGCTCATTTCTACTTGAACCCTGCAATAAATCTGCATTGAAAGAATTGGATAAAATTCAATCAAAATGCCTTCGCATCAGGACTGGAGCAATGAGATCCACCCCCATAAACGCTCTACAAGTGGAATGCGTTGAACCCCCTCTCAGGCTTAGGAGACAATATTTATCGGATCTGTTCCTATACAAAACTTTTCAATTGTCTTCCCACCCTCTCATTAATAAATTACTGGAACTCTCTAACCTAATCTCAACTAGTGAACACTGGTCCCACAAAAAACCCCCTTGTTTAATCATTAGCCTCCTCTCACTTCTGCGCCTTCCCTGTCCAGTTTTTCAATGCAGGTTGAACACACGTTTTGCTACTCCCTTCAACTGCTTAATTTACCAACCTAATGTTGAAACGAATTTGGGCTTCCATAAATACCCGTCTGACTCAGATGTCCGGCTAAAAGCTGCAATTGACAGCAATTGGAAGGATTGGCTGATTGTCTACACAGATGCATCAAAAACTTACCCCGAAAACTGTGTAGGTGCCGCTGTGTGGATCCCAAAATATAAAATAATTCTTAGTTTTAAATGCCCACCCGAATGTTCAGTATTCAGTTTAGAATGCACTACTATCCTTCAGGCACTGATTTACTTGGAAGCTCATAAAATCCAAAAATCTGTGATTTTTACAGACTCCTTAAGTTGCTTATTGGCTATTAAATCCAACGTATTCAAATCCAGATCCAGAAACCCGATCATACTTAAAATTAGAAACATTCTCTACCAATGCAGTGTTAGGGGCATCCAGGTCCATCTTATATGGATTTGGCGATTATTTATTGTAATTAAAGTCTTTACCAGTATTATAATAACGTTATAACGATGGTTACTTGTGCAGTACCAGGTTGTAATTCTTCAAAGAATGATAATCCACAGGATTACTCATTTCACCAGTAAGTTTACTATTTGTTTATTATCTTCAATTCAAAATAACGGTTACGCAAACGATTTGGAGAAAATATTATGAGAAAATTGTTTATTATATTATTACAATGTTTTGGGGTACACGAAACAGTCATATTTGAGGAATTACAAATACGGAAATATGAGGAGATTTACGACCTCATTTTTAGTGATGATAGTGATTTTTGATGATAGTGGCCTTGATTTATTTGTGGATATCGACTTTGATGGTCGGATAACAACAATATTAACTATAACATACATAATACAATTACAAGTATGATTACGGTTTCATAACTAACTTATGCAATTTCCTTCGATGTCTGAGTTTATACTACTGGTCTTGCAAGTTACTGCTTATCTAATGTACCTACTTACCTACAATAAATGTATCTAAATAAATAAAATGAATAAAATATATTCACGGCCATTTCACACAACGTCCTCTGGTCCCAAACTAAGCTTGACGCTTGTGCTATGGGTACCAGATTATGGATATAATATATATATATATATATATATATATATATTTGTAAATACATTCATAAATAGATAGAAAACGCCCAGATGCAGTACAAATATCTATGTTCATCACACAAATAATTGTCCTGAGTGGGAATCGAACCCACGACCTCGTGCACGGAAGTCGATCAATAATAATCATCTTTCTTTTAAATACTTAGACTTACGCATTCAAGTACCAGGGTAGCAGGAAATTGTAGAAGGTTGCTAGAAGCAAAATCTGAAATTGTTGACTTGAAATAAAATTATCCCTTTCGTCTCACCAACAAGATTAATTAAATGATCGGGTAAAAAATAACAATTCCCGATCGTCTCGCTAGTGAGACTGACGGAAATACACAGGGAATATTATTCGCTTTCTATGTTACTCTCAAAACCTTTTCAAAAGTATTTTTTAGTATCGTACACTGTTATCGATATCGATAACAATCATAACTTCATGCGCAGCACTTTCAATGCACACATTGACAACTCACACACAAATACATAATTGTTTTTTTGTTTCATTCGGTAGTTGACATTGCCCGTCTATGGAGTATATCCTAAATCTATGATTAAAAAGTAGTCTGGTACTCTGTGCTAGGAGTGCGCGATATATATCGATATTTCGTAAAATATCGATATATGTACGCGATATATTGCTTCAATCCGATATTATTTGATCATCGAATATCGATATGTACAATCGATATTTCATCCGATATATCAAATATAGCCAGAAATTGAAAGCATATTCTATTTCTATTTTATTATACTGTTTCCTCCGTATACAACCTTTGGAGACATTTATCCAGATATATGATAAACAGTCTGGCTGATAGAACGCAGTCCTGTTTAACGCCGATATTTACATAAAACCAGGGCGACATGCCATCATTCACTCGCAGACAAGCTCTACAGCCCATGTAGTTGGACTGCATCGCTTGCAGAGCAGTCTTTTTTTTTTATTGCATGTAGTGGCGGGCGAGCCACGGTTCATCTGATGGTAAATGGTAACCGTCGCCCATGGACTCGACTATACCGAGAGTATTATCAAGCCGCTTCTCACCAATTAATTTCACAGATATGAAATGAAATATAAACGGCTATCGCCTGCTACAGCCAATACGCAACGATATGCTTCATGGCCAGTCACACGAGAGATGGTGGTATCAACCCGCTCGGGCCCGATACCAAGTGAGTACTCCCATCTGGTACCCAGTCCTACCACCAGTCATGCAATGGACGACAATCGCTTATTTCCCTTAGTCGCCGCATACGACACCCGTGGAAAAGAATGGGGTAGTGACACTTGTATTCTTAGTCCATCACCACACGGACAGCCAGTCTACCGTTAATAGCAAAATGCCGGCAAAATGTCCCAAAGATCCTTTCGTACAACCGTGTCAAATGCTTTCTCCAAATCCACAAAACTGCAGAAAACCCTCTGGACTATAGCCAGATGCTTCTCCACAGTGTTGCGCAGAGAAAACACTTGATTCACGCATCCCCTTCCACACCTGAAACCTCCTTGTGCCTTACACAATAATCCATCAGACACCATCCTCATTCTCCTTTTAATAATCTTACCATAGACTTTGGGTGCCAAACTGGTCAAGCTTATGACCAGTTTGGCATACAAAGGCTTTGTAATATTCACTGTCTAACGTGAACCCTTATTTTTAAAACAAGGGCACGATAAGTGCGCTTCTCCAGTCCTCGAGAACTATTTCTGAGCTTTAACGTAAATTTAGAAGCACCAGGAAAGATTCCTGGACACAGAAGCCCCCAAGCTTAATCATCTCAGCAGACCACATCCATACTCGTTGGCTTACCATTTTTCAAACTTCTAATCACCCATTCAACTTTCATTCAACAGAGGATGCCGGTACCGATTTATTGGACCACATGAGAATGATGTGCCACCGGCATCATCCCGGACATCATACATATCTCCAAATTATTCACTCCGTCGGCTTAACACATCTTGTGCCTAAGAATATCTTCACCTTTAGACCTTATTCTATTCATTCTGATGGCTGACCAACCATTCCGAGATTTCTTCACCTCCCTCCAAAAGAATTTGGTGCTAAAAATTCATTCTGAGCTTGCGGCCTCTCGGGTCGGGAGCCGCCATCGGGTCAGGGTTCCGTGGCGTTTTGCCTGCCCTGCCACCCTATATTTATGCCAATGAAACAGATATTAATGTGAATATAATGATAGTTAATTCATTATTTCTTTTAGAAATGTATTTATTATAATTCAACTTTTTTATTGTGATATAGAGCGTTGTTATCTAAGTCAGCCCATACGTAGGATGTTCTCACTGATGTAAAAGTGTTGACAGATATCACCATTTTGTAACTCATGATACGTACGATGATCTCACCGATATGCGATTCTAGCTAGTCTATGGATATAGCAACATTAGGAAACATACAACCCACCCATGTTCAGGGATCACTGTTCATGTTCACGATATAGAGAATATGGTATATTAGCAATACGCCTGTATCAGCATATCAGATTTAGTCGGATTACTGAAACATGAATACATCCAATATAGGTACTAATATCATATTGCATATGAATACTTCGATTTCATCTTTAGTACTAAGTGTTTAATCTATACTTAGTCGCTCGCTTTGTTCTCAATATAAATAAAACAGACAACGAATAGTAATTTTAGAAGTTTTTAAATAGGTAGGCTATTTAAAAACTTCTAAAATTACTATTCGTTGTCTGTTTTATTTGATACAGTTTAAGAAATTTAAACACAGTTAGTGTACAGTGTACCTAACGATATTATATAAAAACGGCTGCTATTTCTTTATATAATAGAAGGAAGCTGTGACAGTTTACGATTCATACAGTAAGTTTAACGTGATTTAAAATCTCTATCATAGATTACTACTTAATTATAGAACTTCCTTTAATATTTATGTTAAATATCCCAATATTTTGTTTTAAATGCAAACAAATTACATAGGATATATCGAAAATATCTATATATTGCACGATATTATCGCAAAGTATCGATAGAACAATACGATATATTATATCGATATTTTTTATAAATGAATATCCCTGCTCTGTGCCTGGGGCTGTCAGATAGATAGGCTTAGATCATTTTAGAACCTATAGATGTAGCCATCGCGTGGCCACTCATGAGACAGCAACACTTCAGTGTGGCTATAACATGTACAATTCGCCCTAAATATGGCAAAAAATACTACTATCTAAATAAATCATTAATTTATTAATACATTAGATACCTAATATCGATCATTAAACACAAAGTGAAAAATGTGAAATCGATAATAACATTTTTGATCTATATAAACTTACTATATTGGATAATTGTATGTAAATGCGTTCCCGATAGATGGCGTTGGTCATTAAGACAAATGTGATAAGGAAATTCGGATGATCGAAAGATCTGTACTATAGCTCAATGGCTTAGAGCACTTCTCCGGATTGGAAAAGATGCGGGTTCGATTCCCGCTAGTACAAAAAATGTCTTTCTCCTTATTCACAAATAATTTGCACTCGAAAATAACAGTCAAGAGCAGGATGTTATTTTCAATTTCACATTTTTCACTTTGTGTTTAATGTATATGCCTAAGCATGTCAAATACTAAAAAAGTATATAAAAATTTCTAGATAATATCGATCACTTTTGCCGTGTGGGGCCGGCACCAAGAATACCTCCACCCCGTCTCTTCCTATGGGAGTCGTAAAAGCCGACTAAGGGATTACCGGGGGACCGGGCAGCAGCGTTCCCCTGTGCACTAATAACATCCACTGCGATCGCCAACCCGTCTGCCAAGCGTGGCGATTTTGGTAAAACCCCCAATTTGGGCAGGCCTATGTCCAGCAGTGGACGATGAAAGGCTGATGGATGGATGAATATCGATCACTTAAGTATTATCCTGATTAATATTGTGAATGCAAAATTAGGTGAGAGTCTAGGGATAATAAACTCTCACAAAATTTTAACGTAACTATTTAAAAAAAACCCTGTGGTGTAAACTTCTGAAAAGTAGCCTTCGAGAGACTGAGATGGATATAGAGTATCAAGAGTATTAAGGTTTATTATTTTTTACCAAGCTTAAAATGACCTCTCACTAATTAATTTTAATGGAGCGTTAAAATTAAATTTAAATTATGTTTTCTGCAACGATATAATGGATACCCTTGGAATTCATGGGATAAATTTGGTGAAAGATCTTGTGAACCTCACCATAGCTCATAAACAACAAAAGTTAACGATTCACTTCGGGAGTAGGTGAGAAAAATACTTTATAACTGGCATGGAAATACCAAGTCAACATAGCAAAACAGAGACATTTAGATATTTTTATAAATATTTTTAGCATTTGCCATGCTTAGCACTATATATTAAACACAAAGTGAAAAATGTGAACTCGAAAATAACAGTCACGAGCAGGATCCTGCTCGCGACTGTTTTTATTTTATATGTTCAACACTAAAATCTTGCAACATCACATTGCTAATAATAAATGTATAGTAGCGATTTCACATCGGATATGGGGATAAATAAAATGTATCAAATACTCGTAAAGCACACTGCCTTTTACTGTTTTCTTTGTCTGAACCATCGAGCATTCCCTTTCGCATCTTTACACCAATACGCTCTTTCATACCTACTCCCTCTCTTACGTCGTCGTTACGAATGCGGTCAGGCAGCCTTACTCCACAGATTCTCCACAGAGATCGCATTTCGACTGCATTGATTTTAATCTTGCTCCCTTTTGCATACCCAATTCTCGCTTCCATATAATAACGTTGGGCCAAGCACACTGTGTATTACGACACATGCCTTCTAGCTGAGGTGATGGCTGCTGAGGTGATGGCTGCCGAGAATTTGTCCTAATGCTAAGTTCACTCTATTTCCCGTATTTACTCTTCTCTCTATATCGGTGGTTTACAACCTTCCATGTTGAATGAATCCACATCCAAGTTATACAAATTCATCCACTTGTTCTAGCACACCATTGCCCATTGATACTCTAACATAAGTTTTGGATTTTCCTCTTTTAAAATTCATTATTGTGGTTTCGCTCACATTCACCCGTAGGCCCCTTTTCTTACAATGTCCTGTCATAACGTAATAACAATTTTTAAAAATACTTTTGAAAAACCAAAACTGCACGTATAAATATTAGCTATCGGGAAGTCTACAGGTCCGTTTATTTCCATTGAATGGTGTTGACGTGACTTTACCGTTTTTAATAAATAGACTCATAGATAATTATTTATGTTGATGTTTACAAGACATTTCATTTCTTTTGCTCTTCCATCCATCCATCCATCAGCCTTTTAACGTCCATTGCTGGATATAGGCCTCCCCAACAATGGGGGATAGTGCCGTAATCGCCACGATTGGCAGGCGGGTTGGCAATCGCAGTGGATGTTGTTAAAACTCGAAGGAGTGCTGCTGCCCACTCACCCGGTGTTCCCTCAGTCGGCTCTTACGACTCCCATGGGTGGAGAGGGGTGGGACAACTCTAAAGCCGGTCCACACGGCAAGGCTATTGCTCCTAAATCAGATCAAATTTATAGAATCTAAAACTCAACTTGACTTGTAAAATACTTGCAGTAATTTTGGAATCACATTTTATTATATTACCTATTTGCATTATAAATTAGGAAATCGTTCATTGAAAAGTTGCCGCTTTTAGTGGTGGTCTCTTAATCAACAGCACGAGATCAAATTTGATGCAATAAAATACTTTTGTACAGGGTGCCTAGCATTATTAATTTCTTCTGTCACTATTAGTTTAAAAAAATAAATTGAAAATGAAATACTCTTCATGTTTTTTTTTTCAAATCAAAATCTCTTACGAAGTCGTCAATATCAAAATGCATTTCATGTTTAATAGCCAGTATAGCTAAATTTGCTAGTCTACCAATTTCAACACAGTGCGATGGGAAATTTAGCGCAATAAACAAAAAATATGTCGCTTAATTACAAATACAATCAAGAGCAACATAATTTATCCTTCTTCAAGTGACACAGATAGTAATTAACTTACTTTTTCTTTTAATATGTATTTAAATTTACCTACTGTAAAAGCGCTGTATTTAAGATGGCTATTTACTGTATTTTTATACCAAACTACTGATTTTTATATGCTGAACACTGTAAAATTACAAATCTGACCTGGCAGCACTGGTTCTAAGTGAAAACACAGTGACGCCAAGGCCACGCAAAAAAAATTGTGGAATGTAAAATATGTTTTTTTCGTGTTTTATAACGTTGGTGTGTTATTATTTACGTGTGTTTAGTGTTTTTAATTATTGTTATGGATAAAATAGTTATTATACTTTACAAATATCATCAGTTCGTCAAGCAAAGGTAAGAACTTTCTTTTAACAGAAAACAATGTACCGGCCGGGCGAACGGCCTTCTGTGGTTCTGTTGACGATAGTAAAACCACCGGTGGCTCTGCGTACGTAAAAAGTTCTCATGAAAGGCGCTGGTTTTAGTGTCGCGTCGAGCGTAAATGCCGTAAATATTCCGTATTGTTTTGTTTATTTAATAATAATTAAACCACATCGAATCAGAAGTGAAAAATAATAGGGCTCTATTCCTAGTCATAATAATTCGTAAACGAAAAAAAAGACTCGATTAATTAAGTATTTTGGTCCTTATCGTGTTAACATACATTACGTACAACTCACGGATGTCCAAGTCAGATTTTTTTCAAACAGTTTTTTAACTAGTTTAAATAACAAAAATGGCATCAAAAATATCATGAGTGTTAAAAATAGTGTTTGTTCTTTATATGTGTGTGTAGATATTATTTTACAAGTGCAATATATGATAAATAGAGACATTATAAGTTTGAAAAATCCGCTGTGCCGTGTCAACCGGGAGTAGAACACACCTCAATGCTTCACTTGTGAGGCGTGCAATAAAAAGTGATTTATAAGCTTTATTATTAGGCATGATGTAATAATCCTACCACTGAAGTAAGTAATGTCACATAATTCCAGTGGTCTGCCAACACAGGCGAAGAGACGGCACGCGGCGGGTTTATTTGGTGGATGAGGGCCCTACACTACCCTTTTCGTTGCCCCGAACGACGGGGTATGCGGTCAGTTATTTTTTCCCGCCTTAACAAGAAGAATAATGGTGTTGTAATCCATACGAACGAAAGTTACTTCATCTCCAACAATTTTATGTGATATAGCATCACACCTGTATTCCCCGAAGGGGTAGGCAGAGGTGTATTACACACCCACTATTCGCCAGCTATGTTTAGGTCTCACGTAATAGGGGGCGAGCATGCTATAAAAATTATACCTAGCTTTTTATAGCATGCAGCATTATTTTGGACGCTTAACGTTACGCTTAAAATTAAAATTATTCAATAGCTACTTAGCTATTACTATACCTATACACGAAAGAAGCTCAGAATTACCTTTTTTATTTATAGATAAAATACGAGACTATACCCTTTCTTTTTGTTTAGGCGGGAAAAAATGTACCTAATCGCACACCCCGTTGTTCGAGGCAACGAACAGGGTAGTGTGGGGCCCTCACCCACTAAATATACTCGCCGTGTGCCGTCTCTCCGCCTTTATTGGCGGACCACTGGAACAATGTTACATTCCTTCGGTGGTCCGCCGGCGGCTTACCCTTTCGGGTACCCTCTACTGAGCGACGCATTCGCACACGGAGCGTCGCACCTTCCTACCTGGAGGCCTTGCGGGTGGCGGACGTTCCCCGGTCCATCCACCCGCAGCCTCAGCTAGGGCGGCATTAGGCGTAAATACTCACGCCTGCGCCGCCCCAGTCGCTGGCAGCGGTTCGGGTCTGCGGAAGGATCAGCCTCCCTGGCCCTCTCCGCCGCTTCCTTCCGCGAGATGACCTCGTCGCAGAAGGCAGCGACCGCGGCCCAATTCCTGTCGCTGCCAAGCATCGCTCTAACGACGCTCGGCAGCGAGAGGTCCCCCCCTATTGCCGCGACGAGTTCACGACGCTGCCCGTCCCACGCCAGGCACGACTCGAGCGTGTGCTGCGCCGTGTCCTAGTCGCAGCCGCAATGGTGACAGCCCGGAGTCGCTTCCCTTCTTGCGATTATGTGCAGATATCTGCCTAAGCAACCGTGCCCTGACAGCACCTGCACCAGTCGGAAGGTAAGGACTCCGTGCCGTTGCCCCGCCCACTCCTCCAGCACAGGCTGGAGCGCCCCTACGGTCCAGACACCGGCTCGGGGCGCTTCCAGCCGTGTCCTCCATCTGGCCATGCCAGCTCGGCGGCAGGACGATCCCTGCCACCTGGCCACCTCCCTGGGTGGGGGACGACCTCCCACCTCTCGCTCTTGCGACGCCCGCTGATACACTTCGGCGAGCACCTCCGCCTCCAAGTCCCACGGGGGGGTTCCGGCCAGTGCGCAGGCCGCTTCCGTCGACACCGTGCGGTATCCGCGTATGAACCTGGACGCGACGACTCTTGTGGTCTCCACAGAAGAGCCCTGTTCGGCGCGTCCAGGCACCCCGCCCACACAGGTGCACCGTACAGCGCCATCGACCCGACCACTCCCGCATAAAGCCGTCGGCACGCATTGTTGGGTCCGCCCATATTCGGCAAAAGCCGTGCAAGGGCGGACGCTGCGCCGACGAGCCTCGGGGACAGTTGGCGGAAGTGCTCGCGAAAGCGCTACCACCCATCTAGCACCAGGCCCAGATACTTGATCTGGGCCTTCATCCCAATTTGGACCTCGTCCACCGTAATTGAGGCGCCAGCAGGTCGGGGCCCATGGAAAAGTAGGGCCTCCGACTTGTCCAGGGCCAACCTAAGCCCCAGCGCCCCAATCCTCCTGACCACCTCCGAGGTCCCTAAGGTGGCCAGGAACGCCGCTTCCTCGAAGTTTCCGCCCCGGGACACGACCAGCGTGTCATCCGCATAGCAGATGACCGCCAGCCCGGGGGGCAGCGTAGCACCCAGTCGTAACCGATGTCCGACAGGAGCGGCCCTAGAACCGAACCCTGTGGGACACCGCACGACATGGGTCTCCTCACAACATCCCCTATGCGGCTCTCATAGAGAACGCTGCGGCCCTCAAGATAGTCCGCCACCAGCCGCCTCAGGTATGCAGGCACCCCGTGATACTGGAGCGCCTCCCTGATGCAGCTGAATGGCACCCGTTGGCGATGTCGAGCGACACCGCCAACAGCACTCCACCGCCGGCGACGACCGCCGCGGCCGCGGCCCTCAGGCGCATAATCGCGCCGACCGTAGAATGACCAGCGCGAAAACCAAACTGGGCATCCGAAAAGTCTGACATCGCGCAGGTGCTGGACGATGCGGGCAGCGAGAATTCTCTCCAGCAGCTTACCCGCCTCGTCCAGCAGCACGATGGGCCTGAAGGCCCCGACCGAATCCGGCGTTCGCCCCGGCTTCGGCAGGAGTACCAGCCTACCCTCCTTCCAGCACGAGACAACACCCTGCTCTCAGGAAAAATCCTTGTATCGCGAGGGGCTTTATAAACATATCTCACGGACACAAAGTACACCCAGACTCAGAACAAACATTTGTGGTTTTTTTCAAACTGCCTCGGTGGTGTAGCGGTAGTGTATGCGACTGCTAATCATGAGGTCTCGGGTTCGATTCCCGGGTCGGGCAAAGTGATTGAGCTTTTTCCTAAAAAAAAAATTCTCAGTAGCAGCCCGGAGTTTGAAAATGTGCCCGGTAGACGTCAATAGGCTCGCCCCCTATTACGTGGGACTTAAACATAGCTGGCGAGTCGTGGATGTGTAATACACCTCTGCCTACCCCTTCAGGGAATACAGGCGTGATGCTATGTTATGTTTGTGTGTATTATTCTTCCTATCCCTTCCTTAGTATCCCACCTATCCTCTCTTTAATATATTTTCTATCCACCTCCCGGTAGACGGCAATAGGCTCGCCCCCTATTACGTAGGACTTAAACATAGTTGGCGAACCGTGGATGTGTAATACACCTCTACCTGTTCCTAACCGCTCACCCCGTCGTTTGGGGCAACGAACAGGGTAGTGTGGGGCCCTCACCCACTAAAGAAACCTGCTGTGTGCCGTCTCTCCGCCTTTATTGGTGGGCCACCGTAACTATATTACATTCCTTCAGTGGTACCTCTGCCTACCCCTGCGGGGAAAACAGGTGAGATGCTAATTATATTTCCAGTATTTCTATTGATTTCATTAAACATATAAATGTTTTTCTTTTCATCTGGCTATATAACATAATATGCACTGTTGAGGAAAAGTAATTATTCCGATGTCCCGTAATTATTGTTAACTTGTATGGTGGTATAGGTATACGAGTATTATCTGCATAGGCTGTACTTACTGTAGTACTAGTACCTACAAATAGTGCCAATCACAAACTATATTTTCTTACTATGCTAACACGGACACCCGACACATATTGAGTTTAAAAATAAAACGGCAAATTAGTAAAAACTATATTATATAACGCCAATATTTATTTACAAAACATTTTTAAAGACTTATTACTATATACAGAATTACAAAAGTATTGACTAGGACATCATATTACTTACATAAAAAACACATTTAATCGCTGGTTAATTATTATGTTACAATATCGGCGAAGTAGGTAGGTACCTATCTTCCTATATTATTAAAATTAAATTAGATTACTAAAAACTGACAGGGTGTTTATGTATCGGTCTCGCGTGGATATACTTATGTTCGTTTAACATTGGTAATCTTAAAAAAATAACAATATGTTCAAAGATATAACAGTAATTTAGGGTCGTGGTATGATGAAATGTGATAAAGGGGAATCCAGGGCACTGTGACGTTCTCAGATAACCAATATTTTTTTAATCGCAATGGATCATGTAAAAGTTACAAATGCAGAAGGGGTCTCGATTTCGTTACTTAAAGCTGGGAGGGTCGCAAAATTTGTGACATGGTATGGGAAGGAGATAGGGGTCCAAAAGAGCAGCATTTATCGCGACGTAATAAATTAAATTTTCAAAAGGCAATATTAACTACGTCACGCTAAACTTTTACTTTTTGGACATAGCATTTATAAGCTTTTAAACCTTCGGGACAAAACTGTTCGACAAAAACAGCATAAGCTACTTTTAATACCTACAGGAAAGTGTCATAACAATGTCAATAAGGTATTTACATCCAGTGCAAAAATATATGGCTAGTTAAGTATATCATTGAGTGAATGAATACTTGTTATTTACAGTTAATTTATTTACAAAGTAACATAGCAAAGTAAAGTAATAAAGCGTAGTCAGGGCGACAACATAATATATAAATTTAATTCTTTCTGGATTCTGTTTCACAATAATTTCATTAATTACCTAACGCCTGCATTTAAATTAATAGCGGGATGAGTATGTCCTTATATTTCACGCTAGTATTATTTTTTCAGGCGCTTAAAATCCACCATGATAGCATCGTTGCAGTTAAGTATTCATAAATAAACATAGTTAAAAAATAATTATTTATCCAGACATGTTAGTTTGAATGAATAAATCAATTATTATTTTATTATAAATATAGTACTCCTAGCTATTATAGGTGTATAAAATACAAAATACACGGTTCTAAGTAGTTAGAATTATAAATACTTTGGAAAATCCAAAACTGCACGCCTCATAATCTTCATTTTTCACAATAAAATTGATTATTTGATAAGTAACTAATAATGTATTGGTTTTACTAAGTAGTTTTTAATAAATCACATAGATAGCGCTAATTTCAAAAAGTAC
Organism: Leucoma salicis; assembly: GCA_948253155.1. Classification (NCBI taxonomy): domain Eukaryota; kingdom Metazoa; phylum Arthropoda; class Insecta; order Lepidoptera; family Erebidae; genus Leucoma; species Leucoma salicis. Next base: position 5,644,298 of record OX411819.1, read on the forward strand.
TAATGTGGGTATCATGTCTTATAAGCCATCTAGCGCTAATTTTAAAAATTACTTCTATATTTCAAGGTGCCGTCTGGCAATTAGTAAGAACAACAATCCATGAGTTTACAAAATTATACCTGCATAAGTGCATATAATATATATAAACATGTAAAATTGAATAATTTATTAAACTGTAAACAAAAACAATTTAAGAAAACAAAAAGACATCGCTAATTTCCTTACAAAAAAAGCAATATTGTGGTTCTATATATAACAGCAACTGAATACATCTAAAATTGCCACTTGCGACATCTAGGGCTGCATTTGTCAATGTCTTTTTTACTTTAAAACAGCGACATCTATCAATAGAAAATTGCAACTTTGGTCAGTATTATACGACTTATTTAAAGATCAATGAGTTCAACAAGAAATCTCTAAACCATTTATCTTCCTAACTTGGTTGCCTTATAATTTTATACTTTGTTCTAAGTGAAAACACCGTGACGCCAAGGCCACGCAAAAAAAATTGTGGAATGTAAAATATGTTTTTTTCGTATTTAGATATTTTTATATATATTTTTAGCATTTGACATGCTTAGCACTATACATTAAACACAAAGTGAAAAATGTGAAATCGAAAATAACAGTCAGGAGCAGGACCAATTTAGCAATCCTGACAATTGCTCCCGATTGCTAATTTCGATAACACAATAGCACTATACATTAAACACAAAGTGAAAAATGTGAAATCGAAAATAACAGTCAGGAGCAGGACCAATTTAGCAATCCTGACAATTGCTCCCGATTGCTAATTTCGATAACACATCATACTTAACGTCTTTGGGTGCTGAATCGGTAAAGCATCTGGACGGTATCCAGAAGATGCAGGTTCAAGTCCTGCTCCTGACTGTTATTTTCGATTTCACATTTTTCACTTTGTGTTTAATGTTTTTTTCGTGTTTTATAACGTTGGTGTGTTATTATTTACGTGTGTTTAATGTTTTTACTTATTGTTATTGATAAAATAGTTATTATACTTGACAAATATCATCAGTTCGTCAAGCAAAGGTAAAAACTTTCTTTTAACAAAAAACGGCGGGCGAACGGCGTTCTGTTCTGTTGACGATAGTAAAACCACCGGTGGCTATGCGTACGTAAAAAGGTAGGTAGTTCTCATGAAAGGCGCTGGTTTTAGTGTCGCGTCGAGCGTAAATGCCGTAAATATTCAAAATTTTTTTGTTTATTTAATAACAATTAAACTACATCGAATCAGAACGTGAAAAGTAATAGGGCTCTATTCCTAGTCATAATAATTCGTAAACGTCGTTATCCTGTTAACATACATTACCTACAACTCACGGACGTCCAAACCAGATTTTTTTCTAACAGTTTTTTAACTAGTTTAAATAACAAAAATGACATCAAAAATATCATGAGTGTTAAAAATAGTGTTTGTTCTTTATATGTGTGTGTAGATATTATTTTACAAGTGTAATATATGATAAATAGAGACATTTTATGTTTGAAAAATCAGCTGTGCCGTGTCAACCGGGTGTAGAACACACCTTAACGCTTCGCTTGTGAGGCGTGCAAAAGATATTGTATTACTGTGTCATTTTGAAGTTGCGAGGAGACAGGTCTATATGTGAGAGATAACTAATATAATACTCCACCGTATTAAGCTGTCGAAGCCGTCGAAGCTATTAGGATGTGATATGTTTGGTGACAGTCCAACGCGCGTATTGTCGGGAAAATGGCGACATTTTCAGTGTGTAGATATTCACTTAAGCATTCTTGACGTGATCACTAATGATCATGATATATGATTTAATATTAATATATTAGACAAAAAACGCTGATATCGACTGTAAGCTGTAATAATGAGGATATGATATAAGGGGGTGATCGAAGTACGAGCAAAACATCGGTCATGTTATGGCTCGTCCGTAAAGCTCCGCCCGTGTATCACGGCAAAACAGTGGTTTTAAAAACTGACAAGCCTTGTCCGTAGCTCGTGAGTATTGTTATAATTTTTACTCGGCTCGGCATTAAATTCCTGTTTAGCTCGCTGGTCGATCGCGCCAAGCAAGGCACACGTGAAACCGTTGTTCTTAAAACCGTGATATAGCGCTCGTGCGTCGATAGCCCATAATACCTTTCAAATATCAAAGATAAATAACAATAATATGGCTAAATAGAGGATGAGGAAGACAGTTCTTTGGATCTAAATATTTTAGTCTTTATTCGGACACATTCATAGGTAAAATCTTTGCGATATATACATTAAGAAAAGACGTATATGTTATATGTTACCTGTCACGTTCAATTTTGGCCGAACCGACCATGGACGTAGTTATATAATTCAAGGCGCCGTTCATATGGATGAAAAAGCGCATTCGTACGAACCCTATTCTAATTATTTTTTGTGTTATACTTATCATAAACGCTTCACATTCAGACTGGCCAGATTGAAAAGATTTACAGATTTAACAGGTTGGAAAATTATCTGCAGTTAAAAAGAAGCTCTCAGTGCTGCTAGCGTCTTTGGCTTCAAAATTTGTATCAACGTGTTTCACACCGTTTTCATTTTCACAACACTTTGGAAAAGGTGCCAAACTATTTGTTTTGTGGGTGAAGGATTTGCTATAGTTCTCTTTAGACCTCTCTTGATTGTTGTTCGCCGTGGACCGAAGGCCACGAGTCCTGCCTCAGAGTTTTGATGCACCGTTGTTTAGGAGTCTAACGCTGCTCTCACGGCCCAAGCTGGCTCTAGAAACAAGAATACATATATAGATATATTCATAGCTATCCAATTATATAGCGGTATATATTATATTTGCACTCAACCACAGTTACTGCGAGTCTAGTCTGAAAGATAGGGAAATTCATCTTTACGCCGCAAGTGTTGCTTCAGCATATATTATAACATAATATATCCAAGGAAAGTATCTATAACCTAATATTATTTTAAAATATGTATTTAAAAAATAACGATTTACGTTCTAGGCACCATGCTGATGTTGGTCTTCCTGCTGGAATGTAATCTTCTAGAAGTCGACAAAGACAGGGATCCTCGTGGGCCATGGGCTGAAGTATTTCTGCATAAAAGATATCTGAAAACATTAAAGCCCACTTTAATACTAAGTACTAAAAATTAAAATGAACTTAATTTAAACCATTACCAAACCGTTTATAGATACAATAGAAATTTAATAATTAAATTTCCTTTTTTTAATATTAAAATTGTACCTATCGTAGGTATATGATAAATGGGGGAATCTGTTAATATATAATATGTAATTTTATAAATTATTTTATGCAATTTCTTAAAGCTTTATTTGGCGTGGAAAGATGTAAAGCTATGTAGTTTGCTACGCTTTAGCCACGGAGTACGGAAAAATAGCGGAGGTGTTTCAAGGCAAAATCTCTTTAGAACGAAGCGTTGCTAAATGCGGGTGTTCGGGGGACGAGGTACAACTATAGCCTCCACCCCTAGGTCAAAATCCATCTAGCAGTAAAAAGTATTTTACAGCGTAATAGAGCAAATTTTTCTTTAATTTAGTTTGTCTTTTTACTACTTCGGCGTTACAAGCAAAACAGTTTGTTCCAGAACATTCTATATGCGTTAGGATGGCTGGACCAGGGGTGCTAATTTGTCCGGTTTACCTCCTAGTGGTGCACCCCGGGCAACGTCGGCAGTCGCCGACGGCTAAAATTCCGGACAGGACGGGTCTCCGCGTGCCCCTCTGACTCAGCAGAGGGCACAGCGGATAGACCAGGCGTCGGAGTCGGTGAGGCCAGACTGGCTCACCGGGCTCTGGAGAGGGGGGACAGTGGGGCCACAGCGGCCCCCTCCATCCCAAATAGTAAACCTGAGCGCGTGTCTGTGGTTACGTCTCGCGGGCATACAGGAACGAGGGTCTTGGCTTAATCGCCCGGACCGCGAGGAAGACATCCTCTATAAAAAATTACCCCGAATCTCAAGCTCTGGCGCGCGGCGAGGAGATGCATGGCTGATGGGTAGTTCAGTCTCGAGCGCGGCCCCAGCCAGGGTACCTGCGGACCCCCTGTGTTGGGTTACAAATGTACGCTTACCCGGGTACAGGGAGCTCTGCCCGGGTGGACCTCTTTTCTCCCATACTCGTGGGAATCATATGGATTTAAATAACTCAAATAAAGCTTCGACGGAGTCGGGTAATGCAACTGACGCCTCAGCCGTAAGGGGTCCGGCTGTAAATGCGGCCCCTACTAGTGCAGCTGCGCGTAAAACGCGTGGCGGCAAGAAGTCCCGCAAGGGCAATAAGAAGACGACCAAGGGAGCGTCCCAGTCGTCAAGGGACGGCTCGATAACGAGCAGCTCGGCCGGCACTTCAGCCGCCGAGATGTCCGCCGCTGAAGAGGGTGGCCTGACTGAGGCTGCCGAGAGTCAGCCATCGCGGTCGGCAGAGGTGGTGTCGGAGTCGCGGTTCTGGCGCAAGCGCACCCTATCTCAGGGGGGCGCTGCCTCGGACTCCGACCTGAGCTCGGCTGAGATGCCTCCCCCAAAAATACCCGCAGCGGTTAGGGGTCGAGGCATCGGCCGACCCGGGACACCGATCCTGCGTGCCGCCTCAGCGGCTGAGACGCGATGCCTGAAGAGGGTTGAGACGGTGCAACACTCAGAGGAGCGCTTGGCGCTCCTGTCTGAGAAGCTCCGTCTCCCTATCGACAGCGGCGGGCCGCCCACTGCGGCCAAATTCGCAGAAAGAGCCGCGGACAGCGTGGCCATAATCACGACGGTGGCCACGGGATCGAAGAACCTAAAAGGTAGCTTCGTCCGGGGCCTCAAAATCGCCGCCACGGAGCTGTCCAATGTGGTGGAGCGGCTTGTGTCGGAAGTGGCTGACCTTGGGGCACGTAACCAGCGCCTGGAGGCGACGGTCGAGGAGCTGCACCGGGGCATGGCAAAAATGAGGGTCGAGCTTGGGCTCCCTGAGGCCACCCCAAGTGCATCGGCCTCCGTAATGCGGGTCGAGCCTGCTCTCCCCGCGACCGCCTCGCCGCAGCCGCTGCGCCTCCGCCCCACCTCCGCGACCGCCTCGGCTCCGTCTGCCGCTCAGTCGGGCCCTGTCACTGGGCTCGACGATGGAATGCTCCGCGCGGTCATCGACCGCATGGATGCGGTCTTTGGCCCGCGGTTTGAGGCCCTAGCCGCAAGATTGCCACCGGAGCCCCGACTTCGGCCGCCGCTTGCGGCTGATAAAAAAAGTGCCGCATTGTCCTCGGCACTGACACCCCTGCCGTGCCAGGGTGGTCAAGTGTCCTTTGCCGCTAAGGCGGCCAAAACACCGAGCCGGAAGAGTGCGCCGCCAGCGGAGGCGCAAACGACGAAAAAGGGCAAGAAAAAGGGCCAGGTGGGACAAGCCTCGAGGGGCCAGCCCCGAGAGGAGTTCCCACCTCTGCCAAGTGCCGCAGCGCCTCCACGTGCTACAGAACCGCGACAAAAGGCCACACCCTCGCGAGCTACGGTGGTTACGCCCCAGGATTCCGCTCCTGGCAATAAGGCTCCTACGTCTTCAGACGGGGGCTGGCAAGTGGTGGGGCCCCGGCGATCCCGGGCCAAGGGTCGTGGTGCTGCCGCGGAACGCGAAGCAGCGCCAATGTCGCAAAGAGGGGCGCAAACGGGGGAGACCCCAAAGGCGCCTAAAAGAAAAAGGTCGCGTAAGCTCAAAGTGCCGAAGGCAGCAGCGGTGGTCATCACCCTGCTGCCCGAGGCCAAGGAAAAGGGCCTGACTTACGAGGCCGTCTTGAAGCGTGCCCGGCGGGATATAAACGTCTCAGACCTCGGAGACGTTTCCGCTCGATCCCGCCAAGCCCGGACAGGTGCTCGAATCTTCGAGTACCTGGGGCCAGAGGGCGCCAAGACGGCCGACGCAATGGCCGCTAGGCTGCTGGGCCTGTTTCCAGAAGAGAGTGGTGTCCGGGTCGCCAGACCCGTGAAGTGCGCCGAACTGCGCATTTCCGGGCTGGACGATTCCGTGACGGCGGAAGAGATCCGGGAGGCGATCGTCTCGAAAACCGGGTCTCCCAGCAGCGCCGTCCGGGTGGGCACCATTCGCCCAGGTCCAGGTGGTGTGGGTGCCGTCTGGGTCTCGTGCCCTGTCGCGGCGGCCAAGGATTTGGTCGCCGCCGGTAGACTTCTGGTGGGCTGGAGCGCCGCGCGGGTAATCGCGCTGGAGCCCCGGCCTGCCAGGTGCTATAAGTGCATGGCGGTCGGTCACACCCGGCCGCTGTGCACTAACTGCTTCGACTGCAGCGGGCTCTGTTTCCGCTGCGGTCAGGCAGGGCACCAGGCGGCTGCCTGTTCTGCCACCCCACACTGCCCCGCGTGCGCGGCGGGCAATCGCCCCGCCAACCACTGCATGGGGCGGGTGGGGTGCAGGCCTCCGGCCAAGTCAGGCTCTAAGAGGGGGGTGGGCAGCCAATCGGCCCCGGCTGCCCAACCCGGCGCGGCTGGACCGCCGCAGCGCATGGAGGAGGATATCGTGGTCCAATAACGGATCACGACGCTATCCTCCTCAAAGGGAATCTCGGCCGTTCCGCCAGGGCGCAGGACCTCTTCCTGCAATCCATGGCGGAGCGGTCGATCGGTGTTGCCGTAGCCGCGGAGCCCTACATAGTCCCGGATCGCCCCAATTGGGCGGGTAGCGGGGATGGCTCCGTGGCGGTCGTCGGTTCGGCGGCGCCGCATTCCCCGCCCTTGTCACTCAAAGACCAGGGCACGGGATATGTGGCGGCTGAATGGGGAGGGGTCACGCTGTATGGCGTGTACTTCTCCCCTAGTCGTAGTCTGGCGGCTTTCGAGGTCCTCCTGCACAATCTGGAGACCTCGATACGGCGTATAGCACCGAGCCCTGTGCTCGTGCTGGGGGACTTCAACGCCAAATCAACGGCGTGGGGGTCCCCCGGGACGGACGCCCGAGGTGCGGCGGTCGAAGAGTGGGCGGCAGCGGCGGACCTCGTGTTGCTAAACCGAGGGTCCGCCCTAACGTGCGTGCGGCGCGGGGGCGGGTCGATAGTGGACCTTTCGTTCGCTAGCCCCGGTGTCGCCGCACGCGTAAGGAGCTGGCGAGTCCTGGAGGAGGTCGAGACCCTATCTGACCACAGATACATTTAGATAGAGGTCTCCCGGACCCTTCAGGGCGCCAGCAGGGGTCACGCGGCGGACAGAACTCCCGCTTTTCCGCGATGGGCTGTGGGTAGGCTCGACCGGGACCTGCTAGTGGACGGGCGGCCATTTTTCAATCTTGGCTGCCTCCCCCCCTGACGGAAGACGTGGGCGCCGAGGCTGGCCGCATTCGCGGCATGCTTACGCAGATCTGCAATGCGGCCATGCCCCGCGTGTGGCGCCCGCCTCGACGGAAGGGGGTCTACTGGTGGTCTCCGGAGCTGGCGGACCTCCGAACGGCCTGTATTCGTGCCCGGAGGTCCTACACCCGCAGCAGACGTCGCCGAATCCGCGACGAAGAGCGGGAGGGCCAGCTGTATGCGGCGTACAGCAGCGCGCGCGCCGCGTTAAAGCTGGCTATCTGTCGCGCCAAAGACGCGAAAAGGCAGGAGATGCTGGAGGGTCTCGAGCGTGACCCCTGGGAACGCCCGTACCGCGCGGCGCTTAACAAACTCCGCGCCCAGGGCCCCCCCTTACGGAGACCCTCCAGCCGGGCTTCCTCTCTGAGGTGGTCGAGGGACTTTTCCCCTCACGGGCGGTGCACACGCCCCCGGTCATGGCTCCGCCAGATGGTGACCGGGAGGCCGACGACGGGGAGGTACCGCCCGTGACGACGACGGAAATGGGGGCGGCGGCTGCGCGTATGCGGAGAGGCGCCGCCCCCGGGCCGGACGGGGTTCCCGCCCGAGTGCTGGCCTTGGTCCTCGACCACCTTGAGCCCCGCCTCGGGGAGCTGTTCGGCGCTTGCCTGGTGTCCGGACGGTTCCCTGACTGCTGGAAGGAGGGGAAGCTCGTGCTCCTGCCGAAGCCGGGACGGCCTCCGAATACGGTCTCGGCCTTCAGGCCCATCGTGTTGCTGGACGAGGCGGACAAACTCCTCGAGCGGGTAGTCGCTGCCCGCATCGTCCGCACCTAGGAGCAGTCAGCCCCGACCTGTCCGACGCCCAGTTTGGATATCGGGCGGGTCGGTCTACGGTCGACGCTATTCTGCGCCTGAAGGCCGCGGCTGCGGAGGCCGTCGCCTCGAGGGAAGTGCTGTTGGCGGTGTCGCTCGACGTCGCCAACGCCTTCAATAGTCTGCCATTCGGCTGCATCAAGGAGACACTCCGGTACCATGGAGTGCCCCTCTATCTAAGGCGGCTGGTGGCAGACTACCTGGACGGCCGCAGCGTCCTCTTCGTGGACCGGGAAGGGGACGTTGTAAGGAGGGCTATGTCGTGCGGCGTCCCGCAGGGTTCGGTTCTTGGGCCGCTCCTGTGGGACATCGGCTACGACTGGGTCCTCCGTGGCCGGCTCCCCCCCGGGCTGGGCGTAATTTGCTACGCAGACGATACGCTCGTCACAGCCCGGGGCAGGACCCTCGAGGAGGCGGCAACGCTGGCCACCTCAGGTACCGCGGAGGTGGTCAGGCGGATCGAGGCGCTGGGGCTTAGGGTGGCCCTTGAAAAGTCGGAGGCCCTACTCTTCCATGGGCGCCGACGGGGCCCGCCCGCCAGCGCCTCGATAACGGTCAACGGTGTGGGCTTCCCAATCCAGGCCCACATCAAATATCTGGGCCTGGTATTGGATGGACGGTGGCACTTTGACGAGCACTTCCGCCGTCTTGCGCCAAGGCTCGTCAACACGGCGTCCGCCCTCGGGCGACTTATGCCGAATTTGGGCGGACCGAGTCTTGCGTGTCGACGACTCTACGCGGGGGTAGTACGGTCGATGGCGCTGTACGGCGCGCCCGTGTGGGCGGAGTCCCTGGCCGCTCGCAATAGGGCCCTTCTGTGGCGCCCACAGAGGGTCGTAGCGGTCAGGGCAATACGCGGGTACCGCACGGTCTCGACCGATGCAGCCTGCGCGTTGGCCGGAACCCCCCCGTGGGATCTGGAGGCGGAGGTGCTCGCCGACGTCTATCGGCGGGCGTCGACGGCGCGGGCGGGGGGCAGCCGCCTCTCGCCGAGCGCAATGTCATCGTGGCGGGAAGATGCCCGCCGCGCCACCGTCCTAAAGTGGAAGTCTCGGCTGGAGACGCCCCGGGCCGGTCTCTGGACCGTGGGGGCGCTCCGGCCGATCTTGGAAGAATGGGCAGGGCAGCACGGGGTCCTCACCTTCCGGTTGGTGCAGGTTTTGTCGGGGCATGGTTGCTTCGGCAAATACCTGCACACGATCGCAAGGAGGGAGACGACCCCAGGCTGTCACCACTGCGACTGCGACGAGGACTCGGCGCAGCACACGCTCGAGTCGTGCCCGGCCTAGGATGTGCAGCGCCGGGAACTCGTTGCAGTCATAGGCGTGGACCTGTCGCTGCCGGCCGTTGCGCGAGCGATGGTTGGCAGTAACAGGGCCTGGACCGCGGTCGCCGCCTTCTGCGAGGCTGTCATCTCGCGGAAGAAGGTGGCGGAGAGGGCCCGTGAGGAATCCTCCTTCGCGGACCCGATTCGCCGCCGGCGCGAGGGGCGGCGTGCGCGCGCTTATCTGCGCCTGATGCCGCCCTAGCCGAGGCTGCGGACGGTGGGGTCGGGGAGTACCCTGCCGTCCGCGGAAGCCTACCGCGAAGGTACGACGCCCAAGTGCGCGAGGCGTCCCTCAAGAGAGGGTGCCCGTAGGGGCTGCCGCCTGCGGATCGCGGTCGTAACTGACGCGGTACCCGTGATCCGCCGTAGCAAGGGCGGGTGGAGGCGCACGGTGGGTTTTTAGTGAGTGAGAGCCCCATTCACCCCGTTGTCTCCCCGGGACGTGGGGTGTGCGGTAGGACATTTTTGCCCACCTAAAATAAAAAAAAAAAAGGATGGCTGGACCAGGGGTGCGGGTCGGGATACCTCCGCGTTGGTGCGCCCCGGGCAACGTCGGCACTCTGGTGCCAGCGGCTGAATCCCTGCTGAATCTCCGCGTGTCCCTCTGACTAGCAGAGGTCACAGCAGATAGGCCAGACGTCCGCCGTGGAGGATCAGCGGGGCCATAGTGGCCCCCCCGTTTCTGGGAAGGGGACAGCGGGGTCACAGTGAACCCCCGTCCTCGGAGACAGGGCTTTTAGCTCGAGTGGCGACGGGCTCACTGGTAGCAGTGGGCCGAACGTCTGCCGTGGAGCGCCAGCGGGGCCATAGTGGCCCCCCCGCCCTGGGAGACGGAGACGGGGCTTTCAGCCCGAGGGGCGACGGGCTTACTACTTGCTTGCAAGTGTTGAGCACGCTCTGATACAGACCACCGTTTGGCCCGACCCGTAATCCTGGAGGACAGGACCGAGGGTCTTCGGACCGCGGGGAAGAAAACCCCTATAAAAAATTACCCCAATCTAAGCTTTGCCGCCCGGCGAGGGATGAATGGCTGGAGGGTATCCAGTCGCGAGGGCGGCACCACCATAGTCGAAGGATTCTAAACTATAGAGGAGCGCGTCGTCGGAGTCGGAGGGCAGCTCTACGGAGATGCCCCCGCCGGGAAGGCCGGGAAGGTCGGCCAAGGGGGGCCGAGGCGCTACCAGGCGTATGGCGACCCGAGCCTCAACCCTAGCGGATGAGGCCATACTGCAGGGCTTGGGAGTGGGGCTTTCAGTGGAGGAGAGGGTAACCCTCCTCACATCGAAGCTCCGTGAGGAGCCTTCGGAGACGGACGGTCCGCCCACGGTGGACCAGATTGCCCAGAAGATTTCAGATGCCCTGGCCGTCGTTTCTACGGTGGCTAATGGGTCGCGGAGCCTTCGGGGCAGTCTCGCGAAGGCCCTCAATAGCGCTATGAAAGTAGCCTATGGAGCGATGGAGCCTCTCCGGCGGTACTTGGTGCCGGGGGAGACTGGGAAGCTGGAGGCGCCCTGCCGGTGCAGGCGCCTCGAGGCGGAGGTGGCAGAACCCCGTCAGGAGCTCGCCGGCCGGCGAGTCAAGCCAAGCCTTGCCAAGGCTGGGCCGAAAACCTCTGCCTCAACGGCGGGCGCGGGGCCTCCGGCCCATGTTCTCCTTTCAGAGGAGCAGATGCGCCAAGTCATTGATCGCATTAGTGCCATCTATGACCCGCGCATCGACTCCTTGAGCACTAGGGTGCCGCCGGAGCCAAGACTCCGTCCAGCTCTGGCCGCGGACAAGAAGGCCGCGCCGCCTTCGGCCCCAACGCCGCTACCGTCAGGGTGGCCGCGTGGGCACTTATTCCGCGGCCGTGGCTACTACGCCGCCCAAGGGGCAGGGCAAAGCCGCCCCCAAGGCAAGCAGGCCAAAGACGGCGCAGAAGGCTGGGCAACGCTCTAAAGGCCAGCCCAAGGAGCAGTTCCCTCCCATTCCGCGTGCTGACCAGCCCTCGCGGGCCCCAGCAATCATACCCCGGGATTCTCAAGTCCCACCACCCGCCACGTCCGGCTCTGCACCCTCTGACGAGGGCTGGCAAACTGTGGACGACGGGAGGAAGAAGTCGCGGGGTAAAAAGAAACGCGGATCTGCGGCTGGGACTGCTGCCCAAGCCGTGGAGCCTGTAGCGCCGGGGGGCAAGTACGGCTTCAAAAAGAAGCCACTCAAGCGCAAGCTTCAGACGCCGAAAACGGCAGCGGTGGTGATCACCATGCTGCCGGAGGTGGAAGCGGGCCTGAGCTACCAGGCCATTTTGAGGAAGGCCCGGGCGGAGATGGACGTCTCCGACCCCGGAGGCGTCGCCGCCCGGACCCGCCAAGCCCGAACAGGGGCTCGAATCTTTGAGTTCCCTGGGGCGGAAGGTCCCAAAATGGCCGACACGATAGCCACGAGGCTGCGAGGTCTATTTGGTGAAGGAAGTGGAGTCCGCATCGCCAGACCGGTGAAATGCGCTGAACTGCGCATTTCCGGTCTGGACGACTCGGTGACGGCTGACGACGTCCGGGAGGCTATTGCCTCGAAAACCGGATGTTCGGATGCCGTCAGAGTGGGCTCCATTAGGACCGGACCCGGCGGTGTGGGTACCGTCTGGATGAGTTGCCCTGTCGCGTCGGCCAAAATCCTGGCTGACGCTGGCAGGCACCTCGTGGGCTGGAGTTCCGCGCGGGTTTCCGTGCTGGATCCCCGACCTGCGAAGTGCTATAAGTGCATGGCGGTTGGACACACCCGACCGACATGCACTAACTGCTTTGATTGTGGCGGTGGCGGCTGCGGTCAGGCAGGGCATAAGGCGGCAATCTGCACCGCCCCCCCTCACTGCCCCGCGTGTGCTGCAGGCAATAGGCCTGCGAAGCACTGCATTGGGCGGGAGGGTTGTAGACCTTCAGCCACCACAGGCCCAAAAAAGGGGGGGACCAGCCAATCGGCCCAGGCTGCCCCCTCTAGCGCGGCTTCGCCGCCGTCCCGGATGGAGGAGGATATGGTTGCGGCTTCACGTTCAAAACTGTAACGCTTTCTTCCTCCAGGCGAATCTCAATTCTCAATTAAAATGCATATATTTACAAATTTAAACTACTGACACATAAAATGTTATGCTATTTTGTTTTAAGTTTGATCCTGAGCCAATTCTACACCCATCAAGAGCGCACTTCATGGTTAAAAGAATTTAAACGTAAGATGCGTCCGAACCGAACGCAATGACGGTTCACTCGAAACTGCGGTTTGAGGCCCCGCCCACTGTGACGTCACTGACCTAATACTTTCTGATATTTACGCGTATGTTACACATTTTGAAATAAAACTTCGTTTACGGAATCTATCGCGTTTACTTGATTTTACTACTATCCCGACGTTTCGAATACTTTACAGCATTCATGATCACGGGTGGACTTAGACGATAGACGTCCAAGGCTGATTTGTTATTTCAACGGTTTCATCTACCCACAGTATGTGATTTTACAAAATTATTGGTTTATTTATTTTAACCCACCTAATATTCATTTCATTTTTACCACCAGTCAAGTGCCATATACCCTTACAGGATGCAGGAGTATACAAGCTGGATTGTGATTGTGGTCTCTCCTACATTGGGCAAACAAAGAGATCCATAACAACTCGGATCAAAGAACACATAGCTGATGTGAAGCACCGTCGCTATACAAAGTCTGCAATTTGTGAGCACACATAGGACCACACCCGCCACTACATTAGGTTTGACAAACCTCAAATCCTCGCAAAAGAACATCGAATGATACGTGAGGCTATTGAAATTAAGATCCCAATTTCAATAGAGAAAAAGGCTGGGTCTTACCATCAAGCTGGAATCCTGGGTAGATGAAACCGTTGAAATAACATATCAGCCTTGGACGTCTATCATCTAAGTCCACCCGTGATCATGAATGCTGTAAAGTATTCGAAACGTCGGGATAGTAGTAAAATCAAGTAAACGCGATAGATTCCGTAAACGTAGTTTTATTTCAAAATGTCACTGACCTACTTGAAGGCGACATGACCTAGTCGGCTTGCGGCATCTCCGCTATTTTTACGTACTCCGTGGCTTTAGCGTACTCTGTTTTCGGTATGTAAAACAGTGACTTAAGTAGGTACTATATAATTGTATGTGTAAATGGTGAACCTACTTATGGTATATGTACTTTTAGTTAGAAGATAATCTTTAAGATGGTTTGCTTATACAACATTGAAATTATCTATTTAAAAAGTTTATTATTTCTCTTCATAAAATGTCTAAACGACATTGAAAACTGTTTCAAAATAAGTTGCGTGGAAAAGCCGACACACGCTGACAGCAATTTTATCCCTTCGGTCCAAATAAAATGAATGGACGGGCCTGTTTAGATTGCTAGTAAAATTCAAGCCAAAACCATTGAAAGATTATCGTGTAGACTGTAGTATATTTATTTAAAAGAGAGATAGCGAAGCAGGTATTAAGTACGTGAGAAAAAGAGAACACTTGTGTTTATCTGCCGCTCTCGAAAGCATTTGACAGCAGTCGTAAAATTTTGAATAACAAAATAGCAGGCACAATTTTGTTACTTAAAAGTTTTGTAGAAATAATTTTATACTTATTTTAGAAAGAAGTAGAATGATAAAAATGTGGTTACAAATTAAATGTAAAGCAGAAATTTTATTTGGATTTTGCATTTTAACAAAGGTAGGTATTAGACAGAAGTTTGGTCGTACACCAATAAACGCGTATCACACATCGTACCGCTAGAGATCTACTAAAGTTAATTGGGCGCCGGCGCTTATTAGTAGTCATAAATGCGCTTCCTAAATTAATAATTATGAATAGGCCCGTCCATTCGTTTTATTTTGGTAGAAGTTTTATTATATACTATTATGTATATACTTCAAGTTATTTAATAATAATAAGAAGGCGATATAATGAAATACTCATATTATTATATTAGTTTATTTATTATAGACCTTATAGACCTATTCCGAGGTTGTTGAGTAGGTGCTTCTATAGAAAGTAACAAAATTACCTATAAGATTTGGTTATTACATAAGATTTCGTAACTTCGAAAGAACTTAGCAGCGAGCCTTGCATTTTTGTACGTTTTTGATGAGATTCTATTCAAAGAAATGAAGGCAATTTACTTGAGACCAATTGTACTATAGGTCAGGGAGATGGTATTGACAGGTTTGTGAACACGTAATCCCATAGAATTCGTAATTAATTTTGTACCCTATAGTTATGTTATAAATTGGTTTTTAGATTTTAGCAAAAAACTTCAGTGATATCTCCAGTTTGTCGAGGCGAGGACGAAGTAATTTGACATTTGGTATTGCGGTAATGATGGATTTGTTCCAAATGTTTCGGTGCCTAAGGGAGTAACCCTCTGAAATCAACACAAAATGTGAAAATGTGAAATCGAAAATAACTGATTAATATGGCTAAAGCATGTCAAATGCTAAAAAAGAACTATACATATTTTTGATCTATATTTTTTAGCATTTGACATGCTCCGCTACTTTTTAAAGTACCTACAAATTATTTGTAAATAAGGCAAAAGAGTTTGGTTTTTTTTTTGGTCGTAAAGACAAATGTGATGAGGAAATTGGAATGACCAAATAGGTCTGTACGATAGCGGGTTCGTTGCCCGCTCGTACAAAAAATCTCGTTTACCTTATTCACAAATAATTTGTACTTTAAAAAGTATACATATAAAACTATCTAAATATTTCTAGGGCTGCGTCGGGGGCAATTGTCACGATGGCTGTATCCAGGAGATACAGTTTCATATCCTGCTCGTGACTGTTATTTTCGATTTCACATTTTCACACTTTGTGTTGAAAAATCCAACCATTTGTGACAAAGAATTGTTTGTATCTGGGAATCGAACCTATCTAAGCCACTTCACAATCTGTGCAGTTAAATTCTTTCTATGACAGTATGCGAGAATTTTGGCGTGTTTATGTGACAAATCAATACGAAGTATTACCATTTAATCTACAAGCAACATATGTCTCGAGATCATCGAATAACATCGAAGTTTACACACACTTCAAAGAAGTTATGAGGAGCGTTATTCAAATTGAATTTTGCTTTTAGGCAAATTCCCTAAAAGCCCTTTACACGATACTTATGAGTTCCATATTTTTTCAATCTCCTACTGTCCCATATTGGGTACTACAGATCATAATAACCGTTCGTATGGAGTAAACCCTAGTCGTGCTTTGCAGCTGACACACACAATTGTTTTTTATTGCCAACTGTAGCAAGCTGGCAACCGACTTCATGGTAACTACCGCTCATGGACTTTGAAAATACCAGGGACATAGAGAAGCCGAATAGATAGCGGTAAAACCAAGGACTGCAAAAACAGTAGTATCAAGTTCAATCCCCAATCCAAGATTCAGACCTGGTACGGCACACACTTCTGACTTTTCGAGATTTTTCAAAATTATGTGTGTATTTTTGTTAAAAATATCGTGACGAAACCTGCATGCCTGACAGATTTACTTGACGGCTTGTGAAGTCTGCCAATCCACATTGGGTCAGCGTGGTGGACTATGGCCTAATCCTCTCACCATGAGAGGAGACCTGTGTCCAATAGTGGGACAAAATAAAGGATCGAAAAAAAGCTAAGCCGCTGCCTACTGTGAGTAATATATTGTTCTATTGTCATTCATTCATCAGCCTTTCGACGTCCACTGTTGGATGTAGGCCTCCCCAAGAGAACGCCACGCCATAACATGTGTTTCGCTCATATGGGGGATAGTGCCGTAATCGCCACGCTTGGTAGGCGGGTTGGCGATCGCAGTGGATGTTGTTAATACTCGAGGGAGTGCTGCTGCCCACTGCCCCGGTATTCTCTCAGTCGGCTCTTACGACTCCCATGCGTGGAGAGGGGTGGGACAATTCTAAAGCCGGCCCCACACGGTAATTATTTATTTAACACGGTTATTGTTCTATAACCTCGTTTAAATAAGGACATCGTAGCGCTTGGGGAAACACCGCAGCAGGAAATACAGTCAATCTCTTACACGTACGTTATAAAAAAGACCGCGGAAAATGAATTATCTTAGAAAATATCGTTTACAGTGAAATCTCGTGTCAAGTTGATACTATATTTAACAGGTCCTCACAATAGTTCCCCGTTAGGTGTTGCCAGGGTATTTTTATTCGTACCGAACTTCCAGTGCCTCTCCAGTACAGGCGAAGAGACGCGAGCGACAAATTTTTTTCATTTGCATGCATAATGCAATAGAAATGATTGAGCCTAGTGGTAAAACCGTAGTCTACAAAGGCAGTGGTATCGAGTTCGATGCCCAGTCCCACTAGCCGAGGTCAAGGGTGGATGGACCGGGATATGTCCGCCAATCGAAAGGACTCCCGCGATGGTGTGACGCCCCGGTGTTCGGAATCGTCACTCAGAGAGGGTAAAGGGTAAGCCGGCGCGCCGGCGGACCACTGAAGTAATGGTATACACAGTTCCAGTGGTCCGCTAGTACAGGCGTAGTGATGGCACACGGTGGGTTTACCCACACTACTCTGTATGTTGCCCTTAACGACGGGGCATGCGGCTGTGTAAACTTTTTAACAAAAAAGATGGTTTGGACTGTGCGAGGCACACAAACTTTACGTGTATTGTATTTGTTTACAAATTATCATTGCTCGGTGAAGGAAGGTAATGAAACCTACTTCCCGAGAGATTTTCCTACGGCGGTGGTTTCTAAAGTCTGCGAACCCACACTGGGCCTAGTTGGTCGACTATGGCCTAAATCCATCTTACCATGTAAGGTGACCCATCCCCAATAGGGGGACAGTGAAAGGGTGAAAACAGATCATACAATAATTTAGTCTATTCAACCAGCAACGTTCACAGTTTTTGTGGTCCCCCTCTGGATCCCTATTCCGACAAATTCCAACTTTACTCTAAGCCTAACGTGTATGTAAATTACGAGTCGTCTCGTACCTACATGTCTAAATAACGGGAATGCTTTCGGTTAATTAGCAGTAAATATTTTCGTTTCGTAACACTTAATAAACAAGTATGTTTTGACACGGGAATTAAAACGAAATAATCCATCAATTAATGTTGCCAAAACAGAAACTTATAGCAGTTTTTGTTTTGACTTTAACAACGAAACATTTCAGAAATATTTTACCCTTATTAGCAAGGTATTTCATCCATCCATCCATCAGCCTTTCAACGTCCACTGTTGTACATAGGCCTCCCCAAGAGGACGCCACAACGAGCGGTCTCGTCATGGGGGATAATGCAGTAATCGCCACGCTTGGTTGGCGATCGCAGTGGATGTTGTTAATACCCGAGGGAGTGCTGCTGCCCACTCCCCCGGTATTCTCTCAGTCGGCTCTTACGACTCCCGTGGGTAGAGAGGGGTGGGACAATTCTAAAGCCGGCCCCACACGGCCAACGGCCGGTATTTAGAAGTTCGTAATTTAGCCGCATTTTTTTTTCGTATCTTGTTTTTGTGTCATCCCGCCATATCTTCCATATTCCTTTATCAAATTACATGATTTAAAGCTTATCGTGCTGGCTAATGACGAAAAGAGCCCCACGGTTTAAAAATGTATCGCTTCTCCTAGTTTTGCGATTAAAAATCATCTAAGAAGAGGTTTTTTAAGGGATGCGGAATTCCGCACGGGTTGACTAGTTATACCTATAGGTAATAAAAACGTAAAACTAAGAGTCTCCCAAGATCAGCTCCAGCTCACCAGTCAGGGAGGGTCAGCTAACCACTCCTTCCATATAGTGAGTTCCATAAAGTTAGACAGTCTACACCACAGAACATTTTTACTCTACGAGAAGAATAAATAAATATTCACAGGCATTTCACACTACGTCCTCTGGTCCCAAACTAAGCTTAACGCTCGTGCTATGGGTACCAGATTACGGATAAATAAATATTCACGGACATTTTCACACAACGTCCTCTGGTCCCAAACTAAGCTTAACGCTTGTGCTATGGGTACCAGATTACGGATATAATACATATACTACTTTTTTTTTTTTTGTAAATACATACATATCATAGATAGAAAACACCCAGACGCAGTACAATTATCTGTGTTCATCACACAAATAATTGTCCTGAGTGGGAATCGAACCCACGACCTCGTGTGCAGAAGTCGGTTACACTACCGACCACGCCACGAGGAATGACGGTTTCATACATTTTTTTGAGGACATTTTTTCTTTCCGACCTGCGCCATCTGGGTCAAAACCCTAGAACTAATTAGAACCGCGAGGGCGGTAAACACACGCCATTAAAATTGTATAACTAATAACTAAACTAAACTTATATCATCCATCCATCCATCCATCCATCAGCCTTTTAACGTCCACTGCTGGACATAGGCCTCCCCAAGAGAACGCCACAACGAGCGGTCCTGTGCCGACCGCATCCAACGGCTCCCCGCAGCTTTGACCAGATCATCGGTCCATCTGGTGGGGGGCCGTCCTACGCTGCGCCGTCCGATACGTGGTCGCCACTCGAGAACCTTTCGTCCCTAACGGTTATCGGTTCGTCGAGCGATGTGGCCTGCCCATTGCCACTTCAGCATGGCAACCCGGCGGGCTATGTCAGTCACTCTCGTTCTCCTACGGATCTCCGTATTACGGATTCGATCACGTAGGGAAATACCAAGCATAGCCCGCTCCATGGCCCGCTGAGCGACTTTGAGCCTTGATATGAGGCCAACATTCAGAGACCACGTCTCTGTTCTGTATGTCATCACTGGTAACACACACGGACGAGAAGATCTTCCTTAGCTTCCCGAACGCTGCCCAGCCGAGTTGGATTCGTCGATTGACCTCTTTCTCGAAGTTTTGCCTACCTAACTGGACTGTTTGTCCCAGGTAGACATAATGGTCGACAACTTCGATAAGCGCACTCCCGACTAGGACCGGTGCTGAAATGACATGGACATTAGACATGACTTTCGTCTTGTCCATGTTCATTTTGAGACCCACTAGTCGGGAAACCCTGCTGAGATCATTGAGCATGGTGCCAAGGTCCTCCAGAGATTCTGCCATGACTACGACGTCGTCGGCATATCGAAGGTGAGTGATGTATTCGCCATTGATGTTGATGCCGAATCCGGTCCAGTCCAAGAGCTTGAAGACATCTTCCAATGCAGCGGTGAAGAGTTTCGGGGACATAACGTCTCCATGTCTAACACCTATCTGCAGTTGGATCGGTCCCGTACTCTTGTCCTGAACACGGACTGACATGGTGGCGTTTCTATACAAGCACTTCAGCACTTCGATGTACCGATTGTCAATTTGGCACCGCTGAAGGAACTGCAGCACCGCCCAAGTTTCGATCGAATCGAAGGCTTTCTCATAGTCCACAAACGCCAGACACAGAGGCCGATTGTATTCTTCGGTTTTCTGTATTATCTGTCGTAGCGTGTGGATGTGGTCTATAGTACTATAGCCTTTTCAGAAACCGGCTTGTTCGGGAGGCTGGAAGTCGTCAAGCCTGCGCGTGAGTCGATTTGTAATGACCCTCGAAAACAACTTATAGACGTGGGTCAAGAGCGAGATGGGTCTATAGTTCTTCAAGAGGGTTCTGTAACCTTTCTTGAAGAACAGCACCACCACGCTTCTGGTCCACGACTCTGGAACGTCGCCCCCAAGAACGACGGAATTGAACAGCCTCTGAAGAGCTTTTAAGACCGGCTTTCCGCCTGCTCTCAGAAGCTCTGTGGTGATTCCGTCGTCTCCCGGTGCCTTTCCGTTCTTTAGTTGTTTGAGAGCCATTCTGATCTCGTACAGGCTGACGTCCGGGATATCTTCGGTAAAGTGCCGAGTTAGCTTGGATCTGGGGTCTTGGACCAAGCCAACAGCAGGGCTCTGGGATCTGTACAACTGTCCATAGAACTGCTGGACCTCTCCCAAGATCTCATCTCGAGAAGAAATGATAGTGCCGTTGTTGGTCCTCAGTTTAGTCAACTGACTTTGGCCAACAGACAGATCTCTTGCGAACACTTTCGAGCCTTGGTTCCGCTCTATCGCCTCTTTAATACGGGTAGTATTAAATTGGCGAATATCGTGCCGCACAGCCTTGGAGATCTGTCTGTTTAACCGCCTTAGGCAGGACCAATCGGTTGAGGACTGGACTATCATTTCTTTTCTCCTCTCCATGAGTTTGAGAGTATGGTTCGAGAGTTTACGGTTCCTACTGACGCGACGGGCCTTGAAGTAAGTCGACCCGACCGCGTGGACAGTTTGCACTAACCTGCTGTTCATATCGCTCGCTGATTCACACTCATCTAGACATTGGAAGCGATTTTGTAGTTCGAGCTGAAAGCTCTCGGGGTTCTGGTATTGGGCAGGTGTTGGTCGGAGCGTAGACTTCATCAAACGCGACCTCTCGACTTTTGTTCTAATATTCAAGATGCCCCTGACTAGTCGGTGATCACTCCCAGTTTTAATCCTGCTGATCACTGAGACATCATTGAATATGTGTCGTTTGTCCGACAGGATGAAGTCAATCTCGTTTTTCACTGAACCATCAGGGCTAATCCAGGTCCATTTTCGCTGGGGCTGCTTCCTGAAAAAGGAATTCACCATGAAGAGGCCTTCCTTCTCCAGAAAATCAGCCAGCATCTGGCCCCTGTGGTTCCTCTGCCCAAATCCATAGTGCCCCACCTTCAGCTCATCGTCTGTCCTTTTGCCTAGTTTCGCGTTAGTCTCCCATAACCACCGTGAAATAGGTTTTAGACAAGTGGATGGCCTTCGAGATGTCCTCATATAGGGCCTCCACCTCGTCATCGGAGTGTGTCGAGGTCGGTGCGTAAACCTGTATGACCTTCAACGAATACCGTTTGGTTATTCTGAGTATAAGGTACGCTACCCTACTCGACACACTTTCAATCCTCTCCACGTTACCTACGAGAGACCTGCGAACGATAAACGCGACACCCCCTTGGGACTGGTGGTCGCCCTTCCGGTGGAAGAGCAAGTTCCCGGACTGGAGGGTTGTCGTGCCCTCACCCTCTCTTCGGACTTCTGACAACCCTATAATGTCCCAGTGGATCTTGCTCAATTCCTCTTCCAGCTCGGTGATTCTCTCGTCGGTCCGAAGTGTCCGAACGTTGTGCGTTACCAGGGCCAGAGGTCGTTGTTTATGGTAGCCTATCCGTGACCGGAGATTCTTCGCACCCCCTGCTCCGCCGTTACTGGGCCCGCTACCGTTAGGCCACGGAATAGCGGAGCTGCCGTGACTGAGGACCGTTTTTTGTTGGGTGCTCATTTTTTTGGGGGATATTGCCGTAATCGCCACGCTTGGCAGGCGGGTTGGCGATCGCAGTGGATGTTATTAATACTCGAGGAAGTGCTGCTGCCCACTCCCCCGGTATTCCCTCAGTCGGCTCTTACGACTCCCATGGGTGGAGAGGGGTGGGACAATTCTAAAGCCGGCCCCACACGGCATGTAACTTATATACTTTGTTTAAATATTTCATTTTTATCCAAAAAAGATGGCGTAACTCGAAAGTTCGAAACAATTGACGTCGCTAGTTTCCAAGTGTAAAATTGCATTAATATGGCTGTATCTTATAAACACCTAACTGCGAACAACGATAGCGGCTTTTAAAATTGCCACTAGCGACATCTAGGGCCACATATTATGTTAATTATTGTTGCCGCGTTCCGGTGCCGACAGCGGATGATCTTTTACATTGATATTATTGTCCCGTTTTAATAGCATTGTCTCTTACTAAAACGAAACCCACCTATAAACAATTTGTAGAACGAAGCTGACAGGGCCTGGTCTACACACTAAAGCCGACCCTGCCGGGCGCCAACGCAGGCCAGCGGGCTGGTGTAGGCGAAGCTATTTTCAAAAATTATGCCGGTGACTTGCACCTGCGCATGTTGTTTAGCGACTAGTCAGCGGCATATCCTAACTGGAGTCTAGGGCATTATTTCCGAAAATCATGTCCAACTTGTACGAGATATGAAGCCGCTGACAACAAAGCAGTTGTGTTCTCATTTGAGCGACTTCCAAAGAAGTTGTTGATTTCGTGCCCCCGATCATGTTCAAGTACCCACTAAAAAAAAAGCCGGGCTGTGTTAGTGGGTTGGTGATTTTGATGTTTGACTCCCTTAAATGGACTCCAAATTCGAATACAACCATAAATTAATTGTAATAACATCATTATTATACGCATCTCATTTGCGTATATGTTTGCATCATATAAAGATTGTATTTTAGGTATTAATTATTTGTCATCACTAAACGAATGTGACATACATAGTTCAAGTGGTCCGTCAGTGCAGGCGGGGAGACGGCATACGGCAAGTTTATTTAGTGGGTGAGAACTCCACACGCCACCACTCCACACTACCCTGTTCGTTTACAGATACATCTTTCCCGCCTTAGCAACGAAAAAATGTTTCAGTATCAGTAGGTATCAGAGCCAGACCAGGTCATGACCCCTATGAACTTCCTCCTGGGTTCGCCCTTGGTATGTCTGTATATTAAAGACGATAATATTGTAGGATACAAAACAATGACTTTCAATTTCTATGTCTTTTTTGTTTGTAAGAGAAAATTTCTAAAATTATTGAAGGGATTTCAATGTGACAAGCAAGATAGCGGGCCAAAATTGGTGGTAATTGTAGGCTCCTCCTGGCCTTAGCAATGGGATCAGGGGGCCCAACTAATAGATTGATTACAGTAAAGATTCAAAAACTTACAATATTCGTTCTTGTACTTATGCGGGTCCGATAGCTCTAAAAATAGTGCCCCCGAAGGTTCGATTTCTGGGTCGGCCAAAAGTGTAAGGATTTTTTTAGTATTAGTACTTCAATCATATCCAATAGATAGAAAAAGGCTCGTAAACGTGGGACTATGTTACAGAGAAGAAATGTGAGTGTGATTACTGCTTACCCCTTCGGGAATAAAAGCTTGAGGCAATAAAAAATGATGTATGTATGTAATATATGAAACATAATATTTACTGTGCCACTGTCTGCTTCTTCGGCTAATTCTGATAACAGTACAAATTATTTGTGAAAGTGGAAAAGGAAAACTACGAGCGGGATTCGAACCTGCGTCTCTTCCAATGTCACTTCCGCAGACGCAGGTTCGAATCCCACTCGCAGTAAAGCTCTCTTTTTCCAATTTTACAATAATTTGTTCTTTAAAGTAGCTGAGCATGTCAAGTGCTAAAATACAGATCGAAATATCTGATAACAGTTCCAACGTTTATTAATCGTTATTTCCTGTGGGTATTACAGTAATAAATAGTTTGATGTCTTATCAAGTGGAAGGGACAAATGTTTACTTACAGCGTATTTGTTCAACCCTACAAGTCTGTTTTGTTTAGTAGGAGTAGTTACCTAAAACTTAATACGTCAACTGTAAGTTATTATCGACGCCAAGGTTACTTGCCCTTAGCGACAACAGTTAGATGTAATGATATGTTTTTCAAAGGGATGTTCTACACTTTTTGTTTTAAATGTGTATTTTGATATTTTATATTTTTTTTTAGGATTTGACATGCTTAGCTATATAAATTAACAAAGTGTGAAAATGTGAAATTAAAAATAACAGTCACGAGTAGAATTTGAACCTGCATCTCCTGGATACCGTCCAGATGCTTTGCCAATTCAGCCATCGTGACAATTGCTCCGGACTGCGAAATGCGATATTTGCATACCTACATTATACCGACCGAAATACTTCCGACAGACGGCGCAGGCGTCACCCACTCTTAACGTCTATGAATGGATCTTATCGAAATTCGCAGTCCCAAGCAATTGTCACGATGGCTGAATTGGTAAAGTATGAAGACGGTATCCAGGAGATACAGGTTCAAATCCTACTCATGACTATTATTTTCGATTTCACATTTTAACACTGTGTTAATTGATATGTGTATGTTTTAGTTCATCGTTTGGGAGTACCTACCTATCATACTTTCACACACAATATCAGCGTGTAGTTAGTTCCACTACCATATTACCGTTTCTCACCATTTCATTTTGGGGACGAGTAATGAGTCTTCAATACGTCAGTGGACTGGCTAATCAAGATATAAGTAGGTATCTAATATTATAGACTGACCTGTTGAAGTGTTTCCTGAAAATGCCACTCGTGCAGTACAGGGCAATAGGGTTCACGCAGCTGTTGAGGAACGACAGACAGAATCCAATGATTCTGAGAGCGTGCCACCAGCCATTGTAGTCTTCTTGTGCCGTGGGACTGGACATAAAAATATCACATTTATATAGCATCTTCCAGGATAGGTTTTCTCGCTAAATGGAAAGGTGTCTTTATTATTTAGTTTGATAATTGATTGCATGAGGCGACACTTGGTGGAAGTCCATTGTTAAACGAGCGGTCCTGAGGATGCCTCGTTTGGAGGCGAAACACGTATCGAATTTGTGTTCGGATTTTTGCGGAATATTGCAACTCTCAGAACCACAACGGTTCTGAGAGTCCTGCCGTATCGTACGGTTCTGTTGCGTTGGTGAGATTTTTGTCATTATCGTGCATGCTACACTACTATTATCACATTCTCCTCTATCG
Source organism: Leucoma salicis (assembly GCA_948253155.1). Taxonomy (NCBI): domain Eukaryota; kingdom Metazoa; phylum Arthropoda; class Insecta; order Lepidoptera; family Erebidae; genus Leucoma; species Leucoma salicis. The sequence continues at coordinate 5,669,339 of OX411819.1, forward strand.
GTGAGAGTGCGGATTGGCAATCTTAGGTTATTTTGTGTGTCCAAAGATAACCGGGATTGACAATCCGTGGGTGAGTGGTGGGCTCTTCTCCTAAAATATCCATTCTATAATAATATTCTTTAGTTTGTTATTATAATTATAGATATATTAAGCACTTAATGACTTGGCCATTTGCTAGTACTAATTGTATAAAAATGTTACCCTCGTCTTTTTGCGGTAATAAAAAGATGTTCTATGAAAATTCGTAGTTGTGCAACTTCTGCGGTATCTCAGTGGCAGAGCGTCAGGACCTGTAATTCAGACTACATGGGTTCGACTTGATGAGAATGTGAATATACCTGTAGTAGAACCACATCATGAAGACATGTGAGGGTAGGAAGCATGCCGCAAATACCAATACGAAAGCCAGGACAGTAACAGCTACCTTTCTTCTGGCTCGCATCTGAAATTGATTAGATTTTGATAATACGAACTCAATTCTCTAATCCTGGATCTACTCCTATCTTTATTCTTTACATTCTGATACTTATTTAATTAACCGTAACAACTAATCACTATTCCCTTAAGGGTCATCTATACATTACGTAATACGCAAAGAGGAGGGGGGAAGTCTGACATTGGTCAAATAGAATGAAATTCGTGTAACGTAATTTATGGATGACCCCTTATCTTGCTATACTTTTTATACTTTATTTTCTATTACTTATTCTGTAATCAAATATGCCTAACTTTTAATCTTCATGTCCCAAATACTTAATAAATTTATCCGTGTGGTGACGGACTAAGAATACAAGTGTCACCACCTTATCCTTTCACGCGAGTGTCGTACAAGGCGACTAAGAGACGTAAGCAATTATCACCCATTGCATTACTGGTGGTAGGGCTGGGTACCGAGTGAGAGTATTCACTTGCTATCGGGCCCGAACGGGTCGGTACCACCGTCTCCTGTACGACCGGTCATGAAGCACGTCAGTGTGTTTTGGCTGTAGCAGAAGATAACCGTTTATTATTTCATTTCATATTTGAGAAATGAAATGGTGCGCAGCGGCTTAACAATACTTTCGGTATAGTTGAGTCCATGGTCCATGAGCGACGGTTACCACTTACCATCAGGTGGGCCGTGGCTCGTCTGTCATCAATAGCAATAAAAAAAAACATAAAAATTATGTTATCTATATATATGCAGTACATAATGCTAACTAGAGTATATTTCCTCATCTTCATTTCTTCATTCAAAAAAGGAATGTATTAAGTAAACTTCTATTCCTGACTGCACAAATGGCGGAGTGGCTTAGATATCGGCCTCCCGTCCGAGTGTTGTGGGTTCGATTTCCAAACCGGATAACTCTTTGTGCGATCCACAAATGGTTGTTCTGAGTCTGGGTGTACTTTGTGTCTGTGAAATTGTATGCTTGCAAAGTCTCCGGCGATACAAAGATTATTGCTTAAATCAGGATGGTGAAAAAAAAAAATCTATAATCCACAAGACCTCTGAATCTTGTTCCCATAAGAGTCGTTTGTTTGACTGAGGACTACATGGGCTAAATTAAATTAATAACGGCGAATTGGTTTTGAATAAAAATGAAATAACTTCAAAGCGCTATGCTCGTGACATTTAATAAACGGAATATTCCATTTGTAAAAATAACATTGAAACCTGAGCGTCCACTGGTCAACATCGGCCGCACCGCACGCACGACCCGCAACGGATTTTTGTTTTCTTTTTTGTTTGCTTTGTAAGAATTTGTGTAGCACTGCGTCCACTAACCGTAACGCCACGTTCAAATCGTTGCGTGTTGTGCGTGCGTTGCGGCCGGTACGGACCAGTGAACGTTCAGCTTAAAACTGATACAATTATCAGCATGGACACATAATTAATTGAATAGCTGATAATACTTATTTAAATTAATTGAATAGTTAATAAAACAGAATAAATAAAAGTTGTTTGAATTCGTTATCTCTTAAAGCTCTTTTAAGTTGACGTTCCTACGTAATTTCCGTCTATTTTCCGATTAGCAGCGAACGTTATTTTCACAATGGTGTCAATATCATCAATCATTCCTTTCGATGAAGGGGAAGATATAGCCTGTCAACAAAAACAGCTTTGTGATATATTATATAGATATCTTCTTCACTGCCTATCAAATTCCCTGGGGTCCGTAATGCGCGAGTGATGTCTCTGGTATTGCTAGCGTCTATAGCCTACGGTAACCGCTTACCATCAGGTACCCCTTGTTTACGTCTCTCGTAGTACAAAAAAAGATATATTTAGTCATATACCACTTGGACAGACAGGAATAGATAAATATACGGGCAAACATTATAAAGGTTTTTTTTTCTGTGGGGGCTAACGGAATTAAAATACTTGTTTACCTAATCCTTGTAAGCAATTTTTGTTAAGAAATAAGATTTAATTATTCCATTAATATTTCAATTAGATAAAAATGCAAAATTATTCATAGACTAAAAAACTTAACTTTAACTAAATTTGAATTTGAGAATATCTTTGGAGTTTACGCTAGGTTCACACGGACATCGACACTTTTCGGGAACTGTTATTTACAGCATCCGATTTAATACATGGGTTCACACAAGCGTGCATTACAAAATAAGCCTATAAATCGGATCCTATTAAAATTTACATCCAATCTTACGCCTACAAACCGGTCCAAAAGTAATAGAGCCCGTTTTAGTGGCAACAGTATTTCAATACATGCGTTCACACAAGCTTGGACCAAGAAAACCGGATAAGTCGGACGGGGCAAGCGAAGGATTAAGGTAAACTCATTTTAGACCGTCGTTTCACAATTGGGTATATTCTATATTCAAAATCTTTTATTTCCACGTCGTCTCTGAATATAGCGATAATACCAGTATATTTTCACGTCAAGATTATTCACGTCCATTTCATCCGAATGTTAGCGAGGGACTGACAAGAGACAAATAAAACGGATGTGTGTCCACACGGAGCTCATTTTACAGGATCGTATAATTGTATAAATCTGGACGGCCGCGGCTGTATGAACACACTATGCGGTTTCGCAGTATCCGGTAAATAATATATCCGGCAAAATATGACGCCGTGTGTACCCAGACTTAACTGTATAGGCAACACGATCACGAAAGTAATTATTTTTGTTTTATCTGTTATCGCATAGTAATTAATATAGACTAAAAATGCAATAGACTAGCCTTTGCCCACGACTCCGCCGCAGCCAAAAGCTAGTATTTGCTTGTATCTCGGGTTCCCGATATAGTAGCGGGATAAAATTTATACCAGTTTTTAAGTCTAATTAAGAGCTCTCAAACAAAAAAACAACACAAACAGACAAAAAATCTAAAAAAAATGGTTTTGTGTACAGACACGCCTATATAGGCTTTTTTATGTTTGTTTAGGCGGAAAAAATGTACCTAACCGCACACCCCGTCGTTCGGGGCAACGAACAGGGTAGTGTGGAGCCCACACGCACTAAAGAAACCCACCGTGTGCCGTCTCTCCGCCTGTGTTGACGGTCCACTGGTACTGTGTTGGATTACTTCAGTGGCCCGACATAGCCTAATAGTATTTTTTTTCTCAAATATCTTAAATGTACCGACACAGCTCTGTTACAGTTTTATAATAGTCTTAAATAATAGAAAATAGTATAATGCACATTACCTGTCTCTGAGTACCCTGCATTTCTCCAGGTACGTTCTGTGTGCTGAGTACTAGGTGGCGGGCCATCAATATGTAGAACAGTGCAATGATGGCCAGAGGCAGTGAGTAGTACACCAGGAACCTTATCAGTACTATCGTTCGGGGGTAGCCTTCCCCCCATTCTACAGGATACGGGTAGCACACTAAGAACTGTGACAAAGGAAAAATGTGTTATTTAAGAATATCTGCGTCTTAAAATACCTTCTCTATACTTAAACTAGCTTTTCCATGCGCTACCGCTGCCGGCAAAAGCTTAGTATTTTGAGTTCCCGATATAGTAACGAGATAAATTGTGTACCAGTTTTTAAGTCTAATCAAGAGCTATCGAACCAAAAAAAATATCACAACTGGTTCCAGTAGTTCTTGCGTGAAGTGGGAACAAACAAACAGACAAGCACAACAGCAATTCCAAAAAAGAATTGTGTTTAGGGATGCCGGATTATAGTCTCTAACACCTTTCTCGCCGATGCTGTAAGTGTCACTCACATTTCGTATGAGAATTATGACGTCACCTTCATTTTAGGAATATGTGGATAAGATATACATAGCTGATCAATTATCTTATTATTATTGATGCACTCAACATGTTCGGCTAATTCCTAAAACATAAAGCACTAACCCGTTGTCCTAGGTAAGCGACAAACGCGTTAATACTACGCGACGCGACGCGATACGAAAATACTTTGGAAAATCCAAAACTGCACGCCTCATAATCTTCATTTTTCACAATAAAATTGATTATTTGATAAGTAACTAATAATGTATTGGTTTTTCTAAGTAGTTTTCAATAAATCACATAGATAGCGCTAATTTCAAAAAGTACTAATGTGGGTATCGTGTCTTATAAGCCATCTAGCGCTAATTTTAAGAATTACTTCTATATTTCAAGGTGCCATCTGGCAATTAGTAAGAACAACAATCCATGAGTTTACAAAATTATACCTGCATAAGTGCATATAATATACGATATATAAACATGTAAAATTGAATAATTTATTAAACTGTAAACAAAAACAATTTAAGAAAACAAAAAGACATCGCTAATTTCCTTACAAAAAAAGCAATATTGTGGTTCTATATATAACAGCAACTGAATACATCTAAAATTCCCACTTGCGACATCTAGGGCTGCATTTGTCAATATCTCTTTTACTTTAAAACAGCGACATCTATCAATAGAAAATTGCAATTTTGGACAATATTATACGACTTATTTAAAAATCAATGAGTTCAACAAGAAATCTCTAAAGCATTTATCTTCCTAACTTGGTTGCCTTATAATTTTATACTTTGTTCTAAGTGAAAACACCGTGACGCCAAGGCCACGCAAAAAAAATTGTGGACTGTAAAATATGTTTTTTCGTGTTTTATAACGTTGATGTGTTATTATTTACGTGTGTTTAGTGTTTTTAATTATTGTTATGGATAAAATAGTTATTATTCTTGACAAATATCATCAGTTCGTCAAGCAAAGGTAAAAACTTTCTTTTAACAAAAAACAATGTACCGTTTTTTTTATTATAACACATTAAACACAAAGATAATATATAATAGATAAAAGATGCAGGTTCAAATCCTGCTCCTGACTGTTATTTTCGATTTCACATTTTTCACTTTGTGTTTAATGTATAGTGCTAAGCATGTCAAATGCTAAAAATATATATAAAAATATCTAAATATTTAAAGGGTTTGCGTCATTATTACGTAAAATCTTAATTGTAAAATTAAGTTTACCTGGTCGGTATAATGTATGAAAATACTTCCGACTGATGGCGCAGGCGTCACCCAAAGACGTTAAGTATGATGTGTTATCGAAATTAGCAGTCAGGAGCAATTGTCAGGATGGCTGAATTGGTAAAGCATCTGGACGGTATCCAGAAGATGCAGGTTCAAATCCTGCTCCTGACTGTAATTTTCGATTTCACATTTTTCACTTTGTGTTTAATGTATAGTGCTAAGCATGTCAAATGCTAAAAATATATATAAAAATATCTAAATATTATAACACATTTAACGGGTCTATACGCGCATTAAACTTAGTCACGTCTACTCGTGACGGCTGGTGCAACTCAGCCGAAACGTCGAGGTTAGTCAAAATAATAGTATTTTGATAAGTTTAATGCGCGTATAGACCCGTTAAAATAAATGTTTTATAATGAACAATGTACCGGCCGGGCGAACGGCGTTCTGTTCTGTTGACGATAGTAAAACCACCGGTGGCTATGCGTATGTAAAAAGGTAGGTAGTTCTCATGAAAGGCGCTGGTTTTAGTGTCGCATCGAGCGTAAATGCCGTAAATATTCAGTATTTTTTTGTTTATTTAATAACAATTAAACCACATCGAATCATAACGTGAAGAGTTATAGGGCTCTATTCCTAGTCATAATAATTCGTAAACGAAAAAAAAGACTCGATTAGTAAAGTATTTTGGTCGTTATCGTGTTAACATACATTACCTACAACTCACGGACGTCCAAGCCAAATTTTTTTCAAACAGTTTTTTAACTAGCTAACTAACTAGTGTTTGTTCTTTATATGTGTGTGTAGATATTATTTTACAATTGCAATATATGATAAATAGAGATATTTTAAGTTTGAAAAATCAGCTGTGTCGTGTCAACCGGTAGTAGAACACACCTCAACGCTTCGCTTATGAGGCGTGCAATATCAAAGAGAGGTTGTATGTACTTATGGCATACGTTGTCGCCTAATGCCCGGTTCCTATAATAATAAAATGGATCGTTTTACTTACGATTGGTAGAATATTCTACCAGGCGTAAGTATAATCTGTTCCTATAAAATACGAGTCGTACGTGAATTGACTGAAATTTTGCATCTAACGGATGGGTAGCTGTTAACAATGACGATTTGTTAAATATAGGAACCGGGCATAATATGAACGCGACGCAAGGCGGTTAAATTTCTAGCCGCAATACATCGCATCGCGTAGCAACGCGTAGCATCGCGCTCACCTAGGACAACGGGTAAGCCACGTCATCTGGCGGCAAGCTCGTTTGCCACCCACGTAGTATCTACAAATTTAGTAGCAGAACTTTTGGTCCCCCATTATAAAAGGCGCGGAGCATTCTAGCTCTTGCTTTTATATTTATTACACTACTAATAAGGTTGAACATTATAATATATATTCTCACTTATTATAAAACCGCAGATATAGTAAAAGTCATTATAAGACGTCACATTAAGCGAAAATAAAACTACAAGAAAAGCTATACGTGATAAGACACTCTATGCCAGATCAGCTTTGGAAGAAGCTAGCAATGGCCGTGATTAACAGGGTATATTTTTATTGCGTAAGGCATATGAGCCACGCCCCACCTGATGGTAAATGGTAACTGTCGCTCATGGACTCAACTATACCGGGAGTATTGTCAAGCCGCTGCTCACCACTTCATTTGACAGATATGAAATGAAAGAATTAATGGCTATCTCCTGTTACAACCAAAACACTGATGTGCTTCATGGCCGATCACACGGGAGATGATGGTACCAACCCGTTCGGGCCCGAAAGCAAGTGAGTACCCACTTGGTACCCAGCCCTACTGCCAGTAATGTAATGGGTGATAATTGCTTACTTCCATTAGTCGCATCGTACGACACCCGTGGGAAATAGTGGGATGTTGACACTTATATTCTTAGTCCATTATCACACGGACACACATATCGCATACGAAATGTAAATAAACAAAATAACTATTGACTACTCTTGGCACTATTATTAAGTAGTTAAATTAAGCCTATACATTTTCAAACATGCTCCATATTTTTCACCTACCCTCAGACCGTATAGTTTTCTAATTATCACAGTGAAGTGTTTTAAACCAAAGTTATTTATTTAATCAGAATCCCAAACTCAACCTACATAATTGGATGGGTTGGTAAAACTATTTAAATACGGTTTATTAAGCGTTTAATCAACTTGTTAATAATTACATTCTAATTTGTTTAGGACAGGTAAGTAAATTTACTGCCTCTGAGGTGCAGCGGTAGTGTGAGCGACTGCTGATCATGAGGTCTCGGGTTCGATCCCCGGACCGCGCAGTGTTATTGAGCTTTTTCATAAACAGAAAAAATCTCAGTAGCAGCTCGGAGTTTGGGAATGTGCCCGGTAGACGGCAATAGGCTCGCCCCTTATTACGTGGCAATTAAACATAGCTGGCGAACCGTGGGTGTGTAATATACCTCTGCCTACCCCTTCGGAGAATACAGGCGTGATGCTATGTAAAAAAATAAGGTTATGTAATAAAGGAGGTTTAATTACAGAAGTAGTTAGGTTTTTCACACTACAAGAATGGCAAGAAGCATATTGTCCGTCTGATGGTGATAGGTAACCATATCCAGCAGAAGTTAGTAGTACCGAGGGTATCTCGTAACTTACTGTTCCAGAGAAAGAGTAACAGATATAGATGATGGATTATACAGAGGGGATGACCATAAAGGGGGGATGAGGAGGGAGTTTGGACCTCCTGTGCACTCACTCACCGAAAGAAATACAAAAGTGAGAATATCTCAATACTATTACTTTCCACTGATATTCTGTGACAGGGTGGTACTTCCCCACCACTGCAGTAATGTAACATGGTTCCAGTGGCCCGCCAATAAAGGAGGAGAGACGGCACACGGCGGGTTTATTTAGTGGGTGATGACCGCACACTACCTTGTTCCTTGCCCTGAACGACGGGGTGTGCGGTTAGGAACATTTTTTCCCATCTTAACAAAAACAAAAAGTGGTACTTCCCCAAATCAGCTCTAGTATGTTGAAATCAGTAGGACTCTACCACCTTTTATATCAACTAGGGTCCGCCGCTGACAAAAGCTATTTTTAAGATATATATCAAGTCTCTGGATAAAAGGTAATACCAGGTTTTAATCTAATTAAGTACTATAAAACAAAAAAAACATTAAAATCTGTTCAATACTACAAACATAGTATCACGCCTGTATTCCCAGAAGGGGTAGGCAGAGGTGTATTACACACCCACGAATCGCCAGCTATGTTTAAGTCCCACGTAATAAGGGGCGAGCCTATTGACGTCTACCGGGCACATTTCCAAATTTCGGGCTGCTACTGAGAATTTTTCTTTTTTGGGAAAAGCTTAATAACATTGCCCGACCCGGGGATCGAACCCGAGACCTCATGATTAGCAGTCGCATACACTACCGCTACACCAACGAGGCAGTTACTACCGTTCAATAGTTTTGCATAGAAACGAACAAAAATATAATAAAGAGAACACAAAGTGCTACAGGGGATGCAGGTTCAAATCCTGCTTGTGGCTTTTTTTTATTACACATTTTCGCACTTTGTTTTCTAGTAAATATCTGACTGTGTCAAATGTTTAAAAGTTAAAATATAATTAAAAATATTAAAATATTTATAGGTCTGCGTCATGATTTTTAATCGTAATAATTAAGCTTACTTGTTAGGAACAACAATCGGAATAAAATACATTTGATAGAGGGCGCAGTCGTCACCCAAGGCAAAAGGAATAAAAAGGAATGAGTTATCGAAATCAGTAGTACCGAGTGCTAAATTGGCAAAGCAGGTACGGTTTTCTAGGAGATTCACGTTCAAATTTGGATCGTGACTTTTTTTGTTATTCACATTTTGTATTCTGTTAAAAGACCGAGCATCGTCGGTGCTTAAACTACCTTACTCATTTTTTTTTTTATTTTTTTTTATTTACCTATCAGAGTACAAGGTTTTGTGGCTTAGCGAACCTAAAAATATATAAAAGAGAAATAATAAATAGCGTAGCAGTAATTTACTGATTTTCTGTCTACAAGTAGATTTACAAACGACGTCATAGATTCAAACAAAAATCTTAACGTGGAGTAAAAAGGTGACTAGTTACCTGTGTGGTAGGATTGACGACGAAAGCTCGAACGTAGGATCCCAGATAAGCAGGAGCAGCTAAAACTGCTGCTAAGACCCATATGCCGATAGCAGTGGCCACTGTCAGCCTGGTAGCACGTCTACTGCCACCTGGGAACAGAAGCATGTATAGTTAAATATTTATTAGTAGTTTTAAGTTATTTCTACTATTGTATTTAGTTTGTCTGTGGCTACTTATAGCCTACTTCTTATCCTTTAGATAGTTCTGAAACTCGCCAGTAACGCTCCTCGTGTTGCTGAGTTGTACAGTAACCAAGCCGCTGTTTACAATTTCATTTCACAGATACGAAATGAAATAATAAGCGGCTATCTTCTGCTACAACCAAAATGCACTGATGTACTTCATGGCCGGTCACGGCCCTGATATCAAGTGAGTACTCTCACTTGGTATCCAGCCCTACCACCAGTAATGCAATGGATGATAATTGCTTACTTCCCTTAGTTGCCTTATCGACACCCGTGGGAAAGAATGGGGTGGTGACACTTGCATTCTTAGTCCGTCACCACTCGGATTAAATACCACACCATAAGATGGGCAGTATGCTTGATAAAATATTTTTATTACAAACTAACTGCAACCCGCGATCTTCCATTTGGAATTTACTTATATTTTTTTGTGCGGAACAATGATTATTTTTTCAAAATAAAAGTAGCAAAGTTCTCCTCCCATCAGTTATCGACCAGTGAAGGTCCCGTGGTAAAAAGCTTTTACAAACAGACACTTCAATTATTTATTTGTATAATGTTTTGAATAGAACATTGAACCAGAAAAAACGATATAACTGGCTTACTGAAGGTCCTATCTGTACAAATATGATAAGGGTGAAGAGTTAAATTCATTTTGTTTAGATAAGTTTCCACACGCAATACGACGAAGTGAAAAGGAACTCACATACGTAAAAACTAGATACGTGCAAATACATTACACTCCTTTATTAGGCAATTGCGTAAAAAAATCGATTCAGATCAGTTAAAAACATTCCATTCGATTAAATTTCACGAAAAACAAAATAATATTATCTGTGAAATCATTATGGCTACGTTATTTATTTGACGAACCACCTTTTCACATAACTCGACATTTTCTAACTTCAATCGCAATTCCCAAGATTCACAAAGAACAAAACGGATATACGGCTTGAGGAAAAGGTCAAGTAAGAAATTGCTGCCTTAAACAATTTACAAATACAAACGGGTAAGATTATGTTGACTTTTTTATTGCCTTTGGCCACCTTATGGTAAGTGGTAACTACCGCTTATGGACTCAATAATACTAAGAATACTCTTAAAATACAAATTATAATTTGTGAATAAGGAAAAAGAGTATTTTAGTACAGGCAGGAATCGAACCTGCGTCCCTTCCTATCCGGGGAAGTGCTCTAATCCACTGAGCTACAGTACTATCTTTTAGACATACCGAATCTTCTTATCACATTTGTCTTAACGACCAACGCCCTCTATCGGAATGCATTTACATGCATTAATCCAATATAGTAAGTTTAATTTTGCAATTAAAATTCATACTATTAGATGGCGTGATTTTTTAAACATTTTGATCTATATTTTAGCACTTGTCATGCTCAGCTTATCTTAAAATACAAATTATAATTTGTGAATAAGGAAAAACAGTATTTTAGTACCTACAGGCGGGAATCGAACCTGCGTCCCTTCCTATCCGGGGAAGTGCTCTAATCTACTGTAGCTACAGGGTAAAATCGGCTGTTAGCGTGGCGACGCTTTTATTATACCTACTTGTCCCGTTCAAATCTTGCAAATTAATTTTGACACAATTGCCGGTTTCGGATTGAGCTGAAATTTTACACGCATATGTATACCATGCATATCGCGTGACAATGCTATATGATGATGATATGGAGCTGATCTGATGATGGAGATGGACATAGGAACTCTATAATGAAAAAACCGCAACCCTATCGAGTTTGGACTCCTTTGATTTGGCTTGTCTTTAAATGGTATCCACGGTCTGATGATGGAGCTAGAAGGTGGCCATAGGAACTCCAATATAGAACGACATAACCCCATCGAGTTTGGGCTTGTATGATTCATCTTAACGAGTAGTTTATCTCTAGATAGTATCCAGGGTCTGATGATGGAGTTGGAAGGTGGACATAGGAACTCTATAATGAAACAGCGCAACCCTATCAAGTTTGGACTCGTTTGATTCGGCTTGACGAGTACTTTGTCTTTTGATGGTATCAAGGGTCTGATGATGGAGCTAGAAGGTGGCCGGAACCATATTACATTCCTTCAGTGGTTGCTTACCCTAGCCTGCTACCAGTAATGTTAAATTATTTAGTTTACTTTCCTTTGTAGCCTCGTACGACACCCGTGGGAAAGAATGGGGTGGTGATACTTGAATTCTTAGTCGTCGCGTAAGAAGATAATATTACAATATAATATATTATTATGCATAACTAAAATTGTCCGTGTGGTGACGGACTAAGAATACAAGTGTCACCACCCCATTCTTTCCCCCGGGTGTCGTATGAGGCGCCTAAGGGAAGTAAGCAATTATCATCCATAGGTAGGGCTGGGCACCAAGTGGGAGTACTCACTTGGTATCGGGCCCGAGCGGGTTGGTACCACCATCTCCCGTGTGACCGGCCATGAAGCACATCGTTGCGTTTTGGCTGTAGCAGGAGATAGCCGTTTATATTTTATTTCATATCTGTGAAATGAGTTAGTGAGCAGCAGCTTGACAATACTCTCGGTATAGTTGAGTCCATGGGCGACGGTTACCATTTACCATCAGATGGACCGTGACTCGTCAGCCACACTACATGCAATAAAAAAAAAAAGAAAAACGGCTCAATATGTCTAGAATAATGGTTTAATTTTAGATTGAGTCTAACGTAATGTTAAAATGAAAATTACAGTGTTCATGGTTACGGATGACAGTCCCCCCGGTGACCATGAATGCTGTAAGTATTGAAAACGTCAAGATAGTAGAAAATCTATTTGTCCGAAAACCAAGTTCCTTATACCTACGTAATTTAATTTCATAAAGTGTATTTACGTAAGATATGTCAATTAATCATTTTTGATCTATATTTTTTTAGCATTTGACATACTCCGCCACTTTTTAAAGTACAATTTGTATCGGTATCGGTTTAATGCATGTAAATGCTTCCGATAGATGGCGTTGGTCGTAAAGAAATGTGATAAGGAGATTGGGATGGTCGAAAGACCTGTACTATAGCCCAGTGGCTTAGAGCACTTCCCCGGATTGGAAAAGACGCGGGTTCGATTCCCGCTAGTACAAAAAATCTCTTTTTCCTTATTTCGCAAATAATTTGTACTTTAAAAATATGTCAATTAATTTTCGAAATAATAGGTAGATCTTAGACCACAATCATGTGGACATTTCGTATGAAGTATCCCACGTAAGTAGTGGCGTATCCTGTTTTGTGTGGATGAGAGGATAAGCTTTTATGCATTTTCAAGAAACTCACAGGAATCCTCATTCAAATTTTTAATACGAATTTGATAATAATCAGGTTCAAGCACTTGTCTTTTTGGAGGACTAGAATATTATTTATCGAATTAGCACTCCTAAATATAACATTAATCTAATCTTGTAACTTCCTTGAAAATAAAGATTACAATAATTCTACGTGTTTTAACAACGAACTAAATCAACAAACTGAAGATTTACGAGCTCATAATTAAAGAAAATTGTTATTATTGTGATTGTTTAATGTTCGTATAAAACAGCGGCGGCAAACAGTTTCCCAGTAAATAAGAGAGGTCGTTACTCAGTGAAATTTATCACTGACCTGAGCAGGTACAACGAAAAATTAAACGAACATAGTTGCGTGTACCTCTGTTGGTACTATGGAAGCTTCTAGTAAATTTTATGTTTACGGGAATTGTTTTATGGTTAGGTAAAATGGGCAGAAAAGTAATTTGTAGTCCATAACGATTGCGTACGGCGTATATAAATCTATAACTTCCTTGTTTATTTCAGGGAGCGGTTTTCGCATTAAATTTATCGTTTGATTGAGAGAAAGTTATGAAAAAGGTGCTCGTATGTAAACGTTTTTATTGCTATGATGGCAGAGCCACGGCCTACCTGTTGGTGTGTGATCATGGACATAATAATAAGAATATTGCCTAGCCGCTACTCACTATATTATTTTGCAGATGGGAAACTATGAATAGGCGGATATGTCCCGCTACAAACAGAAGACTGAGGTGTTTTACGTCCAGTCACACGGTTCCTTGTACTTCATTTACTATCCAGGTACGTACGTACCCTTTTTTTTTAAAGAAAGGTATGTACACAGAGGGATTGCAAGCCAGACGTAATATGCAAAATGTTAAGGGAGAGCAAAACATAAGTACAATTGGCCTATAATATCACAATACTCTTATGAGTAACTTATGTTAACATTGAGTTTTGTTTACAAAAGTCCAGTATTAGGTATGCATCGTATCAGATGTGGGTAGTCATTAAGTTATTATCGAAGAAGTCTTAATTTCCTATCAGTACCTAATAATAAATAATTGTCCTTAAATCCAAAAAAGATAGCTATGAGCAAATACATCTGACAGATGTCGTATGCGTCACAAGTTATTAAGAAGGAATGTGCTACCTTTCGAAATTGATAGTCCTGAGCAAATGTTACGATAGCTAAGCAAGCGTCTGGGACCGTTATCCAAGAGATGCAGGCTTAGGTTAGTTTATTTTTTAATAAATATTTAAAAATAACAGAAAGAGTTTTCTTGAAACTTTGTAGCCACTTTTTTTTTTGTTAGCGGGAAAAAATGTTCCTGACCGCACACCCCGTCGTTCGGGGTAAACAGGGTAGTGTGAGGCCCTCACCCACTAAAGAAACCCACCGTGCGCCGTCTCTACGCCTTTATTGGCGGGCCACTGGAACTATGTTACATTCCTTCGGTTTTGTAGCCAACCCTAAATCATTTTTCAGTATAATTGTAACCAATTATAGATTGTTTACTTTAAATAATTACAGGTCCACTATTGGGCACGGGTCTCCTCTCAGGTTGAGAGGGATTTGGGCCGTAGTCCACCACTCTGGCCAAGTGCGGGTTGGCAGCTGACTTCACAAACTGATAACAAAATCTTTCCGGACCGGCCAAGGTTTCCTCATGATGTTTTATTTCATCCAACGGTGATCATTGGTAAAGAAAATAATTTCAAAAAGCTTAACGAATCAGAGTTAGGTCCCCTACGAGGATCTCAGTCTTTTTTTATAGGGGCAACCGCATGAGAGTTAATTGGATTAGGCAAGACTGTGAACGTCAATTTTCGACCTTATGATACAAGTGAGCTTAAGAAAACTTTGAGACAACCAAATCATCTTACTGCGGTTAATAAATACCTATTTCTGACGAGGGCCCGTGCAATTATGTGCGTTGCGTTTCAACTGCAGGCCCTTTTACGTAAAACATAGCCTCTTGGTGTTATAAGCAAGCGTGCCTATTACATGAAAATGTAACAATGTTATAACGAACACATTGCATTTGACAAGGGTTTGTATTGTGTATTATGAACGACTTTCTGCGCCATGTTTCGTTCATTTATTATTAACATATAAATACTGGCAAGAACGCAAAACAACCAAAACAAATATATTAACAATTGAATTTCGATATATTTTTTGAGCATTGTCTGTGAGGTGACGGACTAAGACTACAAAGAAAGAAAGAAAGAAAACTAAGTTTTATTGTCACGAATCTCAATTAGAATAACATTACATATTAGGTAAAACTAAACATAACACAATTACATGACAATAAGGCGCCCATTAAGCAATATTGCTGCAGTGTAACGTACATTACACTGCAACGCTGATTTTCAATGAGTACAAGGTGTCACCACCCAATTCTTTCCCACGGGTGTCCAAGGGAAGTAAGCAATTATCATCCATTAATCCATTGCATTACTGGTGGTAGGGCTGGGTACCAAGTGGGAGTACTCAATTGCTATCGGGCCCGAGCGGGTGGGTACCACCATCTCCCGTGTGACCGACCATGAAGCACATCGGTGTGATTTGGTTGTAGCAGGAGATAGCCGTTTATTCTTTCATTTCATATCTGTGAAATGAAATGGTGAGCAGCGGCTTGACAATACTCTCGGTATAGTCGAGTCCATGAGCGACGGTTACCATTTACCACCAGATGGGCCGTGGCTCGTCTGCCACCATAAGCAATAATAATAGACATGCTTAGCCATATGAATGGGCACAAACTGCAAAATTGTGATGTCAACAAGCAGTATTTAGTGGGTGATCTGCATAATCTGTTAGATGTATTTGGATCCAGGAAATGCAGATTCAAATCCCGCTCCTGACTATTGTTTTCGATTTCACATTTTCCCACTTTTTCTGAATTTATTATTAATACCAATTACTGTATTTGCCATGATATTATTTTTCGATTCAGATTCTGCACACTACTCCAGCCGCGTGGACTTAAACAATATAAAATAATACATAAATTTACAGCACATTATTTATCTCTATGTAATAATTGCTATTCTACAAGAACCATTTCTTTTGTAGCATTAAAAGTAGCCTACCTATATACTTTTCTAGGCTCCAGGCTATATATGTGAGCCGGTGGACCACAGAAGTAATGCAACATGGTTCCACTGGCCCGCCAACACAAGCGAAGAGCCGACACACGACGGGTTTATTGAGTGGGTGAGGGCCCCATAATACCCAGTTCATTGCCCCGAACGACAGGGTGTACAGTTAGCTATATTCTCTCGCCTTAACAAAAAAAAAAGACAAAGGAAAAGGTATGTAATAATCGATAATATAGAGTGATTCTCAGTAGAGAATCGGCTCTACATGACAGTGCAACAACACATCTGCTCATATTCGGAAAGACTGATCGCACGATCAAAAAGGAAAAAAATATATTTATGAAATTTTGTGTTGATTGGTTTAGTAGTTGCCAGTTCGTAACAAACAAACACTCACTTTCGCATTTATAATTTTAGTAAGGATATAATATGTAAATTGAATATCTACAAAAGTAAGTAAGAAACACACAGATGCGGACTTATTTTCTATTATTTATAATATTTATTGCCAGCGGTTAATGTGTTTTTCTTTATCGTACACAAATATTTACACACTGTACATACAAACATTTATAATTCATGTATACAAGCAAGCTTTACTTCCAATTGTATTTTTCTTCCAACAAACTCTTGAGTACTAAATAAACTTCGCAAATAAAACAGAAAACGACTTCCTATACCCCGGAGATAATAAGATGTTTGATTGCAATAATAATAAATATCAAATACCCTGTTCTGACATTTTAGATCTATTTCTTTTAGCAATTGACATGCTCCGCTACTTTTTAAAGTACAAATTATTTGTGAATAGAGAAAAAGAGATTTTTAGTAGGGGCGGGAATCGAACCATGCATCTTTTCCAATCCGGGGAAGTGTTCTAAACCACTGAGCTACCCTACTGATCCTTCGATCATCCCAAATTCTTAATCACATTTGTCTTACGACTAACGCCATCTACCGGCAAGCATTACATGCATCCAATTTAGTAAGCTTAATTTTGCAATTAAAATTCATACTATTTGATGGCGCGATTTTTTCAAACATTTTAGATCTAATTCTTTTAGCAATTGACATGCTCCGTTGCGCATTGGATGCATGTAATTCTTGCCGGTAGATGGCGTT
Source organism: Leucoma salicis (assembly GCA_948253155.1). Lineage (NCBI taxonomy): Eukaryota > Metazoa > Arthropoda > Insecta > Lepidoptera > Erebidae > Leucoma > Leucoma salicis. The sequence goes on from OX411819.1 coordinate 5,686,646, forward strand.
AGTCGTAAGACAAATGTGATTAAGAATTTGGGATGATCGAAGGATCAGTAGGGTAGCTCAGTAGTTTAGAGCACTTCCCCGGATTGGAAAAGATGCGTGGTTCGATTCCCGCCCCTACTAAAAATCTCTTTTTCTTTATTCACAAATAATTTGTACCCTGTTCTGCTTATCTGGCGTGGAAGTAATTCATTTCAGGAAGCGACAGCATATTACTTTGGTATACACGTAGAAAGTCACAACATTCGTGAAATATTTCCTTGGAAATGTTTATACCTGGGTATTCGATTTCAATTTCAATATTTACTGATAATGATATCGTACTGGAAAGTTAAAAAGTTAAAGTGAAGGAGAAATATCTTTTACTTAATATGAATATAAAGATTGCTTTGTAATCAAGTAGACATAATCGATGTTTGGTAAGCTGGCCATGGACATGTCAAACACGTATATAGTTAGCCGTGTGTAACGGAAATTTGACGCAACGATCAATAATATCCTTCATTATTATACGACTGGGATTACCCAGTTTCCATTAGGAAGAATCACAATGTCGCGCTCTGAGTATTGTGGATTGGATTCAGAACCACAAATAGTTGTTTTGATAGTGGATGATTTCAGCCCCGGGTTCGATCCCCGGGTCGGGCAGTGTTATTGAGCTTTTTCTTAAAAAGAAAAATTCTCAGTAGCAGCCCGGAGTTTGGAATTGTGCCCGGCAGACGGCAATAGGCTCGCCCCTCGTGGGACTCAAACAGCTGGCGAACCATGGGTGTGCAATACACCTCTGCCTACTGGAGGTCGTAATTGTCCAAAACACTCCACCATAGAGAGTGCGAGGTACCTGAAATGTGTTGTATAAGAGCTTTGTCAAGATATGCCCATGGATTTTATAATAAAGACACTAAAATATTAGCAATTACATTCTTACTAAGAGAATCGAATCCATTACGGGCCTCGTGGCGTAGTCGGTAGTGTAACCAACTTCCGTGCACTAGGTCGCGGGCTTGATTCCCACTCGGGACAATTATTTGTGTGATGAACACAGATATTTGTACTGCGTCTGGGCGTTTTCTATCTATTATATGTATGTATTTACAAAAAAAAGTAATATATGTACTCGTATTATATCCGTAATCTGGTACCCATATCACAAGCGTTAAGCTTAGTTTGTGACCAGAGGACGTTGTGTGAAATGTTTGTGAATATTTATTATTTCGTAAAGAAATGTAGTAAGTGTCAAACACAGAAACATTCTTTACCAACTAAACAACCTATGACGATAACGACTACTGCGGAGTCGGCTTTGGATAAGATATATTTAGATATTGTAGGACCGTTATATAAGGTCTATTATAATTATTCATATATTTTAACCTTACAATGTGAGCTGAGCAAGTATGTAGGCTTATCCGTTAGAAAATAAGGAAACGGTGAGTATTGCGAAAGCTTTTGTAAATAATTTTATATTTAGATACGGTATTCCTCGAGAAATAGCTTCCGATCGTGGTACGGATTTCATCTCGACGACAATGGCTGAGGTATGTAAACTGCTAAATATAAGCCAACTATCCTCTACAGCCTATCATCATCAATCTATAGGTTCTCTTGAAAATTCTCACAAATCTTTAAACGCTTTCCTGAGAATGCAAACTGATAACAATCCACGTTTTTGGAGTGATTGGCTTCCGTACTGGTGTTTCTCCTATAATACAACAGTGCATTCCCACACAAAATACACACCTTTTGAACTTGTTATTAGCAAACAATGTAGAATACCTGGTAATTTAAAAATTGATCGTGTTGAACCATTTTATAATATTGATTCTTATCCTCTTGAGTTAAAGTATAGATTGCAAAAAGCTCACCATGATGCAAAGTGCAATTTAGTACAAAGTAAAGAAAATAGAAAAAAATATTATGATAGTTACATTAAGCCCATTTGTTATAAAAAAGGGGATTTATTATTAGTTAAAAACGAAACAGGTAATAAATTTGATAAAGTATATTTAGGACCGTTTGAAGTAATCGAAGATTTACCATGTAATGTTAGAATTTTAAGAGATGGAAAAATTGAACGTATTCGTAAGAATAGAACAAAGCCACATACTTAAAAAAATATATATTGTATCAATTTTTTTTATTTTCCAAAAATGCGCGTGTAGTATAGTCTAATATATGTACGCATGTGTTTAGTTAATAAGATATATAATCCACTGTATTAGGAATATTATTCAGTAATAAACATATAGTCCAAAGGTATACTCGTTTTCTTGGTACGATCCTCATACACGGACATTTTCACACAACGTCCTCTGGTCCCAAACTAAGCTTAACGCTTGTGCTATGGGTACCAGATTACGGATATCAATAGATAATATTACTTTTTTTGTAAATACATACATATAATAGATAGAAAATACCCAGACGCAGTACAAATATCTGTGTTCATCACACAAATAATTGTCCTAAGTGGGAATCTAACCCACGACCTCGTGCACGGAAGTCTGTTACACTACCGACTACGGCACGAGGCCCGTCATATAGATAATTTAATTTATTTTATAGTAATATTTCTTTTTTTTTAAATAGAGGTTTGAATTCGATCATCAGGCTAAGTTTATAGAAGATTGAGGCCTTTTAATTTTTGTTACAATTTATCACTCAAGAAAAGGAAACCATCGTGAGTAGAGGTTTATGAAGTCTGCTAACCCGCAGGGGTGTTGGTGACGCGTTCCACATAACATTCGCTACTTGTATCGCGTTCGCTGTGATCAGCCCCCTGAGGCAGGATGTCATATTTCACGTGTCGACCGTATCGAGATCACTGTGATTGGTTGAGAAACCGACGCGTGATGTCACAATAATCCGTTGGCCAATCACGGTTATCGTACAAGCGAGACGATACGGTCGACACGTGAAATATGACATTCTGCCTAACCCCCCCTAACCCCCCAGGCTACTGTTCCGCCGGCTTTTTCCGCCGGCGGACCACTGAAAGAATGTAATATAGTTCCGGTGGCCCCGCCAACAAAGGCGGAGAGATGGCACACGGCGGGTTTCTTTAGTGGGTGAGGGCCCCACACTACCCTGTTCGTTGCCCCGAACGAAGGGGTGTGCGGTTAGGAACATTTTTTCCCGCCTAAACAAAAAAAAAATAAGGGGGCATTTATGTGAAACACGCCCTTGGTGGAGACTCGAGTGCACCAGTGGGACAATAACAGCTTGTGAAAAAAAGTTCTAGGAAAAAAGACATCGTTGAAATTGGTTTTTTATAGATTGTACTCGCATTTAATTTTCCTTTGAACGTAAAATCCTTTGATCACAAACATTAAATTCCTACGTAATGTGATTTTTTTTCTTTTACCATATTGCCGGAAGCGATGTATGTTATGATGTAAATTTTTGTTTGGCTCGCCTTTGTCGAGTTCTACACAAACTCTGTACATTCGATTCGGTAAAATAAATGGGTTTTTGTCAATGACGGCTGTGATGGCTTTTGTGATTAAAAAAATATTACAAATACCTAATAAAAATAATTTTCTTCAACAACGGACGTAGGTTTGTACAAGAGGAAATCAATTATAAGGATTACAATTTATAAGGATTTGGCGGGACGGCTTGTGCGGTAGACCCGTGACCAAAATGTTGGTTTCCTCGGACAACGGATATGCCACGCCATCCAGCGGGGTAATGCTGTCAGAATTTTGGTCATGTTGCCGGTTGCGGATAGGCACTTCAACGAAGTTTAGTCCATTTGGTCTGAAGTTCGTTCAAGTATTCATACTTAGAGTGATTTATAACTTTTATCCTTTATTTGTTTGTATAAGAGCAAAGTTTTTTGTACAGATACAAGAAATACAATTTTTTTTATTTTTTTTTTATTCTTGTATATACATCAAATGCTAAAAATATATATAAATATATCTAAAATATTCTTGTATATAGTTAATTTACTATTATAAAATGAGTTCGTCTTGTCAATTGTACAAAATTTAAAAATAACATTTTGGTAAAGTAACATTTAGTAGCTTAGAGCACTTCCCCGGACTGGAAGGGACGCAGGTTCGATTCCCGCTCGCACTAAAGCTATCTATTTCCTTATTCACAAATAATTTGTACTTTAAAAATAACATGTTAAAAATAGGGCCACATCCTCATCCATTTATGACCAATCATAGTCCGCTACTGGATATAGGTGTCTCCAAGCCAGTGCCACAACGAGCAGCTTGCATCCATTACATCAAATGCAATGTCATCATTTCTTTCTCATGCATCTTGATGCCATTCATAATATATGCAATTAATCCTAAATTGTAATATGTACGAGTATACTTACTTACTTATCCTCACGCCATTTCCCTTGCGGGGCTAGGCAGAGAGAACAGAGTGCCAAGAGGCTCTATTCTTGCATACATCTCTCGCTTCCTCAACATTCATAACTCTCTTCATACACGCTCGCCGGCTTCGGAGACTCCTGACTCTACCTTCCTTCAATACATGATCGATTTGGTCTAGGTAGGTGAGTCTTGGTCTCCCCCTGTATCTACATCCTTCCACTTTCGCATTGTATATCTTCTTAACCAGTCGCTCGTCCGGCATTCTTTTGGACATGTTCCATTCATTTTCAGGAGCATTCCTTTTCGCATCTTACACATAATTTATACTCGTATACGTTCGTAACATTTTCATGCTTATACATAATTTATACTCGTATAAATTATGTATAAGCATGAAAATGTTCTTAATTAGAATAATATTCATAAGTTTCATATTAATTTTTTTTTTATTAGAAAAATATATTTAAAGTAATAAATATTTCGACAATGTTTTTATAATTTGTTGGTTTAAATCCCACCCCCAGTTACATTATTTTGTTTATTTCTACAATGATTCCGATATTTGGTAACAAAATTATAGTGAGATATGCACTTTATTACGTTTTTATTATTATCTTCAGTATAAAGCTTTTAAAAAGCTATGTAAATTACACTTATTACATGCTTACATAATTTGTGTTACATAAAATGTAAGTGCCTTGGTGGTGCAGCGGTAGTGTAAGTGACAGCTGAACATGAGGTCTCGGGTTCAATCCCCGGGTCGGGCGGTGTTATTGAGCTTTTTTGTAAAAAGAAATATTCTCAGTAGCAGCCCGGAGTTTCGAAATGTGCCCGGTAGATGGCAATAGGCTCGCCCCCTATTACGCGGGACTTAACATAGCTGGCGAACCATGGGTGTGTAAAATATTCTGCCTACCACTTCGGGGAATACAGGCGTGATGCTATGTTTTAAAATGTAAGTAACGAAAAGAGTCTCAACTCAATTGTATTCAAGTAATTAATAATAATGTGTTTATGTGTCTGTATTTTTCTGAGTTGTTACGTGATTACTAAATTTATATAGTTAACATAAACCAACATCACGCTGCGCAAGATAAGGAGCTTACCGAGTTCCTTGCGCTACCTTTTTTGTACCTACTGAGAATTAATCAGTCTATATTTTTCTATTTCGGAATGTAAATATTGTAAATAATTTGTTGTTAATATTCTGCCTCTATCTGAGCACACGATGTACTACTCCTTTTAATAATATCATTATCATAAATAGAACAATTTTTTTTTATTACACCTTGATCCACTCGCGGCTTTGTCCGCGTCAATTTCGTAATATAAATGCGTCACTCTATGACACATTAATATTATCGCTGCAAAAATAGCAATCCCACAGGAACCCTATATTTTTCTGGAATAAAATATATATTTTTCTGGGTTTTAGACTATATATGCAAAATATAGTGATTGATGCAAGGCCCTCATTGTACCCACACAGTCTAAGTACCCATCTACAAAGAGAAAGGCTCACGACAAAACTGTAAAAGCTATAGAGGCAGGGCCGGATTTAAACTTAATGCCGCTCCTGGACACCGGAAAAAAATCCGCCCCAATACTGAAATTTTACTTAAAATTAGTTTATATATTTTACTTTGCATCATTTTTTTTTTAAATTCATTGATTGGTTAGTTTTGAAAAATGCAAAATTTATTGTGAAATTTTTTGGATAAAAAAAATACTAATTAAATTTCTTTAATTCCAGAAAATAGAAAAATCGGTTATTTTGAATCTCCAAAGAAATAAATTGATTAAATCATTTTGATTATTCATTTTTACCTAAAGTGCCAAAATTATAATTCACAAATAATGGATGAATTGAATTTCTTGAATTATCAATTAAACAGAAAATTATTAATTAATATAATTAATTCATTATATTGAGCAATCTTAATAAGACTAAAAAAAAATTTTTCACTTTCAAAATTTTGCCACCCTAAAATGTTTGCCGCCCTATGCACTTGCCCCGACTGCCCCTAGTTTAAATCCACCATTGTATAGAGGCATTAGCCTACTCAACTTCGCGTATAACTTGCCAACAAACTTACTTATTCGCTCACCATACTCACAGCTTATACTGTCTCACCTATAGCACTGTTTACACATGAATACTTATGTCTACATAATAATTCAATAACCTGCAATTGTCAACCTATTCAAACTGTTAAATCCGTTATGTATCTTGGGGTAAAAATAGATGAAAGCTTCTCTTGGTCACAACACGTAGATTATATTTGTAGTAAATTAAGAATACTGTTATGTAAATTCTATCAATTAAGTTACAAGGTTCCTATTAATATATTAAAATGTCTATATCTAAGTCTAGTTGAATCAGTGATAAGTTACACTCTCGATAGTTATGGCCTAACGTTTAAAACATATTTGGATAAAATTTAAACTTTGCAATTAAGGTTTCTAAAGATGATGGTCACAAAAAAGACAAAAGCAAGCTGTAAAGAAGATTACAGACAATTATTTAAAATATGTGACATCTTACCGGTTAGCTTAAAGTAGGGTTGCCAACCGCTAATTTCAAAAACAAGGATATCAAGGTGGAAAAGCCAGGACAATTCACTTAAAATCAGGACGCAGTAATAGAGTAGCAATAATCTATACAAATAAATAATATAAAATTGAAGTGTCTGTTTGTAAACAACTTTTTACTATAATACTTTCTGATATTTACGCGAATGTTACACATTTTGAAAAAAAAACTACGTTTACGGAATCTATCGCGTTTACTTGATTTTACTACTATCCCGACGTTTCGAATACTTTACAGCATTCATGATCACGGGTGGACTTAGATGATAGACGTCAGCAGTCAGATATCAGCATTGGTAAACGCGATAGATTCCGTAAACGTAGTTTTATTTCAAAACTTTTTACTAACAGTCTTACTAATAAAGAATCACAATACAGGTGTTTACCAACTGTGTACTTACATAATGTGTAAGCAGTGTAAAAGCGTTACACACCTCTCTTACTAATAAATGATGTTAAGTTACACAACAGAACACTGGCAACTTTAACTGATAGCGTTTAAATACCTCTTTCCAGTAATTTTTGATTCGTTTGATGTTGGAGCAGAGACTCATCAATGTATTTATTTTATACTAGAAAACGTAATTTTATGTTTATTAATATTTTACTCGTATATAATATTATGATACTTGTGTTTTTATTAAAAAAATAAGTTAATGTATTACTTTTTATGAAAACAGTTTTCATATTCAAGATAGCCATTATAGTATTTTATGGCTTTGAAAGTATCTTTCAAACTTGAGTGACATAAGAAAATAAACATCAGCGTAGCAGTTAACTACTCTTTGAAATTGAAATAAACGGAAAATAATGTAGTAAATCTAATTTTAACCAATTCTTATCTTTTCTGCATCTAATTCACGTAGTTACATTGAATAGCTGATATTGTTATGGTGAAATAATGACCAGTGATTTGATAAATAATATATAAAGAAAAAGAAATGCTGTTAAGTACTGAAGAACGTGAGCTAAAAGTTCAAAAATATTATTGAAGATCATCGTTTTGCTACAGAGGAGCATAATTTAAAAATAAAACAATGTTAGAAGTACCTACACGACCTTTTATCAAAGAAGAGTCAACTAAAAATTGAAAATATATTAATTTATAAATATTAATATCTCCTAAAATCAAAATAGTAATAATTAAAGGATCATTTGTACTATTACCTATTATTGTTTTTCTCTGAAATCCTCACATTGTATAGTAGCGGCAATTGCCTTTTAGTTATTAATAATTATAGATACTTCACGTTCAGAAAGCCATAGATGTCAAGAAGACTATTTAAAATGTGTTTCAATAAAAAGACTTCTCGAAGTTTGTACAGATATACTATTTAGTTTCCATCCGTGTGGTAACGGACTAAGAATACAAGTGTCACCACCCCATCCTTTCCTGCGGGTGTCGTACAAGGGGACTATGGTAAGTAAGCAATTATCACACATTGGCCAGCCCTACCAGGCTAGGTACCAAGTGAGAGTATTCACTTGCTATTGGGCCCGAAGCGGTTGGTACCACCGTCTCCTGTGTGACCGGTCATGAAGCACGTCGGTGTGTTTTGGCTGTAGCAGAAAATAGCCGTTTATTCTTTCATTACATATATGAGAAATGAAATGGTGCGCAGCGGCTTGATAATACTCTCGGTATAGTTGAGTCCATGAGCGACGGTTACCATTTACCATCAGTCCCCCGTTACCATCTTCTGCTAGAGCCAAAACGCAATGATAAGCTTCATGACCGGTCACACGGGAGATGGTGGTACCAACCTGCTTGGGCCCGATACCAAGTGAGTACCCCCACTTGGTACCCACTCCTACCACCAGTCATGCAATAGATGATAATTGCTTACTTCCCTTAGTCTACTCATATGACACCCGTGGGAAAGAATGAGGTGGTGACACTTGTATTCTTAGTCCGTCACCACACGGATAATACTATCAGGTGGGCCGTGGCTCGTCTGCCATCATTAGCAATACTTTCTTTGACATTAGACATGACTTTCATCTTGTTCGTGTTAATTTTTAGACCCACCTATCGAGAACCCTTGCTGAAATCATTGAGCATGGTGGTTACAGTTACAGTGTGAAAGCGTAAGAAAGAAACAAGGAAACAAACATACTCACTTTTTCATATATATAATTATAGTGAGGATAACAGGCTCTCCAAAATCAATATCTTCCTTCATGTCAATGGCGATATTGAGCAATACGAGACTAGGGCCACAATGTATAATTTAATATTTTCTAAATATGCTTTCAGACTCTAAAACACCTTTCAATTATAAGTTTTCTCATTCTCAATATGGGGAATCAGAACTAGAGTAAATCAATAATTTGTTAAGCCATAGCCAGAATCCCATAATAATAATATCCAACCAACCATTAGAAGTAATTTTGTACAAATATCATTTTCTTTGTACTTATTTAATATTTCATCAAACACTTCGAAATTACACATATACAACGTAGACAATTCATTCTCATTTTAAGTTACACTTTGCAGAAGACTTTTATTATAAAGGATTACAAAATAGACATTTCAACTGTGTTCTTATACAATGTGTAAGCACTGAATAGGAGTTACACACCTTCCTTACTAATAAACGATGTTAAATCATTGTATAGTCACAACACTGGTTATAACAAAAAATACTGGCAACATTCATTGAAAGGGTTTTAAAACTTATATCAAGTAAATTTCGGTTAGATTGATGTTTGGGCTAAGACTTATGAATGTACTTATGTTATACTTGAAAAGATGATTTTTATGTTGATTAATGTTTGTCTTGTTTATACGATATATACGATAATTGTGTTTTAATAAACAAAGAAATGAATGGTTTACTTTTTTATGAAAAAATATTTCATATGCAAGATAGGTAACTATTATTTTATGGGTTGGAACGTTCCCTTCAAACTTGAACGTCATGAGAATGTAAACTTCAAAGTTGCAGATATCTGACATCTGATCTCCGCTTTGAAATCGAAATAAACGGAATTGAAATAATGTAGAAAACCTAATTTTATCTAATTTTAAAATTGTCTACCTCTAATTCACGAAGTTAAATTGAATACCTGATATTGTTATTGCGAAATATTGGCCAGTGATTTGATAAATATAAAGAAATAGACATGCTGTTAAGTGCTGAAGAACGTGAGCTAAAAAGCTCAAAAGTATTAATAAAGATCATGGTTTAGCTACAGAAGAATACAATATTCCAAAATCAAACATATGTTAGAAGTACACAAACTTTTAATAAAGAAGAAATGTCAACTAAAAATTGAGAAAATATTCAATTAGATAACATATATCCACTAAAATCGATATTAATAATTAAAGGATCATTATATTATTATCATTGTTTTTCTCTCAAATCCTCACATACTACCTACATAGTAGCGACAATTGCTTTAATTTTAATTATTTATAATGATAGCTAGGAACTTCACATTCAAAAAGCCATAGATGATAAGGAGACGGTTTATTCAAAATATGTTTTAATAAAAAGTCTTCTCGAAGTTTGTCCAGATTATACTATTTAAAGTATGTCTATGTCTTGGCGGATTTTTTTTGTCCGCGTGGACTGCTGTATATAAATGCCACTCTCATCCATCCATCCATTCATCAGCCTTTCAACATCCAGGACATGGCCTCCCCAAGAGAGCACTACAACGAGCAGTCTTATGCTGACTGCATGCAACGGCTCCCTGTGGCTTTGACTAGATCGTCGGTTCATCTGGTGGAACCAACGATCTAGTGCTACGCTGTCCGAAACCACTCACCGCTCGAGAACCTTTTTTCTCCAACTGTCGTCAGTTTGTCGAGCGATGTGGCCTGCTCATTAACACTTTAGCATGCCAACCCGGCGGGCAGACAGACTCACTTTTATATCTGTTTCATATATAAAATAAGGATAACAGGCTCTCCAAAATCAATATCTTACTTCATGTCAATGGCGAAATTGTACAATAGGAGACTAGGGCAACACACTGAAAACATAAAGCAAATACCTAAATCTCTGTGTATCTCAGTATGGGGATTCAGAACCGGAGTAAATAATTTGTTAAGTCATAGCAAGAATGCCACAATAATAATTATCCCATGTTGAATCTACTACCATTAGAGGTAATTTTGTATAAATAGGTTTTTCTTGGTATTAAACACAAAGTGAAAAATGTGAAATCGAAAATAACAGTCAGGAGCAGGATTTGAACCTGCATCTCCTGGATACCGTCCAGATGCTTTACCAATTCAGCCATCCTGACAATTGCTCCTGACTGCTAATTTCGATAACACATTCATACTTAACGTCTTTGGGTGACGTCTGCACCATCTGTCGGAAGTATTTTCATACATTATACCGACCAGGTAAACTTAATTTTACAATTAAGATTTTACCTAATAATGACGCAAACCCTATAAATATTTAGATATTTTTATATATATTTTTAGCATTTGACATGCTTAGCACTATATATTAAACACAAAGTGAAAAATGTGAAATCGAAAATAACAGTCAGGAGCAGGATTTGAACCTGCATCTCCTGGATACCGTCCAGATGCTTTACCAATTCAGCCATCCTGACAATTGCTCCTGACTGCTAATTTCGATAACACATTCATACTTAACGTCGTTATTTTCGATTTCACATTTTTCACTTTGTGTTTAATATATAGTGCTAAGCATGTCAAATGCTAAAAATATATATAAAAATATCTAAATATTTATAGGGTTTGCGTCATTATTACGTAAAATCTTAATTGTAAAATTAAGTTTACCTGGTCGGTATAATGTATGAAAATACTTCCGACAGATGGTGCAGGCGTCACCCAAAGACGTTAAGTATGAATGTGTTATCGAAATTAGCAGTCAGGAGCAATTGTCAGGATGGCTGAATTGGTAAAGCATCTGGACGGTATCCAGGAGATGCAGGTTCAAATCCTGCTCCTGACTGTTATTTTCGATTTCACATTTTTCACTTTTTGTTTAATATATAGTGCTAAGCATGTCAAATGCTAAAAATATATATAAACATATCTAAATATTTATAGGGTTTGCGTCATTATTAGGTAAAATCTTAATTGTAAAATTAAGTTTACCTGGTCGGTATAATGTATGAAAATACTTCCGACAGATGGTGCAGGCGTCACCCAAAGACGTTAAGTATGAATGTGTTATCGAAATTAGCAGTCAGGAGCAATTGTCAGGATGGCTGAATTGGTAAAGCATCTGGACTGTATCCAGGAGATGCAGGTTCAAATCCTGCTCCTGACTGTTATGTTCGATTTCACATTTTTCACTTTGTGTTTAATATATAGTGCTAAGCATGTCAAATGCTAAAAATATATATAAAAATATCTAAATATTTTTCTTGGTACTTGTTACAATAGGAAATGGTGTGCTAGAACAAGTGGATGAATTTCTATATCTTGGATGTGGATTCAGTCGGGATGGAAGGTACACCACTGATGTAGAGAGAAGAGTGAATGCGGGAAATAGAGTGAACGGAGCATTGGGACAACTTCTCGGCAACCACCGCCTCAGCCAGAAGGCACGTGTCGCAATACACAACGCAGTGCTTGTCCCAACGTTATTATATGGAAGCGAGAGTTGGGCATGTAAAAAGGAGCATGAGAGTAAAATCAATGTGGTCGAAATGCGATCTCTGCGGAGAATCTGTGGAGTGACCGCATTCGTAACAATGACGTAAGAGAGCGAGTAGGTATGAAAGAGAGTATTGGTATAAAGATGCGAAAGGGAATGCTCCGATGGTTCGGAAATGTGGAAAGAATGCCGGACGAGCGACTGGCTAAGAAGATATACAATGCGAAAGTGGAAGGATGTAGGTACCTACAGGGGGAGACCGAGACTTACGTACCTAGACCAAATTGGTCATGTATTGAAGGAAGGTGGAGTCAGGAGTCTCCGAAACCGGCGAGCGTGTATGAAGAGAGTTATGAATGTTGAGGAAGCGAGAGATGTATGCAAGAATAGAGCCTCTTGGCACTTTGTTCTCTCTGCCTACCCCTCAAGGGAAATGGCGTGATGATAAGTAAGTAAGTAAGTACTTGTTACATCAAAAACTTCGAAATGATCTAAATAATTCATTCTCATTTGAATTTAATGAATACAATTTTAAGTTACACGCTAGATAAACTAGGGTCGCGGAGTGTTTAGTGGTTTTGTAAATTCTCATACAATTTATCCATTCGTTTTAACAGATGTATACAACAGAACTGTCAAAATATTGTTTATTAGTAACATTGATGTTACATATCTCGTATACGCCGTGTGTGAAATTGTATTAGTAAGACGGTAAATAAACAGCGGTCGCGAGGTGTATAGCGGTTGGGTAAATGTCATAGAGTTATGCACGCGTTATAACAGATGTATACAACAGAACTGTCAAAATATTGTTTATTAGTAACATTGATGTTATACATCGTGTATACGCCGTATAAATGCCATATAAAAGTTTATTAGTAAGACGGTAAATGTATACGAGAGTACCTTTAACAAATTACCAATTTTTTAAGATTTTATCTCTTAGTTAGTCTGTCTGTTGGTTCCGGCTAATCTCGGGCACGGCTGAACCGATTTGGACGGGACTTTTACTAGCAGATAGTTGTTGTTATAAGGAGTAACTTAGCCTATTTTAATTTTCGAAAAACAATAATTAGAGTACCGAGCGAAAAAAATAAAACCCTAGAAATTGTGAATGAATACGGATTCAAATATAGGGTTTTTCAATAAGAACTTTGTTTTTAAATCAAAATAAGACAATAAAAGACATTGCTCTGTGACCATACTCAGTTTGTCCTGAAAAAACCTCAAAACTAGATCATGTGTTGTATTAAAACATATTACCATAGAATTATAATTTAATAGCGGACTAGCTGGAAAATCATTCTATTACAAATACTGCCTCATTAACAATGAAGCTGGAATGTAAATGGACCAGTTTACGTATGACAGTAGATTGGTGTTTCACTACCTCACTCTTCTAATTCAGTTGGATTATAATCCTAGAGTTGCGTATTTCCAACGCTAGATGGAGCTCTATTAATTTTTTTACGTGTTTCAAAAAATATTTTAACTATTCCTTTTCTAAATACAATAAAGATTAGATTACTTTATATATAACTCAGAATGACATTTTAAGTTTGTCTTATATTAATAATAAAAATAAGTCTATTAACAGCAGTGACATCTATTAACAAACTCTAATATTGATAATAAAAATAAGTCTTATAAAAGCAGGGACATCTATTAACAAAATCTATTGACAAAACAAATTGTGAGATCCAAAAACTTTTAATAAAACAAAATTTCTGATTTTTGTCTAGATTTATTAATTTTACACACAATTTCAAAATCAATTCCTCAATTAAATCAAGTGTAATTCAGATTTATAAATAATCGAACAATGCTTTTAAAAAAATTAAAGAACGATTGTACTTCAGGTAAACATGATTGATTGATGATTGTACTTCAGGTAAACATGGCAGCGCATTGGATGTACCTATACATAGTCCCTTCGAATACTTTTTTTCTTCATTATGTCATGAAGCTAGTCCGTGTTAAATGGAAATATGCAATTTGAATTATAAAAAATACTAATAATTATCATAGCCCCGATGCTACTATCGTACAGGGCGAAAAATGGCATTCTCCTTTAGATGATAATGATTAAACTTTTTATTGTATTACAATAAGTAAGGTTTGGCAATTATGAATGACAAATAATATCTGATAAATGTCCACCACGACCACGGTTACAAATGTCGACCAGTTTTTAATCACTTTTCATCGACATTACTATGACGCAAGCGAAGCCTTGTGTACTAGTAATATATAAAACCCTTTTATTTATTTTTGATAATTGTATAAAAACTGAAAATGTAAAATCATGGTAGTTTTTTAATAAATTAAAAAACTACCATGTTTTTACATTTTCAGTTTTTTGGTACTAAAGTACCAAAACATTCAAAACAGTTGTTTCGCGTTTGTTTTAGTTTTGCAATAAAAAAGTTATAAATATGGTGTCTCTGCCTTATAAATGTTATTATTCTGAAGTCATCATATCGTTAACCCCTGAAGAATGTACCAGGATCCTGACAGTGCTTGAAGTTGAGCACAGTCAGCGAAATACAGCGAGAACTGTTGGACTCTTTCTACAGTTCAGCGAGTACTCCATCGTTCCCATGAAACTGGATCCAATCTTCGAAGACTAGGAACAGGTCAAACAAGGTGCATGACGGCGCGGGAGGATCGCTATAATAGTGTCAACAATTTTGAGAAATAGCTTACGGCTGTTAAAGTAAAGAATTAGGATTAGGAGCTGGTGGGAACAATCTGAGTACGGATACAGTAAGGATGCGTCTGGTTGAAGCAAATTTAAAATCAATTAAGACCTGCAAATGGCCCAAAACTAGAAAGAGACCACAGAAACTCAAGGTTATGGTAGAGAAAACGAGAATTGGACTCTGAATGACTGGTCAAGATTATGTTTTCAGACGAGTCTAGATTCTGTTTATACAAACACAACGGGAGGAATATAATGTACAAAAGACCGGGAGAGCGCTATAACCAAGCCTGTATAGGTAGAAGAAAAAGTACCATACAGCGGAGGCTCTGTTCACGTGTGGGCTGAGATTTCTTCACACACATGGAATTGCCAGCACGCAGCTCCAACTTAAACTCCATTGAGCATGCATGGGACGAACTGGGACGACGTGTGCGTCAGCGGAATCAGCCGCCAATCACGCTACGTGAAATGAAAGAAGATCTAATAGAGGAATGGCAGATTATACCGCAGCATCGCCTCAAAAGCCTAGTAAAAAGTCAGCAAAATCGGATAACAGCAGTATTACGAGCTCGTGGAGGCAAAGAAAGTACTAAAATGCGTGAAAACGGCACATTTGTAACCAATCTACATTTACGAAAATACTGGAAAAATTACGCATTTTTATTTATTTTAAATTTATTAAAAATAAAAAGCTCGTATTCATTTTTTTTTCTCATTTAAGCACATTAAAATATTCTTTAATTTAGTCTTTATTTCATAAAGCTAGGTCAAATACTTTTGAAGATATTGAAGATTTTCGACCCTTTTTCTTTGCAGTCCTGCGTACATCTACGGCTAATATCTTGAACGGCTGCACTGATTTGGACGGGACTCACGGGATGGGGATTGCTACTTTTATTTTGGAAAAATAAATAGGATGCTGCACTAAAAAAGAAAATAAAGAAATTCCACACGGGCGAAGTTGCTATCAGCTAGTTAAATAATATTTTCTGAAAGCCTCTCACCATGAGAGCAGACCCGTGCCCAATGAAGGGACGGAAAAAGGGTTGCAAAAAAATATTCTGAAAACACGTTAAATGAAATTTAAGTACCTACTTAAGTTTTTTAATAAAAATATCCGAAATTTTTCGAAAAAATAATAAAATTAAATATGTTTAAAAGTTACATAAATATAAAAGAAACACTAGTTTTTAACAAATTCTTTAAACTTAGGTACATTCTAATATTACAAACTTAATTATTTATATTATTTTTTTATAGTGTTCAACCCCACCATGACATGACCTTATCAGAACGTTTTAAAAACCCAGGACGCTGCTTAAGAACTATCCAGGACACCCCAGGACACTCAAAATACCAGGACATGTCCTGGGAAAACAGGACGGTTGGCAACCCTAGCTTAAAGCATAAATATCTCCTAATTATAAATCAATATGACAAAAAAGAGCATAACTTATCCCTGGTAACGAACTGTCTTAATACAAGGTCGATGACTGCTGGTAAATTTAATATTCCTAAAATCATAAATTATTATGGTGATAGAACACTAAAGAAACGTGTGCCCTAAACAGTATACCAGCGGACATACGACAGGAAAAAGATCCTTTAAAGTTTAAAAAGAAACTTAAAAATTATTTGTTAAGTTGGTAAACATGTATACCTAAAGATATAATATATGTTATATTTATATACATAATATATGTTAATAATGTGACTTACCCACAGTCAAACCACTAAACCGGTTTTGTGGGACAATATTTAATGTTAAATGTTGTACCAATTGTATAATAAATAAATAAATAAAAATAAATAATAAACAGGCAAGTTATATGCGAAAGTGTTGTGAAAGAAACCGATGAGAAAAGATGGGATCTTCAAGCAGGTTTTCGAAAAGGAATGGGATGTATGGATCAGGTCTTTCGTTCGTTTCGGTTCGAGGAATAGGTGAAAAGAACTTAGGAAAAAACCAAAAGGTCTATTGTGCCTTTATAGACCTAGAGAAGGCCTATGACAGAGTGGTGAAGAACGAATTATAGTCGATCGATACTATCCATGTATGGGTTAGATGGTAACCTGATTCAGGGTCTAAAATCCCTTTATCCTGGAATCCCTGCCAGAGCTTGTGTAATGATAAACGGAACATACACTGAATGGTTTAACATCGGAAAGGGTCTTAGACATGGATGTGTAGCGTCCCTGTGGCTGTTTATGTTTAAGAGATGAAAGAAAGTGCATATGGGTTAGAGATGAATGGGTTACTCATCAAATGTCTTCTCTACGCTGATGAACAAATTATACTTTCGTCATCGGCTGCTGAGTTACAGGAGATGGTAACATTAATGAATGTATCCTTGAAAAATAAAGGAATGAAAGTGAATATTGAGAAGACGAAAGTAATGGTTTTAGAAAGAGATGAATGCATGACCCCATGTGACACAGTGATTGAAGGAGTGAAGGTTCAACAAGTAAAAGAGTTTGTGTATTTGGGAGCATTATTTAAGAGAGATGGGAAGTATAAAAAGGATATTGAAAGGAGAGTAAATGCAGGTAATCAGAAGAATGGGGCACTACACTCCTTTACTACTTAGTCGGAAAGTGTCTGAAAAGGCGACTCGCCGACACAATGGGATGTTAGTACCAGCTCTAATGTACAGAAGTGAAAGTAGGGTATGTCAGAAGAAGAACAAGAGTAGAAAAAATGCGGTGGAGATGAGAGCTCTAAGAAGTATGTGTGGTATAACTTTAAAAGATAAGAGTAGTGACAGAACGATGTGGTGTACGATGGTTTGGATACTTAGAGAGGACGGGATGAAAGCAGGATAACAAAAAAGATATATATGGCGAGTGTGAATGGTGCAGTTGGGAGGGGTAGACCTCGTCGAACTTTCTCTGATAAATCAGAGAAGGTCTCAAGAAAGGTCAGGCTAGAAGTACCCTTAACCGACGTGCATGTTTGAGGAATATAATAATAGTGAATGAGGTGTAAAAGGTGAGCAAGGATCGTGGCAAGTGGAAATCTCTGCCTACCCCTCTGGGAAAATGGCGTGAGTCTATGTATGTATGTATGCGAAATTTCATGATGATTGGTTTACGCAGATACGACGTAAAACCGTAACAATCAAACAAGTAAAATCACTTTTGCATTTATTATATTAGAAAGGATTAGTAACGATTGGTGTTGGCTAGTCTAAATTAGATAAAAAACAATTTATTCAATGCGGCAACTGATATTTAATGTACACGCAAAAGGAACACGATATTTTTGAAAGATATGATATTACATGCGCCTTTTTATTCAGAAACGAATATAACTTTCCATTCACAGAAGAATAAATTGAAAATAATTAATTGTCTTGTTTTACGTAATACGTAGGTACCTCTAAAAATAGAATCTAAAATCTGTGATTAGTAAATAGTATAAGTAATAGAAGTACTTTTGATCTTTGAATAAAATATAAGGGATGGCCCGAAATTTATTTTACATTCCGTCTAACCGAATTTCGGTGGCTTGAACAGAACTTCGGCATTCAGCCGAATCGATTTAGACGGGCCTCGTGGCGTAGTAGTGTAGCCGATTTCCGTGCACGAGGTCGTGTGTTCGATTCCCACTCAGGACAACTATTTGTGTGATAAACACAGACATTTGTACTGCGTCTGGGTATTTTCTATCTATTATGTGTATGTATTTACAATAGTAGTTCGTATCTATACGGTTCATCACATTTTATTCACATTCATTATTAAATATATTATTAAAAAAGGTAATATGAAAATCTCTCTATTATTTATAAAATACTAGCTGACCCGGCGATCTTCGTACCGCCATATATTTTTTCATGAATACATAGTATATATTGCAATTATAAATTGAGATATAAAGTATCCTATCTCCTAAGTTGAAACAAAACACACAACTTAAAAAAAAAACTAGACGTCGTGGGACGTCTACCAGATGTGAAAACATCGAAATTATTTTGTAGAAATAAAATGATTATAACTTGACAAAGTAATCATCAAGACGAATCAAATGAGTCCAAACTCGATGGGGTTGCGCCGTTTCATTATAGAGTTCCTAAGTCCACCTTCCAGCTCCATCATCAGATCAGCTCCATGTCATCAAAATATTGCATTGTCACGCGATATACATATGCGTGAAAAATTTCAGCTCAATTGGAAACCGGGAAGTGTGTCAAATTTAACTTGCATGATTTGAACGGGACAAGTTTGTTTGATTTGAAAAGCTTCGCCACACTAACAGCCGATTTTACCCTCCCTCCGATTAGATGTTTCACATCAAAAAAGTTAAAATCGGTTCAGTAGTTTCGGAGTTCATCCCGGACAAACATCGTGACACTGGAATTATATATAATAGATATCGTTCTATGCTATGGAGCAGTCTTGTGTCCAAAATTGGATTGTGTACATTATAAAGAAGAAGTAATTACTACCAATAGGTAGGTACTTAAAGTATCATTTAGTACGCCTATTTACACGTTTACTGAAAGTCAGTTTTCGTTGGCACTAATAAACACATAGCTAGTTGCATTCCATAGAATACACGTGGAACAGAAAACAAAACAAACAATAGAATTATATTGCATTTGTAAATGGATCTAAAGTTAAAATATAAATATAAATCTAAACATTTTAGATGTAAGTGCGCCATAAAATGGCAGATGAGCAAAAGGAAGAAAATTTGTTAAAATTTGTACGAGTAAACAACTTAAAATTGTTGTGCACATATTACGTGTGTATTCTTAGCGTACACTGTAACAGTTGTTTAAGATGTGAGTGTGTAGGTACTAGTATAGATTTGGGTAAAACTGTGTCGTTTAAATAATAGCTTTCTTTGTAAAAAATAATAAACTCATTTTAAGAAATCAATACACAGCGAGATGCTTCATAAGTGTATTGATTGTAGCGGAACAAATCATTCTTTCATTTCACATCCGCGCTATAAAATAGTAGGTAAGGAACAGCTTGACAATACTATTAGTATATATGAACCCATAAGCGACGGTTACCACTTACCATCAGGTAGGCGTGACTGTTTGCTACTATAAACGATAAAAAAACTCCTATTGACTCAACTTACAAAATATATTTATGTTACGGAAATTTTCTATTAAAATAAAGTGTTTATGTAAATCTGTTTGGCTTGTCGATTCTGTACCTATTTCTTAGAATTGATTGAAAAAATTGGATGACAAATCGAAACTGATTCAGCAAAATTCAATTTTTTCTAACAAGCAACGAATATTTGATATCTGCAATATTCGATAATGTGATATTCTTTGTGTTATGCTGGGGCAGAAAAGAGGGGGAGGCTGGTACAACTGCCAAAGCCGCGACGAACGCCGGATTCGGGCGGGGCCTTCAGGCCTATCATGCTGCTAGATGAGGCGGGTAAGCTGCTGGAGAGAATCCTCGCTGTTGGCATGGTCCAGCACCTGCACGATGTCCGGCCCGACTTGTCGGACACCTAGTTCGGCTTTCGGACTGGTCGTTCGACAGTCGGCACGATCATGTCCCCGAGGCTCGTCGGCTCGGCGTCCGCCCTTGCACGGCTCATGCCGAATATGTGCGGACCCAACAATGCATGCCAACGGCTCTACGCGAGGGTGGTCCAGTCGATGGCGCTGTACGGCGCTGGACACACGGAACAGGACTCTTCTTCTTCGTCCAGGGTCATATGCGGATACCGCACGGTCTCGATCGAGGCGGCCTGCGCGTTGGCCAGAACCCTCCCGTTGGGCTTGGATGCGGAGGTGCTCGCCGAGGCCTCCCACGAAGGTGCGACGCTCCGTGTGCGGTAGCGTCGCTCAGTAGAGGGTACCCGAAAGGGTAAGCCGCCAGCGGATCACTGAAGTAATGTAACATAGTTCCAGTGGTCCACCAACACAGGCAGAGAGACGGCACACGGAGGTTTTTTTGTTTTGTAAATAAATATTCACGGACATTTGACACAACGTCCTCTGGTGCCACATACATGTACATGTTTAAAAAAAAAAGAACCGTTACCAATCAAGCATTTAATATTCTATTTTCAATTCCTCTAGAAAATGATAATAAATAAACGAGAAAACAAGAATAATATATATACAATGCTAAAGTGGAAGGACGTAGGTACAGGGGGAGACCGAGATTTACCTACCTAGACCAAATTGGTCATGTATTGAAGGAAGGTGGAGTCAGGAGTCTCCGAAACCGGCGAGCGTGTATGAAGAGAGTTATGAATGTTGAGGAAGCGAGAGATGTATGCAAGAATAGAGCCTCTTGGCACTCTGTTCTCTCTGCCTACCCCGCAAGGGTAATGGCGTGATGATAAGTAAGTAAGAAAACAAAGTCTTTTAAAAACAAGCTTTTTATAAGTGCTATAAAAAGAACTTACTTAAATTAAACACAAAGTGAAAAATGTGAAATCGAAAATAATAGTCAGGAGCAGGATTTGAACCTGCATCTTCTGGATACCGTCCAGATGCTTTACCAATTCAGCCATCCTGACAATTGCTCCTGACTGCTAATTTCGATAACACATTCATACTTAACGTCTTTGGGTGACGCCTGCACCATCTGCCGGAAGTATTTTCATACATTATACCGACCAGGTAAACTTAATTTTACAATTAAGATTTTACCTAATAATGACGCAAACCCTATAAATATTTATATATATTTTTAGCATTTGACATGCTTAGCACTATACATTATAATAATGTATAGTGCTAAGCATGCAATGCTAAGCATAATACATATAATAATACTTCCGGCAGATGGTGCAGGCGTCACCCAAAGACGTTAAGTATGAATGTGTTATCGAAATTAGCAGTCAGGAGCAATTGTCAGGATGGCTGAATTGGTAAAGCATCTGGACGGTATCCAGAAGATGCAGGTTCAAATCCTGCTCCTGACTATTATTTTCGATTTCACATTTTTCACTTTGTGTTTAATGTATAGTGCTAAGCATGTCAAATGCTAAAAATATATATAAATAACTTACTTAAATGATAAAAATAATCCGTTCGTGTTACAGTCTCAAGATTTTTAAATAAAAGCGTATTCCACTCTCTTTATCACGCAATAATGGCAGGGAAGTGTGTTACACAGAGATATTTAATAATCTGGTCTAACACACATAATATTTTTTATCGGCAAATAACATAAGCCACTGACAGTTTTTTTTTGCCCGTGTGACGGACTTAGAATACAAGTGTCACCACCCCATTCTTTCCCACGAGTGTCGTACGAGGCGACTAAGGGAAGTAAGCAATTATCACCCATTGCATTACTGGTGGTAGGGCTGCCACCAGGGCAGCCCGAACGGGTTGGTACCACCATCTCCCGTGTGACCGGCCCTGAAGCACATCAGTGTGTTTTGGTTGTAGCAGCAGATAGCCGTTTATTCTTTCATTTCATATTGTGAAATGAAATAGTGAGCAGCGGCTTGACAATACTCCCGGTATAGTCGAGTCCATGAGCGACGATTACCATTTACCATCAAGTAGCTCGTCTGCTACCATACGCAATAAAAAAAAACTATATGGTTGTCTGTAAAGTCGGTTTACGGACGATAATTTTACGTGATAACGTCATACATATATGTTTTCTGAGAGTTTCAAAAATAATGCATCATTCGCCATACATTTTTTGGAACGTGACACGTAGCTGGTGTTCATCGATTTATAAGACGTTATCACGTCAAAAAAGTTAACAATTTATGTAAAAATTATGGATTTTTTATTGACTTATTCCCACACTAGGTAGCATTGATTAATACCGCTGAAAATTTTCATTATTACAGTGACCTGTACGTAAATATGCCGTGTGGGGCCAGATTTAGAATTGTCCCACCCCTTTCCACCCTTGGGAGTCGTAAGAGCCGACTGAGGGAATACCGGGGGAGTGGGCAGCAGCACTCCTTCGAGTATTAACAACAGCCACTGCGATCGCCAACCCACCTGCCACGGCACTATCCCCTATTCTTGGGGAGGCCTATGTCCAGCAGTGGACGTTAAAAGGCTGATGGATGGATGAATGGATGTACGTAAATAGATCCGGCAGATGGCGTGGGTGTCTACTAAGATAATATAATATATGTAAGAAAGAATATGACGTGGAAATTATTAATATATAAACTATATGGTTGTCTGTGGTTTACGGACGATAATTTTACGTGATAACGTCATGAAGAAATTAGGTTTGTACTTTTAAACAATGTTATACTGATAGAAATCATATGGTACATATAAAAAGGTACAATCGCGCGCGCGGCTATGTAATAATTGAGATACACGCGTTGCCCGGGCCGCGTTCGGGCGAAGAATGTCAGTCTGAGTCATGACCTCATGACTCATGAGTTATGTCAAGTCATGTCAGTCATGTCTGTCGTGGGCCTCGTTGGGCCGGCCACCTCCCTCCCGCAAACGCTCTTCAGCCCGCGCCTCTCTTGTTGCATCGATCGCCATACATTTTTCGGAACGTGAGTTTTTTTCGTGCTTGTAGCCGGGCCTTCATCGATTTATAAGACGTTATCACGTTAAAAATATAAATACTTTGGAAAATCCATAAGTGCACGCCTCATAAGCTTCATTTTCACAATAAAATTGATTATTTGATAAATAACTAATAAAGTATTGGTCTTACTAAGTAGGTAGTTTTCAATAAATCACATAGATAGCGCTAATTTCAAAAAGTACTAATGTGGTTCTCATGTCTTATACGCCATCTAGCGCAAATTTTAAGAAGTACTACTATATTGGTCTATAGAAGTAGTTCTCACGAAATAAGGTATAGCACTGGTTTTAGTGTACCACTGTACCATCGAATTGACCGTAAATATTCACTATTTTTTTTTTTGTTTATTCAATAACCTTTAAACCACATCGAATCAGACCGTGAAAAGTGATAGGACTCTATTCGTAATAATACTGAAATTAAAAGAAAAAAAAAACTCGATTAGTAAAGTATTTCGGTCGTTATCGTGTTAACATACATTCTTACAACACATGGACGTCCAAGACATAACTTTTTTAACTAGTTTAAATAACAAAAATGGCACAAAAAATATCATGAGTGTTAAAAATAGTGTTTTTTCTTGATATGTTTGTATATATATTATTTTACAAGTGCAATATATGATAAATAGAGACATTTTAAGTTTGAAAAATCAGTTGTTCTGCGTAAAACGAGAGCAGTACCCACCTTAACGCTTCGCTTATAAGGCGTGCAATATAGCTTCGGGCGGACTACAATAGCTGGCAGAACTTTACCTGTATTAATGTAACACTTACTATTTATTGGTACATAATTTTAGAACTCTTGTTTGTTTGTTTGTTCGCACATCAAAAACTACTAGAAAGATTTTCATGAAACTAAAATATAGCATCACGCCTGTATCCCCAAAGAAGTAAGCAGAGGTGATACACAGCCACGGTTCGCCAACTATGTTTAAGTCCCACGTAATAGGGGGTGAGCCTATTGCCGTCTACCGGGCACATTTCCAAACTCCAGGCTGCAGAGAGTACCACCGAAGGAATGTGTCACCACGGAAGGAATGTAACATAGTTCCAGTGGCCCGCCAACAAAGGCGGAGAAACGGCACACGGCGGGTTTCTTTAGTGGGACCACACTACCCTGTTCGTTGCCCCGAACGACGGGGTGTGCGGTTAGGAACATATTTTCCCGCCTTAACAAAAAAAAAAATGCTGCTACTGAGATTTTTTCTTTTTACGAAAAAGCTCAATAGCACCGCCGGGAATCGGACCCGAGACCTCATGATCAGGAGTCGCTCACATTATCGCTGCACCAACGAGGCAGCAAGTTAAAATATTAATTTAATTTAATTTCGTTGAAACTATAGTAATATATAAAAAATACATAATTTTATGGCTTTTTTCATAGTATAATAGGTGAGCACTGAGAAAGGATTTTACGCAAATCCTAATCAAAGTGAATTTATTACTATGACGCAAGCGAAGCTGCAGGCGATATCTGAGTATTATATAAACTAGTACTTTATTCATGATGATATACATGATCAAAGTACAATTCACTATTAGAACGTAATCCACTTTTTCAACTTACTTATCATCACGACATCTTCCTTGCGGGGTAGGCAGAGAGAACAGAGTGCCAAAAGGCTCTGTTCTTGCATACATCGCTAGCTTCCTCAACACTCATAATTCTTTTCATACACGTTCACCGGTTTCAGCGACTCCTGACTCCAACTTCCTTCAATACATGACCGATTTGGTCTATGTAGGTGAGTCTCGGTCGTATTGTATATCTTCTTAACTAATCGCACGTCCGGCATTCCACATGTCCGAACCCAAGCATTCCCTTACGTATCTTTACACTAATACTCTCGTTCATACCTACTCGCTCTATAAACTCTACTCGAACAACCTACAATGATTAAATACAGAAGTTAGCAGAAAAAGTAGTATTAATTATAACTTCAGTTATTTCGAAGTCTACCAGAAGAATATAAAAAGTAAATGTAATTAATCTTAAATAACAAGAAAAAGTATAATACCTTACTTTGTATCGTTTCTTATATAACCTTTATTATTACTCGAGCGGCAATGCCCTATTAACTCTAAGTACAATATAAAACTAACTTCTTAGTGTCAGATTTTCTTCACACAATAATATAGAAAAATGAATGCTGGTTTGCAAAATAAAAAGAAGCTTTTTAAACACGAGACATTCTTTATATTATCTACTATCTACTGCTACCCGCAACTTCGTCTGCTTGGAATTTAGATATTTTCTTTTTAGTCTGCTTGGAATTTAGATATTTTCGTAATTATTTTTCCAAAAAGAAAAGCAATGGTTCCCGTCTCTTGAACCCGTTACGTGAGTCCCGTCCAAATTGGTCCATCCATTCAGAAGATTAGCCGTGGATGTGTATCCGACGTATATACTTATCTATTTGAATCGGTATTCATTCGAAATTTCATGTTTTTTTTTTTACGCGGAGCCCCAATTATTTTTCTAAAATAAAAGTAGCCTAAGTTACGCCTTGTAATGAAAGCCATTTAATAGTGAAAGTGGAAAATGTACTCGTAAAATCAAAAATAACAGTCACGAGCAGGATTTGAACCTGCACCTCCTGGATACCGTCCAGATGTTTTGCCAATTCAGCTATCGTGACAACCTCCCTCGTCACCTAGGACGTTAAGTATGAATGTGTTATCGAAATTAGCAGTCGAGGGCAGTTGTCACGATGGCTGAATTAGCAAAGTATCTGGACGGTATCCAGGAGATGCAGGTTCAAATCCTGCTCGTGACTGTTATTTTCAATTTCACATTTTCCATTTTGTGTTTAATAAAAAGTTATTAGTTATGTTATCTTGGAGGAGCTTCACCCTAGAGAACACGTCTCCAGGTGTCAGATAGAAGAATGCCTGGCAGATATGCCACGTAAGAGGAAAATAAAATACCTCCCGCGCACCAAGAGGCCATGGATGGACACTTCGTTAACAAACCTCAGCAGAGAACTTCTGCGGCGTATTTGAAAGCGAGGTCTTTGCAATGCTGAGTCTTTAGGCCAGAAGGGACATTAGCGAAAGCATTCTACTAAGGATCAACGGCAGCGCCCACATCTTATTGTAACGTACAACCTTGGAGTGGTCACAAGCAGCCGCAAAACCTACAGTCAAAATACCTGCTTTTAATTAATGTAAATAAAGGTAAAATTTTAATAGCGAATACAGCTAGATGGCACCCCAGAAGCGACGATGATGATGAGAAAAATGCGCTGAGAAGATTGTGCATAAAAGCGACCATACCGGGCTCTAGACTATTTTCCAAACTTATATTATTGTAAGTTTAATAAATAATGTGTAAAAGTGGTTGCATTTTACTCATGAAATATTTGTGTATGTTCATAAGTGTTGCAAGGGATATAATAAAGCTTAACGTGTGTTCGTGTTGCCTTCAAAACTCCATAGAAGCTTTCATTAAAGTCGCCATCGCTTTACTGAGGCATACAGACTTAACAATGGTTAATTTTGTTTGACTTTGACTGTGACTTGTCTGACCAATAATTTTTACTAAACTTACTTGATGCAACATGAAACTTGACACTGACAACAATAGTTTAGGCTGATTGCCATAAGCATAAAAAAGAAGAAGAAGAGTAAGTAATATTTCCCATATGATAATATAATATATACTTTAGTAATAAACTCTAGGCTATCTAGGTATCTGGTAAAATCATATATGAGATAAAGCAGTCCATATACTACCCCACCAGGCACTCGGATGGAATGCGGCTTCGCCGCCCGCTTTGCCTCAGTTACCGCGTTCGTCTTAGTACGGTTCGCAGCATCGACACATTCACACGTTTTACCCTAATAATTTCTGTACTTTTTATCTTATTTCGTTACAAGAGCATCAAAAACAACAAATTTAACGGTTAGATTATGTCATATTCAAAAACTAAAGTCCTAATAAATTTAGTTTTTCACTCATATAGCTATTTTAGTTTTTAACCATGTTAATGGACTTTTGGTAACTCTATTTTCATTATTATTTTTTTGCTATTCGTACCCGAAATATGTGCGTGTGACGTCACTTTTTATAGGTGCCTAGTTGGCTTGGTGGAGTATTAAAACGAAAATGCATATTGTATGTAAAAATCTAGAAATCAGAATGTATGTTTTAATGATTCATAAAAATCATGAAGAAGTTTAATATATTAGATCTGTGCAAAGCCAAGCTGGGTAAGTTTGTAAACAAAATGTAAAACGAAGCGCCAGTAATTACACTAACAAAGTGTTGCCATTATCTGGTGGCTGTAAGCTGATGTGTTAAGTACACAGTTTTATATTAAAGCGGGTGAGGGAAACTCGTACATGTTGTATTTTTACTTATATTCATCTTTAATTATTTGCAGATATTCTATTTTTTGATTTGACATCGTAAACAATATAAAGATTAAGAATTTATTAGTTGCCTATATCAGACAAAAAAACATGTAAAATTACTGCCAGTAAAAATTTGTAACTAAAATATTCGCAGGCTTTAGTATATATCTACTAATAAAATGTTCAATATTCGTATCTGTGACATATGTTGTAAAATATGTGAAATATCGGGCAAGTTCCAAATAAACGTGGTGAAACGGGCATTTTATGTTTTTGTTGAGATAACATGGCATAAGAGAAAGAATTCCTGCGTCGTGAACAACCTCTCTTTATCAAGATAGAGTGAGATTGTCTTTCAGCCTTTTTCAGCAAATACAAGTATTTTTTTGTTCTAAATTTGAAATTACTTTTGTTTTTACCTAGTCTAGGAAAAGTTTATCGGTGTCTCAGCATGGAGGCTGGCTCGACTTTTTTTCAAAAAATTTACAGCCAGTGTCACTTACTCATGATGACAGAGGATTCTAACAATACAATATATACCGAAGTCAGCATTTAAAAAGGTACACTTCTTTTTTAACGCATTCGTGTGAAAATACATGTTGAAAGACTGATTATTTTTTTAATCTTATGTCTTGACCTAAGAGTTGTAATCAGAATGAATATTAACAAGCCATTGCTTATTTTCCAAAAAATAGTAAAATACAAAATAAAGCTCAGAATCGTAAACAACGTAGATATTTACACATATCTTTCATTCGTTGCACATAGTGAATGCATATTATGATGAATAAAGTTAGAGTATATTCTAGAGTACTTTATCTACAAGAACATTTGGAGCCAATAGATGTTGATTCTATGCCAAGTGTTGAGTAGTTTTGTCTTCCAAATTGGTTAACTGATTGATAAGTTTGAGTTCATCCACGTGTAGTTTTATAAAATCAGGGATGTAAACACCACGATAACTATTCTATCTGGACTGCACAGATGGCCGAGTGGTTGAGATATCGACATCCCGTGCCAAGAGTCGCGTGCTTCCATAATTAAATTAAAAATATAACAATATAAATATATATTATATTAATTACTGTTATATTACAGCGGATGCCGTACGAGGCGACTAAGGGAAGTAAGCAATTATCATCCATCGCATTACTGGTGGTAGAGCTGGGTACCAAGAGAGTAGTCTCTTGCTATCGGGCCCGAACGGGTCGTTACGTCATTATGTAGAAGAAGATCTTCTGCTACAGCCAAATTTTTCTTCTTCTTTCATTTCATATCTAAGAAATGAAATGGTGCGCAGCAGCATGATAATGCTCTCGGTATAATTGAGAACGCGCGCGACGACGTTGTGAGACGGTTGTTGTTTTTTAAAAGCTTTTATTTAATTTGAAATGTTTTTACGGTTGAGAATGAGATATCTTGTACTGTTAACGGCATTTTGTTAAGTAAACAAGCTAGGACAATCTTAAATTCCCTGAGGATAAAACAAGGACGTTGTTCTTAGTAACCTACACTAAGTAATTGTCATTCTTCAGTTAGTTAGTACTTTATTTATATTTTTGTTTCAAATAGAGTATCTTTCTCGGTTCCTATGTACTTAACACTATTCAAATAATACTACCAACTAGGGGCATCACTCGCGCGTAGGTAGAGAGGAAGGATAAAAAATACTTTGGAAAATCCAAAAGTGCACGCCTCATAATCTTCATTTTTCATAATAAAATTGATTATTTGATAATAAACTTAAATGTATTGGGCCTTACTAAGTAGTTTTCAATAAATCACATAGATAGCGCTAATTTCAAAAAGTACTAATATGGTGCTCATGTCTTATACGGCATCTAGCGATAATTTTAAGAAGTACTACTATATTGGTTCTATAGAAGTAGTTCTCACGAAATAAGGGATAGCACTGGTTTTAGTGTACCACTGTACCATCGAATTGACCGTAAATATTCACAATTTTTTTGTTTATTTAATAACATTAACCACATCGAATCAGACCGTGAAAAGTGATAGGGCTCTGTTCGTAATTATACTAAAGCGTAAGAGAAAAAAAGACTCGATTAGTAAAGTATTTCGGTCGTTATCGTGTTAATATACATTATCCGAACATACCTACAGACACACAGACGTCCAAGACAGAACTTTTTAAACAGTTTTTAACTAGTTTAACTAACAAAAATGGCATCAAAAATATCATGAGTGTTAAAAATAGTGTTTTTTCTTGATATGTGTGTGTATATATTATTTTACAAGTGCAATATATGATAAATAGAGACATTTTAAGTTTGAAAAATCAGTTGTTCTGTGTGAAACGAGAGTAGTACCCACCTCAACGCTTCGCTTATGAGGCGTGCAATAAATCGACGCTAAAGGCTGGACAGCAAGAACAGTTATTATATGTCACGTAGTCAATTCTCAGATATGTATCGACTGTTTGTAATGTGGGAAATTGAGCGATTTTATCGCCTGTCACGACACGAAACTATACTGTGTCGAGGTCGACACTAAAATAGTGCTGTTGGGATATTCGATCTAATATTGAGTATCAACATTATTCATATTTATGATGATACATAGATACATACTCAATCATGTTAGTGATAACATATCACTGACAATCTTGAATGATCGCAAAACAGCACAAAGCTCAGAAGGTACGACTAAGTCACGAATCTGTGAGTCACTAACTATTCTTAACATGCTTCTCATTTTTAAACGTTCACGTACGTTTCACTTACTTCTAAATATCGGAATAAATTGAAACTTTGCACACTTATTACGGAACAATGGCAATACGATATTTTAAGAAGTTTGTCCGTTTTTTTTTTTGATGTGAAACATCTAATGCGGAGGGAGGAGGTCTGTTAGCCTGGCGACGCTTTTATTTTACTTGTCCCGTTCAAATCTTGCATGAATTTGATACACTTCCCGGTTTCCCATTGAGTTGAAATTTTACACGCATATGTACCTATATCGCGTGACAATGCAATATTATGATGATATGGAGCTGATCTGATGATGGAGCTGAAAGGTGGACATGGGAACTCTATAATGAAACGGCGCAACCCTATCGAGTTTGGACTCGTTTGATTTGTCTTGACGAGTACTTTGTCTTTAGATGGTATCCAGGGTCTGATGATGAAGCTGGAAGCTGGCCACAGTAACTCTATAATGAAACGACGCAACCCCATCCAGTTTGGACTCGTTTGATTCTTCTTGATAAAATTATCGCTAATGCTAGGTGTTGACTTTTGAAACAGATTTTATTGTCACACTACGCGCGCGCTTCTGTAGATACCTACATCGGCGATCGGTCTATGCGCCGACGCATATCAAATGCTAAAAATATATATAAAAATATCTAAATATTTGAAGGGTTTGCGTCATTATTACGTAAAATCTTAATTGTAAAATTAAGTTTACCTGGTCGGTATAATGTATGAAAATACTTCCGACAGATGGCGCAGGCGTCACCCAAAGACGTTAAGTATGATGTGTTATCGAAATTAGCAGTCAGGAGCAATTGTCAGGATGGCTGAATTGGTAAAGCATCTGGACGGTATCCAGAAGATGCAGGTTCAAATCCTGCTCCTGACTGTTATTTTCGATTTCACATTTTTCACTTTGTGTTTAATAAACAAAAATAGTTTAAATATGTATGATCGATTCAATCATACACAAAAACCAGCGCTATCTACCTTATTTAGTGAGAACTACTTCTATAGAACCAATATAGTAGTACTTTTTAAAATTAGCGCGATCTATATAAGACATGAGAACCACATTAGTACTTTTTGAAATTAGCGCTATCTATGTGATTTATTGAAAACTATTTAGTAAGACCAATACATTTTTAGTTACTTATTCAATTTAAATTACCACCCAATTCAACAGTAGTGACACCTTGAAAGATCTTGAGACAGTACAAGAGCTTTGGCACATGAGAACGAGTGTATCTACCACGGAGTACGGAAACTATTTTTCCGTACTCCGTGGTATCTACATACTTATACTCGTATTATATACACTTTTACAAATAATAAATTTTATTGTGAAAAATCAAATTACGTAATAATTTGTGTGCACTTTAGAATTTTCCAAATTTTTTTTAGAATGATGTTACTTTAACCACAGCAATCGTTACCATAGCAACGGTTGACATGTGTAGTTTGTGCTGTTGTGTTTGGATGTCCGAATACGATAGCAGATAAAAATATATATTTTGGATAGGAGTTTCGTAAAATCCGAGCGAGCGTCTACGTCGCGAAAGGAGTATCTTTTCAGATCAGATTTCCTTGTTAATAAAAGATAGTGGTGGCGATTCTGAGCAAGCGGTTCTGCAGCTTTTCGCTAGATTCGAACGATATTTTCTGTTCTTCGATCAACCGTATAACGTTTCGATTTGTTTCCTATTTTAAGCGCATCAGCTTATAATGAATCCATTTAAGCGCATTACCTATATTCGTATTCCAAAACTGATGTTGGCATTGATTTCAAATCAATTGAATATTATTGAAGATAATAGAATTGTTTGTTCGTACCGGTGGAATTTCCTAGATGAATTGTTGCAAGCTTGTTGTTCGTCTGATGATTAATTTTATCGAATGGAACTAAATAACAAACTCGAGGCGCAATATTGCTTCAAATATAAACTTGCTAAATACAACAACCCCGTTTAGAAGTTTGCGCGAGAAAACAACGTTAAATCATGTCTAAGCCTTTTATTGTGAGAGTTTCTATTTATTATTCTGATAAAAAACATTCAGTTATATTTACTAGTGTCGGCCCGAGATTTCGTCTACGTGGAATTAATAATAAGGCTATTGAGACTGATTATAATTTAAAGAAAAAAAGTTAATAATTAATAGTATCTAATATTTAAATATCTAAAATATTTTGATTTAATCATACCTATTTTATAAGAAATAATTAATCATCTTAAAATATTATAAATAACACACATGACGTGACTACGAACGCCGTATGACGTCATGGACCGTGTTGCATGAAACTGACTAGAGACCACACACTAACAGCGGTTCGTGACGTAAGTAATTGAGCGGTTTTGCAGGATATTTAAAAAATACATTTGTTTTAAACACAAAGTTAAAAATGTGAAATCGAAAACAACACGAGCAGGATTCGAACCTGCATCTCCTGGATACCGTCCAGATGCTTTGCCAATTCAGCCATCGTGACCCTTGCTCCTGACTGCTAATTTCGATAACACATTCATACTTAACGTCTTTGGGTGACGCCTGCACCATCTGTCGGGGTATTTTCATACATTATACCGACCAGGTAAACTTAATTTTGCAATTAAGATTTTACCTAATAATGACGCAAACCCTATAAATATTTAGATATTTTTATATATATTTTTAGCATTTGACATGCTTAGCAACATACATTAAACACAAAGTGAAAAATGTGAAATCGAAAACAATAGTCACGAGCAGGATTCGAACCTGCATCTCCTGGATACCGTCCAGATGCTTTCACATTTTTCACTTTGTGTTTAATGTATGTTGCTAAGCATGTCAAATGCTAAAAATATATATATATAAATATCTAAATACATTTGTTTATCAATTTTCTCTATTTCTTTTATTTGTAAATTATTTTTTTGTTGTGTGTTTATCTGAGAAATATAAAGCATAACAAATAAATTATTTTTTAATAAAAAAATAACCGCCTTTAAAAGACACAGGATTAGTTCCTAAAAATAATTCGATCTATTACTTACGATTTCCATGCTAGACACCTACTGATGTGTTTGAAGTCAGTGCCGAAAATGATGTTAATGTTATTATAAGTATATTATATATATGTACATATATTATAGTGTTTTTGATCTATATTTTTTAGCATTTGACATGCTCCGTTACTTTTTAAAGTACAAATTATTTGTGAATAAGGAAAAAGAGATTTTTTGTACTGGCGGGAATCGAACCTGCGCCTTTTCCAATCCGGGGAAGTGCTCTGAACCACTGAGCTATAGTACAGATCTTTCGATCATCCCAATCTACTTATCACATTTTGTCTTTATAACCAACGCCATCTATCGGAAGCATTTACATGCATTAAACCAATATTACTAGTTTAATTTTACAATTAAAATTCATACTATTTGATGGCGCGATTTTCTAAACATTTTTGATCTATATTTTTTAACATTTGACATGCTCCGCCACTTTTTAAAGTACAAATTATTTATGAATAAGGAAAAAGAGATTTTTTGTACTAGCGGGAATCGAACCTGCGCCTTTTCCAATCCGGGGAAGTGCTCTGAACCACTGACACATGAGCTATAGTACAGATCTTTCGATCATCCCAAAATGTGATAAGTAGTCACATTTTGTCTTTATGACCAACGCCATCTATCGGAAGCATTTACATGCATTAAACCAATAAAAAGTGGTTCAGAGCACTTCCCCGGATTGGAAAAGGCGCAGGTTCGATTCCCGCTAGTACTAAAAATCTCTTTTCCCTTATTCACAAATAATTTGTACTATATTATAGTGTTTGTTATTTTTGGACTAGGCTTTGTTTTATTATATATAATATGGGTATGCCAAACTAAACGCACTACTCCAATGAGCCAGAGAGGTTTCGAAGCAAACGAAAAAATATCATCGATGATGATGAATTTTTTAGAATTTTGTTGTATTTTTAAAAACCACTCGATCGATTTTTATAAAATTTAAATGGGACCACCTCTGAAGTAGATCCTACCAAAAATAAACATTCACAATTGGCAGAATAATCGCGTTGTTACGCGTACATACAAAAAAAATACAGCCAAATCTAGAACCTCCTCCTTTTCGAAGTCGGTTGAAAATGAGTAAAAGTCCCAATTGTGTCCGGAGATAAGTTATGAAATGACTCCCACCTATTGAATAAATAATAGGTTAACTAAATTTACTAGTCCAGTACACTAGCACCGTAATACAGAAAAATAGCTGCAACATAAAGCAGTCCTAACTAGTGTTGAAGTCCAGCAGGCTTACCATGTACTCTTATTGCGATCCAGTTTAGGACCCAAACTGACCTGAATCGCAATTTTGTACCATGACGTGTGAAAGACGTCCTTTGTTTTTTGCTGAATGAGTACATAATCTGAATCGCAAACATGGCATCTTTATATTGAAATTCGTACCATGAACTTACTTGACAATCTAAACAAGATCGCTCAATTAGACGTACGAAATACAACAACACACCTATTTTTGAATTGCGTCGGAATTGAATCGCTAGCTAAGAGTTTATGGCAGGCCTGCAGATCAGAAATACTAATATTCAGCTATTAAGCGTTACACGGGTATTACTAGGTACAATGTTTATTCATTACTAGAACCCATACTTTATTTAACCATGTCCTTTGATAGAATATGACAAAACATCTGTCCGCTAAAGCGGTGTTTTCAATTAGTTTTATGTTATTATGAATAACGGGGCTAGTCCAAACATTTAAACATACCAACTTTCACATTTATGATATTAATAAGGAGTTACTTGTCATGCATTCTGGGAGAGTGCTTCGAGTTTTGTGTTAACTTTGGAATACAAATAACTAGCAATAATATAACACTGTCGTTTGAGTAATGGAATATGTAGCATGCTAAGTAAATATACTACAAAAACAAGACAGTATGTTCATTTTATAGTAGTGTTGGTGTTTTAGATGCACATAAATAACAATATATAAATAGATCATGTTTTTGAATAGTTCTCAGTGTCCAAGGGTCAATAAAATAAGCAAAACAGTATAATAAATAATGTTAATAAAGCTGGAAAAGATAAAATTAAACTGCCAAATGTAGTGTTGCTGTGGTAGCGTTCAAAAAAGAGGATTTCACTTGTGTATCAATTTAGTACGCCGTGTGGGGCCGGCACCAAGAATAGCTCCACCCCGTCTCTTCCTATGGGAGTCGTAAAAGCCGACTAAAGGATTACCGGGGGACCGGGCAGCAGCGTTCCCCTGTGTACTAAAAACATCCACTGCGATCGCCAACCCGCCTGCCAAGCGTGGCGATTATGGCAATACCCCCCATATGAGTGCACACACACACACATCGGCCCCCAGTCACGGCAGCTCCGCTATTCCGGGGCCTAACGGTAGCGGGCCCGGTAACGGCGGAGCAGGGGGTGCTAAGAATCTCCGGTCGCGATCCGGCTACCAGAAACGACTTCTGGCCCTGGTAACGCACAACGTCAGGACACTGAGGACTGACGAGAGGATCACCGCGCTGGAAGAGGAGCTGAGCAAGATCCGATGGGACGTTGTAGGATTATCAGAAGTGCGAAAACAGGGTGAGGGCACGATAATCCTCCAGTCGGGTAACTTGCTCTTCCACCGGGAGGGCGACCAACAGTCCCAGGGTGGTGTCGGGTTTATCGTTCGCAAGTCTCTCATAGGTAACGTGGAGAAGATTGAGAGTGTGTCGAGTAGGGTAGCGTACCTTATACTCAGAATAGCCAAAAGGTATTCGCTGAAGGTCATACAGGTTTACGCACCGACCTCGACACATTCCGACGACGAAGTGGAGGCCCTTTACGAGGACATCTCGAAAGCCATTCACGCGTCTAAAAGTCACTTCACGGTGGTTATGGGAGATTTCAACGCAAAACTAGGCATAAGGAGAGACGATGAGCTGAAGGTGGGGCAATATGGATTTGGGCAGAGGAACCACAGGGGCCAGATGCTGTCTGATTTTCTGGAGAAGGAAGGCCTCTTTATGATGAATTCCTTCTTCAGGAAACAGCCCCAGCGAAAATGGACCTGGATTAGCCCTGATGGTTCAGTGAAAAATGAGATCGACTTCATCTTAACGGACAAACGACAGATATTCAATGATGTCTCAGTGATCAGCAGGATTAAAACTGGGAGTGATCACCGCTTAGTTAGAGGCATACTGAATCTAAATATGAAAGTCGAGAGGTCACGCTTGATGAGGTCTACGCTCCGACCAACACGTGCTCAATACCAGAACTCCGAAAACTTTCAGCTCGAACTACAAAATCGCTTTCAATGCCTAGACGAGTGCGATTCAGTGAACGATATGAACAACAGGTTCGTGGAAACTGTCCAAGCGGTCGGGTCGACCCTTTTTAAGACCAGTCGCGTCAATAGGACTCAAAAGCTTTCGGACCAAACTCTTAAGCTCATAGCGACACGGACAGAAATGACGGTGCAGTCTTCGGCTGATTGGTCCAATCAGAGGCGACTAAACAGACAGATCTCCAAGTCTATGCGACGAGACATTCGCCGATTTAATACCTTGCGTATTAAAGAGGCGATAGAGCGGAACCAAGGTTCCAAAGTGTTCGCAAGAGATCTGTCTGTTGGGAAAAGCCAGTTGACCAAGCTGAAGACCAATGATGGTACTGTTGTTTCTTCCAAAGATGAGTTATTAAGAGAGGTCCACGAGTTCTATGGACAGTTATACAGATCCCAGAACCCTGTTGTCAGCTTGGTCCATGAGCCCAGATCCAAGCTAACTCGGCACTATACCGAAGATATCCCGGACGTCAGCCTGTACGAGATCAGAATGGCTCTCAAACAACTAAAGGACGGAAAGGCACCGGGAGACGACGGAATTACTATAGAGCTTCTGAGGGCAGGCGGAAAGCCGGTCCTCAAAGCCCTTCAGAGGCTATTCAATTCCGTCGTTCTCGGGGGCGACGTTCCAGAATCGTGGACCAGGAGCTTGGTGGTGCTGTTCTTCAAGAAAGGTGACAGAACCCTCTTGAAGAATTACAGACCCATCTCGCTCTTGAGCCATGTCTATAAGTTGTTCTCGAGGGTCATTACAAATCGACTCACGCGCAGGCTTGACGACTTCCAGCCTCCCGAACAAGCCGGTTTCCGAAAAGGCTATAGTACCGTAGACCACATACATACGCTGCGCCAGATTATACAGAAGACCGAGGAGTATAATCGGCCTCTGTGTCTAGCGTTTGTGGACTACGAGAAAGCCTTCGATTCGATCGAAACTTGGGCGGTGCTGCAATCCCTTCAGCGGTGCCAAATTGACTATCGATACATCGAAGTGTTGAAGTGTTTGTATAGAAACGCCACTATGTCTGTCCGAGTTCAGGACAAGAGCACGAAACCGATCCAACTGCAGAAAGGTGTTAGACAGGGAGACGTCATGTCCCCGAAACTCTTCACCACTGCATTGGAAGATGTTTTCAAGCTCTTGGACTGGACCGGATTAGGCATCAACATAAATGGCGAATACATCACTCACCTTCGATTTGCAGATGATATCGTGGTCTTGGCAGAATCACTGGAGGACCTTGGTACCATGCTCAACGACCTCAGCCGTGTCTCCCGACTAGTGGGTCTAAAAATGAACATGGTCATGTCTAATATCCATGTCATTTCAGCACCGGTTCTGGTCGGGAGCTCGCTTCTCGAAGTTGTCGACCACTATGTATACCTGGGACAAACTGTCCAGTTAGGTAGGCACAACTTCGAGAAAGAGGTCGATCGACGAATCCAGCTCGGCTGGGCAGCGTTCGGGAAGCTGAGGGAGATCTTCTTGTCCAATATTCCACAGTGTCTGAAGACGAAGGTCTACGACCAGTGTGTGTTACCAGTGATGACTTACGGCACAGGACCGTTCACTGTGGCGTTCTCTTGGGGAGGCCTATGTCCAGCAGTGGACGATAAAAGGCTGATGGATGGATGGATGATCAATTTAGTATATCAATCGATATACTGATATAGAAATGTTCTATATTATTTTTCCTCGAATATATTTTTTTTATTAATTCATTCTTTTATATAAATGATTAATAATGAAACTAAACATTTAGTTTTATTTTTATTTATCAATCCAAATGAGCATTCATTCTATTGTAAATCGACTAAAGTAATCGATTTCCTTCATCATTTCTTCTTTAATCTTTTTTCGATTCCTAGATTGAAAAATAAGCTAGATTTTTTAATTTTATATTAGAAAAATATTGCCAATTTTTTAAAGAATATTTCAACTTGTTAACTTCAGGCCCAAACATCCCACCACTGAAGGAATGTAACGTAGTTTCAGTGGCCCACCAATAAGGCGTAGAGACGGCACACGGCGGGTTTATTTAGTGGGTGAGGGCCCCACACTACCCTGTTCGTTGCCCCGGTTGACGGGGTGTGCGGTTAGGAACATTTTTTCCCACCTTAACAAAAAAAAGAAAGGCTCTAAAATCCCATTCTCCTTTCTTATAATGTTTAAATTGTTATGGTACTTAATTGTAATGGGAAACCAGCTTAATATGCCAATAAACCCTTGCTATACAAAAAGAGTACCTACTTATAACGTAAAACACCATTATGATAAATAAAATTAAATTTGCATTTTTTTTATTTGTTTGTTTCTTGTTATTTTTCGTCATTTCTCATAATAAAATTACAATAAAATGTCTTTAAATTTAAAACAATATGACAATTGCGGTCCGCTTTCCTTTATATAGTCCCCCTGTGCCCCCTGAAGGCCAAAAGGTAGCCAACCCATGGCCTAGATTATAAACTAATTATTAAGTTTATGGGCGCGTCTCCCCAATAAACGTTAAAGTTTGGCGAGTACATTGAAGCTTACAATATGTACTATGTCATTGAGATAAATAAATTAAAAAAAAAACCATCTGGAAATCAGAACAACGACAACCCTAGGTGAACCTAAGCGAAAAATGCGGATGACGTCATCCGCATTTTTGAAAAATGCTGATGACGTCATCCGCATTTTACCAGATAGCTAATATATGCCTGACTGCAGCGCGTGCTTACGGAAGAGTGAACGCAGTCCTAAACAAATTCATACAGATCGAACAAAAATGCCTGCCTGCGCTGCATACGGCGCGGATAAATGGACGCGTAGCTTAAACGTATATTTATGTTAGTTAAGGGGATTTGATCTCGTGCCAAAACAAACAAACCTGTGTGTTTATTGACAAACGACTCTTATTATTACCGATCAAAAAGAACATACTTATTGATTTGTAAACAATGATAAAGGGCATCTGTTTAACATCTGGTGTAAATCGCGAAAACAAAGCTGTGTAAGTAAATCTTGCAAGATGAGAAGGAAGTTTGGATCAGCTGACGTGGATAAATCAAACTTGACTTTTTATTAGTTCTTGTTATTAGTACAATGTAGTTAAGAGCTGATCAAAGAAGCTGTGTTATTGCCCCTAAAGGCAGGTTTGTATTAGTTATCAAAAATACATTTTAGTATTTAGTGTTGAAAACACATCCCAAAAAATTTTATAAGAATTCTTTCAGTGAACTCGGCTTCTGAGGTATAAACTTTACGAAACTTCACTATACATAGATATCAACACTAAAATCCATTATAATATAATACTAGTAGACCCGGCTACGCATTGCTGTGACCCACTTACTGTAGATTATCCCACGGGAACCATCCCTTTTTTTGGGATAAAAAGTATCTTGAATCCTTTTCTGTGGATCGGATTATGCGAATGTAAAATTTTATGATGTTAGGAAGAACGGTATAAAATATGACACGAACGTTTAATTTTTATGTAATTAGATGTACAGCCAGATGATGATCAGTCCGTTATTCAAGCAGAAGCAAACCGAAGGTGTCTGTTCACGTGTTTTGCTGCCTCTGATTGAGGAAGCATGATGGCACATTAAAAAAGGCCTCTTATAAGAAAACATGGAAATAACGATGATGGTCATTAATTACACTGATATAAATAATCATGCGTCTATTTTCCCTTACACCTGGTAGAGTGCGCTCCATTTAATTGCCTTAACATGCTCAAAAATACATGTTTATACAGCGTTTTTCGGTATCTGGAAGTAATTAAACTTTGTAGAATTACTTCGTTTTAGTTTTGTTTTAACAGGTGTAATGGCGTCGTTTTGTAACGTTACATTCTTACAAACAGTTGTAACTAATACTGTTTTGGTGTAAGTATATTTTCTGCTGTTGATTGAGACTGCCAGAGCGTGAAGCAAAGCGATATGCACACGCGTGGATAGGCGCTACAATCGCTCACTTGCATACCTAGAGTGATCTGGAGACTTTAATGTAAAGTAAAGGCTACTCTTAAATAAACAAGAAGGCTTAAATGCTTTTTTTCATCTTTTTATTGCATATAGTGGCCACGGCCTTGGTAAATGGTAACCCTCGCTCGTGGACTCAACTATACCGAGAGTATTGCCAAGGCGCTGATCACCATTTCATTTCACCGATATGAAATGAAAGAATAAACGGCTATCTCCTGCTACAACCAAAACGCAACAATGTGCTTCATGGCCGGTCACACGGGAGATGGTGGTACCAACCCTCCCGATACCGAGTGAGTACTCTCACTTAGTACCGATACCGAGTGAGTACTACCACCAGTATCTTTTGTGAGAAAGTGGTACTCCCACAATCGAGACGACCCATTCATGCTGGGGTAAGCAAGACTACTATTTTTGCGTAGTTGAGTAATAAACATCAAAACGT
This sequence comes from Leucoma salicis, assembly GCA_948253155.1. NCBI lineage: Eukaryota > Metazoa > Arthropoda > Insecta > Lepidoptera > Erebidae > Leucoma > Leucoma salicis. Next base: position 5,728,238 of record OX411819.1, read on the forward strand.
AAGCTTTCACATTCATAATGTTAGAATTATTAAGTAGGATGAACGGCAACTTATTTTTTTTTTATTTGATCACTTTTGATTGTAGCGCCTTTACGTAGAATGTGAATTTTACTCTACTTTGCCTAAATAAAACCGCTGCATCGTAAGCTACATTCAAGACAATGTTTAAAAATGTAAATGTGCAAAATTTATAGAAACATTAGTAATGTTCATTGTTTTTACGATTCTCAATCGTGTTTTATTGTGTATTCTTTAGCAATGTGTAGTTTTGTAGTTTTATGTTGCATCACTGGTCGTAAAATTTAAAATTATCGCTTGAACAAATTGATGTGGATAGTTCTCGGTTTATGTAAATTCCAGGGCGTGCTCATAATATAATTGTTAATTATGTGGAGTAAGGCTTACTTAGCACATGCGTTAGATTTTTTATCATATTATTCTATTTTTTGTTGTTATTCGTCGCTTCATTTTTCGATATGATTAATACAAAGGTAGTGTCCTTCATCCTACAAGGCAATACACGCACAATATTTTAGAGATACTTTATTGTCTTAAAACGGTTTTCCGGTCGGCCATTGTCGGTCCGCCATCGTGGTCTTAGTTCATTCCTTTTTTGTGCGAGGCAAGCAACGCACGCGCCCTCCGAACTCCGCAACAATCATGCCGAAGCGTAGTGCGCAAGAAAAACTCGAATATTATAAAAACAAGATAAGAAAAATGGAACAAAAACAAAAACGCCGGAGAATAATTTCTCCGTTATCATCGTCGGAAGATGAAGGTAAGACAGAACGCTATCTACTTTTCTTACTTTATGGTCGTATTATAGCACAAAATAGTGCTACAAGAAAGGCAACTCCTTCGTTGTAAAAATGCTTGGGGATTGACTGCGAGTCAATAACAAAGACATTTTAAGAACTTATTAAACGACCTTATTTGCATCGGAGTTGGCTGCGAGCCTCCAACGATGACAGTATGGCAGAAAATATGTGCTTTCTGAAATAGTTATCACATTCCTCTGCGTAAATTACAATCGTCTAACTCATATAGTTGTCGATTTTTATTTAAACTACCCTCAAAAAAAAAAAAAAAAAAAAAAATTACTTTCTTCACATCCTAAAATGCAAATTGTGTTTTAGGAAACGAGGTTATGGATCACGCCGTAGATGACGCGTATGATACTATCCAGGCCCAGGCCTGGGATCCAGCTACGGTCCCTCCGGACATCGAACAAAGCATCTGCGTGTCGAATGAGCCTATGAATGGTTCCATCCAAACGGAAGACCAGGCAGGAACATGTCCTCAGAGTATGGCCGCACCCACGACGACACCTGAATCAACGCCCGGACCGTCCGATGAACCTGTTTTGGACCCGGAACTGCTGTTAGCACTAGGGGAATCCACGTCCGATACTCCGGACTACGGTGATAACATTCACAGTAGCCTCGCTAAGTTATGGCTTCCCTTACTAAAGAAAGGAATGCCTAAAGATGCCAAGGAGAATATGTGCAAAGAGTATCCTATACCCGACAATTGCAGGCTTTTGCAGACCCCAACCCTAAATGCAGAAATATCTGCTGCAGTACCCGATATGGTCCGCAACCGCGATAAGGTGCTTTCCACTTCTCAGCAACAGTTAGGTCTGGGTATAACTGCCATCAATAGGGGGATGGACTTTCTCTTGAAGAGTGAAGATAAGATTCAGGCTATGAAACATTTGAGCAACGGTTGTCGCTTACTATGCGACTCGCACTATTCAGGGACACTGAATAGAATAAAACTTATAACGCCGAGTCTAGACAAGACGTTTTTACACGTCATTCATGATTCTGAGAGAGACGAAACCTTGTTCGGCTCATCTCTATCGGAAAAGATAAAAGCAGCTAAGGCCATCGAAAAACAAGGTCTTCAAATAAAAAATAAAACGGCTAAATCCCAAAAACAACACCCTTCTCAGCCGAACACTCGTCCGAACTCCTATCAGGGAAACTGGTCGGCGCCTCCTCGGTACCCCGTGAACAGGGGGGGGCGCGGAAGCTTCAAGAAGCCATTTCAGTCGACATCGACGACAGCGCGCCGTCCGTACACAGCGTCGCAGCCGCGCGGGCCGCCGGCGCCAGCCCCGCAGCACAAACCCCGTGCGCAGGCGCATCACTAGCACAGGTACACGCAGGTAGACTAACTCACTTTTATGATTGTTGGTTAACAATAACAGACAACCCTGTGGTGCTAGATTGGATTAAAAATGGTTATCCCATACCGTTTTTTACGACTGCAAAACAATATTCTATACCCAAGAATAATTTATCAATAACCGAAAATCAACAGATGTCTGACGCCATAAGTAACCTAATGAAATTAGGAGCAGTTTCGGAGTGTAAAGCTACCGAAGACCAGTTCATATCAAAGATCTTTCTCACTCCAAAACCTAACGGCGACAAGCGATTTATTCTAAATTTAAAACCCTTGAATAGATTTATTCTGACCGACCATTTCAAAATGGAAGACTACCGAACTGCTTGTAAATTAATTCCTCAAGGTGGTTGTCTAGCCACCATTGACCTCAAAGACGCCTATTTTCTCATACCCGTGCGCGAGTCGGATCGCAAGTACTTGAAATTTCAATTTCAACCTGATAACTCTACAAAAACTATAATATATCAGTTTAATTCCATACCGTTCGGTTTGTCTATCGCTCCTAGAGTTTTCACGAAAGTGATGACAGAAGTAATAACAAATCTAAGAGGCCGCGGTTATACATCTGTCCATTATTTGGACGATATTTTATGTATAGGACGTAACTACAGTGCCTGCGCTGAGAACGTTAACGAAACTCTGAGGTTACTTCAATGTCTAGGGTTCGTGGTAAATTACAATAAAAGTAGCCTAGTACCACAGTCGACGTGTAAATTCTTAGGATTTTACTTTAATACTAAGAATCTTACTATGTATCTTCCATCTGAAAAACGTAGTAAAATTACGAAATTGGTTGCAAAATTTTCAAAACTTTCGCCGTGTACAATTCGTGAATTTGCGCAGCTAATTGGAGTCCTGATTTCCGCCTGTCCGGCAGTTAAGTACGGGTGGTTGTACACAAAAATATTAGAACACCAGAAGTATTTAGCTTTACTCAAAACCGATGCTTATGAGACTAAAATAAAACTCCCAGAAATAATCTTAAAAGATTTGCAATGGTGGCTGTCTAATATCGACACCACATTCAATTCTATTGGACAACCTAATTTCGCACTCGAGATCTACACGGACGCATCCCGAACTGGCTGGGGCGCTGTCTGCAATGATAATAAGGTACACGGAAAATGGAAAGATACTGAACAAAAATTTCATATAAATTATTTAGAGTTGATGGCTGCTTTCCTTGGTCTAAAATCATTCGCTCGCGAAGTAACCAATTGTGCGATTTTACTTCGCATAGATAATACCACTGCAATAAGTTACGTTAACCGTATGGGGGGTATTCGATACCCCCACCTAAATGACTTGGCTAGGTCACTCTGGCAGTGGTGTGAACAGCGTGGACTTTGGATATTCGCGTCATACGTGAATACGAAAGAAAATTTCGCTGACGCAGCATCTAGGATAGTTAACCCCGATACTGAATGGACGCTTTCTGAAAACGCTTTTCAAGAAGTTGTAAGTTATTTCGGTCAACCGAAAATAGACTTATTTGCATCTAGAGACAATACCAAGTGCGCCAAGTTTGTATCGTGGAAACAAGATCCCGATGCGGTAGCTGTAGACGCATTCACTTTGAATTGGAGCAATGAATACTTTTACGCTTTTCCACCATTTTCATTAATACTCAAATGCCTTAGGAAAATTCTCGATGATAAGGCATATGGTATCATTGTTTATCCCTACTGGCCATCTCAACCATGGTTCCCACTGTTACACAGCCTATTAGTCTCAGACGTTTTATACTTAAACCCTAGTAAATACTTATTACAATCTCATTTCAGAGCACACCATCCCCTGTACAAGAAGCTTACGTTGGGTGTCGCGAGGCTTTGCGGCAGTCATTCATGCGACGCGGCGCCTCCGCGGACTCGGCCACGCTAATGTTAGCGTCGCTCTCAGACAATTCTATTAGGCAATATAACACCACACTCAAACTTTGGTGGCACTTCTGTTCCTCTAACCACATAGACGTGTTCGAACCATTAAAAACTAATGTTCTAAACTTCTTAACCGAACAATTCAACAACGGCTGCGCTTATGGCAGCCTAAACTCTCACCGTTCAGCTATAGCAGCTATTGTAGGTAACAATATAGGATCCGATGAGTGTGTTAAGCGCCTACTCAGGGGTGCGTATAGATCTAAGCCACCTAAGCCCAAGTACTCTTGCACTTGGGATCCGCAGTTGGTTTTAAACTATGTCACGACATGGGGCCCGAATGACAACCTTTCTCTCGAAAAAATTACTAAAAAACTAGTTATCTTATTGGCACTATGTACCGCCCATAGAGTGCAAACGCTTTCCCTAATCAAACTGGAAAATGTACAAGTCTTACAGAATGGTATCAAGATTAACATATCTGATATTATCAAGACATCAGCCCCTGGTAGGGAACACCAATTTTATTCGTACCGTTTTTTAATGATAGTAAAATTATCTGTCCAGCTACAACTCTATCAGACTATATTTCTAGGACTAAAAATATACGAACTGCAGAGAACACTGATACTCTCTTGCTGACGTTCCGAAAGCCACACAGGGTTGCCACAACACAGACCATCAGTAGGTGGATCAAACAAGTTCTGTCAGAAAGCGGCGTAGACATAGGCGTGTTCAGCGCGCACAGCACGCGACACGCGTCCACCTCCGCCGCCAGCGCCGCTGGCGTTAACATCGAAACGATCCGCAAAACCGCCGGCTGGACGAATTCTTCCAACGCCTTTTGCCAATTCTATAATAGAACCGTAACCGATGAAGGGACTTTTGCCCACTCGGTTTTCTTTCCGAAATGAAAATAAGACGTATTAAATTTATCTGTCAGATGATGATTGTATGTAATAAGTATTAATAATTACGGAAAAGAGTATACTTTTGTTATCATAAGGAATAGGTTTAAGTTTTGTTTAATAAAATCATGACAAATTCCAATATGATAATTGTTTTACTGTCGTTCAATTAACACAAAAAATACTTTAATCTCTTAACATCTACCTTTGTATTAATCATATCGAAAAATGAAGCGACGAATAACAATATATGATCAAACGAACTTCCCTGACGTGAAGTTCGATCATTATTGTTTGAGTCGCTTCATTTGAAGATATGAATTCCCTCCCTCCCTTGGGACTGCCGTATCTACCCCTATTTATGGAAGTATTTTTATGTACCTAGTACACTTCTCCAAAAAAAATGAACTAAGACCACGATGGCGGACCGACAATGGCCGACCGGAAAACCGTTTTAAGACAATAAAGTATCTCTAAAATATTGTGCGTGTATTGCCTTGTAGGATGAAGGACACTACCTTTGTATTAATCATATCTTCAAATGAAGCGACTCAAACAATAATGATCGAACTTCACGTCAGGGAAGTTCGTTTGATCATATATTATTAATAAGTAAAAAGCTTATTGTAATTTTCAATGTTCCTATGTGAGTTGTCCGTTAAAAAAATAAACATTTTGCAAACCATTTTAGGACCACTTTATGTAGATTTACGCCTCTGCAATTTTGCATGCTTATAAACCCCGATGACATACATACAATACATGAATATGAAAAAAATAAATACGACAAATAGTGAATTTCTAAATGGCCGCCATAAGAATTAGGGATTATATTTTTATTATTCGGACGTACGTGCTAAATCCTAATAAAAATACATGAAAATAGTTTTTGTAATGAGTTTGATTCTAAAAAAAATATTTAATTAATTTATTTAAAAATTGTAAGTAGCTATTTATATATATTAATACAAAGTGTGAAAATGTGAAATCGAAAATAACAGGCACGAGCAGGATTCACATTTTCACACTTTGTGTTAATTTATGTGGCTAAGCATGTCAAATGTTAAAAAAACATATAAAACATCAAAATAGGTGTTTATATAGTTATTTTATTTCATTCAAAATAAATTTCTTGTAACTCTCAAATTATAATTTTATACAATAATTTGAGTCACAAGAAAAAATGTAAAGAGAAAAAAAGTATAATAAATACAATAGAGCAAATGATCCACTCGGAACAAAATCACATTCCTTTTCATTCGGAATATAATAATAACGTTCCGATCTTTGGACCATAGGTACCTACCTCAGCCAGTGCTGGAGGGGTAGGAAAACCGCACGTAGTCCTTATCTTCCAGTGCAGTTACAGGTGCAGGTGCTGTCGCGGCACGGTTGCTTCGGCAGAAGAGAGAGAAGCTAAAGCCGCTGGTTAACGGACCAGGGAACGTTCACCTCTCCCTCTTGCAAAGATGCGACACGTAGAGAAAGGAAGCCGAAAGGGTAAGCCTCCGGCGGACCACTGAAATAACAAAAAAGTTCCAGTGGTCCGCCATAGGCGAAGAGACGGTAGGTCCTACACGTCGGGTTTATTTAGTGGGCGAGTCTCCTGTTCGTTGTCCCGAATGACAGGGTGTATGGTTAGATACATTTTTCTACATTAACAAAAAACTTTATATCTTATTAAAAAATTAAACGCTTCGTTGTGTTTCATTTGTTGGATAAAGACAATCGCATAGGGATATATTGCAGATTGCAGTGTGCAACTTTATCAATGAATGCAACACAAGGGCTATTTAAAGGAACTAGGCTACAATAGTTTGGCTTCTAAATTTAAGGAATTCTGTTTTTTTTTCATTATAAAATGTCTATGGACAACATTTTTACTTTCTAACATTTTCGTGAATTTTACACTTTTTGAAATAAAACTACGTTTACGGAATCTATCGCGTTTACTTGATTTTTATACTATCCCGACGTTTCGATGTTGTTTCTAACAACATATCAGCTTTGGACGCCTACCATCTAAGTCCACCCGTGATCATGAATGCTGTAAAGTATTCGAAACGTCGGGATAGTATAAAAATCAAGTAAACGCGATAGATTCCGTCCGTAAACTTAGTTTTATTTCAAGACAACATTTTTTTTTTATATCTGCCGCATCAGTTATTAATCGTGTAATACACTGTATTTTACAACGGAATAATGACGTGTGTATACCGCATGTACCATCTGTTCAGCAAACTAAATATAATTTTACTACAGGCAAGATCTTTGATCTTATAGGTAAATGTAAGAATAAATCATAATATGAACTGTGGCCAGTCTATTTAATAAATCGCTTTGCCGCTTTAAAACAGCCGCCATTTTGTTTATACTTCAGCTACGTAATGGTGTTCTTTTTTCTAAAAAGCTAACGCTTTTGTCATCTTACAAACGAGGATCTTACAATCGAGGAGATTTTCGATTGCTTTTCCGAAGATAAATGTGATTTTAACCTAGTATCACGCCATATTCTTTTACGAGTTTACATAGTTAATAACTTAGTTAATAAGAAATAAGACACTGCAAATCATAACTGAAAAGAGTTTGATTATTTATGGAAATGTAGAATAAATACTTCTTGCTAACGGCTGATGCTCTAATATGCAAATCAAATATTGCCTGATCGCAACAATCTAACTATATACATATTTTTTATTTAAAAGCATAATATTCAACGAAGATCGTGGCTTGAGTACGTGATGATCTACTATTTGTGGTGGAGTAATTCACACACTATACGGGGTTAACTGGCCACACTGAATGAAGTGTGGCAACTCTCGATCTCTCGCTCTCTCAAACCGCTCCGCTAACGCGCTGTGACATTTTTGAACTCTCTGCAATATATTTTGAAAATAAGTGCATTTCCATGGCTAACGAATTATTAAGGTTTCTATGATCCTCAAGAACCACCAAATACGTAGCTGATCGTGCCGAAGCCCTACAGGAGTGACCTCAGCCGTTTATAGGGTGAGTTGCGATCCAAGCAGTAATATACTTAATTCGTTGAATATTTACCAGCCTTAAAAATAATTAAAATAATACAGTCCACTTGCGTAACCATAGATTGGTCCTAAACGAGCCAAATTATATAAATCAATATAATAAATTATAAAAGATTAATTTCGTTACTATAACGTACATTCGAAATTGAACCTTACTGTATAGGCTTAAAGTTATCAATTTAATAGTAATAACATTGCGTAATAAGGGTAGTTTCATAACATTTCTTTAACGCATTTATTGTCGTTTTGGTCATGGATTCACATTATATTTATAATATTAGCACTTAACTTCATGACTGAGCAAGTTATAGGTTGTTAATATTATTATAAAATATCATAATTAATTGTTTCAATATACTAATTTTATTCTCTGGATACCTACGTAGGTGCAGTCAGAGGTAGATTAATAATAATTTCGCCCGTAATTGCGTAAGTTTGGCAGACGGCGTTACTATTTGATAATCATTACCAGGGCCCTGATTTGCTATGATTAAAGAAGCACGTTACGTGGCGAGTTGACGATGTCTGCGTGGAAGTCGTCTAAAATTGTATTTACTATGCAAAGTATCAAGTTTCATAACGTGTCTAGGTCAGTTTTGAAGCTGTTCTAAACTGTCAATCTAACGTGTTTCATGCTCGCGCGTTTGTAGTTACGTTTACCATTGTTGTTATACTTTCACGGGTGAAATGACTACAAGTTATTGTAACTGGCAAAATTAGCTAAAGTTTAGAAACCCAGTGATTTTAATGGTTTATAATACCAATTTTTAACTGCCTCAGTGGTGTAGCGGTAGTGTATGTGACTGCTAATCATGAGGTCTCGGGTTCGATCCCCGGGTCGGGCAATGTTATTGATCTTTTTCCTAAAAAGAAAAATTCTCAGTAACAGCCCAGAGTTTGGAAATGTGCCCGGTAGACGTCAATAGGCCTATTACGTGGGACGTAACATAGCTAGCGAGTCGTGGGTGTGTAATACACTTCTGCCTACCCCTTCGGGGAATACAGGCGTGATGCTATGTTATAATACCATTAAAATTGCTACTCGCTAATACTTTACCTACTTATTGTTTACTTTTTAGGCACACATTTTAAGAATCACTAATAATATTTACGAGGAGGGATCAAAAAGTAGTGAGAACGACATACTCCTTGGTAAAAAAAAATAAATACTGGCAGGCATAGCTCAGATACATATTTGTAATATTAAAAAAAAATATTCGATTCTCTTTTGTTTTTTTCTGAATCTGTAGTCATTTGTTTGCTTCGTGTCGGAACGTGTTCTTGAAAATGGAGAAAAACTAAGTGCGAGCCGTTATTAAATACCTCTGTTTAAAAAAGTTAACGACGCAAGAGATTCGATTTGGAGGCAACATTAGGAGAGTCTGCTCCGCCGTATTCCACTGTTGCAAGGTGGGCTTCTCAATTTCGAGTAGGGAGAACGAGTACGGAAGACGAACATCGTTGCGGCCGTCCACCGACGTCAGTCACCCAAGAAAATGTTGCGAAAGTCAAGAAAATTGTATTGAGCGATCGAAGAGTTACCATCCGATACTTAATTCAAGAAACGGGCATTTCAAATGGAAGTATTCAATCCATATTGAAACAATCTTTGAATATGAGAAAAGTCTCCGCAAGATGGGTGACGAGAATGTTAACCGACAGTCAGAAACAAAATTGACTTGAATTTTTGAAGATAATGTTGGACAAGTTTCAAGAAGATTCTGAAAACTTTATGTCTCGTTTCGTAACAATGGACGAACATAACGTAACATGGGTCCATCATTTTGATACCGAGACAAAACAGCAATCTTCGCAATGGAAACGGCCATCATGACCGACCCCGAAGAAGTTTCGTGCCGTGGCATCGGCTGGCAAGGTTATGGCCTCAATATTTTGGGACTCAGAAGGAATATTGTTGATTGATTACCTGGAGCGTGGAATCACTATTACAAGCCAATATTATGCAGCTTTAGTTCCCAAGTTGAGGAATGCCATCAAAGAGAAAAGCAGAGGGAAACTTCGAAGTGGCGTGCTGTTTCATCACGATAACGCACTCGCGCACAGGTCAGCAGCTGCGATGGCTGCCATTCAGCAAGCTGGCTTCGAATTGGTTGACCACACCCCTTATTTACCAGATCTGGCGCCTAGCGATTTTTATCTGTTCCCAAATTGAAAGAATACTTAAGGGGAAACAGGTACGAAGACGATAACGAGGTGATGGATGCCGTGGAGAGCTTTTTGCAGGACCAAGACAAAACTTTTTTTTTGAAAGGGATTGAAGCCTTAGAAAAGCGCTGGACGGTGTGCAGAGAGACTCGGAGACTATGTAGAAAAATAAATTATTAAGTATTCAACAGTCATTATATTCTATCTCATTCTCACTACTTTTTGATCCCTCCTCGTAGGTATTAAAAGGTCATTTGTTATTTATTACGAGAACGAGAGTAAATTCTGTCTTCTTTATTATAGGTACTATACCATGTACATAACATAACTTTACAATGCACATACTTATTGATAAAATAGTGCTCGTTATGTTATTTGGGAGAAACAGTAACTACGACTCATGTCTTAGATATAAACGGAACATTGTTACAAACTCATACAAAATGTCCAAATAATATAATATTTAATAAACTATTCCATGTATCTATGACATTATAAAATCTGTATTTAAATCAAGTATTAGACGTGTGTATAATAGTAGGCAAACTCCTCTTGTGTTCTTATAAATAAAGTTTATGAAATAAAGTATGCAGAAAAGTAATAATCGTTTATTTATTTGTATAAATAAGTATAACATAATTAGTACCTATGAAGTCTCAGAAACAAAAGTTAAGCAAGTCACTGATTGGAAACATCACACAGACAAGAAGGCACTAATACGTTCACAACAACATCTTACAACACGTCTACTAAAATTATATCCATTTTATGAAATGAAGTCCTTGTATTAAGCAATAGCCAGCGCAATTTTGCCGGTGATATCGATGAAGTATCGTATAATATGTGAGATTTGTTTTTGCATTTGTTATTATATATAATGTGATAATTCAGTTCTTGATTAATAGTTATGATAGCCTTCTAAAAACAACGTTGCCAATGCCCCGTACTTAATTCAAGCAGATTAGCAAAGGAAGGAGCAATGTGTATTATTGTTATAACAATAAATTCTTCTGTGGCGATCTTATTGATTCCGACAATGAACTGTTTTCTGAATTTTTCTTATGTTGATAAGTTTGTAGTGTTGAGCTTATTATTTTACTTTATTTTTTCTTGTTAGTTTGTGAAAGTAACTTACTTATATTCAATTAAATAAACAATTTTATTGATGGGTTATTATAAAGTAAAATTCACAACAATGTGCATAGACTACTAAGAGATACTACTTATACACTGTGACATATGACGTGACATTAAAACAATGACAGATAGCATTTAGTTTTAAAAGTATCTCCTCGTACGTAGAGATAGAACATAATTATCCAATATTTGATCATATATTTATATCAAAACAAAAACAAATTAATATTAATTGTCTATAATAGTAATTTCGATGCATAAATATTAACTAATTATGAAGTTTAGAAACAAATAAATGTAATTTAAAAAACCGGTTATTTTCCAATTGATACGATTGTATGGTTTCTAGACGTACTGTGTGAAATCGAATTTTGGCATAGACAACGTATCGTGCGGTATACAGAATATTTTTATTGTAAAATATGTCGTGGTACGTTGCGTTCTGACGTTTGAATTACGGGCTCGGTATGGCGTCACTGGGTTTCGGCAAGTAATTTTACGTCTCATAGAGAATCAAGGCACAGCCCTTTTTTTTGTTAAGGCGGGAAAAAATGTTCCTTAACTGCACACCCCGTCGTCTGGGGCAACAAACAGGGTATTGTGGGGCCTGCATCCACTAAAGAAACCCATCGTGTGCCGTCTCTCCGCCTTTATTGGCGGGCCACTGGAACTGTGTTACATTCATTCGGTGGTCCGCCGGCGGATCATTACCAGCCCTACAGTTAGGCACGGTTTTTCCTTGATTGGATAAAGGCGCGTAGCTGCATAATTCTTTAGCAATCTACGTCATTATTATTGCAATAAGCCTATGTGTGTGTGTGTGGATCCTATATCAGGCCAGAACTTTACTACAGCTGGGTGTTATATAAAATTCCAAATAGCGTGTATAATTGTTAGCAACTACAAAATCATTAAGATTTAACAACGTTATTTACGTAATTTGTTGTATTTGATATTACTTTTAAATAATTATATTGGTTTGTGTACCTATCAAAATATTAGGTAATTAATATTCCTAATCATGGATCAACTTACCAAAAAATTGAAGTTAGCTGAGTCTAAGCGTGCGCAGTTGCTTGCTCAGCTACAAACTATTTTTAATTTCTGAGTTATAAACTAAGGAAAAGTCTCGTCAGTACTTTATAGTACACGGTCGGCAGGTAGATAAGTTGAGAGAAGAGTTTCAAAATCTCGTAGATAATATTAATTTATATAATTTAGAGTTAAACGAAAACTATATAGTCAGTTATCAGTCGTTAACAACATTCGACGAGATGTATTCTAATATAAAAATACATTTAGATACATTGGACCCGCCTCCTTTGACAGCGCCCCCGCGTACCTCTGGTCATTGCAATCTAGTTAAACATAGGGATACAATCAAGCTACCTCGTATAGAAGAACTCCCTATGTTCTCAGGAGATATTCAGTCTTTTCCGTATTTTTACGAAACATTTAAACGAATTATTCATGATAGGTACCTAATACATCGTTGACTGATACCAAGCGAGTACATTATTTGATGAGCCGCTTGTCCGGTGCGGCCAAAGATAGCGCCATCTGCCGAGAATTATGGGGCATATCACCCCAAGCGTTGATAGCTAAGTATAAGGATCCGAGAGCATTAGGTACTTCGTATTTAAATCAATTATTTTCCTTGAATCCTGCTGGTTCGTCGCCTATTCAATTGGAAAAACTTGTTGATAAGTATGCGGCATTAATTGCCGCTCTGAAACAATTAGACATTCCCGATCTCGCTGAGTTTATATTGGTGTATATGGGGCTGAAGTTAGGTAAGAGACCTGTTCTAGACGCTAGTGCAAAATCAGAAAATGGATTATCCTTAAACGATATATTACATGCAGGCCCTTATCTTCAAAAGGATCTTTTTACAATTCTCCTCAATATGAGGTTATTCCCTATTGCAATTTCCGCCGATGTACGTCAAATGTACTTAAGCATTGGAGTAAGGCCGCAAGATCGTCGTTTACAACGAATTCTATATAAATTTAATCCTAGCAAAAGAGAGATACAACAACCGTATGAGGACGGACAGTTACACGTATTTCAATTTAATCGAGTTGCTTTCGGACTCAAATGTAGTCCATTTTTAGCTTTGCGCACTGTCGCTCGACTGTCGAAAGATGAAGGCTCGCTCTATCCTTTAGCCAAGGAAATTGTCAATCGTGACCTTATATGGATGACATAGCTAGTTCTATAATTCATCCTGATATGTCCGTCAAGGCCGCCTATGAGTTAATTGGGTTATTCAAGGCCGGCGGGTTTGAATTAGTAAAGTGGTCAAGCAATTGTAAGGAAATGCTTGAGCAAATTCCCCAGTCGCATCGACTGTCATATAATGTGGAGTTCGATAGGGACGATACTCAAAAAATATTAGGATTGGTTTGGTATCCTAGTGATGACGTGTTTGCCTTTAAAATCACCGCTGACGGGCGTCCTTGTACAAAGCGAAATATATTGTCTACTGTGGCTAGGTTGTTCGACATCATAGGTTTGGTTTTGGTCGCTCCTGTAATATTGTATGCCAAGCTCATAATTAAGGAACTCTGGATATTAAAAATAGGATGGGATGATGTACCCCCATCAAAATTTACACAACTTTGGCCTCAGTTTCAAAAGGAATTACCGCTTATTGCGTCGGTAAAATTCCGACATCATATTGGTGTAATAGAGAAGTTAGAAATATATCACCGGCAATAACTCACGTTAAGGATCGATTTAGTCGACCCGGGTTTCGAGCATATTCGATGCTCATCAACGGTGTCAACGAGTTCCCGGCGGGCACTCGTTGACACCGCTGCGCGCTCGCCCTGATGATGAGCATCGAATATGCTCGAAACCCGGGTCGACTAAATCGATCCTTAACGTGAGTTATTGCCGGTGATATATTTCTAATATGTATCAATCTCACGATAGTTTCAATACGAAAATAATAGAGAAGTGTTCGGTAGATATTTTTGGATTCGCTGATGCTAGCGAGAGGGCTTATGGCGGAGTTGTATACCTCTATGTGAGTACCGAGTATAACAGTACTGTCCAACTTGTCTGCGCTAAGTCTAAAGTGTCTCTATTAAAGGTTATCTCTATAGCACGGTTAGAACTTTGCGCAGCATTGTTACTTTCTAAATTAATTAAAAGGGTATATGAAACATATCATAAGAGGTATCCCATAAGATCTATATTAGCTTTTTCCGATTCTACTGTAGCGTTGAATTGGATTCATAGTTCGCCACATAGATGGCAGACGTTCGTAGCGAATCGTGTAGCAAAATTGCAGGATAATCTAGGCGCTGAACACTTTTATTATATAAAGGGGTCAGAAAACCCTAGTGATTGCTTGTCACGAGGGTTAACTCCGTCACAGCTGATTAATCATCCATTATGGTTGAATGGTTCTTCGTGGACATCCTTGCCTAGAAAGGAATGGCCTGTAGAGGCATTTATAAATAATCGTAACCTTTCGGAGTTACCAGAGGTTAAATCATCAGCTCTAGTCACAGCGGTGGTAGAGGAACCTTTTCTATTTCAATTAGCTCAAAAATGTTCTTCCTGGGATAAATTATTTATTACTACATGTTTTATGTTTAAATTCCTCAAAAAAATACCTCGTGGTCGTATAAATGTAACTGATAAGGAATTTGCTGAGAAAGAAATTATTAGATCTGTTCAACAATTCTATTTTAGTTCTGATATTAAATATATATAAAATGGTCAAAGGTGTGCACAATATTTATTAAAACTAAATCCCTTTCTGGATAATGGTTTGTTACGAGTTGGAGGGCGTTTAATCAATTCCAATGAGGCATATGAATACCGACACCCTTTGTTATTGTCAAAAGGAGGTCATATTGTAGGATTAATAATTAAGTATTATCATGAAAGAAATTTACATATCGGACCGGAGTTATTAATGTCCATTCTTAGGTCTAGATTTTGGATACTTTCGGCTAGACAATTATTAGATCGTTAATTTCGAAATGATGTGATGTTTGATTTTGTCATAAGCCACGCCCTACTTTCCCCATCATGGGAAATCTTCCTGAGTCTCGGTTGACGGAAGCCAGTAAGGCTTTTATACACACCGGGTGCGATTTTGCATGTCCTCTTTTCGTGACGCCTCGACGTGGTCGTGGTGTTAAAAGTCATAAAGCCTGGATTTGCATATTTACGTGTCTGACTACACGGGCCCTTCATATCGAGTTAGTTAGTGAGTTAAGCACGGCTTGTTTTCTCGCTGCCTTGAAGTGATTTTTGTCTCGTCGAGGCCCTGTACGTTATCTGTATAATGGGACTAATTTTATCGGTTCTCGAACATATTTACGCGAACTTTATGGGTTTCTAGCGAGAGAACTACAACCCTTATGGGAAAGAGAGCTTTCTGAGCATTCGATTTTGATGCGAACTATACCGCCAAGCTCACCTCATCGGGGAGGTTGTTGGGAGAGCACAGTCAAATGTATTAAAACTCATTTATTTAAAGTTATCGGTACGCAAGTTTTAACATTCGAAGAACTTCTAACCGTTGTAACTCAGATAGAATGCCTTCTCAATTCCCGACCGTTGACTATATTAAGCTCCGATCCTGCGGAACCTGAAGCTTTAACTCCTGCACATTTTTTACACACTGCGCCGCTTAGATTCCTACCAGCTCATGAAATAGCTGACCATCCTCCGCATCTTCTGCGGCGTCTTGATCTTCTAGATAAATTGGTTCAGTCCTTTTGGAAAAGGTGGCGCAGTGATTTTAATTACATACCCTGCAGGTGCGGCAGAAGTGGAACACTCCTTCCTTGCCAATAAAGGAAGGTATGGTGGTCATTGTAATGCAAGATAATATGGCACCACTGCAGTGGCCGCTAGGTGTTATAGAATCTGCTATTAACGGCAGGGATGGTAGAATAAGAGTAGCTCAAGTGCGTACGAAGTTTGGGTCTTATCTAAAGGCCTGTAGTAAAATTGTGTCCTCTTCCGACACAATAATTGATTCTTATTGTTTGCCATTAATAATGTAATTGCTAAGTTAGTATAATTAAGTAGGTAATAGTGTTAAGGCAATAATGCCGTAAGGTTCAATTCAATGTCTATGTAACGTTCCATAATTTTTGCTTGTTTTTATTGAAAGGGATCCTGTCAAAGCCGGCGGGATGGTTACGCCTGTTGGCTATATGTATCTAACTATATAAATATTTTTTATTTAATTAAAAAGCATAATATTCAACGAAGATCGTGGCTTGAGATCGTGATGATCTACTATTTGTGGTGGAGTAATTCACACACTGTACGGGATTAACTGGCCACACTGAATGAAGTGTGGGAACTCTCGATCTCTCGCTCTCTCAAACCGCTCCGCTAACGCGCTGTGACATTTTTGAACTCTCTGCAATATATTTTGAAAATAAGTGCATTTCCATGGCCAACGAATTATTAAGGTTTCTGTGATCCTCAAGAACCACCAAATACGTAGCTGATCGTGCCGAAGCCCTACAGGAGTGACCTCAGCCGTTTATAGCGTGAGTTGCGATCCAAGTAGTAATATACTTAATTCGTTGAATATTTACCAGCCTTAAAAATAATTATAATAATGCAGTCCACTTGCGTAACCACTGCTCTTATTTACGTACTTGCAGATATACTTTATCGATTCCATGCTAGCGCAGTACTCTTACATTCAAGTGCGCTTCAACACTTGTTTAACTCAGTAATGCCCGAATTATATTTTTGCTATATTGAAATAAAAAGAGAATTATTAGTATTATAACCTTAAATATTACAGCCTCAAATATTATGCTATAGGAATTCTTAGATTGCCTGGAAAAAAATGCTACATAGCAATAGGACCACCTCTTTGTACACTGTTCTTATTTGTATATATTATTTGTTTTATGGGGTATATCTCAGGTTCCCGATATAGTAGCGGGATAAAACGTATACCAGATTTTAACGCTTATCACGAGCAATCATTCAAAAGTTTTTATAAAATACTGTTTAGTAATTTTTGCGTGATGCACATAGATAAACAAATAAAAATTCAAACAATTGTTGTTTTGGCTTCTATTGTTTTGGCTTATTCTTAATAAAGACCCCCCCAATACAATTTTTTCTTAAATATCTATAATGTACACACATCGCCTTGTTATAATTTTATTTATATGTATAGAAAGATGTGCTTATAACCTTGTTTAAATCACATTTAATGATACACCCGTAAAATATAATAAAACAAGCCGATGTTTGCTTTGTTTCATTTGTGATGACATCTTATGTCAGATTTTATGTCGGGTATTAAAAGAAAATGTTATTATTTCTCGAAAACACTAGCAGAATCCAGCAGACATTGTTACTTAGTAGCAGGTAACTAACTAAATTATTATCGATCTTATACAACAATACTAGATTTTACCAGCGACTTTGTCCGCGTAGACTTTAGAACATAAATTACAATAATAATCTCTACGCAAAAATTGCTACCCTACACTAACTATTCATTTGCGTGTAGTGGCAGACGAGCCACGGCCCATATGATGGTAAATGGTAACCGTCGCTCATGGACTCAACTATACCAAGAGTATTGTCAAGCTGCTGCTTACCATTTCATTTCAACGATATAAAATGAAAGAATAAACAGCTATCTCCTGCTATAGCCAAAACGCAACGATGTGCTTCATGGCCGGTCACACGGGAGATGGTGGTACCAACCCGCTCGGGTCAGATACTAAGTGAGTACTCCCACTTGGTACCCAGCCCTGCCACCAGTCATGCAATGGATGATAATTGCTTACTTCCCTTAGTCGCCTCATACGACACCCGTGGGAAAGAATGGGATAGTGAAACTTGTATTCTTAGTCCTAGACATATTTATTCGGGATACGAAGTAAATGTCCTTTTTTGGTTTCAGTAAAATAATAGACTATAAGTATGTATGCAAGGCAAATTTTATGACATTCGGTAGAGTAGTTATGGTGTTAAAGCGTAACAATCAAACAATTTCCACTTTATATTTGTTTTTATTTTCTCCAACGTCACGCGATCAACGATTATTGTCACGCGAACTGTTGCCGATCGTTCATATTACTAAAGAATGCCTATTAATATCTGCAGTAGTATCTTATAACGTAATAACCAAGAAGGCATAGACCACCATTCTCAACAAATTATACCATTTAATTAGATTAAGGATGTCATAAATGACGAATAAATCTATTGTATGCTTTTGTACGTCCTTCTTTATAGCTTTATCTGCGCTGTTAAATGCTGTTTAGTGCGATAATTATGACTTCAGATGGGGTTAATATTTTATTGTGTTATTCAAGCCGTGGCATTGTTATTGGCTTTGGTCGTTAAGATAGCAGTTGGCGGTTTTTAGTCTGTAGTAAACTTCGATCATCAATACTAACAAGATACAGTGTCCCGAAGAAAATCAAGCTAAAAACTGTCCGTGTGAATATATACTTATACAGCTATATCTGTTTACTAACAAACCGAGAAAAAGGTTTTAAAACAGTTTTAAGTTCAACCTCATTACAATCATGGCACTTAGTAATAAAGTCACAAATCTTTAAAAAAATATTTTATATTTACGGTCATTCGTCACACAAATAGAGCAAAGCAATAATTTATTACTGGCACTTAAAAGTGAAAGGATAAATAACATTTTCTGTGAAATCAAGCTTAAAAAGCAACAAATAAAGTACTTTTTGGAGTAAACTAAAATATAAGAGCTCACTTCTAAGGGCGCTCTTATTTACCGAGACGTATTTTTCGGGTCGACGCGAAATCTATTGCATTTTTGATCAAAGGTAGGCATACTTTTTTCGTAAGCCTTCTTATTGCTTTTTATTCGCAGACTTCGTATTAACAAAGGGAGACAGAGAGATACAAGACAGATCGCACTTTTTACTCTTCTTTCAAATAAATTTGCCGTTAATATTATCAAGTCTGGTAATTGAGATAAATTATTGTTCGCGTTAAATATCAAGGCTGTGGATAAAAAAATTCTTGTACAATTTTTTCACGAGTGTCATGAAAGGCTATTAAGGAAGAAAAATGATGCGGGTAAGATGAAAAGTAAAATCAAAAATTAAAGCTAAAGGCAAACCTTTTGCAGTTTTTATGTTTTTGTACAAATACGAGGTGCTTCTCAAAGACAGGACAAGGTGGGGAAAATAAATATTATATTATCCAACTTTCGTTGCATACTACTAAGGATAAAAAACAAATTATTTATGAGAGAGTGGAAAAAAGGCATTCATTGCAAGCAGGATTCGAATCAAGCTATTGCAGTCACCCAACACCAATTCCAACTGTTCGACATCTAAAACAAATGTGAAGTAGAGATTTGGAATCGTCGTTGGGCGACTGCAATAGCTTAGCGGTCTAGAGCACTTCCCCGGATTAGATAGGACGCAGGTTCGAATCTTGCTTGCAGTAAAGTTTCCTTTTTCCACATTCACAAATAATTTGTACTACTAGCATTTTCGATCACAGAAGCATTGTGAGTCAATTTTAGTATCGTAGAAGAGGCATACCAATAAGAAATGTAGGAAAGAAAATACCACGTATTTTGAAAATTACGTTGTCAGTACCCTTTCAATTCATATGACGTATGATAAAGAAATGTGAAGAAATAAATCGTGAACAATGTCTCTCGGCGTTCCTGACAGACGGCAGAGACTGTCGCTGAATATTTAAGTTTGATATAAGTACTCTGATCATACTAATACGACGTAAAAGCATTTTATCCTCCTAAAATAAAATGCTTTTTGGCATATTCTTTTTTTTTGAGTGACGCCTTAGAAGTCAGACTTAGAATATACATACAATATTGTAATCTATTCAGGCCTGTAGCAGTATGAGAGACGGCACCTGGCGGGTTTCTTTAGTGGGTGCAGGCGCCACACTACCCTGTTTGTTGCCTCGAACCACGGGGTGTGCGGTTAGAAACATTTTTTCCCGCCTTTAAAAAAAAAACAAAATAAAAGGGCCTGTAGCAGTATTATCCGTAGTTCAACAAAACCTTGTAGGATAGCTTGTAGTAATAACGATAACAAAGTAAACAATGTAAATTGTGTAACAATGTTGATTGTTACAATAGTCTCGAAAATTGGATAAAGTAATTACAAGATTTACAAGTAAATTGTAAACATATCACAGACTGTAATTTGATAGATAGCATGATCCGGTAATTTAGAAAAACCCGGCAATCACAACTTGGGAAAGGATTAGGTATCGTTGAGATGTCGAAATATAGTAAAGTGATAAACATTCAAGTTCTTGAAATTCGTTAAATTTAGATAAAAAATAAATGAATTTCTTTTACGATATTAATGAATTTATCTTTCTTTAAACACAAAGTGGTAAATGTGAAAATAACAGTCACGAGCAGGATTTGAACCTGCATCTCCTGGATACCGTCCAGATGCTTTGCCAATTCAGAACTGCTCTCGACTGTTAATTTCGACAACACATTCATACTTAACGTCCTGGGTGGCTAATAGCCACCCATGACGTAGCCACTGGCTATATAGGTGTTTCTAAACACAAAACAATTTATTTATAATTTTTGTCTGTTTGTTTGTTCGCGCATCACGCAAAAACGATTGAATGGATTTTGATGCAACTTGTTTTTATTTGAAAGACCTTGATTAGACTTAAAAACTGGTATACATTTTATCCCATTACTATATCGGGAACCTGAGATATAACCTAAAAACTAGCTTTCGGCTGCGGCGAAGCCGCGGGCTAAAGCTAGTGATTTAATAAATGGGGTATAGTAAATACTAGGAGTTTTATTTTACTTGTCTATCACAATGAATGACAAGCCCGTTGACTTCTGAAACCTTAGATTAATTACTTTATCTAAGTCTGAAACTAAAACATTCCACAGGTGTCTGTGGTTTATTTTTAGCTAAAACGTCGTCTGGAAATGTGGTATTTTATTAGTTTCAATAGTTTAGAAATGTCACTCAGAATTTACGCCAGCAGCAAATTAAATAAGTTGAACAAGGTGATTTCATTTAGAATCGTAGACTTGAATGAGGCCATTCTTCATCTATATAATTTGGCAGTGGTAGAGCCATGCTGGTCCCAGCATGAATGGGCCAGGATTAATCGAGTAAGTATTTTTTTTTATTGCCTGTAGTGGCAGAGGAGCCACGGCCCATCTGGTGGTAAATGGTAACCGTCACTCATGGACTCAACTATCCCGATACCAAATGAGTACTCCCACTTGGTACCCACCCCTACCATCAGTCATGCAATGGATGATAATTGCTTACTTCCCTTAGTCGCATCATACGACACCCGTGGGAAAGAATTCCTGAGAAAACCTGTATTCTTAGTCCATCACCACACGAACCGTATCACTCTCTCACAGGAGATCAGCGTGAAACACCTTATCTTCTCCTTATTATCTTTACTCTCCACTTACTAGCCCTTTCCTTGGAGAACAAATTATTTGTGAGTCCTTTCCTTGGAGGTGGCGAGTGATGCCTCTGGTATTGCTTTGTCTCTGGTAGTTTGCTACACACGTGTCGTAGTATAAAAAAAAATACGTGACACTATCATTGTGTGCATTCTGTCAAGGAGGATCATCTTTCAAATTGTTATTAGAAATGTGAAGGCAACTCCGCCTGTCCTTTACCTTGTCACGTCTAAGCCGCTGAACACAATAACATTTTGAACAAGATATATTGTGTGACCATAAGCTTTCTTAGGTGTCAAAAATAACTTGCCGTCTATTAATGAAGGATTTTTAATACTTATGGTGGTAGTTTTGATGGTAAGTGGTGGTGGTGTATTCCCCGAAAGGGTAGGCAGAGGTGTATTACACACTAGGGTTGTAACGGAGGCCTCCTTAGCAGAGGCGGAGGCGGATGCAGAGGTAACGAGCTTCGCCTCCGCGGAAGCGGAGGTTAACGGAGGCGGAGGCGGAGGTGAAAGTGGAAGGTGAAAAATATTAATTCATGATTTACCTATTAAAGTACTTTAAGATAGTCAAACATCTTTATTTCAAATCGAACCCGAGACCTCATGATTAGCAGTGCGACACTACCGCTACACCACCGAGACTGTTTTTGTAATACTAAAAATAACGCCACTGCTCAGCATTTCATTTCTCGGATAAAAAAAATACCAGCTATCTAGTGTAACAGCCAAAACACCAACCCTACTAAACAGCCCAACGTGCCATCCGAAGCACAGAGGATGTCAGGTGTACACAAATAGGTGTCACTTTTTGATCATCCATCTCATTGCCAGCCGACCGAAAATTGCTTAACTCTGCCGATCGTTTGAACTGCAAGTGCACACCTACACTATGACCACTTCTTCCTCTTCCGCGATGTTTTCCTTGAACGAGACGTAATACCTTCATATATTTTTTTTCAATTTATTACTATTCATATAGGTATGTCTTCTCAATATATTGTAACATCTCAACAAGGCACAAGAAATTATTCAGATTTGTGCTATACGATGATATAGGCATGTTAATTACAAAGCTGTTAAAAAGAAATAATAATTATAAATTCAAAACATTACTAATTACTAATCTTTTGATTTGCAAAGCACAAAGGGCAGTCGTTCTGCAAATATTCTTAATAACAGTGATACACATACAGGCCGCGATTTATGACCACTGAAGTAATGTAACGTAGTTGCAGTAGCCCGCCAACACAGGCGGAGAGACGGCACACGGCGGGTTTATTTAGTGGATGAGGGCCCCACACTACCCTATTCGTTGCCCCGTGTGCGGTTAGGTACATTTTTCCCACCTTAACAAAAAAAAACGCCGCGATTTGAGAGTGATGCAATATCCGTCAACGATTAAAATATTGATACTCCCATAAATGCAGGTCGTCACAGTATTTAATCTTCGTCATAAATACAGAATTTACACTAATCATAAATTAGTAAAATTGCAATTTTCAAAGCCTAGGAGTGATGATATTAATTGAGCAGTAGGTACGTAGGAATATAAACCATATTTTCTACGCTTTAAGGTTCAATGTTATTGTGGAATAGAGTTCTGCGTGCTTTGCACCAGTAAAATTTTATTTATTTCTACCCTTACTGGTGAAATAAGGTCGTTTGTGGATTGCTGTGATAGTTGCGAGAATAACATGCGTAAATATATTTTATACATATTTTATGTTCTCATATTAACTTACTTACTTAACATCACGCCCTCTCCCTTGCGGGGTAGGCAGAGACAACAGAGTGTCAAAAGGCTCTATTCTTGCATACATCTCTCGCTTCCTTAACATTTATAATTATCTTCATACACGCTCGCCGGTTTCGGAGACTCTTGACTCCACCTTCCTTCAATACATGACCGATTTAGGTCTAGGTAGTCAGTCTCGGTCTCTCCCTGTACCTACATCCTTCCACTTTCGCATTGTATATCTTTTTAAGAAGCTTATTGTCAAATGTGAAGGCAAGATCTTTAACAACGTTTACTTTTTCCAGAGGAGTACTGCAAAGCGAATATGTGTAATTAGTGATATTCTTTTTTTTGTGAAAGTAATTGATTTAAATTTATTAAGGCTTAACTCAAGTTTATTTCTATAGCAGTATGTGGAGAGCCGGTTTAAATCTTGTTGAAATTGAATGTGATCATTATTGTTACTTATAATACTACATACATTTTTAAATCGTCAGCATATAAAAGGAAGATACTGTTAAGGATACAGTTGTTATGAATATCATTTATATATATATAACGAATAGAATAGCAATGGTCCGATAATTGACCCCTGTGGCACGCCAGAAGTAACAAGTATACATGGAGATTCATGTCCTTTTATAACTACTTTTTGGGTTCTTTTAGAAATATAATTGATTTGTACCAACGCCAAATGTTTGTTTGTATTTGTGTGCGTGAGCGCGTATAATTACAAGTTCGGCATGGTATTATATGGCTTTACTGGATCGTTCGTAATGCTCCGTCTATATTTATTAGTTAGTCTGATTTTACACCATCCCGAAAGTTTTACTTCAAAAACACTTTTTGGTAAGTGTCTAAACTTAATAGAGACTTCAAAGGGTCCACCTAAAATTTATAGGTGACGTCAAACAAACACAGATTGAGTGGCACTGCATAGTTTAACATACAAAATCATGTTACAGCAGGCTTGGTATTTTAGATCAAGTATACAGTATACTTACCGTATACTTGATCCCAAAAGTTCATAGAGGAAACATTAACATGCATTTCACATAAAAATTACCGCACGATCACTTACTAAATAACATAGGTTCCTAATATGTAGGTATATTTAAAGGTATTTGAAGTCAGTGATTTAATTTCATATATTGGCACTTTTGATACTATAGTTATTGGGAAAATATTGTATAATATTATTAATTTGAGTCTACTTCAGTTTATGAAAATCATTTTATACAACTAACAATAAATGTTTAAATATTATTTGAAATTCATTTAAATTGAGTTCATATTAAATAAATAAATAAATAACGTATTTATAGTGGACACAACAGTGACCAAATTAAGAAATACGAAAAAAAAATATTTTATTATAATTTTTTTCTTTTTGGCATAATTAATCATAGCATCCACCACAAATATTTTGTATTTTGATGGATCCATCCATCCATCCATCAGCCCTTCAACGTCCACTGTTGGACATAGGCCTCCTCAAGAGAATGCCACAACGAGCGGTCCCGTCATGGGGGATAATGCCGTAATCGCCACGCTTGGCAGGCGGGTTGGCGATTGCAGTGGATGTTGTTAATACTCGAGGGAGTGCTGCTGCCCACTCCCCCGGTATTCCCTCAGTCGGCTCTTACGACTCCCGTGGGTAGAGAGGGGTAGGACAATTCTAAAGCCGGCCCCACACAGCAAAGTGAGTCACTAGGTTATTATAATTCCGGATATTTTTCAATTATGTTATAATTGAAAAAAAAAAACTTTTTCATTTTATGAAATAATCTTTACACATTATATATAAAAATTTCGTGTCACACTTTGTCCGCGATGCACTCCGAAATACTAATCCGAAAACATTGAATATTTTTCATTCCGATTATTTCCTTATTTATGGCAAAAATTAACGAATTTTAAATCTTTCCCTCCATAAGCACACCTTTAGATATCTGTATAAAAAAATATTACTTCCATCGCAATGTATTTTACTTTTTAACTCCCGATGCAAAAAGAGGGGTGTTATAAGATTGACGTCTATGTCTGTCTGTTGCATCGTAGATCTCAAACAGATGGACCAATTTCGTTGCGGTTTTTTTTATTTGAAAGCCAGTTTCCTTGCAGTGGTTTTTAGTTAGGTTTGGTTAATATCGGTCCAGCAGTGTAAGAGTATCAGCTCTTTTCCAAAATGATGTAGTAGGGGTTTTTTGAATTTTGTAATTTATAAATAATATTATTATTTATAAATTAATTTAAAAAAAAAAAATATTCACGGACATTTTCACATATCGTCCTCTGGTCCCAAATTAAGCTTAATGCTTGTGTTATAGTACCAGATAACATATTAATAATAATTAATATGTTATCTGGTCTATCCATAATAATTTTACTTTTTTTTGTAAATAAATACATATAATAGATAGAAAACACCCAGACGCAGTACAAATATCTGTGTTCATCGCACAAATAGCTGTTCTGAGTGGGAATCGAACCCACGACCTCGTGCACGGAAGTCGGTTGCACTACCGACTACGCCATGAGGCCCGTCATACATCAATGGATCAATTCAAGTAAAACCTATTTTAATCTCACTCTTATTAATTTACTTATGTACTGAATTTCATTAAATATGTTCCTAATGATAATGAGTTCATTCATAATGATTTGATTGCTATCTGTAGTATTCTGAACACGATGTCTTTGTTTCTCTTGGCGCTAATGAAACAAGACTTACCCAAACTTTTGTCGTTTCCCGCCTCTAGTTCTACACATTCCGTTTTATTTAGTTTACAAAAAACTTAGCTGATTGGCCAAAAAAAGAGCTAATTTGGGAAATAATATTGACACGTTTAATTTGATCATAAGAATATTGTTCCTGGAGTTACGGAATAAGTATTTAAAAACACTCTATTTAAGCTTTCGGGGCGAATACTTCTCGTATTAATAATAGGTAAATGAAAACTGCTAGGAATCTGTGTAACCAAATGATACGTAATCCTAAACGCCGATATATTCTTAACTCTATCTCTTCATCATCTTCGCTCCTCTAATAACCTTCTTCTACACTGTCCATCTCATTCTTCTAGTCTTGTGCATTCTTCTTTTAATGTATAGGCTATCCTTCTTTGGAATGCGTTGCCTCTGGAGATCAGGATGGCTACAAGTCGTGACATATTTAAAGCCCGTGTACGTGAACTGTATCTCCGTCGTTTGGCAGAGTCCCCTTAATGATACTTCTTATCAACTCGATACTTATCATATATTTATGTAAGTATATTTATCATATATATGTTTCGTATATTATTTTAGGTGTGTGTATTATGTAGGTTTATCCTAGTACTAGTTATATGTATATGTGTATATATTACTATATATTGACATTTATTTGTACAATGCACCTACCATCTTTAATTTCCGCTCCACCCCAGGTAGACTGTAAGAGAATGCCTAAGGCATTAAGTCCGCCTTGTACCTAATTTAAGTGCTAAAGTTTTAAATAAATTAATTAATGGTCTCCAGACTGTAATTTCGGTTAACTGTCTCGGTGGTGCAGTGATAGTGTATGCAACTGCTGATCATGAGGTCTCGGGTTCGATCCCCGAGCCGGGCAGTATTATGTGCCCGGTAGACGGTAATAGGCTCGCCCCCTATTACGTGGGACTTAGACATAGCTGGCGAATCGTGGGTGTGTAATACATCCCTGCCTACCCCTTCGAGGAATACAGGCGTAATACTATGTTATAATATGTTTGTTTAAATGGGTATTTTAACCAAAGAGAATATAACCACTACGTTTAGTTTTAACGCTTATCTTTCAGGTTTATGTCAAAATAATATAGAAATTCATAACGCCTATCGTCGTATTCGGTATTCAGTTTACAGTGCAAAAATAATACATTATTTTTATCAGTCGGAAGACAAACTCATCAAATTTTCCGCGCTCTCGCAAAAGATTAGCCTTATTGAAGTGAAAAAATTACCTAGCAGCCAGTCTAACAATTTGGCATTATTTGACGTAGGTAAAACGAGTACCGCATACAGTATTAAGAAATTTTTTGTGAAGGATTTTGACGTGTTCAAAATTTTACGATAATTATTTTTAAAAAAAAGGCAATTGCTTACTGTGGAGTTTTATAGTTGCGTCAGTGAAAAAAAATTAACCATTAAAAAAACTATATGGTTGTCTGTAAAGTCGGTTTACGGACGATAATTTTACGTGATAACTTCATTATATTGTTTTCAGAGAGTTCCACAAACAATGCATCGGTCGCCATACATTTTTCGGAACGTGACACTTTTTCATGTGTGCAGCCGAAGTTCATCAATTTACTCGTATAAGATCACGTCAAACATCATTATAAAAAACATAATAATAAATATATAGTGCAATATTTATTTAAATAGATTATATATTTTATTATTAAACAAAAATAGAATCCTCCTCTGTTCTATATTGCCATGCCCTACAGGGCCTATATTGTAATTATTGATAAATTTGTTATGTAACACCTTTATAACATATTTTATGGAGTGCAATAAAGACATTGAGTATTGAGTATGGTAATTGACTTGATAATTTAGACTAGCTAACAAAAATGCTGCTAAATTTACTTTGTTACTATAGTTTCTTTTTTTGCGAATCCCAACTTCTTTTTCTAATTTTGAAATAAAACTACTTTTACGGATTCTATCGCGTTTACTTGATTTTCTACTATCCCGACGACGTTTCGAATACTTTACAGCATTCATGATCACGGGTGGACTTAGATGGTAGATGTCCAAGGCTGATATGTTGTTTCTACGGTTTCATCCACCCAGAATATATGATTTTACAAAATTGTTGGTTTATTTATTTTAACCCACCTAATATTCGTTTAGAAACACAATTAAAATATCTACTTCAAATGTTATGCTTACAATGTATGAGACTTTAGGCTAGTATATTAAAATGAGTGTAATACTCCTCTTTAAATTGTAAAATTTTTTGTTTTCATTTAGTGTTCAAAACTTCTACCACAAACTACCAATAAAAATGTTTAGTAACAAAATAACTACCAGTAAGAAGACGATCTTGATTATTAGTTTTTTTTGTTAAATATGTTGATTTTTCCAGAAGCTAAGACTAAAAAGCTACCACCGGATCAGAACGCGGCCTGACTGAGAAAGATCCGGCCAGAAAACTTCTTTTTCTAAAATTAAAATAGGTAGCGTAACTTTCGCCATAATATATAACATTGAATTTTATTGGTAAGTAGGTAATAGATGTGATATATTCTAATCCCTATCTTCGGCAAATGAAAATTCAGACGGAGCTTACGATTGAATTTATGGGACATCCTTCCTTAAATTGTACTTTGTGTTAACAGGCTGAAGAGAAACTTTATTATTGGGTATCACAAGTGAATGTAAGACCTCCTTATAAAGGGGTCGTTGGGTTTATTAGGTATCTTGTTTACTGATAGTCCTTATTTACTCTGGGTTATAGAAGGAGTAGGTAAGTACTATATGATTTAAAGGGTTATTTGAAGAGATTGTTTTGCTTTTACTGTGAGGTTTACTGAAATAAACTGTAGGCTAACACAAGCAATTTACAATTTTGCCAATAAATAATAGAATGTTGCTATAGCGAGCATTGCGTTTAGTTTGGCTACATTGATTACACAAGAATAATTAATTTCAAGACAATAAATAGTAATGGAAGAATAGCTCCACCCCGTCTCCTCCTATGAGAGTCGTAAAAGCCGACTAAGGGATTACCGGAGGACCGGGCAGCAGCGTTCCCGTGTACTAAAAGCATCCACTGCGATCGCCAACCCGCCTGCCAAGCGTGGCGATTATGGTAAAACCCCCCATTTTGGGGAGGCCTATGTCCAGCAGTGGACGATGAAAGGCTGATGGATGGATGGATGGATGGATGGAAATAGTAATGGAAGCAAGCTTGAGGATGCCAAGAAGAGTATCGGGTTCGATTTTCAGAACGAAAATAAGACTTTAATGTTGCCTTACATACCTTTAACTTTTCTAAACTATGTGCGTAGTTCTTGGCAAATTTCTTATTGTAAATGAAAACGTTCTGAAGAAATCGTGTAATAATTTTTTGAGGACTTCTTGAGTCTCTCAACTCACATTGAGCTAGTACAGTGGACTATGTCCTAAATGCCTTTATATAAAAGCTTCTTAAGAGACTCATAAGGAACAGTGGGAAGTTGAGAATGAGTCTAGTCCGGCACGCCAGTTACGTACGTAAAGACATCTAGAAGCAATGGTGAAGTGGAGATTGGGAGTCACCGTCGATGACTGCGATGGCTTAGTAGTCTAGAGCACTTCCCCGGATTGGAAGGGGCGCAGGTTCGCATTCCGCTCACAATAAAACTCTCTTTGTCCACATTCACAAATAATGTGTTCTTTAAGGTTATGAACAGTCACCACCGAAGGAATGTAACATAGTTCCAGTGGCCCGCCAATAAAGGCGGAGAGACGGCACACGGCGGGTTTCTTTAATGGGTGAAGGCCCAACACTACCCTGTTCGTAGCCCCGAACGACGGGGTGTGCGGTTAGGAACATTATTTCCCGACTTAAAAAAAAAAAAAAAACTATACGTCGCTGAACGTCCACCAGATGTGAAAACATCGAAATTATTTTGTAGAAATAAGATGATCATAACTTGCCAAAGTACTCCTTACGACGAATCAAACGAGTTTAAACTCGATGGGTTTGGGTCGTTTCATTACAGAGTTACTGTAGCCACTTTCCAGCTCCATTATCAGACCCTGGATACCATCTAGAGACAAAGTAGTTGTCAAGACGAATCGTACGAGCCCAAACTCGATGGAGCTATGTCTTTTTATAACGTAGTTCCTATGGCCACCTTCTAGCTCCATCATCAGACCCTGGATACCATCTAAAGACAAAGTACTCGTCAAGACAAATCTAACGATTCCAAACTCGATGGGGTTGCGTCATTTCATTACAGAGTTACTGTGAGTGTGAGTTACTTCCAGCTAGCTACTAACAGCCGATTTCACCCTCCCTCCGCATTAGATGTTTCACATCAAGAAATGTTATGAACAGCCAAGGAGTTTATAAAGTTAAGTATATTTATTTACATAATTGTTTTCAGTGACAGAAATATATTTATTCGCCAATGAAGAAGAAAGTGCTTACTTCAAGATCGCGTTGAACTTGAGCAACCTTTATTAGTTAGACTATCCAAACCAAATTGACTGTTTTATTTTCTTGGCACGTAAATGATTCCAGTTTCTTGGGCTTCACTGTATTAGAACGATATATTCCGACCTTGTTGATAGAATATATTTGTAAAAGATCCATGTCATTATTTTGTTCTAAATTCATCAATTTGTTCTAAAATTGTTAAGTACCCCGCTATATAATATATTAGGATATTATATAATTATACGAGGATTATTATTAATATTCATGTATATTAATGCAGTGTTGTCTTTTCTAATAATAAATAAGATATAAAGATATTAACAATAACAAGAAAAATTCTCAGTAGCTACCCGGAGTTTGGAAATGTGCCCGGTAGACGGCAATGGCTCGCCTCCTGTTACGTAGGACTTAAACATAGCTGGCGATTCGTGGGTGTGTAATATACCTCTGCCTACCCCTTCGGGGAATGCTGGCGTGACGTATCTATTAATTTTTTTTGAAATTAATTCTTTGTAGTTCATTTAAAGATAGGCCCTCAGGGGAAGATCTTCCCCTGTTGCTTAGGGCATCAAGTTACTTTAATCCGACACTGTCTGTAACTAAATTAAATTTATAAGTTCGTTGACCGTAAATGGTGTGAATACCGAATCATTTACTCATTTCTCTTTAGCCAGATAAAGAGCCGTATCAATTAAAAAAGTTTCACGTTCAACTAATCCAATCAATCATAAGAATGTAATGAAAAACTTCACAGATACTCCTGCGAGTATGTACGCCCTACACCCAAAAGTAGTTCAGCAAACAAGTTTTACTCCAAAGATTCTTGGCTAAAAACTTTTCTAATTTGGCATCATTTTCTGTTTCACATTTTTGCACGTTATGTTCCGTTAGATGGCTGAGCATGTTAAGCTTAACATATATATGCAAAAATAACATAATATATATTATCAATGCTCTGTAAAGGAATACAAAGAGAGGTTAACTACAAGTCTGAGACACACAGAGACTTTTTCGACAGCTAGTGAGGTCTGTCAACCTGCACTGGACCAGCGTGGTGGGCTATGACCTAAAGCCCTCTTACTCCAAGAGGGGAAACCCCCCTTTTTTTTTTAAGGTGGGAAAAATGTACCTAACCGCACACCCCGTTGTTCGGTACAATGAACAGGGTACTGTGGGGCCCTCACACACTTAATTAACCCACCGTGTGCCGTCTCTCCGCCTGTGTCGGCCGACCACTGGAACTATGTTACATTACTTCAGTGGAAGAGGAAACCCCTGCTCAATATGGGGACAGTAATGCAATCGTTGTGAAGTGGAAATTGGGTGTAGCCGTCAGCTACTGCGATGGCTTAGCGGTCTAGAGCACTTACTCGGATTGGAAGGGACGAAGGTTCGCATCCCGCACGCAGTAAAACAATCTTTTTTCACTTTTGCAATAATTTGTTATTTTATTTTTCAGTTTATAAATAGATAGGTAGGTACTTACTCCTGGCAATCAATGAGTCTTTTATAAAATAATGTTCCTTGGGTCAACTCAAAATGATCTTTAATTCAATCCAAGATTCTATTAAAATGTAAAAATCGTAAAATATAAATTTTAGTAAAAGTAAGCTAAGCGAAGAAATTCTCATGGTTGAAATGTTAAGTACAAAGTAGGCGTTTTCCTGTTGCAAATATTGGATAGGTATCTTTCTTTGGATATGTATGTTTGTGGATAGTAAAAACGCGACATTAATTTTCTGTCCATATTACGTAATAAGTTATTGAAAATATGTTTAGACTAATATATACAAAGAGCTTAAGCCGTGTGGGGCCGGCTTTAGAATGATCCCATCCCCTTTCTACCCACGGGAGTCGCCTTAAAGGCTGATGGATGGATATTAAGAGCTTATAATAAAGAGACATACTTTACTTAAAAAATGAGCCATCACGGGACGTCTCGCAGATGTGCAAACATCGATTTTCTTTCTTTCTTCAAATATGTTCAAGTTTTATATAATTCTTGGTAAGCGCCCTCTCGTAATCCATATACGAATTAAAACTCTTATTGGTGTATTGATTAACTATACTTCGTAGTTAGATGCTTTTGTCAACAGATGGCGTTAAAAACAATGAAATAAATTTATTATTACAATTTAACCACCGCAATCTAACAGCTGCTTTTACCCTCCCTCCGCATTAGATGTTTTCACATCAATAAGATTAAGATTAGGTACTAAATATGTTAGAAAATATTGTTTCACTAATAAAAACGTGCATTTGTTATTCCAGATGGATATAGACTACGATTGTATATGCAAATAGGATAAAGTTGACATGGTATTCATATACTAAATCAGAAAAAGAAAAGTCGTGCCTTTTGAGAGCTTCCATAAGTTTAAGGACGAGACGGGTAAACGATGCATCAAAGTATGCATATATAAAGATCTTATTTAATTTGAAAACATAGATGTAACGATGTTTTAAACACATGGTTCACAACGATATTTTTAATTTATAATATAATTTAAATATTACGAATAATATTCCATCCATCCATCCATCAGCCTTTTAAAGTCCACTGCTGGACATAGGCCTACCCAAGAATGGGGGATAGTGCCGTAATCGCCACGCTTGGCAGGCGGGTTGGCGATCGCAGTGGATGTTGTTAATACTCGAAGGAGTGCTGCTGCCCACTCCCTCGGCATTCCCTCAGTCGGCTCTTATGACTCCCACGGGGGAGAGGGGGGACGAATAATATTAAATATACTTAATCAAATAGGTATATAATCAATATTAGATTAGACAATATTTAAGGTAGTATAGAAATTCGGTGATAGGTCTTACCACCGACAATTTATTGAAAAACAAAAAGGTCAGTCTTTGTGTTTAGACATGCTTATATAGCCTAATACAGACATTTTTTTCTCAAATATATGAAATGTACAGACATAGCTCTCATACCTAACGTACAGCTTTATAATAGTATAGAAGATAAAACTAAACTAATTATACATAATCAATCCATCCATCCATCTATCAGCCTATCAACGTCCACTGCTGGACATAGGCCTGCCTCCCCAAGAAATGGGGGATAGTGCCGTAATCGCCACGCTTGGCAGGCGGGTTGGCGATTGCAGTAGGTGTTGTTAATACTCGAGGGAGTGCTGCTGCCCACTCTCCCGGTATTCCCTCAGTCGGCTCTTACGACTCCCGTGGGTAGAAAGGGGTGGGACAATTCTTAAGCCGGTCCCACACGGCAAATTATACATAAATGTGTGTTAATGTTCTCTCTGCCTACCCTGCAAGGGAAATGGCGTGATGATAAGTAAGTAAGTATTATACATAAATCACTGACCTGTAGCATGTAGCTTCCTCAAAGGATCCACAATGGCAAAGTATCTGTCCGCCGATAGCGCTGTCAGGGTGAAAACTGACACGCCGATGCTGACGTCCTTTGCAGCCTCTGACACTCGACAGACAGTAGCTCCCCAGGGCCAGGACTCTACCGTGTACACTATAGACGTAAACGGTACGCAGGTGATAATGACTAACAAGTCAGCGAGAGCCAGGGACAAGATATACCTGAAAATAGAATTTATAAGACAATATTAATGTAATATACCTTTATACCATTTCCAATTGCTAAGCAATTCTTAATTACTCATTTTATATAGCCCGAATACGACCGCAGTATATTGAAACCCAAATTAAATATTTGCTATGTAAATAATAGGTACTAGGTACATAACGTTTATTAAATATTTCTAATAATCTTAGCAGTTCCTAATAGATTATATTTATTACGAGGGTTATGACATAGCAAGGTATTCGTTAGATTTTAGCGCATTTCTTAGCATTTATTTTGTATTGCTTATTTGACGATCCTCGTGGCGTAGTCGGTAGTGTAACCGACTTCCGTGCACGAGGTCGTGGGTTCGATTCCCCCTCAGGACAATTATTTGTGCGATGAACACAGATATTTGTACTGCGTCTGGGTGTTTTATATCCATTATATGTATGTATTTACAAACAAAAGTAATATATGTATTATATCCGTAATCTGGTCCCCATAGCACAAGCGTCAACCTTAGTTTGGGACCAGAGGACGTTGTGTGAAATGACTGTGAATATTTATTTATTGCTTATGGTGGACTACCTGATGGTATGTGGTAATGGTAGCTCGTGAACTTAATAATACTATAAAACCGCTGCTCACGTTTTTTTTCAATAAGAAAAGACTAAGAAGTTCGGTACCCGCATCGCAATAAATTGAGTCTTATCAAAAGCTATCTAACAAAAAGGTTTTACCGGAATCCATTTAGTACCTAGTTTTTGTGCGACGCGTAAACATACAAACACATTTAAGTTCTACATAAACATGTTTTGCTTTTGCTAAATAGTCTAAAACTGTTTTTTTTTTCTGAAATAAATTAAATGAATAGACAGCTCTATTACAGCTTTATAATAACATAGATACATAGATCACACCAGGATGCCTGTAAATTGTCGTATAGTAGTTACAATTGTTGGTTTAGTGTAAGGTTAAATAGTGACCTTACTGCCTAAAAATGATCAGATTATAATATAATGCCACCATAAAAAGATACTTCATGCATTCTTGCCGCAAAAATTGTTGTTGTCACCTGCACGACCTGTGCACACTGTGTCACACAACAGTTAGCAAGCATCTTGGAATCTGATTCTTACGTGTTAGGGACATTCCTCATCGCCTTATGTCTCACGAACACAGCAACCAAAGTCCCATTGCCAACCACTCCTATGACGAATATGAGCGCAAACAACAGAGGGACTATGTAAGTCTCTGGGCGCTCATAGTAAGGCTGGTAGTCTGAGTTGTTCATCATTTCGTCGTAAGTGCTGTTGTATTCCTCCATGGCTCATGTTATCTGAAACAAAAGGTTTTGAATTAAAGCAGGGATGGAGAAATTTCTTGCAATATATTGCACGCCTCATAAACGAAGCGTTGAAGTGGGTACTATTCTTGTTTACGCAGAACAACTGATTTTTCAAACTTAAAATGTCTCATTTATCATATATACTTGTAAAACAAACACATATCAAGAAAAAACACTATTTTTGACATTCATGATATTTTTTATGCCATTTTTGTTATTTAAACTAGTTAAAAAATTATTTAAAAAAGTTCTGTCTTGGACGTCCGTGTGTTGTAGGTAATGTATGTTAACACGATAATAACCGAAAAACTTTACTAATCGAGTCTTTTTTTTTCTTTTTAACTTGAGTATAATTACAAATAGAGCCCTATTAGTTTTTACGGTCTGATTCGATGTGGTTTAATTGTTATTAAATAAACAAAAAAATAGTGAATATTTACGCTAGACTCGATGGCACACAGGCACAGTGGTACACTAAAACCAGCGCTATAGCCTATATCTTATTTCGTAGAACTACTTCTATAGACCAATAATAATAATAGTTTAATAATAATAATAGTTTATTGTCACAATCAGCATACAAAATACATTTATTAGTATTTGGAGCCTCACTTTAAGCAAATATTGCCTGTGTTATGAGACTCCGCTCTTCCATAACATGATAATGTTCATACCAACTGTGAGTTTAACAAAATTTATATAATATGTAAGTTGCACTATTTATAATTTTATAAAGGTTTTAGAAAAGTATTCAGTGTTATGATAATTCCAACTACCTACTTAGTATAAAATCATTTGTATATAAAAAAGAAAAATGTAAATATAATAAATTGATTTGTGATGTGTTGTTTGGTTGTGTGTCCCATACACACAACATACATGCGTTTGCCTGCATAAGTATGTGTGTGTGTGTGTGTGTGTGTGTGTGTGTGTGTGTGTGTGTGTGTGTGTGTGTGTGTGTGTGTGTGTGTGTGTGTGTGTGTGTGTGTGTCATGAGAATGATGGTGATTAGTTACTCAGAATGTACCAGAAGTGCATCCGTGTCCTCATAGTTAAGTGATTTTATCCAGTTAGTTATGCTTTTTTTACAGTCATAGTATTTTTTATCGTGTACATATAGTTTTTTGTTTATTCTATTATAGAGAAGAGCTGAGCGTTTGCTAAATTGCCTGCAAGCAAATTTTGTTTTATAATTTGGAAATGGCGCGACAATGTCTTTTCTCCTTTTAGATTTCATTGTACTGTCATATGGTAGTGATTTATGTTTTTTTAGAACGATTTGGGATATGTATAATTGTCTGACAGAGAGTAAGTCACTAAGTTGTTATGAACATTCAGTGGAGTATCTTTTATTTTTATAATACATTATTTTTATTAAGGCCACCATTAAGCGCAACGCTCGTTCCACATCCATAAATTTAGTTTTTGCTGCACCTCCCCAGATTAGAGTGCAATACACCAGTACAGATTAAACCAGAGCGACATATATATCATTTAGAAGATTTCTGGGAAGGTTTTTACTGCTCATTATTTTAGTTGGAACAATATGTCTTAGTGTTTTAAATATCCAGCTGAATTTCCTTATCCTACTAGAAATTTGATCAAGTTGTGGGTACCAAGTTAATCCTTGATCAAGCAACACACCAAGATATTTAATATGAGAGACTTTGTTAATACAGGGACAGGTACAATCTTTAGTTAGCATGTCTCCACATTCGTGTATTTTTAAATTTAAATCTTCAGTTGGCTGTGTTCTATTACTAATACTAAAACAAATGTAGTTACTTTTAGCAGTGTTTAGAGAAAGCAAATTGTTCTTTAACCAATCAGCGACTCTGGCCATTCCTGCATCTGTGCTCAGCTTAACATCGCGTCAGGAAGAACCTGAAAACACCACCAGCTGTGTCATCGGCGTGAGAAAATTTTAGCATTGTCTAATTTCATACTACAAAGATCATTAATATATAATAAAAAGAGGGTAGGTCCTAATACGCTACCCTGTGGGACGCCATATGACACAGCCGTGATGTCACTGGTATCTTGTAAGATTTTTACCCGTTGCTTCCTGTTTGAAAGGTAATCTTTGAGTAAGCTAAGTGCCATGCCTCGTATTCCAAATTTTTACAGCTTGTTCACAAGGATAGGGACAGAGACCGTGTCAAATGCTTTTTTTATGTCTAGGAATACTGAGAAGCATCTGTTACCAAAGTCAAGGTTATCAATTATGTGCGAACTTATCGTAGTTATTGCATCTTCGGTACAAATGCCCTTCCTAAAGCCAAACTGTGATTTAGAGTGTAGGTTAAATTTATTTATGTATTTGATTAGTCGAACAATTATAATTTTTTCGAGCACCTTTGATATAGATGGTAATACCGAAATCGGCCTATAGTTGTTGACATCGTTCTTGTCCCCTCCCTTGTAAACTAGGGTAATCATAGATTGTTTTAATGGTGCCGGGAAGACACCTTTCTGAAGACAGAGATTGGCAAAGTGCGCTATGATCGGAACGACCTCTTTTCTAACACACTTTAAAAATTTTATCGAGATATTGTCCCAACCTGGGGCACTGTCTGATTTCAGATTCATCAGTATCCTGTCTACCTCAGCTATGTCTGTGTCTAATAGTACGAAAGTGTTCAATCGTGATTTTAATGTATCCGGTTGATTTGTAGGGACAGTGTCTAAACCTGTGAGAATTTGTTGAGCTAATTGTTTTCCGATATCAGCAAAATGACTGTTAACGTAATTTATAGATTCTTTAGGGGTTGATTTTATATTTAATATGTCTATGTTTTGACTTTTTAACTTATTCGAGTATGTAATGGTTTTAACATTTTTCCAGAGCAGTCTATTATTAGATATTGATTCTGCGAGTAATTCTCTTTCATATTTTCTTTTTATATTTTTTATTAGCTTGTTACAGTGATTTCTATATCTAATATAAGTTATTTTTAACACTTTATTATGCTGATCCTTCTTATATTGCTTTTGCATTTTATTCCGATTTCTAATACAGCGTATAATGCCTGTGGTAATCCATGGCTTGATAATACGTTTACTATTAGGAATCTTTTTTGTGGTTGTGTTGTCGTTTATAATGTTAGTTAATATATTAGTAAACATATCAATTAATAGGTTTGGATCATTACAAAACAATAAGTCTGATAATTTACTCTTCTGTACATATTGTAACGCTTGTTCAAAATTTAGTTGCAGTTTTCCTTTATGTCTTGAATATTTTTTGGCTTAGCTAAAGATAAGAATGTTGTATAATGGTCAGTAATGGTGGTATGTAAAATAGCAATAGATGCAAGGAACTTCTTTTTGACAATTTTTAGCATGAAATGGTCAAGACAGTTTTGGTCTCTAGTAGCTAAGGTCCTGGAAGTATACCGAAAAATGAAAGCATATTTAGATAGTTGACTCTGTTTTTGAAGTTTTGGGAAGACTGTCTCATTTGCCTTAATATTAATATTAATATCACCAGCAATAATAATATTTTTTTGTGAACTTATAGTTTCTAACTGTGTGCTAAGAGAGTCAATAAAGGTATCAGTATTTTCGTTAGAAGGCGAGCGGTAGATGCATTAAACATAGCTATTACAAATTTCCAATCGCAAACACGATGCTTGGGATAGGTGTATTTCCACCACTGTATGTCTTAAAGAACCTTTCACATATAGAACTACGCCATCGTTCTGGTTTATCTTCCGAGTCGTTGCATAAGTGTGATAGTTATTCATTTGTGGAATAGTTTTGTTACTATTTAATCTACATTCTGTCAAAATTATGATGTCTGGTTCGTAGTTATGGGTAGATATGTTAGTAATAAAGTCATCAAAGTTACAGTATATACTCCTTATATTTTGGGATATAATAGTGAGGTCATTTTTATTTACACAAAAGTGGTTTAGGAGCTCTGCGGAGACGCATTCAACCATACGCGCAATTTCCATGTTGTCTATCTCTGAGACAGATCGCGGTGTGTTATCCATTAAAATTTAAGTAACGGGGAATAAACATCATGATCAGGTAAGTGTTTATTTCAATGTACTTTGAGTGTAGACAGCTATGTATATACGTTATAGTTTGAGATATACGGGAGGACTGTGTTTTTAGTAAACAAAATTTTAAGGCATAGGTACGTGTAAGTGTGTTTTGATGTGTTAAAAGTTTGTGAGGAAAAGTGTACGGGTATGATTGAGTTGTACAATGTGTGACTATGTAAAGTGTGTTTGTCTTTACAGCAAAGCTTAGAAAGAGGCCAAGCAAAAAATTGTTTATGGTAAACAGTATTAATAGTACTGTGGGAAATAATCTTAAATTATGCATTAAGAATATCAAAATCACTGTTTTATAAAAACAGTCTAGACGGTATAGGAAAACTAGTCATTTTACTAACAAGAGTTTATGCACATGTTCTTCTTATAGTTGGAGAGTTTTCATCTTTCTTAATGTAGATCTTGCCATAGGCGGTCCAACAAAACTTGTAGCTAGCTTCCTGACTTGATTAGGTCACGTGCGAGGAAATGTAGACGAGAACCTTTAGCGGTTAGATGCTTCGATACGAAAACAGGAGAGTCTTCATTATTTTTTAATCCCATGTGTTTGCAACATAGTTTAGTTTTATGTTTCATATTAAAAGCCTTGGCCATTTTCAAAATCTCCGTTTTGAGAGTTGTAGATCCAGTTTCAACGACAATAGGGGTGTTTTGTTTTTCCAATATCTTGCCACGTACTCTATAGATGTCTTTGATGTCGTATTTTTTATGCTACAGTCTATATTTTGAAAAAGGCACATAGCCATCTCTAATACGTCCTCTTTAGATTCATCTTTTTTCCTGGGTACATTTTTAATAACTAGATTGCTCTTTCGGCTTCCCACTTGCATATCCTCTATTTTGTTTTCCAGGATAGTGATGTATTTCTTATCTTCTATAGATTGCTTTTCAAGTTGGGTAATTTTTCTTTGAAACTCCTCATTTTGAGACGTTAAAAATGCAATTGAACTCTCTATATTGGAGTTAGTCCGTTG
Organism: Leucoma salicis; assembly: GCA_948253155.1. Classification (NCBI taxonomy): domain Eukaryota; kingdom Metazoa; phylum Arthropoda; class Insecta; order Lepidoptera; family Erebidae; genus Leucoma; species Leucoma salicis. The sequence continues at coordinate 5,768,857 of OX411819.1, forward strand.
AATATCCTGTAAAGTTGAGTTAATCTCTTTCCCCTGTTTTTCTGTAAAATCCGAGAGCATTTTCATCATCTCCTTCTTAAATCTGATTAGTTGTTCACTAAAAGAATCGTTCATCTCATCTCTTCTTCCTTTAATAAGTTGGAAAACATAGTTTGGAGACGTATTGCAGGTTCGCACTATATTAATTTCTGTATCAGACACAGATCTATCCATAAGTAAACTCGTACCATCCTGAAGATTTTCGATGTCCGCCACAGGTGGAGGAGTACGGACAGTTCCAGGCATAGTGTAGAATAATTATGTGTTCCTAGGTTGTAGATACTTGACTTGTTTTAGCGCGGAGGCGCTCTATCTTCGATATATTATTTAATAGTAAATACATATAATATTAATGAATAGTACTCACGCATCCACTAATAGTTAAAATTTTCCACTAAGGGTAATAACTATTTTAGCAGTGGCAACACTGATGACAGCAGACAACTTGTTTGACGTTTGATGACAGGTGACGTTAGTGTAACGTAGTTCGTAAACTGCTTCCAATCGTGGTTTGCCTCTCATCGGTGCAGGTTGTGTTATTTATCTGCTACGAGGTATTCTATACTAACGAGCGCGCATTCTCACAAATAGCTGCAGTTGTGTAATGCAGAATGATCCGTATGATGTATGCGACACAGTGCAAAATGAAATGATGCAAGAAGTTAATACAAATAATTGTGCGAGTGGAATGGTTACACCTACTATGGAATACAGTTCCTTTTTACCGATTGAACGCGGAGAAAATAGCAGAGCGGATAAGAGATCGTATGAGGAAACTTGTTCTGAAGAAGGATGGCTGACTCAAGCAAAAGGACGCAAGATTATTCGGAGGGCGGAACAAAGGTTAATCGATGACAAACCGCAAATATCTGTAACTAGTGACAGTGTATTACCCAAACAATTCGCATTGGCACGCTTGTTTAAAGAATACAAGATTATGAATATAAGCCGCGTAAAATATGTACATCAATATAAAATTATATTAACATTTGATGAGGATGTCTGTGCAGATAGTTTTGTTAACTGCCAGGCTTTTAAAGATTTAGGGTGGAGATGCCATAAAACATCGGAGGTGGGACTGTCTTTTGGTGTAATTAAGGACGTCGAATTAGAAATGACCGAGACCGACATTAAAAATAATTTGTCATCTGATGTCGCAATAACATCTGTCAAAAGGCTGAAGAAGAGAAATCACGATAACTCATCTAAAGATGCCTGGGTACCTTCGGAATCAATACGTCTGGGGTTCTTGGGTTCCTTGCTTCCTACGCATGTATCCATTCTAGGTATGAAGATTAAAGTTGAACCATACGTATTTCCAGTGACCCAGTGTAGCAGGTGCTGGAAATATGGACATAATTTAAGAATGTGCCCTTCTAAAAAACAGGTATGTCCCAAATGCTCGAAAAGTCACGCTAATTGTGAAAGAAAGGTAGACTTTATATGTGTGAATTGCACAGGTAAACATATGGCACTACAAAAAATCTGTCCGGTGTATAAAAAAGAAAGAAGAGTGAGAGAACTAATGTCCGAGTTCAATTGTACCTATAGACAAGCACTTAGTATGTTTGTACCGTCTTCCCCAGTTATGGAACGGGATATGAGCCTAGAATCTTTGACTGAGTATCCACCACTGAGTAAGGAGGCTTCAACGGCTGTATCTACAAATATTCCTCAGTCAACCCAGTCAGGAAAATTAATGTCCGACCTTTTGAAGACTCCCCAGGAAGACCAAGTTGTTAACGCGCCTTCGAGTCGAAGGAAAAAAAGACAGCGACAGAAGGGCCGTCCCCCTACCCCGGCACCCTCTGGTCCTGCGGGTGACGACGATTGGTACCAGCCTACTGGAGTGAACGCTTTTCCACTGGAGTGTAATGACCGTGGGGATAGCACTAATAAGAAAAAACAAACAAGTTTCATATGCTTGTTGATTAGAATTAAAAATATATTATTAGGTAAGGATTCCTTAAAAGTTAAAATTCAGCAGGTACTGTCAGGTTTAATAGAATGGATTACAAGTAAAATTGCGCAGTATAATCTATCAATTAGTTCGTTAATTTCAATGTTAATGAACATTGTTAATGATGAATATGGATAAACTCAATAATGTAGTTAATTTTAACATCATACAGTGGAATAGCCAGAGCATAAATAATAAAAGTATTTCGTTAGAATCATTTCTCTCACATGAAAAAGTTCATATAGCCGTATTGTCTGAAACCTGGCTGAAACGGGGCAGTAACTTCAATATATCTGGCTATAACATATATAGACAAGATAGATTAGAAGCCTATGGCGGAGTAGCCATATTAGTTCGTAAGTCAATTAGATCAAATGTATGCCTATCACGAAATCCTAACCCGGATATTGAGCTCTTACATGTTAGGATTTATAATTGTCGGTACATTGAAAATATAATTGGGATTTATTGTACTTCCCCAGTGCAAACTACCAGGAATGATTGGGATTCTATATTTTCTCTTTGTAGTAATAAAACGTTAATATTGAGTGATTTCAACGCCCATCATACAGACTGGTCGTACAAAAATAATAACAGAGGCAAACAAATTCAAGATAGTGTATTAGACCACAACTATATAACATTAAATAATGGTGCGCCTACAAGAATAAAATTAGTCAATGGGGTTTTGCAAAAATCTTCGCCGGATATTTCGTTTATTTCCTGCGATTTAGCTACGTTTTTTGACTGGAATGTTACCAATGAGTCACTTGGTAGTGACCATTTGATAATTAAAATATCTGGAACAATGAATTTACACACAAAATTTAATAAAAAAAGGAATTTTAAGAAAAGTGATTGGGAAGCTTATAGACAACAACTAGAAACATCATTTCGTAATTTTAGTATACCTGATAATGTGCAATGTTTTTATGATAATTTTGAAAAAATACCAGCCAGCAGCCAATTTATGTATCCCTTATGTGAAAATACCACGACATATTAGCGGGAAATTTTCTCCAAAACCTTATTGGGATCCTGTCTTGTCGAAAGCAGTTGCGGAACGGCGACTGGCTTTAGCAAGATTTAGACGCTGTCCATCTTATGACAATTCAGAGATTCTTCGAGATAAAATACGTAGCGCGCAAAGATTAATACGATTGGCTAAATGTCGTTCTTTTCAAAAATTTTGTTCGAGTATGGAAGAAACTACTTCCGCTTCGGTGATGTGGCGTAAAATGAAATGGTTAAAAGGGCATCACACCAACTACAGCAATCCAAGTATTGAGCGTGGTCAAGCGGAAAAGTTGTTAAATGACTTGACGCCGGACTATGTCAATCCTCCTCAGACACTATTTTGTTCAAACAACACCCAGCTAGAGGCTACAATAACATTTCAAGAATTAATTAATTCGATTAAGAAAGGCGATACCGCACCTGGAAGCGACGAAATATCGTTTTCCATGATCAAAAATTTGCCTTCTAGTGGATATAAAATTTTGTTACATCTCTATAACCGAATCTTCTCTTCGGGGTATGTGCCCTCGCAATGGCGAGAGATCAAAGTTGTGCCTATACCTAAACCGAGTAGGGATGTAAATTCACCTTCAGCGTTACGACCTATTTCCCTTATCTCTTGTCTATGCAAGATATTCCACGTTATAATAAATAAAAGGATAGAGTGGTTTGTAGAGAGTCAAAATTTATTTCCTGATCAAATTATAGGTTTCCGAAAAGGCCGCTCATGCTTGGACAATCTTACACGTTTGGTATCTCACATTCAGGTGGGATTTTCAACAAATCTGACTACTGCTGCATGTTTTGTTGATATTGATAGCGCTTATAACAACATAGACGTTCATATTCTCACAAATATCCTAGACCGTTTGGGGATAGGCACTAGGATTTGTTTGTATCTTTGGTCGTTTTTAAGTGAAAGACGGCTCAAAATTGGCATAGATAATAAATATGTAATTAGGACAACAGGACGGGGTCTGGCACAGGGGGACCCTTTGTCCCCTCTCCTTTTTAATATCGCTACACTTAGTGTTTATAGTTATATTCATAATGTAGAGATTTCTCAGTACGCGGATGATTTTATTTTATTTGTTTCGAATAAAAAAATAGAAATAGCATTATCACAATTAAAAATAGCTTGTGAAGAGCTCAATATACGCTTAAATTCTTTAGGGTTGACTATGTCTCTATCAAAGAGTAAAATTTGTATTTTTAAAATAGGCGGATATAGACAAAACATTAATTTTGTAATTAATAATATTTCTCTTCCATTAGTTACAGAGCTTAAATATTTGGGTCTTTGGCTGGACAGTCGTCTACGATGGGGTAAACATGTCGAAGAAACATCACAAAAAGTTTCAATATTAAAGCGTGTTATAAAGGTGTTGGCGGGGTCAGGGTGGGGGCTTCATCAGAAACATCTAAGGCGTTTGTATATCGCTCTTATTCGGAGTAGAATTGACTATGCAAGTTTTTTATACGACAACTGCTGTAAAAAGAAATTAGCTAGATTAGACAAAATTCAAAATCAAGCATTACGTGTTATTGGTGGATACATTCGTAGTTCACCGATACATGTTATGGAGAGCGATCTGTGTCTTCCCCCTCTCCAATACCGCAGAAGATTTTTGGCAGGAAAATTTTGGTTTAAAGCAAAATCATTATCATCAAGTAAAACGATTGAGATCCTTCAACAGCTTTCTGATTCTATTCGATCGAATTATTGGCGTAATAAAAAAATACCTTTGCTTGTTTCTATACATTCAGAGTTCAATTCTGTACCCATACATAGCAGTAATATGCCGGGGATGTTTTTGTTGAAGACCTGGATGAGCAATGTGGATCTGTCACATGTATTGTGTGATTCAATTCCAGGGATTGACCGCGCAAAAAGATCATATGATAGTTGTACTCTCAATAATATATGTACAAATTATATAAACCAACGATATGCTAACTGCTACAAAATATTTACTGACGGATCTAGGGATGGTGCACGTGGTGGTGCTGCTTTTTTGTATCCTTTACAGGATTGTTACACGAAGCTTAGGATTGATTCAATTATATCAATTATGCACATTGAATTAGTGGCAATAGCAGAAGCTTTGGCTTACATTAATTCTATATCTCACGGTAAGTTTGTGATCCTCACAGATTCAAAAAGCTCTCTGCAACATTTGGCTCGGTGTACCTCTCACGCGGCGAGAGGCAACCCGATTGCCTCTAGTATAATTGAATCAATCCTAGCTTTGCGGTCCGGGAGCAGGGAGATATTTTTGCAGTGGATACCATCTCATATTCAGTTGCGTGAAAATGAGGCTGTTGATCTATTGGCAAAGCAAGCGATTACAGATGGAATTCCGCTGATGGTTACTCCCCTGTTCTCGGATTACACCAAGCAGATAAGGGATCAGTGCAAAATGATGTGGCAGGAATATTTTGACGCTCGTTCTAAAGAGAAAGGCATATGGTACAGGACTATCCAGCCATCTATTCTAAAATATCCTTGGTTTGCTAATAGCAAACTCAATCGTAGGTTACTGGTGACAGCCCTGAGGATTCGCTCTGCACACATTCCATCAAATGCGTTTACACACCTCATGAAAAAATCAGATTCACCAACTTGCAACAACTGTGGGGTGTTGGAAGATGCACAACACATTTTGATGGAGTGCGTGCGGAACGAAAACTACAGAAAACAATACTTCGATAGAAGTAAAATCTTCAATGTAGGCTTTTGTAATAGTGTGCTGTCTATGCCAGAATCTAATGAAGCTATTGTACTATACAAATTAACAGAGTTGGGTCTACAAAAACCTGACTCTGCTGACTAATAAAATTGTACTTAGGTAATTAATTGTATGGTTTAGCGATGTCTAATGTAATGTTTTACAGGGCGGTGTGGTCGCTTAGCGACAAAGCCCTTTAAATAAATTAAAAAAAAAAAAAAAAAAAACTGCTTCCGTCTCAACTGTTGCTGTCTTCTTCACACCAACACTCTGCGTTTATTGTTGCGTTATGCACTCCTAGTACTTCGTCTAACTAATTTACTTAATATTTTACAAATATTATATTATGTTTCGATATTAAACTTGTACGTGCACACGTCCAGTCACTTTCGTGGTCCGGGGGGAAGAGGATATATATTGACCAATATATTAGTACTCCTTAAAATTAGCGCTAGATGGCGTATAAGACATGAGAAACACATTAGCATTTTTTTAAATTAGCGCTATCTATGTGATTTATTGAAAACGGCTTAGTAAGACCAATACATTATTAGTTACTTATCAAATAATCAATTTTATTGTGAAAAATGAAGATTATGAGGCGTGCACTTTTGGATTTTCCAAAGTATTTTTTATGTGTTTGTTATTATTTAAAACGATGTCACACAACTCAGTAGTAGTGAACAATCAATCATCCCCTATATTTCCACCCTTAGGGTTGTAATTTTTTCCAATTTTATTAATATGAGACCAACTACAAGATATGAGAGGTGTACACATAACCCAGTGAAATCAGGGAGTGAATACGCAATCATCCACTATTTTTCTACCCTTAGGGTTAGGTTAGAATTTTTCTTCAAAATTTTTATGGGACCAACTTCGGAGTATAACCTATGCATTAAAAAGAATTATCAAGATTGGTCTACTCCGTAAAAAGTTATGCATGTCGAATTGAGAACCTCCTCCGTTTTTTCGTCAGTTAAAGATAATAAAGCTTTAAATATTGCCTTCCCATGACGAGAATTTTGGGTTCGATTCCCACACGACAATTATTTGTATGATCTACAAATGGCTGTTCTTAGTCTGGGTATTGTTTATGTACGTGAAATTGTATGTTTGTAAAGTACCCACAGTATATTTTAGAGCAATGTGAGTTGTCTTTAATAAAAAATAAGTTTGATTTGAAATTAAGCTCCTAAATCCAGCCGGGTATGTGTTATCTATATACAAATACATTTATACAAAAGAAAATTGAAGTGTCTGTTTGTAATGTCTAAATAACAGCTTTTTACTATATGTATACGAAAGTATATACGCTACCTGTGTCTGTCTGCGTGTCCATCTGTCTGTCTGTCTATTTGTTCCGGTTAATCTCCGAATTCAAATTCAAATTCAGGCTGAACCGATTTGGATAGGACTTTTACTAGCAGATAGCTGTCCTTTTAAGGAGTAAAGCTTAGGGGTCTTTTATTTTGGAACAATAATCAGGGTTCCGCGCATAAAAATAAAACCCTAGGTATTTGTAAATGAATACATATATAATGAATACATACAAGACTCACGGGACGGGGATCACACTACATTTATTTTGGAAAAATAATTAAAATTTAGCATTAAAATTGAAAATATTATAATTAATTCCACGCGGACGAAGTAGCGGGTAGCAGCTAGTCTGCAATAAAGTACCCAAGTGTCTCTCAGCTACGAGCTAGCCAAGTATTATATTCTTCATCACCTACCTATTTTAGTATAAAACTCTTCCTATGCGATTGGCCCGTTGATCATAAACTACAATATTAACTTAGTGTTTTTTTTTAAATACCCTATACTAATTATTTGTGACTGAGGGAAAAGAGAACTTTTAGCGCGAGCGGGAATCGAACCTGCGTCCCTTCCAATCCGGGGAAGTCTAAACCACTGAACTACCGCACTGACCTTTCGGCCATACCCAATATCCTCATCACATTTGTCTGTACGACCAACGCCATCTATCGAAATGCATTTACATGCATTAATAAAAAATCGTGCCATCAATTGTATTAATATTAATTGCAAAATTAAACTTACTGTATTGGATTAATGCATGTAAATGCATTCCGATAGATGACATTGGTCGTAAAGACAAATGTGATGAGGAGATTGGGTATGGCCGAAAGGTCAGTACTCAGTGGTTTAGAGCACTTACCCGGATTGTAAGGGACGCAGGTTAGAATCCCGCTCGCACTAAAAGTTCTCTTTTTCCTCATTCACAAATAATCTGTACTTTAAAAAGTAGATGAGCATGTCAAATGCTAAAAAATAAGTACAAATAATATATTGATAAAAAAATACCCTATACTAGTTCATAATAGCATAGAGAACAGTCTAAAATCCATAGATATACTATATACGTCAGTATAATATACTATATCTATGCTAAAATCTGTAGATGAACCCTTAATGTCAACGTTCGTTATTGTTTGTCGTTCAACAATAAAAGGTCAGCGCCGAAACGAGTCTATAGAAGTTAAATTCTTTTGGGACCGCCAACGATTTGCAATCGATTTGTATCGAATCGTGCGGAACACTGATTGCGGTCATTTATGGAGATAAGGCCTAGTTATATTTTTTTGGCGAGAATAAGCTTTGTTTTATTTAGCCATTTTGACCATTGTATTAAGCTTATTGAGACACCAAAGTTGAATCAGTCTGCACAGCTTTGTTCGTGAAGGCTAATTAACAAACTGGGGTGCTAATTTGTCCGGTTTACCTCCTAGTGGTGCACCCCGGGCAACGTTGGCAGTCGCCGGCGGCTAAAATTCCGGACAGGACGGGTCTCCGCGTGTCCCTCTGACTCCGCAGAGGGCACAGCGGATAGACCAGACGTCGGAGTCGGTGGGGCCAGACTGGCTCACCGGGCTCTGGAGAGGGGGGATAGTGGGGCCACAGCGGCCCCCCCCGTCCCAAATCGTAAACCCGAGCGCGTGTCTGTGGTTACGTCTCGCGGGCATACAGGAACGAGGGTCTTGGCTTAATCGCCCGGACCGCGAGGAAGACAACCTCTATAAAAAATTACCCCGAATCTCAAGCTCTGGCGCGCGGCGACGAGATGCATGGCTGATGGGTAGTTCAGTCTCGAGCGCGGCCCCAGCCAGGGTACCTGCGGACCCCCTGTGTTGGGTTACAAATGTACGCTTACCCGGGTAATGGGAGCTCTGCCCGGGTGGACCTCTTTTCTCCCACACTCGTGGGAATCAAATGGATTTACAAAATTTAAAAACAAATTCGACGGAGTCGGGTAATGCACCTGACGCCTCAGCCGTAAGGGGTCCGGCTGTAAATGCGGCCCCTACTAGTGCAGCTGCGCGTAAAACGCGCGGCGGCAAGAAGTCCCGCAAGGGCAATAAGAAGACGACCAAGGGAGCGTCCCAGTCGTCAAGGGACGGCTCGATAACGAGCAGCTCGGCCGGCACTTCAGCCGCCGAGATGTCCGCCGCTGAAGAGGGTGGCCTGACTGAGGCTGCCGAGAGTCAGCCATCGCGGTCGGCAGAGGTGTTGTCGGAGTCGCGGTTCTGGCGCAAGCGCACCCTATCTCAGGGGGGCGCTGCCTCGGACTCCGACCTGAGCTCGGCTGAGATGCCTCCCCCAAAAATACCCACAGCGGTTAGGGGTCGAGGCATCGGCCGACCCGGGACACCGATCCCGCGTGCCGCCTCAGCGAAAGAGGCTGAGACGCGATGCCTGAAGAGGGTTGAGACGGTGCAACACTCAGAGGAGCGCTTGGCGCTCCTGTCTGAGAAGCTCCGTCTCCCTATCGACAGCGGCGGGCCGCCCACTGCGGCCAAATTCGCAGAAAGAGCCGCGGACAGCGTGGCCATAATCACGACGGTGGCCATGGGCTCGAAGAACCTAAAAGGTAGCTTCGCCCGGGGCCTCAAAATCGCCGCCACGGAACTGTCCGACGTGGTGGAGCGGCTTGTGTCGGAGGTGGCCGACCTCGGAGCAAGAAACCAGCGCCTGGAGGCAACGGTCGAGGAGCTGCACCGGGGCATGGCCAATATGAGGTTCGAGCTTGGGCTCCCTGAGGCCACCCCAAGTGCATCGGCTTCCGTGGTGCGGGTCGAGCCTGCTCTCCCCGCGACCGCCTCGCCGCAGCAGCCGCGCCTCCGCCCCACCTTGGCGACCGCCTCGGCTCCGTCTGCCGCTCAGTCGAGCCCTGTCACTGGGTTCGACGACGGAATGCTCCGCGCGGTTATCGACCGCATGGATGCGGTCTTTGGCCCGCGGTTTGAGGCCCTAGCCGCAAGATTGCCGCCGGAGCCCCGACTTCGGCCGCCGCTTGCGGCTGATAAATGAAGTGCCGCATCGTCCTCGGCACCGACACCCCTGCCGTGCCAGGGAGGGCATGTTTCTTTTGCCGCGACGGCGGCCAAACCACCGGCGGCCAAACCACCGGCGGCAAAACCTTCGCCGGCTCCTTTAGACCAAGGAAAGGGCCAAAAAAACAAAGTCGAGGAAAAAGGACAAGGCGGGACAAGCCCCGAGGGGTCAGCCCCGAGAGGAGTTCCCGCCTCTGCCAAGCGCCGCTGCGCCTCCGCGTCCTACTGCGCCGAGACAAACGGTCGCACCCTCACGGGCTGCGGCAGGTGGTTGGGCCCCGGTGATCCCGGGCCAAGGGTCGCGGCGCTGCCTCGGAGCGTGAGGCGGCGCCTGTATCTCAGAGGGGAGAGGCCCCGAAGGCGCCGCAAAACAAGCGGAAGAGGTCGCGCAAGCTAAAAGTGCCGAAGGCAGCAGCGGTGGCCGTCTTAAAACGTGCCCGGCGGGAAATAAACGTCTCCGACCTCGGGGATGTTTTCGCTCGCTCCCGCCAAGCCCGGACAGGTGCTCGAATTTTCGAGTACCTGGGGCCAGAGGGCACCAAGACGGCCGACGCAATAGCCGCGAGGCTGCTGGGCCTGTTCCCAGAGGAGAGTGGTGTCCGGGTCGCCAGACCCGTGAAGTGCGCTGAACTGCGCATTTCCGGGCTGGACGATTCCGTGACGGCGGAAGAGATCCGGGAGGCGATCGTCTCAAAAACCGGGTCTCCTAGCAGCGCCGTCCGGGTGGGCACCATTCGCCCAGGTCCAGGTAGTGTGGGTGCCGTCTGGGTCTCGTGCCCTGTCGCGGCGGCCAAGGATTTGGTCGCCGCCGGTAGACTTCTGGTGGGCTGGAGCGCCGCGCGGGTAATCGCGCTGGAGCCCCAGCCTGCCAGGTGCTATAAGTGCATGGCGGTCGGTCACACCCGGCCGCTGTGCACTAACTGCTTCGACTGCAGCGGGCTCTGTTTCCGCTGCGGTCAGGCAGGGCACCAGGCGGCTGCCTGTTCTGCCACCCCACACTGCCTCGCGTGCGCGGCGGGCAATCGCCCCGCCAATCACTGTATGGGGCGGGTGGGGTGCAGGCCTCCGGCCAAGTCAGGCCCTAAGAGGGGGGGGGGGGGGGCAGCCAATCGGCCCCGGCTGCCCAACCCGGCGCGGCTGGACCGCCGCAGCGCATGGAGGAGGATATCGTGGTCCAATAACGGATCACGACGCTATCCTCCTCCAAGGGAATCTCGGCCGTTCCGCCAGGGCGCAGGACCTCTTCCTGCAATCCATGGCGGAGCGGTCAATCAGTGTTGCCGTAGCCGCGGAGCCCTACATAGTCCCGGATCGCCCCAATTGGGCGGGTAGCGGGGATGGCTCCGTGGCGGTCGTCGGTTCGGCGGCGCCGCATTCCCCGCCCTTGTCACTCAAAGACCAGGGCACGGGATATGTGGCGGCTGAATGGGGAGGGGTCACGCTGTATGGCGTGTACTTCTCCCCTAATCGTAGTCTGGCGGCTTTCGAGGTCCTCCTGCACAATCTGGAGACCTCGATACGGCGTATAGCACCGAGCGCTGTGCTCGTGCTGGGGGACTTCAACGCCAAATCAACGGCGTGGGGGTCCCCCGGGACGGACGCCCGAGGTGCGGCGGTCGAAGAGTGGGCGGCAGCGGCGGACCTCGTGTTGCTAAGCCGAGGGTCCGCCCTAACGTGTGTGCGGCGCGGGGGCCTTTCGTTCGCTAGCCCCGGTGTCGCCGCACGCGTAAGGAGCTGGCGAGTCCTGGAGGAGGTCGAGACCCTATCTCACCACAGATACATTCAGATAGATGTCTCCCGGACCCTTCAGGGCGCCAGCAGGGGTCACGCGGCGGACAGAACTCCCGCTTTTCCGCGATGGGCTGTGGGTAGGCTCGACCGGGACCTGCTAGTGGAGGCGGCCATTTTTCAATCTTGGCTGCCTCCCCCCCTGACGAGGCTGACCTGACCTGATTCGCGGCATGCTTACGCAGATCTGCGATGCGGCCATGCCCCGCGTGCGGCGCCCGCCTCGACGGAAGGGGTTCTACTGGTGGTCCCCGGAGCTGGCGGACCTCCGTGCGGCCTGTATTCGTGCCCGGAGGTCCTACACCCACAGCCGACGTCGCCGAATCCGCAATGAAGAGCGGGAGTGCCAGCTGTATGCGGCTTACAGCAGTGCGCGCGCCGCGTTAAAGCTGGCCATCTGTCGCGCCAAAGACGCAAAAAGGCAGGAGATGCTGGAGGGTCTCGAGCGTGACCCCTGGGGACGCCCGTACCGCGCGGCGCTTAACAAGTTCCGCGCCCAGGGCCCCCCCCCTTACGGAGACCCTCCAGCCGGGCTTCCTCTCTGAGGTGGTCGAGGGACTTTTCCCCTCACGGGCGGTGCACACGCCCTCGGTCATGGCTACGCCAGATGATGACCGGGAGGCCGACGACTGGGAGGTACCGCCCGTGACGACGACGGAAATGGGGGCGGCGGCAGCGCGTGTGCGGAGAGGGTGCCCGAAGGGGCTGCCGCCTGCGGATCGCGGTCGTAACGACGCGGTACCCGTGATCCGCCGTAGCAAGGGCGGGTGGAGGCGCACGGTGGGTTTTTAGTGGGTGAGAGCCCCATTCACCCCGTTGTCTCCCCGGGCAGCGGAATGTGCGGTAGGACATTTTTGCCCACCTAAAATAAAATAAAAAAAAGGCTAATTAACAAACTTTATTATCCGATATACTATGCCTTCTTTACAAGGAGGCTAATAGGGACTAATAATTCTAAATTTAATTAAAGATTTGTGCTTATTTATTAATAATTCTTGCATGATGCTGTATCAAGCTTTTTTTTTATAAATACATAAAATTTATGTTTGTCAGACGATTCAGCAAGGTGTGTCTTATATAAAGAGTCTATATATATACCTACTATTATAAAGCTGTAATAAAGCTGAGTCCATACATTTTAGATATTTGAGAAAAAAATGTATGTTTTATACTATAACTAACTGCCTCGGTGGTGTAGCGGTAGTGTAGTGGTAATGAGGTCTCGGGTTCGATCCCCGGGTCGGGCAATGTTATTGAGCTTTTTCCTAAAAAGAAAAATTCTCAGTAGCAGCCCGGAGTTTGGAAATGTGCCCGGTAGACATCAATAGGCTCGCCCCCTATTACGTGGGACTTAACATAGCTGGCGAGTCGTGGGTGTGTAATACACCTCTGCCTACCCCTTCGGGGAATACAGGCGTGATGCTATGCTATGTTTTTTTAAACTATATAGGCGTGTCTGAACACGAAATATTTTTTTTAGATTTTTTGTCTATTTGTTCGTTCGCGCATCACGCAAAAACTACTGAACGGATTTTGATTTGAGCAGGATCCTGCTCGTGACTGTTATTTTCGATTTCACATTTTTCACTTTGTGTTTAAAGATATCGGAAACCTGAGATATTAGCTAAAAACTAGGTTTTGGCTGTGGAGCCGCGGGCAAAAGCTATATCATAATACTAATAGTCTCTTGCACTTGAGTTTGAGGTTAAGGTATAAATAAGGAAAAATTAAAATAAAACAACTTTGAGTTTCACATACACAATTGTGAGATAGATCACCACGGCATGGATTCGAGTCTTTTAATCTTTCGTGTAAAAGAATGTCTTTGTGATATCAGTAAAACCCGAACCGTTACCTTTTTCTATGGATCTAAGGCAGGATAAAAAAGATGAATCGTTGATTACCGCCTACATAGGACCCAACGAAAATGTCTTCAATTTTGCCCTATTGGAAAATTCGAAGTACATCTTTACATAGCGCTTTGAGAAAATTCTTAACTAAAACATGTTTGATGGTTAGAAATATAAAATTATATTCTCAAGTAGTAGCGATAGTTAATATATAATATTTTTGACCAGTGGTAGAGTTAGCCAGTTTGTAGCCGATCTAAGCCTGTAGCTCTCAGCTTTTTTCATAGGGCTAAGAGTTTCGTCGTTAGCTACATGCATTATATCAAAGAAGTAACGGACAAAATTGGATCTCTCCTAAGAAGATGCCATAAACACTTTTGTCCGTGTGGTGACAGATTAAGAATACAACTGTCGTCACCCCATTCTTTCCCACGGGTGTCGTACGAGGTGACTAAGGGAAGTAAGCAATTATCACCCATTGCATTATTGGTGGTAGGGCTGGGTACCAAGTGGGAGTATTCACTTGCTATCGGGCCTGTGCGGGTTGGTGCTACCGTCTCCCTTGTGACCAGCCATGAAGCACGTCGGTGTGTTTTGTAGCAGGAGAATGCCGTTTATACTTTCATTTATTTTCATATCTGTGAAATAATATCATGAGCAGCGGCTTGAGAATACTTCCGGTGTAGTTGAGTCCATGAGCGACGATTAGCAGATTAGCATTTAGGGTAAACTATAGTATTGCTGGCACCCCCTTAGTCATTGGCACTTTGGATTTTAAATGTAAATATTAAGAGCTGGTATAGCAAAAAACATCTGTTCTACTTTATTTCATAATCTGCAATAGTAACATTGTTTGCAGAAAAAAGTAGGTTTTATAATATTATAGCTGGCAGCACTAAAGAAGATAAATATAAACCGGTGCCATATAGAACTGTTAAAACATCACTTTCTAATAAAGCTACGCGTCCATTTATCCGCGCCGTACGCAACGCAGGCAGGCATTTTTGTTCGATCTGTATGAATTTGTTTAGCACTGCGTTCACTCTTCCGCAAGCACGCGCCGCAGTCAGGCATATATTAGCTATCTGGTAAAATGCGGATGACGTCATCCGCATATTTCGCTTAGGTTCACCTAGGGTTCTGACCTAGGGTTTTTTTTTATTTATTCATCTCAATGACATAGTACATATTGTAAGCTTCAATGTACTCGCCAAACTTTAACGTTTAATGGCGAGACGCGCCCATAAACTTAATAATTAGTTTATAATTTAGGCCATGGATTGGCTACCTTTTGGCCTTCAACCTACCTTTGGGACACAGGGGGACTATATAAAGGAAAGCGGGCCGCAATCGTCATATTATTTTAAATTTAAAGACATTTTATTGTAATTTTATTATGAGAAATGACCAAAAATAACAAGAAACAAACAAATAAAAAAAAAAATACAAATTAAATTTTATGCTTGGTATCATAATGGTGTTTTACGTTATAAGTACTCTTTTTGTATAGCAAGGGTTTATTGGCATATTAAACTGGTTTCCCATTAAAATTAAGTACCATAACAATTTAAACATTATAAGAAAGGAGAATTCCAGCTTTACTAACGTTATTTATAATACTGTTTTGCTTGTTTTATTGACCCTTGCTTCGTTACTGGACACTGAGAACTTGCCTGCACAATGGTCCTGGCCTTGTTATTTTCGAATAATCTATCTGCTTGACGACGGTTCTTTTAACTAACTTTCATCTTGTTACGACCTAGGCCCAAAAATGTAAGGAAGCGTTTCCATCTCCTTTGAAATTTCATTTTCATGAGGCATTGGCTCATGAGTTTCTTGCCGGGCTCTTCTCAAGAAAAGCCTTACTATGGAATCCGTCCGCTTGTGGCGTTTGTAATCGTGATATTGCGGATCCACTTGCCGCAAGCTCTCGTGTTATAGATCGCATTTCTGAACTCTATTTTTTGGGTATCCAACCTTATTTATTATTTTATACAAAAATCAATCTTTCGCCAGAAGAATCGCCAACACTAAACCATACAAACTAGACATATGCCATCCAGTGTTGCCATTGGTATGACAATTGCCGTATTATACGGTATTTGGTGTCATTTTAAAAAAACACGATACAAGGCATTATAATCGTCAATCAGGGGACCCTCACAAAACGCATTAAGTCGCGGGATACAGCTACTCAATAACGTAATTTAATACAACCTATAGCACCATTGGACTTTTTGATAAGTTAATAATGGACATGACACTAGTAGAGAATTCCCCGGATGATTAGATGTTCTTCAATCGATCGATTTCGTTCTTTCATACGTACTTACGATATTCATTCTACTGTTATGAGATTTACAAGCATGAACGAAAATAGCGAAAGAAGATTGTAATATAATATGCACAGGAAAAACAATGACACCTAACAGCCTCCTTAAATCTGTTTGTTAATCTGAAATATTTTTATGAATTTTGTATGGATATTACATATTTGTATTTATATCCTTCTTATATATTTGTATTTAATATCCTTTAATCACTATAACTATAAGTACAATATCCAATTGTGTGTTTAAGTCTACATTTTGATTAAATTTGTATGAGACACGGCAATTTTTCAGGTTTTACCACAAAACACAGCAATCAATTTTTAATTAATGGCAACCTCACCAGCAAAACTTTGACATCAGCAAAATGCGGATGCAATGGACGCACCCTTTCGACAAATGCGTTCAATGCGATGCGTACGGCCCGTGCGTGCGGACTAATGGACGTCCACCATTAGGGTCACCAATTAACGACTGTAACATAGAGTATTTATTATTATGCTTAGTTTTTAGGTAAATAATGGCAACTGCTTCTTTCACCAATTTTCTGCTATAATCTTACTTTATTAGGTGCCAATGACTGATTTCTATGTAACTGTACTTATGGTGCCAATGACTGTCATTTCAAATATATTTTTTGTTTTTTTTGTTTTTCTATTGAAAATCTCTAATTAGATTGATTAATGCATTTTCATTTGAAAATATCCATACCAGAGAACCCTTTATCAATGTTTGCTGACTTTTTAAACACCTATCAATTTTAAAAATATATATATCAATCTTAAATATGCTTAGAGTGCCAATCACTATACAGTTTACTACCAAGAAAAAAAATAAAATATGCAATAATAAAAATACTATTTTCTTTCCACACTCTAAAATTGAGAAAAATGTGCGTTAACTAAGATGTGATTCATAACGTAGTGTCTACAAGATCGATTGCAGCTGCAGTAGTTCTTATATTGAAGAAACGCATCATGGCGGGGAGAGCTCCGCCCGGAACACATTGCAGTTGTAAAAAAAGCAGAAAAATAATATATAAAACAAAATGTTTTTTCGTTCTTTCTTTCTGTCTTAAATACTTATGTCTGAGAAGACTTATGGCCAACAGCAAGGCAAAGGGAGAAAAAAAACTAAGTTACATTTTATTTGAGGTTATTGAATCTTCATAACCCCAAGCAAAATAATTATCTATTTACTCTCATAGAGTGGTGTACACTTGTGGGTAAATATGTATGTTATGTTTATATATTTTTCCCCAATCTCATCGCTTTTCAATTGAGCATATACCATTGAAGCGGTAAATTACTTTTGCTTTTGGCACATAGTTATTTCCGTGGTATCTACGACGTAGATTGAGTGAGCCACCGCTATGTTTTATGCCGTACAAAGTAGTGATCAAGAGCGTGTGACATCGATTTATGCTTGAATACACATCCTTATTGAAATTTTAATTGTTTCGTATTGACGGTTGGGTTAGGTACGATGGGCTCCAAATAGGTACGACTGTTTCAAACAGTGCGCGTAATTTATTCGGCAATAAAAAAGTTCTGGGCCAGATGTTGAGACGCAAATTGGGAGAAGCTGATGCTATGTCTAATGATAGCCCGTTTTTTCTTTTTTTTTAAGGCGGGAAATGTGTCATGATAGACTAGCGTAAAACTAAGGACTGAAAACACAGTGGTATCGAGTTCGATTCCCTGTCCGAATCTGAAACCGCTAAAAGCGTGAAGTCTGTCAACCCGCACTGGGCCAGCATGGTGGACTATGGCATACTTACTTACTTATCATCACGCCATTTCTCTTGCGAGTAGTCAAAGAGAACATAGTGCCTAAAGGCCCTATTCTCGCATACATGTCTCGCTTCCTCAACATTCATGATTTTCTTCATACACGTTCGCCGGTTTCGATGACACCTGACTCTACCTTCCTTTAATACATGACCGCTTTGGTCTAGGTAGGTTAGTCTCGGTCTCTCCTTGTACCTAAATCCTTCCACTTTTGCATTGTACTGATTATGGCCTAACTTAACTCATTCTGAGAGGAGACTCGGGTCAAACAGTGGGACAGTACTGGGCCCGTAGAATGTAACTCACTAAATCATACTGACATCGCGTCGTGACATTGTCATTGGTAGAGAGATCTTAAAAGATCATTGTGGTTGGTCAAGCGATTATTACGACATCACGCGTCTTGTCTCTACCAATCACAAATAAGACGATACGATATCGATACGATTTTATGAATCACATTCTAAGGGGGCATGGTAGTAAAACACCACTAACACAATGTAACATAGTTCCAGTGGCCCGCCAATAAAGGCGGAGAGACGGGTTTATTTATTAGGTAAGGGTCCCACACTACACTGTTCCTTGCCCCAAACGACAGGGTGTGCGAAAAAAGGGCAGTGAAAACAAAAGAAAAAGAATGTCCATTTGATATCTCTTCAGTGGTATATAAAAGCACCCTGCTGTCAAAATATTGACAACAAGCCTTTATGAAATCACTGCCACGAAAAGAGCTACATTTGTTGACATAAAATTTTTAATAGGATTATTATCAAGGTTTTCAGTGTGAACATAAACAAAGTCATTATTTTAACATGGCGGGTTTATGTTTTAATAAGTTGGACAGTAACTTGTCGTTGTTGTAAAATATCTGCAATTAAAAATATGTGTTAATATCTCGCCATTCGTACTGAAAATATAGGTAATAATGCAAGCAATTATTGTATACAAGCTACAGCCCGTGACTCCGTTCGCGTGGACTTTAGAATAAACATTAAAAAAGTACTGTCTCGTTGGTACAGCGGTAGTGTGTGCGACTGCTGATCATGATGTCTCGGGTTCGATCCCCGGGTCGGGCAGTGATATTGAGCTTTTTCTTATAAAGAAAAATTCTCAGTAGCAGCCCGGAGTTTGGGAATGTGGTCAGTAGACGGCAATAGGCTCGCCCCCTATTACGTGGGACTTAAACATAGCTGGTGAACCTTGGGTGTATAATATACCGCTGCCTACCCCTTCGGGGATACAGGCGTGATGCTATGTATATGGATCTATATAAAAATATGTATTCCACAGGAACCATTCATTTTTCCGGGATGAAAAGTAGCCTATGTGATTTTCTGGGCTTTTGACGATATACCTATGTGTAAGCATTCAGTTACGTTCAGTAGTTACGGCGTGGAAGCATAACAAACAAACATAATAAATATTAGTAGGGAATCTAGTGTCTGTGACTTCGAAAGCGTTGACTGTATCATCGGTCATAAATATTTTGACCTATGCA
This sequence comes from Leucoma salicis, assembly GCA_948253155.1. Classification (NCBI taxonomy): domain Eukaryota; kingdom Metazoa; phylum Arthropoda; class Insecta; order Lepidoptera; family Erebidae; genus Leucoma; species Leucoma salicis. The sequence continues at coordinate 5,788,216 of OX411819.1, forward strand.
TGCATGCATGCATGCATAGGTCAAAATATATTAAAAAAATATTAACAAAATATATTTTAGCAATTGACATGTTCAGCTACTCTTAAAGTACAAATTATAATCTGTGAAGGAAAAAGAGTATTTTAGTACGAGCGGGAATCGAACGGAAATCTAAGAATATAATTGGTCCTCTACCACTAGCAATATAATCTGGCTCTGTTTATAACAACTCGTCCATCCATCCATCAGCCTTTTAAAGTCCACTGCTGGACATAGGCCTCCCCAGGAATGGGGGATAGTGCCGTAATCGCCACGCTTGGCAGACGGGTTGGCGATTGCAGTGGATATTGTTAATACTCGAAGGAGTACTGCTGCCCACTCCCCCGGTATTCCCTCAGTCGGCTCGGTATAAATCTATGTAACTGTAATATCAGCAAATGTAGCTGATATTTATTTGCAAAATACGTAGCAATGTTTCTCTATTTAGAGATGGGCTGAATGTGATTTGAACCGAATACAATCTTCGGCCAAATATTTTTTTTTATTGCATGTAGTGGCAGATGAGCTACGGCCCATCTGATGGTAAATGGTAACCGTTGCTCATGGATTCAATTATACCGAGAGTATTGTCAAGCCGCTGTTCACCATTTCATTTCATCGATATGAAATGAAAGATTAAACGGCTATCTCCTGCTACAGCCAAAACGCAACGATGTGCTTCATGGCCGGTCATACGGGAGAGGGTGGTACCAACCCGCTCGGACCCCATACCAAGTGAGTACTGCCACTTGGTACCTAGCCCTACCACCAGTCATGCAATAGATGATAATTGCTTACTTCCCTTAGTCGCCTCATACGACACCCGTGGGAAAGAATGGGGTGGTGACACTTGTATTCTTAGTCCGTCACCACACGGGCATTCGGTAAAAATACAAAAATTCGGCCGAACTTCGGTGTCTTTTTGCCGGGCTTTCTCGGTAGTAGCATGTTTTGTTTTGTGTGTAACTTTTATGAAAGACAACATCGCAAGACAATATACTATAACACAGTTAGTGTAAGGGTATTTAAGTAGATAATAGTAGGAAGTATTGAAAATGGTTGTGCTTATAATAAAAAAATACTAATTAATTAGTTAATTCTACTATACATTTTAATTTGTAATAGAAAATTAATAATTAGTTTAACAAACAAATGACCATAATTAAATGATTATAGAGTATTGGTATATGTGACATATTTTACATCTATGGCAGATTTGATATCTTGATGATTTTATTAGAGTTTTTAACTATATGTTCGGTTAAAACATAACATAGCATCACGCCTGTATTCCCCGAAGGAGTAGGCAGAGGTGTACTACACACCCACGATTCGCCAGTCCCGTGTAATAGGGGGCGAGCCTATTGACGTCTACTGGGCACATCGCATGTTCGGTTAAACCGAATGTAAAACGAATTTCAGCCCATCCCTAATCTCTATGAATAGGTACATAGCCATCATTACTCAAACTACCAATATTTTTTGGTACATTTTATTTTGCATTTAAATAAATATTCAGACAACGGTCTCCCTGTAGGTTCTACCTAAGATTGGTAAGCCTCAAAATAGTGTGAATAATATATGAGACAACCGTTAATAACGATGCCCGTCCACTTGATATCTATTTCTATTTATATTCAAACAACGTGTTACATTATTAACACAGTAAACCTTTCTATCCTTACCTACTTATTATATTGTTTTGATATTTTTTAAGGAATTGACATGCTTAGCCATATAAATTAAGGCGTCACCCCAGACATTAAGAATGCATTAGGAATGTATTAGGAATGAAAACAAACATTAAACATAGCATCACGCCTGTATTCCCTGAAGGGGTAGGCAGAGGTGTATTACACACCCACGGTTTACCAGCTATGTTTAAGTCCCACATAATAGGGGGCGAGCCTATTGCCGTCTACCGGGCATGATTAGGAATGTATTATTGAAATTCACAGTCCCGAGCAAATGTTACTAGGGCTGAATTGGCATAGCATCTGCAACAGTACAGGAAATGCATATTCAAATCCTGCTCGTGACTGTTATTTTAGATTTCCTCGATTAGTTATTTAGGAGTCTATGAGTCAATAAGCACAATCATTTTCAATACTTCGTACTATTGTCTACTTAAACACCCTTACACTAACTGTTTTATATTGTCTTGCGATGTTGTTTTTCATAAAAAATACAACATACAAAACAAAACCTGCTAATATCGAGAAAACCCGGCAAAAAGACACCGAAGTTCGGCCGAACTTTGTATTTTTACCGAATGTACGGCCGAAGTTTGTATTCGGTTCAAATCACATTCGGCCCATCTCTAATAGAGAAACATTGCTACGTATTTTACAAAGAAATGTCTGCCACATTTGCTGATATTACAGTTACATAGATGTTATAAACATGTAAACATTATTAAAAACTGGTAAACATTTTATCCCGCTATTATATCAGGAACCCGAGATATAACCTAAAAACTAGCTTTTGGCTGTGGCGGAGCCGCGGGCAATGGCTAGTGTAACTATAAATTTAAATCATAGTATTTATTAGTTTTACTATCAAATATGGCAGAGTTAGTTGACCCAACAAAAACCTAAAACAAAAAGTAAAAACTTCGCACAGCTGCAACATTATAACGAAATCTCGGGTTGAATTTGATTTATAATGTTTGCTCGGAGAGAATTTAAACAACAGGCACTGGCCTGTCTTACTGAAGAAACAAACATTTAAATCAAAACTCAATTTGTACGAATTTGCTTTAGTAAAAACATATTTTGAACCTTTAGGTTGAAATAAAAAACTACTTATTCTAAGTGTAATACAATGTTAGGGTCGTTTAACAAAGATTTACTCTCAACAACTTTTACCACAAACCTTGTCATAAATATCATTTACAAGACATTAAAAATACGACGTATGCTTGGGTTAAGTGATATTAGAATTTTGTATCCTATAAAAACATGTATAGATTTGAACATAAGTAATTATTTGTGAGAATATTTGAGATTCCTTTTATCCTGTATAACTCCTTATTCCGGTTAGGTAACATAATTTCCAAGAATCACACACAATAACTATTAATATTATATCATCTACTTAAGAAAGACTGTGCGAGGATCGCGGCGTCTTGACGAAATACAAATAGAATTATAAATAATATTATAATCTTATTCTTAAGAATAGGTACTTAGGTAATTTTCGCTAAAGATAGATATAGTCGTTTTGCCCGCGTCCGTGTTTGTTGTGAATACAATTATTGGATGAAAACCGATTTTTTAAATAAAAATGCCGATAAATGTTTCTACTACCTGGGTATTCAGAATCGAGTACTGAACCCATTATCGGTACGATGTCATTTACAGCCTGTATATTGTGCCACAGCAACGCGTGCCACAAAATATTGGTCCGTTAGTTACTTATACTCGGATTTTAGTCGACCCTACTCAATAATTTCACAACTTCTCACTTTCTCACGTAAAGGCCCCAAAGGCTTGATATTTTGTTATATTCGATTGTATCTAGGGATTCAGTTACGGATCTTTTGTTTTTTATCACAAGAAATAGAAAACGAACTGTTGAAACTATCTCAATAACAAGTTTATAGGAAACTAGCTGACCCGGCAAACGTTGTTTTGCCATATGAATTATTTCTAGAGTATGAAAATATTATTAGGTATATCTTTTTAATCTTTACTTTTATATTGTATTTGAAAAATTGCGCTCGACTATACTTGCTATTATGCTGCTCCCAAGCGGAGGAGCTTGACAAAACGGAACCCCATTGATCAGCTATCGACCAGGGTTAAAAAATACAAAATGTTATTAAAAAGTAGGGGTTAGTGGTAGGACGGTAAAAATTTAGGACTAAATGTATTTTTTAATGCCGCACCATAAAAAAATAACCAATAATGTCCAAAAAAATAAAAAAAAAATTTGAGGTGAGTTACCCTTAACACTTAGGGGTATAAAAATTAGTTATAAACCTATTCTCATACCTACAGAATATACATACAAAATTTCATCAAAATCGGTCAAGCCGTTTCGGGGGGAGGAGTATAAACACTAAAACTGTGACACAAGAATTTTATATATTACGAGTAGAAGATGGGTGGGAAATGAACGACATAAGTAAATAACCATGCACGTAAAAAGCTAAAAACATAAACAAACGTAACTCTTAAGCAATTACCACCCATTGCATTACTGGTGGTAGGGCTGGGTACCACTGAAGGAATGTAACATAGTTCCAGTGGCCACACACAGGTGGAGAGACGGTATACGGCGTGTATATTTAGTGGATGAGGGCCCCATACTACCCTGTTCATTGCCCCAAACGACGGGGTGTGCGATTAGGGACGTTTTTTCCCCGCCTTAACTAAAAAAAAAAACAAAAAAAAGAAAATGGGTACTTAGTGGAAGCACCTACTCACTTGCTATCTGGCCCTAGCGGTTTGATACCACACGGCGATGGCCGATCACAGTTATGACGGGCCATGAAGCACATCGGTGTTTTGGTTTTTAGGAGATAACCGTTAATTCTTTCATTTCATATAATGTGAAATGAAATTGTGAGCAGCGGCTTGACAATACTCTCGGTATAGTATATGGTGGCAGACCTGATGGTAAATGATAAGTCCAGAGCGACGGTTATCATTTACCATCAGGTCTACCACCATACACAATAAAAAAAAACTAGACGTCACGGGGCGTCTATCAGATGTGAAAACAACGAAATTATTTTGTAGAAATAAAATGATCATAACTTGACAAAGTACTCCTTAAGACGAATCAGACGAGCATAAACTCGATGGGTTTGGGTCGTTTCATTACAGAGTTACTGAGGGCCACCTTCCAGCTCCATCATCAGACCCTGGATACCATCTAGAGACAAAATACTCGTCAAGACGAATCATACGAGCCCAAACTTGATGGATCTATGTCGTTTTGTAACGGAGTTCCTATGGCCACCTTCTAGCTCCATCATCAGACCCTGGATATCATCTAAGTCTGTAGTACTAGTCAAGATATTTCAAACGAGCCCTAACTCGATGGAGTTGCACCATTTAATTACAGAGTTTCGCATGGCCACCTTCCAGCTTTGTCATCGGACCCTGGATACCATCTAGAGACAAAGTACTCCTCAAGACGAATCATACGAGCCCAAACTCGATGGGGTTGCACCGTTTCATTATAGAGTACCTATGTCCACCTTCCAGCACCATCATCAGATCAGCTCCATGTTATCATAATATTGCATTGTCACGTGATATACATATGCGTGTAAAATTTGTGCTCAATCGGAAACCGGGAAGTGTGTAAAATTTAACTTGCAAGATTTGAACGGGTCAAGTAAAATAAAAGCGTCGCCACGCTAACAGCCGATTTTGCCCTCCCTCCGCATTAGATGTTTCACATCAAAAATTTATTTATAGCAAATCACACCATTGATATTCTACAGACAAGAGATAAAACACTTATTATGTAACAATAAAACAACATTATATATAAAGGGCAAACCTTTTAAACTAAATGTTCAACTTACAACATTAAGTACTTCATTATACCACCTTTTTCACACCCCGTCGCTCGGGGCAACGAACAGGGTAGTGTGGGGCGCTCACCCACTATATAAACCCGCCGTGTGCCGTCTCTCCGCGTGTACTGGCGGGCCACTGGAACTGTGTGAAATTACTTCAATGACCCGCCGGCGGTTTACCCTTTCGGGTACCCTCTACTAAACTTCGCGGGGACGCCACTGCTCTGCAGTAGAAATTATGTGGGACGCTGCGTAATTGATCGAAGGCGGGCTGTAAAAAGTTATCTTAAACGAGTAAAGGTCAGCCTTGGTAAAGCTTTTGTATTACCATAATTGTAAGTACACATACTCCTCCGCCTTAATGTTTCTTCTGGAGGTTGTCCTTGTCGTTTTAAGATCTTTTGTTTTCATAACTGTGAATATTTTAATTTACTCAGTGTCTTTTTACGGGATAACTTACAAAAACATTGTTATTATGTTTCAATATGATATAATGTATTTTATGAAAATTCGTACAATAGAGAATGTCTTACAAATGTGAAAAGATAGACATAAATCTTAAGTAAAATGAGACATAATATGACTAAATTGAAAGCCGTTGTGTCGGAGCTTTTGAATAGGGCTAGGTTCGGCAGCTTTTAATTTTCCGAAGACTGCGTCTAATTCAGTAACTAACACGTTTTGGGAAACTTATCTATCAGGTATATAACTTACTAGCATTTACCCACGGCGCCGCCACAGCCAAAAGCTGGTTTTCAAGTTATACCGCAAGTTTCTGATATTGTAGTGGGATAAAATGTATACTAGTTTCTAAGTCTAATCAAGAGCTATCAATAGAGAGCTTTACTGTAAGCAACAACAGACTTTCATAAAAAATAGTTCAGTAATTTTTGCCTGATGCTCAACAAATAAATAGACAAACAGACAAAAATTCTAAAAAAATGTTTAGTGAAAGCGGAAAAAGAGATAGCTTACTGCGAGCTGCATTCGAACTTGCGTCCTGTTCAATCCGGGGAAGTGTCGTAAATACATCTAAAACAAATGTTAAGTGGTGATTTGGAGTCACCGTTGGATGACTGGGATGGCTTAGTGGTCCAGAGCCCTTCCCTGTATCCAGTCCATGCAGGTTCGAATCCTGCTAGCAATAAAAGCTCGCTTTTTCCACTTTCACAAATAATTTGTTCTTTAAAGTAGCTGAGCATGTCAAGTGCTAAAATACATATCAAAATAGTTTGGTGTGACACCTAAATATCCTAATTTATTATTTTTTTCTAAAATATAAATGTACAGACATAGCTCTGTTACAGCTTTATTATAGTATAGATAGATTATCGCATGCTCGGCAATTTTCTAGAACACCAATTGTGAAAATGTGATATATAATAAGACCTCAACGATAAAATAAAGAATTAATATTGCAATTAGATTAATATAGAACAACTACTGTTACATTTTGGATTTATCGCGAATTTAAATGAATATGTTAATTCTAATATCGCTAATGGGTCGCGTGTTGGAATGAAATAAGTTCTTGCCACGAAACAAATTCAAGTAAATGATATCACTAACATTATTGTAGTATGTATGTAATATATATATATATATATCTCAGAATGTTACGGGAATTGAACGTTTCCATTAGTTCACTGAAAGGCCCTCGTTATTGGATGTAATTATACTGTTAAATAAGTTTACGTTGTTATTAAATGTGGCTGTAGGGCGGGAGGGGGGTGGACGTCCCCCAACCAGCGTGGTGGCGAGATGGCAGGGCGACGCCAGCCGAGTGGCCATGGCCAGCTGGAGTGCGCGGCTGGAGGCGCCCTGGGCCGGTCTTCGGACCGTAGGGGCGCTCCAGCCAGTGCTGGAAGAGTGGGCAGGGCGACAGCACGGAGCCCTTACCTTCCGACTGGTGAAGGTGCTGTCGGGGCACGGTTGCTTCGGCAGATATCTGCACATAGTCGCAAAGAGGGAAGCGACTCCGGGCTGTCACCATTGCGGCTGCGACGAGGACACGGCGCAGCACACGCTCGAGTCGTGCCCGGCTTGGGCCGAGCAGCGCCGTGAACTCGTCGCGGCATAGGGGGGACCTTTCGCTGCCGAGCGTCGTCAGAGCGATGCTTGGCAGTGACAGGAATTGGGCCGCGGTCGCTGCCTTCTGCGAGGAGGTCATCTCGCGGAAGGAAGCGGCGGAGAGGGCCAGGGAGGTGGATTCTTCCGCTGACCCAAACTGCCGCCAGCGACCGGGGCGGCGCAGGCGCAGGTACTTGCACCTCATGCCGCCCTAGCTCAGGCTGCGGGTGGATGGATTGGGGAACGTCCGCCGCCCGCAAGGCCTCCCGCGAAGGCGCGACGCCCCGTGTGCGGATGTGTCGCTCAGTAGAGGGTACCTAAAAGGGTAAGCCGCCGGCGGACCACCGAAGGAATGTAACATAGTTCCAGTGGCCCGCCAATAAAGGCGGAGAGACGGCACACGGCGGGTTTCTTTAGTGGGTGCAGGCCCCACACTATCCTGGTCGTTGCCCCGAACGATGGGGTGTGCGGTTAGGAACATTTTTTCCCGCCTTAATAAAAAAAAAGGCACGTAGATTGTAAGAGGTGGTGTGGAAGATAAGTTACACGAGCTGGTAACCGTCATGTTGGACAGACAGCTTGATGTGCTCTGTGTAACAGAGACCAAGCGAAAGGGTAGCGACGCCTGTGATCTTCCCGGTGGCGGGTTAGCTCTGTGGTCTGGTGTACCATAAGCTATCGGGCCAGCATGGGAGTGGGGGTGTTGCTGTCCACTCGCTTGGCCTCAGGTGAGAAAGACTACGGAATGTTTTATCTCAGGCTTCTATGGGTCCGAATAAAACTAGGTGTCACCAGTGTCTTCATGGTCGCAGCTAATGCTCCCGTAGGCTCTTCGGTGGCATCGGATCTAGAGAAGTTCTGGGATAATGTTAGGGAAGTTCTGAATTTGGCAGAAGCTAGTAAACGCGTGATCGTATGCGGAGACTTGAATGGATGGGTTGGGACCAAGCGTCCAGACTTCGAGGACGTACTTGGTTCATTTGGTGATAAGAGAGTAAATGATGCAGGTAGGGTCATTGCGGATGTATGTATGGAGAGAAACCTTATTGTGTCAAACACATTTTTTCAACATAAGGACATCCATATGTATACATGGAGAAGGAATGAACAGAGAAGTATGATAGATTTGATTCTGGTAGACAGTCGCCTCCGAAGTAAAATTCTGGATACAAGGGCCTACAGGGGTCCCACTGTCGACACGGACCACTATCTCGTTAGTGCGAGATTTAGTGGTCTGTTCAGAAAGTGGAGACACTGGCGAGAGCGTGTCCACTTCGGAGGGCTTGAAAGAATAAAGATTGAAAAGTTGCAAGAAGAGAGTGTAAGAGCAAAATATGCAGAGGGTGTCCGTGAACGGCTGACAATGGCAAGTCAGCCGGGATCTGACATAGAAGAATGCTGGAGAGTATTGAAAGATAGTATGGTAGATACAGCGAAAGAAGTATGTGGATGCTCGAAGAAGCATAGAAAAGTGAAAGGTGATGCATGGTGGGATACGGAAGTAGCAGCTTCCGTAGACCAAAAGAAGAAAGCGTGGCTGGACTATGTATCTTCTTTGAACCTGAGTGCATGTATGAAAGAACAGAAGAAAGAAATATACCGGCAACGTAAGAATGACACTAAAGTCTTAGTGAAAGAGAAGCGTGATAGAGCAAATATGATTGCAGAAGAAAGGCTGACCAAAAACTTTGAGAGCAACACCAAACTTTTCTGGAGGGAGGTGAAGAAATCTCGGAGTGGTTGGTCAACTTTCAGAATGAATAAATTAAGGTCTAAAGATGGAGACATTCTTACGCAAACACAAGATGTGTTAAGCCGATGGAGTGAATATTTTGGAGATATGTATGCGGATGTTCAGGGTGATGCTAGTGCCACATGTGGTCTAACAGATCAGCATTCGGTACCGGCATCCTCTGATGACATTAGTATGGATGAAGTTGAATGGGCGATTTAAAGTTTGAAAAATGGTAAGGCAGCGGGTATTGATATGGTGTCTGCTGAGATGATCAAGCTTGGAGGCTCATGTGTCTGGGAATCCTTCCTGATGCTCCTCAATTTATGTTGGAGCTCAGGAATAGTTCCCAAGGACTGGAGAAGCGCAGTCATCGTGCCCTTGTTTAAAAACAAGGGTTCACGTTATGACTGTGCGAACTACAGAGCCATAAGCTTGACTAGTTTGGCAGCCAAAGTGTATGGTAAGATTGTTGAAAGGAGAATGAGGATGGTGTCCGATGAATTTTTGTTTGAGGCACAAGGAGGTTTCAGGTGTGGACGAGGATGCATGAATCAAGTGTTTTCTCTGCGCAACATTGTGGCGAAGCATCTGGCTGTAGGCCAGAGGGTAGGCCAGAGGGTTTTCTGCAGTTTTGTGGATTTGGAGATAGCATTTGACACTGTTGTACGAAAGGAACTTTGGGACATTTTGCCGGAGTATGGTATTAGCGGTAGACTGCTACAAGCGGTGCAGTCCAATTACATGGACTGCGGAGCTTGAGTGTGGCTAGATGATGGAATGTCACCCTGGTTTGACGTCAATATCGGCATTAAACAGGGCTGCGTTCTATCAGCCAGACTGTTTATCATATATCTGGATAAATGTCTACAAAGGTTGAATGAAATGAATGTGGGAGTTCAGATGGGCGACTCAGTGGTTAACTCGTTGCTATATGCAGACGATGGTCCTATTAGCGCAGTCTGCGACTGACCTGCAAACCCTAGTCGACGTAATGGCAGAAAATTGTAAGAAAAGGGGCCTACGTGTGAATGTGAGCAAAACCAAAGTAATGGTTTTTGAAAGAGAAGAAGCCAGAACAGATGTTAGAGTAGCAATAGGAAATGGTGTGCTAGAACAGTTGGATGAATTTGTATATCTTGGATGTGGATTCAGTCGGGATGGAAGGTACACCACTGATGTAGAAAGAATAGTGAATGCGGGAAATAGAGTGAACGGAGCATTGAGACAACTTCTCGGCAGCCATCACCTCAGCCATAAGGCACGTGTCGCAATACACAACGCAGTGCTTGTCCCAACGTTATTATATGGAAGCGAGAGTTGGGTATGTAAAAAGGAGCATGAGAGCAAAATCAAAGCGGTCGAAATGCGATCTCTGCGGAGAATCTGTGGAGTGAGGCTGACTGACCGCATTTGTAAAAATGACGTAAGAGAGCGAGTAGGTATGAAAGAGAGTATTGGTGTTAAGATGCGAAAGGGAATGCTTCGATGGTTCGGACATGTGGAAAGAATGCCGGACGAGCGACTGGCTAAGAAGATATACAATGCGAAAGTGGAAGGATGTAGGTACAGGGGGAGACCGCTACTTACCTACATAGACCAAATTGGTCATGTATTGAAGGAAGGTGGAGTCAGGAGTCTCCGAAACCGGCAAGCGTGTATAAAGAGAGTTATGAATGTTGAGGTAGCAAGAGATGTATGCAAGAATAGAGCCTCTTGGCACTCTGTTCTCTCTGCCTACCCCGCAAGGGAAATGGCGTGATGGTATTATATTCGACATGCTCTCTGCTCATGAATGTGGAAAAAGAGAACGTTTATTTCGCTCGCACTAAAGTTTCCTTTTTCCACATTAACAAATGATTTGTTCTTTAAATCGATACAATAGCACAAGGATTTACAGTAGTCACAACAGATCTTTGTATACGTTGTGATTACTATACTTGATAGTCTTTAGTGTTAGTAGTAGTCACACCGGATCTTTGTATACGTTGTGATTACTGTACTTGATAGTCTTTAGTGTTAGTAGTAGTCACAACGGATCTTTGTATACGTTGTGATTACTGTACTTGATAGTCTTTAGTGTTAGTAGTAGTCACAACGGATCTTTGTATACGTTGTGATTACTGTACTTGATAGTCTTTAGTGTTAGTAGTAGTCACAACGGATCTTTGTATACGTTGTGATTACTGTACTTGATAGTCTTTAGTGTTAGTAGTAGTCACAACGGATCTTTTTATACGTTGTGATTACTATACTTGATAGTCTTTAGTGTTAGTAGTAGTCACAACGGATCTTTGTATACGTTGTGATTACTGTACTTGATAGTCTTTAGTGTTAGTAGTAGTCACAACGGATCTTTGTATACGTTGTGATTACTATACTTGATAGTCTTTAGTGTTAGTAGTAGTCACAACGGATCTTTGTATACCTTGTGATTACTGTACTTGATAGTCTTTAGTGTTAGTAGTAGTCACAACGGATCGTGAAAATGTCCATGCATATATACTTATTTAATTCTGGTTCTAATTTAATTATTTTATTCAATAAGTATGAAGTATGTAAAAATATTGATCCTTTACGTGAATAAATATAAACGAGTATATAGCGGTATAGTTGTGTCCATGAGCGTCGTTTACCATTTACCATCAGGTGGGCCGTGGCTCATCTGCCATAATTGTATGTAAAATAGATTAGATATGTAAAATTCATAATAATATTTATCTTAAATATTAATTATCTTAAATATTAAACTGTATTTAAAGATCACTGGGTTGGCTCGGTTCGTTCGTAAGTTTTCAAAATTTGTTTATTGTATAATTTTAAAGGATTTGTGCTGATGTGTTGTTTTCAGAATTTATTATAATGCGTGTATTATTTTAAATGGTCTTAAAATATTAAATAATTTGTGAGTAAGTTTTAAAAGAAGAAGTCATGTAAATGTAATTAAAAGTATTTAAGTGTAAACTTTATTTAATTCTATGGTGGAACCAACCACCCGTTCGATTAGGTCACGCTCCGACAAGTATTTAGGGAACTTTTTGAAGTGAAAACTTCTTTAGGCGCGTTGAGCACATTTTGGGTGAACAAAAATCATGGAACTCGCGTCTTCGTCACCGAACACCGAACGCTCCGATGCAAGTAAAAACTAAGTAACTTGTGCATTGTATCGTCGAGCTATTAGATTATTACTTTTGAATTATTTTTGGTTTGTTGACCAATGTTGGTCATTAACACTTCTTTATTTTGGTTTGAATGGTTCACAAGTTACTAAGTTTTCACTTCTATCGGCAGTCCCCAAAGACTGCCCCGTATGTTTTTTTTTATACCTACTATGCAGATGGTAAATAAGCATACGGCCCATCTGATGGTAAGCGGTTGCCGTAGCGTATAGACGCTAGCAACAACACAGGTGGCGAAATCCAAGGAAAGGAGTAGGAGGTGGGGAAGAAGGATAATAAGGAGTGGGTTTGGGCCTCCGGTGCTCTTACTTACTCACCGTTATTTCACGCTGATCTTCTGTTAGATGACATATCTCTGCTACAGCTTTATTTATAAGATAGGTATATATTTATAACTGCGGCAAAGAAAGAAAGAAAATATTTATTTTTTGCCACACAACCAAGCATAAAATAAAACAAACTGTGAAACTTAATTATAACCAAAAAACAAATAATACTATAATTTTACTATAACAAAAAAAAAAAAATAGACAACAATACAGTGGTAAGTGTGACAGAAAAAGGGCATAGCTCGGCTTGTTTTGTGATGATAGCATCACAAAACTGATTTTCAGCAATACCCCTCTTTCTTACGCTTGACATCATCATCATTTGTAGTGTAAGCGACTGCTGATCATGAGGTCTCGGGTTCGATCCCTGGGTCGGGAAATGTTTTCCGTAAAAAAATTCTCAGTAGCTGCCCGGAGTTTGGATATGAGCCCGGTAGACGTCAATAGGCTCGCCCCCTATTACGTGGGACCTAAACATAGCTGGCGAATTGTGGGTGTGTAATACACCTCTGCCTACCCCTTCGGGGAATACAGGCGTAATGCTATGTTTTTTTTTATATTTATAGAAGAAGAATAGAAGATAAGGCATACCCAAATATAGGTAAACGTGTTTTACTTAAGTAACAGAAATAAGAAAGAAAACATTTATTGTATTTTACATATATGTTATAGTATACGTGATTTACGTGTCATATCATCACATAGTGTAATAAGGCACACGCTATCTATACTCAATAGAGCAGTTAAAGCGTAAATAGAGTAAATATGTCTGTGGTTTGGCAAAATGGCTGGAGTATTTACGCGCCAAAGCTTTTACAGCCACGTGGAACGGAATCGATATTTGTGTTGTAGTTTATGCGTGTGATGTGTTGTGATATGTCTTACTAATATTATAAATGCAAAAGTATGTGAATGAGTTTTATTAAATAGGTTACATAGGTGGCGAATAAATATACGGCCCACCTGATGGTAAGCGGTTACTGTAGCCTATTGACGCTAGCAACACCAGAGGCATCACTCGTGCGTCGCCATATCCAAGAAAGGGATGGGAGGTGGATAGGATACTAAGGAGAGGATATGAAGTATAATAAGCAGAGGATAGGGAAGGGGTTTGGGCCTCCAGCGCTCTCACTCACCATACGAAACACAAATTTAGGAGTAACTACCATTGTTACACGCTGATCTTATGTAATATGGTGGTACTTCCCCGATCGAGCCGGTGCCTTCGTACTGGGATAAGCAAACCTCTACTACTAATAAAAGTTGAATTAATATTTCTTTTATAGGATACTTTTATCGAATAGTTCCCGGATCGCTATTTTTAATAAAACTGGATAGTTCCCATAGAATTGGTCGCTATGTTTAGCATATTGACTTAGGACTAAATGGAATGAAAAGTAGTATAAAAATGAATTAAGTTTGGATAAATGCAGAATAGAATTTCCTGTGGAATATGCTTAAGCATCATAGTAGATTTGAATTATGATGTCCACGCAGAAGTCACGAGCAATAGTACCTAAATAATAAAGTAGCATGAATAAACGTCAAGGGGTGAATGTCTATTTTGTACGAAATATAATATAATTGTACTTATTTTTTAATATTATTCATATTTCTATATAGGCCCCTACATTTATATAGCGTAAAATTAAGTTTTCTGTTCGAATAAATCAGTAAATATTATTGATGTGAAACATCTAATGCGGAGGGAGGGTAAAATCGGCTGTTAGCGTGGCGTCGCTTTTATTTTACAAGTCCCGTTCAAATCTTGCAAGTTAAATTTGACACACTTCCCGGTTTCCGATTGAGCTGAAATTTAACACGCATATATCGCGTGAAAATGCAATATTATGATGACATGGAGCTGATCTTATGATGGAACTGCAAGGTGGCCATAGGACCTCTATAATGGAACGGCGCAACCCCATCGAGTTTGGGTTCGTATGATTCATCTTGACGAGTAATTTGTCTTTAGATAGTATCCAGGGTCTGATAATGGAGCTAGAAGTTGGCTATAGGAGCTCCGTTATAAAACAACATAACCCATCGAGTTTGGGCTCGTATGATTCATCTTGACGAGTACTTTGTGTCTAGATGGTATCCAGGGTCTGATGACGGAGCTGGAAGGTGGCCACTGTAATGAAACGACGCAACCCATCGAGTTTATAGGTACTCGTTTGATTCATCTTGACGAGTACTTTGGTCCTAGATGATATCCAGAGCCTGATGATGATGATTTATGTTAATTTTGTTATTTTATACATGTCATAATTGTATACAAGCACACATTATGATCATTTTATTTCTGATGGATGCATGTAAATGCGTTCCGATAAAGGGCGTTGGTCGTTAAGACAAATGTGATAAGGAGATTGGGAATGTCTAAAAAAAAAATTTTAGTACTGTAGCTCAATGGATTAGAGCACTTCCCCGGATAGGAAGGGACGCAGGTTCGATTCCCGCCTGTACTAAAATACTCTTTTTCCTTATTCACAAATTATAATTTGTATTTTAAGAGTAGCTGAGCATGTCAAGTGCTAAAATATAGATCAAAATGTTTAAAAAATCACGCCATCAAATAGTATGAATTTTAATTGCAAAATTAAACTTACTATATTGGATTAATGCATGTAAATGCGTTCCGGTAGAGGGCGTTGGTCGTTAAGACAAATGTGATGAGAAGTTTGGGTATGTCTAAAAAAAAAAGGATAGTACTGTAGCTCAATGGATTAGAGCACTTCCCCGGATAGGAAGGGACGCAGGTTCGATTCCCGCCTTTACTAAAATACTCTTTTTCCTTATTCACAAATTATAATTTGTACTTTATTTCTACTCATTATTTCTACAAAATTAATTTGGATATTTTCACACCTGGCAGACGTCCCGTGACGTGTATTTTTTTTATAGAATGGATATTTTAGCAGGAGAGCCCACCAATCACCCACGGATTGTCAATCTTGGTTATCTTTGGACACACTCAAAATAACCTAAGATTGCCGATTGTCAATCCACACTCTCAGAGATAGAAGAGAATGTGATAATAGCAAGGAGCATGTACGATAATGACAAAAAAAAGTCACCAACGCGACACAACCATGCGATACGGCAGGACTCTCAAAACCACAATGTTGCAATATTCAGCAAAAATCCGAATACAAATTCGACTCATGTTTCGCCTCTAAACGAGGCATCCTCAGGACCACTCGGCAACAAATTAGCCACAGTGGAATTTAACAACGGACTTCCGCCAAGTGTCGCGTCATGCAATCTAACTAGTAAGTAATAGATAAGTTTATTACAATAGTTAACCATTATATTTTACAGATACGCACTTACCAGAGTGGTCGGTAATTCCCCGCTCAGTTAAGTAGAATTCAAGCTGAAAATAAGAAAACTCGAGCACTAGTGATTTGGGCCAATATCTTTGCTAAATCTATAACGAGTTTTACATGGGTATTCACTTTTTGTATATAACTTTTATGAGCGTTTCTTCATGAAATGGAAGACCGTTACAGATAAATATTGTCTATAATTATGGACGCATAATATTTTACGAGGTACTGTAACGATACAATATTGCGCCGTTCCGAAAACCCAGATTAAGTGTGCAGATGTTTATGTAGGTACGAGATTAGCCCTGTGTGTAATTTTAATACAACACGTTTATTAAATTAACATAATAATTTATACAAGGCTTCGTGATTCTGAATTTGAGCGGGTGTTAAATTTATTAATTAATTGTAATTTTTTAATTGATTACTAGCACATTATGACATTGTTTTATATACCCACCTCTCGCACCGTGTTGTGGTTATGATTCACATCCAGAGCAACTTTTTAAGTGATTTACATTTTTATTGTGATCATTGCATCACGCCTGTATTCCCCGAAGGGGTAGGCAGAGGTGTATTACACACACACGATTCGCCAGCTATGTTTAAGTCCCACGTAATAGGGGGCGAGCCGATTGACGTCTACCGGGCACATTTCCAAACTCCGGGCTGCTACTGAGAATTTTTCTTTTTAGGAAAAAGCTTAATAACATTGCCCGATCCGGGGATCAAACTCGAGACCTCATGATTAGCAGCCGCAAACACTACCGCTACATCACCGAGGCAGTTATTGTGATGATTTTATGTTTATAAATTCCTGCGCAATACAGCGAGTCTACAGTTGTATGGCGGGTCCAGGAGTCTAAGCTGGACATCCACTGAAAATGAACATTGCGAAAGACGTGCATCTATGTCCCTGACTGAAAATACCGTGGAAAAGTGACTTGAAATTGAGTCTCCTCACAGACATCTATTCCTCACAGTCTCACAAAACTGATGTTGCGGTTGAGTTAATCGTGTTACGATTATAGCGTCCAATTATAATCGATATATTGTTACAAAAGTCCCATCTTCATTCTCCACCCATAATTATTTTGAAAATTTACTATTTAAAACACCTTAGTCCAGCCGTGACCTAATGATGATAAAAAGTATACCCCAGGATAGTATAAAATCATAATAATGTTAGTCTTATGAATTGTGACACTCCATACCTACAATAATTAAAATCGTAAAAGCTTAGAAATCTAATAAAACAGGTTATTTACAGCATTTATACTCGTGAACAGCCGGACCGATTTTTATGATCTTTGATGGTTTCCACCCAGAGTAGCAGAATAAGCATTAAAATAATGGAAAACTACTGATACATTTCAGCTACCTAATAAGTTATAGTAAGTATATTGATTTCGAGACGGTGCGAAATTCACCGAGGTAGCCATTACAACATAAAAAAATAAAGATGATTTTAGATACAAATCACCATTAACCAATCGTCGTATCTCTTCAGAGTTTAAGGCTGCAACCGTGCTTGACGCAACACTTAACGAGTGTCAATCTTCTTGAATAAATGAGTATTTGGCACTTTGCCAGTGTCAAGTTTTCAAGTGAAAACCCGCCATTTTGTTACAAAAGCCTGGATATTTCGATCAATGTGTTGCTCCCAGTGTAAAATAATGATGAATGTTGAAAGTACGAAGTTAGGAAGCGGCTGCTTGAGAGCGATATGTTATCTTTTGTATATTTGTACTTGTGTCTCCATATTATACAACGGTATATGAGTTTATGAAATTTATAAAAGTAAATAATTTTGTGCTTTATTTGGTTGTTGTTCATTTTAATTAATGATAAAGATATTTATAAGGAATTAATTTATATGAATAATAAAACTAATTTATAAAATACTATAAAAGTAATACTTACTTACTTATCATCACGCCATCTCCCTTGTGGAGGTAGGCAGAGTAGAAATCGCCTGTTTCGCAGACTCCTTTGTCCACCTTCATTCAATACATAATCGATTTTGGTCTGAGTAGGTGCGTCTTGGTCTCCTCCCTGTACCTACATCCTTCCACTTTCGCATTGTATATCTTACCTTTAATTTGTACCCAAATCAATTCTATGACATTGTATTGACAATGGTAGGGTGGAAGGCGTTGGGGTGCGGGTCGGGATATAGAAGATATACAATGCGACCGGCATTCTTTCCACATATCCGAACCATCGGAGCATTCCCTTTCGCATCTTTACATCAATACTTTCTTCTAGACCTTTTTTTTGTAAAAGCGTGAAAAAATGTACCTAACCGCATACCCCGTCAACAGGGGCCAACGAACAGGGTAGTGTGGGGCCCTCACTCACTAAAAAAAGTGCTAACGGGATTGCATCTTCTGCATATAACAAAAAGTTAGCCCCTAGTCACCTATCTGAACTCCCACATACATTTCATTCAAACTTTAAAGACATTTATTCAGATTTATGATAAAAAGTTCAGCTGATCCATCATCCACCTGGACACAGGCTCTGCAGGTTATGTAATTGGACTCCACCGCTCGCAGCTTTCTACAATTAATACCATACTCTCATAAAATACCCCAAAGGTAGTTACTTTCGTAAATTGTGTCAAACACAAAACTGCAGACAACCCTTTGGCCTAGAGCCAGACGCTTATATTTACTCAAGTAATATTCGCATACAGAATATTCATGAAATTTACATTAAACTATAAAATAATAGGATGTTATGAACGCACATGCATGGAAGTGCTCTTCCGAACATATTAATGTAATGTCTGTTTTTTTATACTACAGATTTAAGAATAAAGATTTAATTGCATTTATTTTCGTTACACAACATTAGTAAGAAAAAAAAACAGATAAAACATTAAAAGTGTAACAAAGGTAACCATTAAACACAAAGTGAAAGGTAACCAGCTCAGTTTTTGTAGTGCCAAGTGCACAACACTGATTTTCAGCTGGCTCCCCAACATTAGATTTAACATAAAAATTTACGTATTTACGCGTACACATGTAGGTAGCTGAAAAAAAAAAAAATTTACTTCCATAATTAACTGAAAAAAAAAAAAAAAACTTACCTCCATGTAATAATACTTAAAATTTATGAAACCATATCCATAAAAATACGTAAGACACACTGTTCTGCTATTCTAGAGAGAGGATTACAGAGGAGGCGTACTAGCATATGGCGTCTATAGGCTACACCAGAAGCATCACTTGCACGTCACCATTTCAAAGGACAGGATAGGAGTTAGATGAGAAAAAAAAAAATGATAGGTAGGTGTAACTATCGTTGGCTAAAGCTACACGTCCATTTATCCGCGCCGTACGTAACGCAGGCACGCATTTTTGTTCGCTTTGTATGAATTTGTTTAGCAATGCGTTCACTCTTCCGCAAGCACGCGCCGCAGTCAGGCATATATTAGCTATCTGGTTAAATGCGGATGACGTCATCAGCATTTTTCGCTTAGGTTCACCTAGGGTTGTCGTTATGGGGTGCTTATTCGTCCGGTTTACCTCCAAGTGGTGCACCCCGGGCAACGTCGGCAGTCGCCGGCGGCTAAAATTCCGGACACGATGGGTCTCCGCGTGTCCCTCTGACTCAGCAGAGGGCACGGTGGATAGACCAGGCGTCGGAGTCGGTGGGGCCAGACTGGCTCTGGAGAGGGGGGACAGTGGGGCCACAGCGCCCCCCCCCCGTCCCAAATCGTAAACCTGAGCGTGTGTCTGTGGTTACGTCTCGCGGGCATACAGGAACGAGGGTCTCGGCTTAATCGCCCGGACCGCGAGGAAGACAACCTCTATAAAAAATTACCCCGAATCTCAAGCTCGTATACCATCTAGTGTTGCCATTGACATACCAATTGCCGTATTATGCGGTATTTGGTGCCATTTGAAAAAAACACGGTACAAGGCATTATAATCGTCAATCAGGGGACCCTTACAAAACGCATTAAGTCGCGGGATACAGCTACTCAATAACATATTTTAATACAACCTATAGCACCATTGGACTTCACACTTTAGTTGATTATTGAATTCACATCGCAGTATGATAAGTTAATAATGGACATGGCACTAGCGGAGGATTCCCCGGAAGATTAAATGTTCTTCAATCGATCGTTTTCGTTCTTTCATACGTACTTACGATATTCATTCTACTGTTACGAGACTTACAAGCATGAACGAAAATAGCGAAAGAAGATTGTAATATAATATGCAGAGGAAAAACAGTGATACCTAACAGCTACTACTCCTAAAATCTGTCTGTTAATCTGAAATATTTTCATGAATTTTGTATGGATATTACATATTTGTATTTTATATCCTTCTTATATATTTGTACTATAAGAACAATATCTAATTGTGTGTTTAAGTCTACATTGTGATTGAATTTGTATGAAACTGGCAATTTTTCGGGTTTTACCACAAAACACAGCTACCAATTTTTAATTAATGGAACCTCATCAGCAAAACTTTGATATTAGCAAAATGCGGATGCAATGGACGCACCCTTTCGACAAATGCGTTCAATGCGATGCATACGGCGCGTGCGTGCAGACTAATGGACGTCCACCATTAGGGTGGCCCTGGATCACAGTGGACGGGGTCCAGATTGGGGTACAGGCCCAGATTAAGTAACTGGGCCTGGTGCTGGACGGGCTGTGGCGCTTTCGCGAGCACTTCCGCCAACTGTCCCCGAGGCTAGTCGGCTCAGCGTCCGCCCTTGCACGGCTCATGCCGAATATGGGCGGTCCCAACAATGCGTGCCGACGGCTTTACGCGGGGATGGTCCGGTCGACTGCGTTGTACGGCGCACCCGTGTGGGCGGGGTCCCTGGACGCACTGAACAGGGCTCTTCTGTGGAGACCACAGAGAGTCGTTGCGTCCAGGGTCATACGTGGATACCGCACGGTGTCGACGGAGGCGGCCTGCGCGTTGGCCGGAATTCCCCCGTGGGACTTGGAGGCGGAGGTGCTCGCCAAGGTGTGTCGGCGGGTGTCGCAAGAGCGGGAGGGGGGCGGATGCCCCCTACCCAGGGAGGTGGCCAGGTGCCAGGGTGATGCCCGCCGAGCTGCCATGGCCAGGTGGAGGGCACGGTTGGAGGCGCCCCGGGCCGGTCTTTGGACCGTAGGGGCGCTCCAGCCGGTGCTGGAGGAGTGGGCGGGGCAAAGGCACGGAGTCCTTACCTTCCGAATGGTGCAGGTGCTGTCGGGGCACGGTTGCTTCGGCAGATATCTGCACATAGTCGCAAGGAGGAAAGCGACTCCGGGCTGTCACCACTGCAGCTGTGACGAGGACACGGCGCGGCACACGCTCGAATCGTGCCTGGCTTGGGCCGAGCAGCGCCGTGAACTCGTCGCTGAAATAGGGGGGACCTCTCGCTGCTGAGCATCATCAGAGCGATGCTTGGCAGCGACAGGAAATGGGCCGCGGTCGCTGCCTTCTGCGAGGAGGTTATCTCACGGAAGGAAGCGGCGGAGAGGGCCAGAGAGGAGGAATCTTCTGCTGACCCAAACCGCCGCCAGCGACCGGGGCGGCGCAGGCACAGGTACTTGCGCCTCATGCCGCCCTAGCTGAGGCTGCGGGTGGTTGGACCGGGGAACGTCCGCCACCCGCAAGGCCTCCCGAGAAGGTGCGACGCTCCGTGTTCGGATGCGTCGCTCAGTAGAGGGTACCCTAAAGGGTAAACCGCCGGCGGACCACCGAAGGAATGTATGGTATGCATGGTTCCAGTGGCCCACCAATAAAGGCGGAGAGACGGCACACGGCGGGTTTCTTTAGTGGGTGAGGGCCCCACACTACTCTGTTCGTTGCCCTGAACGACGGGGTGTGCGGTTAGGTACATTTTTTGTGTAACTATCGTTGTTACATGCTGATCTTTTGTAAGAGGGTACTTCCCCGATCGAGCCGGCCCATTCATGCTGGGATAAGCAAGTCTCTACCACTGGAAGTTTGAAAGTCTGCTTAAAAGATCCTATGAAAAATATCAGAACATAAAACATAGCATCACGCCTGTATTCCCCGAAGGGCTAGACAGAGGTTTATTACACACCCACGTCTCGCCAGCTGTGTTTAAGTCCTGCGTAATAGGGGGCGAGCCTATTGACGTCTACCGGACATATTTCCAAACTCGGGGCTGCTACTGAGAATTTTTGTTTTTTTTTATTACGAATAATCTCAATAACAATGCCTGACCCGGGCGGAAAAAAAAATATCAGAAAATTTTGATAAGTATTTGTTGGAATACCTACACAAGATGTATTCCATAATATTCTTAGCAGAATATCAGCGATGCCCACGCATTATTGTACCAACATAGAGGTTGTATATATCGTGGTTATCCCTGACTGTTATTACACCATCCATCTACTTATTAATATTTGTAAGAGAGCAAACTAAACATATTTCTTTCTTTCTTCTTTCTTTCTAATATTCCTTCGTACGGAACTAACAACATACTATCCGCAATGACGTAATCATTATTAAAAACAAAACAAATGTAAAGCTCATCATACATATATTTTTGTGAATATCAGAATATGATGCCATATATTTAGACCATTAAACGTATGGTTTCTTTTATTACAGTATAAGATAATATTTCCATTTCATAAGACCCACACATTGTCATTTAATTTTTAAATCAATATAGTCTCTATAGGAAAATTTGACTTCTTCGCTCTTGAGAGAAAATTACTTCGGTTTTTGAGGCTTCCGTTCAGAAATGATTTGCATACTTTAAGCTAAATGCTCCTCGGCAACTTACTGTTAATAAACACACTTGGTAACCTTGAAAATAATGTGATTATCAAGTAACTACAGAAACCCTTCCTTAAAAAGTATTTATAAAAGCTTACTCAAGGATTTTTCTCTTAATCAAGGATAAGGGACTTTTTATTAATATTGTTGCTGAGATAAGACTTATGCTTAGTGATCGATTTTATAATTAAGCACCAACGCGATGTCTTTTATCTAGGGTGTAGACCCTGTAGCGCGTAGACATTCCAATAATGTAAACATAGCGATATGTAAATAAACCAAGCCCTATTGTATATTCCGTTTCCGTTCCAAATATTAAAATAGTAAGTCGCTGAATCTCGAACACTGATTACACATGTATTTTTTTTGCCAATCTTCTGATAAATAGTTTCTCATTTATACGAACCAGTAGTCACCTACCATCACCAAGATGGTGACTAACAATACACAGACGAAAAACGAAAAAAAAACAACAACTGTAGAGTTGTGATCAAGGTATATGTACTTAGATATTTTCATATAGGTAGGTTGAGTTTGGAAATGTGCCCGGTAGACGTCAATAGGCTCGCCCTCTATTACGTGGGACTTACCTAAACATAGCTGGTGAATCGTGGGTGTGTAATACGCCTCTGCCTACCCCTTCAGGGAATTCAGTCGTGGTGCTATGTTTTATATTTTTACTAGCCGGCTCCACCGCAGTTAAAAGCTAGTTTTTAGGTTATATCACAGGTTCCCGATATAGTAACGGAACGAAGACTTAGGGCCTCTTTCACCACTCTCAAGTAGTGTCAAATAGACTAATCACAAGTTAAATTCACCCGTAACTCCGGGTGCGAATTTCACGACGTTCGAGTAGCAATAATCTTAAGATTACGTGCCGCGTAACTTACTTGCCATGCAGTCTGCCAATTAGCATGCTTACTCGACGGTTAGCTGTCGCGTTGTTGTTTTTGCATATTATAATATTTATGATATAATAAGATAATGGATCTATTTGACTTAATTCATCATCAATTAGATGATGGACTTGAATATTTTGCGATTCAACGAGTACTGAGAATTCGTGTATTTAAATTCCGTGTCGGCTATTTTATGGGCCTAGATGAAACTGTCTTTTTTGCTAGATTTTGTCTATCGAAATATGCAGTGGACCAATTGCATAACTTTATAAAACATAAGATAAACCCTAAATCACAAAGATGAGTGGCATTTTCCTATATAAGTGAATTATAATACCTACATAACCTGTCAAAATGTATGTATAATGTATTAGTCCTTTCTGCACCGCACTTTCGAAGGTTCGCAGAGACAGAAAGTTGTTTTCATCCATTTTAATTATAATACGTAAGTCGATTAGAACTTAATAACAAAATAATATCACACGATAATACATCGCGTAAGAAACAATATATAGGTACTATAGATAAAGTAAACTGTGTCTGCAATATGACGTTTGCGAACGGCTTTGACGTTTTTGACGTTATATTGAACGAATGCAACGTCTGATTTCTTGCGTCATTCACTTAACCAGTAAGTTGCTACTCGAAGCTTTATTTTCGCTTGTGAAATTGACAGACGATACTCGTAACTATTACTTGACAATTATCAATAGTCAAGAAGTAACTAATCAACGCTTTACTTGAAGATGGTGAACGAGGCCCTTATAGTTTTTAAGTCAAGCTATAAAGTGATTTGTGTATCATACACAAAATTTTTCTGTATGGGAATCGCACCCATAACATTCGAACAAATGCGTTGCTATTAAAATAACCACTACTAGTCAAAACAAAGACGCCTGTATAAAACTGCCTCTGTGGTGCAGCAAACAGATCATGAGCTCTGGAGTTCGAGTCCCGGGTTGGGTAGTTATATTGACCTTTTTCGTAAAAAGAAAAAAAAAAACTAGATGTCGCGTGACGTCTACCAGATGTGAAAAGATCGAAATTATTTTGTAGAAATAAAATGATCATAACTTGCAAAGTACTCCTTAAGACGAATCAAACGAGTATAAAATCGATGGGTTTGGGTCGGTTCATTACAGAGTTACCATGGCCACCTTCCAGCTCCATTATCAAACCCTGGATAGGTACCATCTAGAGACAAAGTACTTGTCAAGACGAATCATACGAGCCCAAACTCGATTGAGCTGTCGTATTATAACTGAGTTCCTATTTCTGCCTTCTAGCTCCATCATTAGACCCTGGATACCATCTAAAGACAAAGTACTTGTCAAGACAAATCTAACGATTCCAAACTCGATGGGGTTGCGTCATTTCATTACAGAGTTACTGTGGCCACCTTCCAGCTCCATCATCAGACCTTGGATATCACCTAGATCTGGAGTACTAGTCAAGACATTTCGAACGACCCCTAACTCGATGGAGTTGCGCCATTTAAATACAGAGTTTCCCATGGCGACCTTCTAGCTTCATCATTAGACTCTGTATACCATTTAGAGACAAAGTACTCGTCAAGACGAATCAAATGAGCGCAAACTCGATGGGGTTGCGCCGTTTCATTATAGAATTCCTATGTCCAACTTCCAGCTCCATCATCAGATCAGCTCCATGTAATCATAATATTGCATTGTCACGTGATATCCATATGAGTGTAAAATTTCAGCTCAATCGGAAACCGGGAATTGTGTCAAATTTAACTTGCAACATTTGAACGGGACAAGTAAAATAAAAGCGTCGCCACGCTAACAGCTGATTTCACCCTCCCTCCGCATTACATGTTTCACATCAAAAATTCTTAATAGCAGCCCGGAGTTTGGAAAGTAGTAAGTTGTGTATACGGCAATAGGCTCGCCCCCTATTACTTACTTACTTACTTATCATCACGCCATTTCCCTTGCGGGGTAGGCAGATAGAACACCTATTACGTGGGACTTAAACATAGCTGGCGAAACGTGGATGTGTAATATACCTTTGCCTACCCCTTCGGGGAATACAAGCGTAATTCCACGATAAACAATTTATGATCAGTACATTATTATGTTTATTAAAGCCATACAAAATACTCATAAAATTTACATTATACTATAAAATAATACGATGTTATGTACGCACATGCATGGAAGTGCTGTTCCGAACAAATTATTTCAAAACTTTATAAGTATATCCGGCATATGCCGCGTTATTTGAATGTCATGCTTCTGCAATAATAATACTGAATATTCCTAAGGGCTTTGCGAGAATATCTCTATCATCCTAATAAATGAAGAGCCGGTTTTCTTGTTCGGTTATACTGCGAAAACTACTGAACCGATCAGAATAATACTTATTACTTTTACCATAAGATGCAACATATTTCGGAGAAGGTTTTAGTATATGATATGTTGGTGATTACTTATCCGGAACCAATATTTTTGATGTGAAACAGCTAATGCGGGTGGAGGGTAAAACCGTCTGTTATCGTGGTGACAGTTATTTTATAGCGGGATAAAAATGTATACTAGTTTAAAATACGATAAGAAGCAATGCAGGAGTGATATTGTAGAGGTAAAACGAAGAACTGCAAAAAGTCTTGAGTTTGAACGCCAGTCTTAAGTCGATATCTTGAAAGGCACACCTATATACCTTTGGTTTTTCAAAATTATTTATATATTTCTTGCCAATTATCACGGTTCGGTCCAAAATAAATTGCGGGTTTTGTTTAGTCTTGTTAGCCTGAGAGATTATCTTAAATTAGCCCAGTGACTAGAACTACGAACTAAATTCGTCTCACTTTGAGAGAAGTCCCGTTAAAAAAGGAACTATGTAGGATACCAGTGGGCCTAGCCAAGTTGCATTCTATGATCGCTAACGCTAATAGAAAACTATTAAAATGTATGGAAATTTGACATCTTTAACCATAGATAAAGAACCTATATTTATCTAAGTCATTAACAATATCTATAACGCTAACTCACATGACTTAACGTTAGAGATGTCAAATTTCTATACATTTTAATAGTTTTCTATTAGCGTTAGCGATCATAGAATGCAACTTGGCTAGGCCTCCTGTTATCTTATTGGATTAACAATATATAGTATCGGGCGTAGAATTTTGCTGAGTTGAACCTGAATGTGCGTGGTTTGTCCGGATTTCGTATCATCCTCTTACAGAACATCAAACCCTCTTCGTCCCCTCTTTTTTATCTTTCCACTCAAACTCTTATCTGGTTAAGCAGCCGTATGCTTGTTTGTCAACCTTGCAGTATAAAAAAACACTCCATTCGGTATCAGGGTCGTTTGTTCACAACTTCACAGCAACGGAAGCTCATCCATTGTGTAAATCAACGAGTGAACATCCGGTGTTGAAATGTACCTTACTAATATTATAAATGCTAAAGTTCTTTTTATTTTTTGTTTTGTTTTGTTTTTGTTGTGTTTAACTGCCTCGGTGGTGTAGCGGTAGTGTATGCGACTGCTAATCATGAGGTCTCGGGTTCGATCCCCGGATCGGGAAATGTTATTGAGCTTTTTCCTAAAAAGAAAAATTCTCAGTAGCAGCCCGGAGTTTGGAAATGTGTCCGGTAGACGTCAATAGGCTCGACCCCTATTACGTGGGACTTAAACATAGCTGGCGAGTTGTGGGTGTGTAACACACCTCTGCCTACCCCTTCGGGGAATACAGGCGTGATGCTATGTGTGTGTTCTTTTTATTTGTTTGTATCTTCTCTATTTATATGTATAGCTTGGGGCCCAAGGGGAAAGAGAAAAGCACATAGGCTACTTTTTATTCCAGAATAATGAAATGTTCCTGTAGGATAGGTGTTTTTGGATAGAGATAATGATGGTGCAGTGCAACAGTGATACCTTAGCGGTAAAACCAAGGAATGCAAAGACAGTGGTATCCAGTTTGATCCCGAGTCCAAGGCTACCGAGATTTTTCGAAATTATGTGTGTATATGTGCACAATTTATCACTGCTTGGTGAAGGAAAAGATTGTGAGGAAACCTGCATGCCTGAGAGATTTTCTCGACGATTTGTGAAGTCTGCCAACCAGCATTCGACCAGCGTGCTGGACTATGGCCTAATCCCTCTCTCTCTCTCTCTCTGAGAAAAGACCCGTGCCCAATAGTGGGTCAAAAAAGTATTAGAAATAAAAATATTGTGCCGTAAAGAAACGATTTCATTTATGATATTTGATCAATTTCTAAACTCCACGAGGACGAAGACGCGGGTAGAACCTGGGACATACTACTAAAAATATATTACAAAAAAGTTAATATAGATTTACATTAATATAGGAGCAGGAGCCATTGCAATGACAAGCCGGCTTAAAAGATGATAGAGGAAGTATTTATGCTAACATAATAGTAGAATAAATGTAATTATTAATCCAGTTCCAATAACGTTGTATATACGGTGAGTGTAGCCTTTTCTATAGTGAGTGTTGGTATTATCTGGTAAACCACCACATCAATTACCATCAGAAAGGATGTTGTATGCAAAGGTTTATTTCTAGACAAAAAATCGAATGCTCTCTCACATTTCCGCGATATCGCATTATCTGTGTTAATATAATAATATAAAACAAACATTTCTCTCTTTTGAACGATTTTTATGATCTTTGAATTGACGGATTTGTCTCCGCCCGGAAATAAGAATAGCGGAATAACCATTATAATAATAGAATAAAATGACGAAATAAATAATTCTGGGGAAAATATTTTTCTAATATATTTTGTATGGAATGATTTTTTGATATTTATGGTATCGAGAACAGATTGACAGATTACGATATTTTTTGTTTGACACTCAAGCAGTCTTCTTCTCAGAAATACAATAATTTAAATGTATTTAAAACATATTTAATTTAGATTTTTGTACATTTATTGAATTTCATTGCCAAGGACTTACGAACTTAGATTATAACTTAGATATATCTAGATGGACCCTCGGCGTTGTAAACGCGTGAAAAAAAAATGGGGTGAGCTTTTCACCCCAATGCTGTTAGTGTCAATCGTGACGTCACTTGATAAGGTCGTGTCCAGGAGGAATAGTGTGTCATTTAAAATGTCAACGTGTGTAATTAAAGTGTGCCTAAACTACAAAAACCGGAAAATGAGCACTAAAGATATCTCTTACCATCGGTTAATAACATTATTTCATACAATAAATAAGTCATTTAAATATTCCGAAAATAAATTAATTTTAGTATGTATTTTTTTATGTGATACCAGTTTATGAACTTAAATTTCCCGCGTAATCTTGCAAAGTTGATGATATTTTAACGATAGAGAGTAATAGAAACATTACCTAATATAATTATTAGCGTTTTTAATGGATTCATAAACCTGCACAGTCATCATTTTCGGAATTAATTACAATATTACTATTTGTAATAATATTATTTATTTTAATAATGAAGGTTGTTTACATTTTTACATTTATAATTATCGTGGGTTATAGTAGTATTCTCATTAAAGAATAGGTTATAATATAGTATATATTTTGTCCGTGTGGTGACGGACTAAGAATACAAGTGTCACCACCCCATTCTTTCCCGCGGGTGTCGTACGAGGCGACTAAGGGAAGTGGGCAATTATCATCTATTGCATGACTGGTGGTAGGGCTGGGTACCAAGTGGGAGTACTCACTTGGTATCAGGCCCGAGCGGGTTGGTACCACCATCTCCCGTGTGACTGGCCATGAAGCACATCGTTGCGTTTTTGCTGTAGCAGGAGATAGCCGTTTATATTTCATTTCATATCTGTGAAAGGAATTGAAGAGCAGCGGCTTGACAATACTCTCGGTATAGTTGACTCCATGGGCGACGGTTACCATTTACCATCAGATGGACCGTGGCTCGTCTGCCACTACATGCAATAAAAAAATATATTTTTTTTTCCCGGCCGTGTGGGGCCTGCTTTAGAATTGTCCCACCCCTTCTCCACCCATGGGAGTCGTAAGAGCCGACTGAGAGAATAATGGAGGAGTGGGCAGCAGCACTCCCTCGAGTATTAACAACATCTACTGCGATCGCCAATCCGCCTGCCAAGCGTGGCGATTACGGCACTATCCCCCATATAAGCGAAACAGCACAGGACCGCTCGTTGTGGCGTTCTCTTGGGGAGGCCTATGTCCAGCAGTGGATGTCGAAAGGCTGATGGATGGATGGATTGATGGATATTTTTTTATAATATATCCATCTATCAGCCTTTCATCGTCCACTGCTGGACCTAGGCCTCCCCAAAATGGGGGTTTTACCATAAACCCCACGCTTGGCAGGCGGGTTGGCGATCGCAGTGGATGTTTTTAGTAAACAGGGAAACGCTGCTGCCCGATCGCTTGGTAATCCCTTAGTCGGCTTTTACGAGTCCCATAGGAAGAGACGAAGTGGAGCTATTCTTGGTGCCGGCCCACATGGCAATGTATAATTCCAATATTTTTTTTATAATATATTAAGATTATGAGAGTTAATAGAAAGAGATAATTGACTATTTACCTACGAAATATTTTGTAGTATAAGAATGTCTTGAATCTATGATAATATAATTTTCCCATAATTATATACTACTACTGAAACTGGTATCATTACGCACGCACACAAACATAAATTGCACAAGCGTAATGACAGCTGTCACGCACACTAGTATAATAATTCCCGCCCGATTTTAATGACGTTTATAAGAGTGACAGTCCATCTGGATATATAATTTAATCTAAGCTTACGAAAGACTTTTCATTAAAATCGATTCAGCAGTGAATGCGTCAGGCGCGAACAAACAGACAGATGAAAATTCTAAAACAAAATAGAGTTCATAAACGTCTAAATGGCATTAAGTATATAGTAATTTTGTTCAAATATATAGACACAGCTTACAGTTTTATAACAATATAGAGTCTGTTTATAGTATTGGTATTTTAGTTTAGGCCAGAGCGCCATAGTAAACCAACTGGGAGCACCTTTCCGAATTATTTACGAATTTCCATGAAGGTTGTTAGTTGTGGTCGGCATTTATTCTATAATTATTAATTCATTAGAATACCTTGCTTCGGAAATCTATAAAGCTAGAGGGAAAGAGAAAATAGTGAAATATCACTAATGGTTCCGCCAGTATGACATTTATTTTTAATTAAATTTAAATCTGGTGTAATCCTCTTTCCTTTCCCATGTACTCTGGCCATAAACTGTCAGTGAGAAGAAAAAAGCAAAAATAAAACAAAATGACTATCGCGTGTGTATCTAGCGAAGAAGATGAATACGTCGCATAAGCATAACTCCAACATAAAACATTGTTTTCTTTTCTTGACCTGGATGTATACCTATGCATTGTGCACTAATTTAACTTGATCATGTCGAAATAGTGCGCGTGTGGATTGCTGTGGAGTGCTGGACATTGGCCGTGAGTACATTCCTTTTTGTCCCATCTCATTTTAATCCTACACAAGTTAATTAAATCTTTCTGATAAAAAATTTGGGATAACTGCTCCCACCATAATACCCTGGCGTGATCAACTAAATAGGTCGTATATATTATTTAATATTGTCAGTCTATAAAACAACTATACATCTACTATGGTTCACATAATTCTCCCAACAACTAGGAGCAGTCTTTCATATCATATTTTCGTATGGCTGTCACGTTTCAGCCCGAGACTAATGAAAACCGAATACCCTAAGCGCTTTTATCACGATCCGTTGACTTCATTAACTTTATCTTGAGATTAAGCGCTCAAGTTCCTGATGACATTTTGTTAAAAGGCTTAGATGTTATATGGGTAACTTGAGCGTCTTATATATTATTAACTGTTTTTTGTTAAATTGAGCACTTTATATTTCTGTATGGCATGATAAATAGTTAATTTGTTATCTGGCCCGAGCGGGTCGCCCGTTGACTAGTGAGTCTTGGTTGTAACGAGAGATTCCATTCCTTCATATTCCATCCGAGAAATGAAATTTGGAGTAGCAGCTTGGCATCATAAGCAAAGTCTGTTTTTCACTTGAGAATTACTAGCCTGCTTTGTTTACTGCACAAATGGCGGAGTGTTCAGATACCGGCCTCCTGCCCGGGTGTTGTGGTTCGATTGCCACACAGGACATCTCTGTTGATGCCTTTTGTGTGATCCACAAATGGTTGTTCTGAGTCTGGGTGCACTTCGTGTCCGTGAAATTGTATGTTTGTAAAGTCCCCCGCGATACAAGGATTATTCCTTAGAGAAAGGTGTAGTTTTTAAAAAAAAAATGGTTTTTAGTATCTTTAGTTGGAAGAAAAATGAATTGAATTATTAGTCAATGCATCGTGAGGAAACCTATTTGCTTAGTGAATAATGCTTGTGACCTCGCTGTGGGCCAGCGTGGTGGTGTCTGGCCTAAATTACCTCCATTATGAGGTGGGTGCCCAACAGTGGGAGTGGGTGGTAAAAACCAATGTGGCTATTAATAATAATAGCCTTTGCCCGCAGCTACACCGCAGCCAAGAGCTAGTTTTTAGGTCATATTTCAGGTTCCCGATATAGTAGCAGGATAAAATGTATACCAGTTTTTAAGTCTAATCGAGAGTTATCAAATAAAAAAATTTCATCAAAATCCATTCAATAGTTTCCGCGTGATGCGCGAATGAACGAACAGACAAACAGATGGACAAAAAATATAAAAAAAATCGTTTTGTGTTTAGACACACCTATACAGCCTCATACAGTATTTTTTTCTCAAATATCTTAAATGTACAGACACAGCTCTGTTACAGCTTTATAATAGTATAGATTACGTGAGCCTTTATCAGTGTCCAATATTGACTTCTGTCCCGATTCTGTTTAATTAACGTAAATCAATTATAATTACTTGGTTTATCAAAGAGTTCCGACGCACCTCAGCGCTTTGACTATAATTTAATATGATTATATTAATTGTATGATAAATTGGAGTTTCTCCTGAATCTTGACCGTTTTCTATCCATTAACATTAACGTGTAAGCATACGCAGTTATTGTCTCACTCTCAGAATGGATTTAGACCGTATTTGCTGCTCCAGCGCGGGTTGGCAGACCTCGCCATCAGTCAAGAACGTCTCTCAGGCATACCACTATATAACATAGTTCCAGTGGCCCGCCAACACAGGCGGAGAGACGGTACACGGAGGGTTTATTTCCCCCACACTACCCTGTTCGTTGCCCCAAACGACGGGGCGTGCGGTTAGGTACATTGTTTCCCGCCTTTACAAAAAAAAGGCATGCTGAATTCCTCACAAAGTTTAAGTACCTACTTTCACGAACAGTGATGACAAAATAGTTATGACAATATTTTTGATATATTTTTAGCATTTTATATGCTTAGCCATATAAATCAACACAAAGTGTGAAAATGGGAAATCGAAAATAACAGCAGGATTTGAACCTGCATCTCCTGGACATCGTCCAGATGCTTTGCCAATTCAGCCATCGTGACAATAATGATGAAAATACGTATAATATAATTATATATATATATTATAATATTATGAAAATATTTAGATATTTTTATATATATTTTTAGCATTTGACATGCTTAGCACTATACATTAAACACATAGTGAAAAATGTGAAATCGAAAATAACAGTCAGGAGCAGGATTTGAACCTGCATCTTCTGGATACCATCCAGATGCTTTACCAATTCAGCCATCCTGACAATTGCTCCTGACTGCTAATTTCGATAACACATCATACTTAACGTCTTTGGGTGACGCCTGCGCCATCTGTCGGAAGTATTTTCATACATTATACCGACCAGGTAAACTTAATTTTACAATTAAGATTTTACCTAATAATGACGCAAACCCTTTAAATATTTAGATATTTTTATATATTTTTAGCATTTGAAATGCTTAGCACTATACATTAAACACAAAGTGAAAAATGTGAAATCGAAAATAACAGTCAGGTGCAGGATTTGAACCTGCATCTTCTGGATACCGTCCAGATGCTTTACCAATTCAGCCATCCTGACAATTGCTCCTGACTGCTAATTTCGATAACAAATAACACTTAACATCTTTGGGTGACGCCTGCGCCATCTGTCGGAAGTATTTTCATACATTATACCGACCAGGTAAACTTAATTTTACAATTAAGATTTTACCTAATAATGACGCAGCAGTCAGGAGCAATTGTCAGGATGGCTGAATTGGTGAAGCATCTGGACGGTATCCAGAAGATGCAGGTTCAAATCCTGCTCCTGACTGTTATTTTCGATTTCACATTTTTCACTTTGTGTTTAATGTATAGTGCTAAGCATGTCAAATGCTAAAAATATATATAAAAATATCTAAATATTTAAAGGGTTTGCGTCATTATTAGGTAAAATCTTAATTGTAAAATTATGTTTACCTGGTCGGTATAATGTATGAAAATACTCCCGACAGATGGCGCAGGCGTCACCCAAAGACGTTAGGTATGATGTGTTATCGAAATTAGCAGTCAGGAGCAATTGTCAGGATGGCTGAATTGGTAAAGCATCTGGACGGTATCCAGAAGATGCAGGTTCAAATCCTGCTCCTGACTGTTATTTTCGATTTCACATTTTTCACTTTGTATTTAAATATGAAAATACTTCTGACAGATGGCGCAGGCGTCGTCTAAGACGTTAAGTATGAATGTGTTATCGAAATTAGCAGTCATGAGCAATTGGACATTCAGGACAATTATTTGTGTGATGAACACAGATATTTGTACTGCGTCTGTGTGTTTTCTATCTATTATGTGTATGTAATTCTAAACGTTTTTACGGGATTTATACCATGTAAATTTTTACTTACGAGTTTCCGATATTTCGGCACTGTTGCAAGCGCCATGATCACGGAACAACTGAAGTCCTTGCGGGTGGGAATAGTTTTTATTATTCTGCGGTTAGAAATATCGGTCTACCCGCTTTCTCACTCGTTTATGACACGCAACACTATCTATGGAACCACTACCACTGGTCTCACTAACGTATCGAGCTCGATCACGACACACAACACTTACGGTGTCGACCCTGGTTTTTGAGGTGTTTTTCTTCTTCTTTGTACATAGAGGAATCACGGGACGCCAGGTGCTAGATAATTGAAAACCATCTTCACGGTTGAAATTTTTGTATTTCGTGATTTCAATGGCTTCTCTCACCAATCTGGGTATATAGTGGCGTTCTGTCGAAAGTATCTGAGGATTATGTAAATTCTCGATGTAGTGACTCGTTCCTGCCTCCAAAAGGTGTTGTGCTATCGCCGATTTTCCTGGGTCATTGTTTTTATAAGCCCTAATGTGTTCTTTCATTCGACATGCTACAGTACGCTTAGTTTGGCCAATGTATGAACTTCCACAGCTACAGTCCACTTTGTACACGCCTGGTCTTTCCAATGGGAAATAATCTTTCGGTGTGCGCAATAGCTGGGAAATCTTTTTTAAAGGAGTGAAAATCGTTTTTACTGAATACTTATTTAAAATATTTGCGACCTTATCTGTCACTCCTTTAACATATGGTAAATAAGCCGGCTGTCGTTCTACCTGAATGGGTCTTGCCTTCGTTTTTTGTCGTGGTGGAGGGAGCTGTCCTTTATAACCATTCCTCCGTAGAACTGCGCTTACATGTTGTAGTTCATCCGTGACATGTTCCTTGTCACACAAATTATATGCGCGGTTGGTGAGAGACGTCACTACAGAGTTTAGGTGTCGAGGGTGGTGATGCGAGTCAGCGTGCAAATAGCGGTCTGTGTGAGTTGGTTTCCTAAATACTGAGTGACTGAATGAACCGTCCTCTCGGACTCCTACTTTGATATCGAGAAATGCTATGCTGCGGTTTTTCTCTATTTCATACGTGAACCGCATTTTGTCGTGTATGTTGTTCAAGTGTGTGACATATTCTTTAACGACTCCTTCATCGCCTTTTATTATAGAGAATACGTCGTCGACGTATCTTTTCCAAAGTTTAATTTGGCATGGGGCGGTGGTGATGGCTATCTTTTCAAAATGTTCCATCCATATGTTGGCGACGATTGGGGCTACTGGACTTCC
Source organism: Leucoma salicis (assembly GCA_948253155.1). Lineage (NCBI taxonomy): Eukaryota > Metazoa > Arthropoda > Insecta > Lepidoptera > Erebidae > Leucoma > Leucoma salicis. Next base: position 5,824,151 of record OX411819.1, read on the forward strand.
CATTGCCACACCGTCGAGTTGTATGTAGTACTCGCCCTTGTACACGAAATAATTAGTCGTCAGACAATGTTTCACCTAACCGCAGAATAATAAAAACTATTCCCACCCGCAAGGACTTCAGTTGTTCCGTGATCATGGCGCTTGCAACAGTGCCGAAATATCGGAAACTCGTAAGTAAAAATTTACATGGTATAAATCCCGTAAAAACGTTTAGAATTATAAGTGACCATGAAAGTTTGAAATTCTATATTATGTGTATGTATTTACAAAAAAAAGTAATATATGTATTATATCCGTAACCTGGTACCCATAGCACAAGCGTTAAGTTTGGGACCAGAGGACGTTGCGTGAAAATGGTCGTGTCCGTGAGTTAAGACAATTTTTTCTTCATTTGAAAAAATATTTAGCTTGGCATCTTGTGATTAATAAATAAAACAAAATTTTTAATTAAAAAAAAGACTGGTTTGCAGTAGTCGTACAGGAAAATACGTGTGAAGAAGCTTGTGTATCAATATCAAAAACTTTTACCCAAATTAATGAAAATCCGCCTCCTCTTGTGTCTCTTGTACACGAGGCCTCTTGTGGAGACAGGGTCTAAGCCTTGGTGATCTAGCAGAAGTGTATGGGACGTACACATGAGGTCTCGGATGAGAATCCCAGTCCGGACAAACAAATAGTTATTGGGTTTCCTCGTCAAGAAATTCTCAATAGCACCTCTGAGCTTGAAGTTGCTCGTGTTACATTCTCGTGCCTCGTAAAACAAATATAGCCGCCTACAGACTCATGCGCTATATCTCCTGCGAAGTTAGCTAGTGTCTGTTGACATAATATGTCATGTCTGTTGGCATTCGCAACGGAAATCGTTCTGGAGATCATTATTCTTATATTCAAATGATTCCCTACTGCAGGGTGTATAATTATAACCACCGAAGGAATGTGACATAGTTCCAGTGGCCCGCCAAGAAAGGCGGAGAGACGGCACACGGCGGGTTTCTTTAGTGGGTGAAGGCCCCACACTACCCTGTTCGTTGCCCCGAACGACGGGGTGTGCGGTTAGGAAAATCTTTTTCCCGCCTTAACGAAAAAAAAAGGGTGGATACCTAATTATAAAGTCGTTATAGGAAAATTTAGTCCCGGGTCCATATACGCAGCAAAAAGTACGCTATATTAGGTGATGAGGTCGTGCAATGAAGGTCGACTAAAAGTTCTTCACGAAGCCATACTAAGATGATCTGATGCTTGACTGAGTAATGGTTTACACACAAAACTGCGAATCGGTGCGATAGTGATGCGAATTGTTGCAAGGCGATTTCGTGCGGCAAGGCATATTCGATGTCTCAAACCTGTTTAAAAATGTCGTCAACAAGAGTGACCTAACATCGCAAGAATGCACGACTCGATTCAGTTCGGGGGTTCTTGCGATGCATATTGCGAATAACTCTTGCGATGCATATTGCGAGCTCGCATATTTCTACGATGCGATATCGCATCGCTGCTTTTTGTTTGCGCCCTATGTCAAACACCACGTTAGAGCATCGGTAGCCTTCGTGCGCTTTGTGACAGGGATTACTTGCATCCCGTGACCGGAAAAAAGAAGTATTTACTATTTAAATTAAAAGGAGCTTAAGTATTCATCGATATCAGAAGAAGACTTTAATATAAATATATCACTTTACGGTACATTAATTATCGCCATTCATTTTTTCGGCATAGAAATTAGCTTGGGTGTCAAGGAAAAAATTACTGAACGGATTTTGATAAAACTTAATTTATCCCGCTACTATATCGGAACAGGTTTCCGACGAGACATAACCTAAAAACCAGTTACGTTAGTATAATATAACGACGAAGTGTAATATATATTATGTAGTTTGAATATTCTGTAAGTAAATAAACTCAAATTAGAGCTAAAAGCGAACACTGTCAATATAACAATTAATTTATCGCCTTCGCATTTAATTACATGCCAAATTAATTAGCGAAATCAATTTCAATTTAAAAAAAATAGACTTGAGACTTCAGCAATGGTTAAACGTAGCAGTAAAGACTACTGTTAAGGTTAAATATCATTGTTAATTTATTTCTTTATTATAAGCTGACATTATTTGTAAGTTTAAGAACTACGGTTGGAAGAGATGTTAATGCTAGAATTGTAGCCACAACTTTGCCAATGCCCCGTGGATAATTCGAATAGACCATCAAACGAAGGGGATAGTTCGGTGGCAAATGAAAGGGCTGGTGATGAGTAGATACACTGAAACATACAATATAAAAATCTCAATTTGACTATTAGAGTTATTTGACATATGTGTGGAGGAAGTCCCTGGACGCACTGAACAGGGCTCTTCTGTGGAGACCAAGAGAGTCATACACGGATACCGCACGGTGTCGACCGAGGCGGCCTGCGCGTTGACCGGTCTTTGGACCGTAGTGGCGCTCCAGCCGGTGCTGGAGGAGTGGGCAGGACGACGGCACGGAGTTCTTACCTTCCAGCAGGTACAGGTGCTGTCGAAACACGGTTGCTTCAGCAGATACCTGCAAATAGTCGCGAGAAAGGAACAATCCTTCCGCATAGCCACCGCCAGCGACTGGGGCGACGCAGGCGCGAGTATCTGCGCCTGATGCCACCCTAGTTGTGGCTGTAGGTGTCTACCTACAGTCTTGTAGGATAAGCTGTGAAGTATCGTGTTCTCAGGACAGTTCCCGCAATAATGGCATCAGGCTGATACCTCCCTGCCTATACGACACATGTGACGGGCTTCGTGGCGTGGTCGGTAGTGTAACCGACTTCCGTGCACGAGGTCGTGGGTTCGATTCCCACTCAGGACAATTATTTGTGTAATGAACACAGATAATTGTACTGCGTCTGGGGGTTTTCTATCTATGATTTGTATGTATTTACAAAAATAAAAAAGTAGTATATGTATTATATCCGTAATCTGGTACCCATAGCGTTAAGCTTAGTTTGGGACCAGAGGACGTTGTGTGAAAATGTCCTTGAATATTTATTTATGTATTTTTTTACTTAGTTTTTATTGCTTATGATGGCAGACAAGCTTCGGCCCACCAGATGGTAAGTGGTAACCGTAGCTCATGGACTCAACTATACCGAGAGTATTGTTATCCGCTGCGCACCATTTCATTACTGAGATATGAAATGAAAGAATATACGGCTATCTTCTGCTACAGCCAAAACACACTGACGCGCATGACCGTGTGACCGGTCGAGGAGACGGTGGTACGAACCCATTCTGGCCCGATAGCAAGTGTGTACTCTCCCTTGGTAGACAATCCTACCACCAATAATGCAATGGGGGATAATTGCTTACTTCCCTTAGTCGCCTTGTGCGACCCGCGTGAAAGGATGGGGTGGTGACAATTGTATTCTTAGTCCGTCAGCACGCGGACAACCATACATAACACAAAGCAAACATGCTTACATTAAACACAAAGTGAAAAATGTGAAATCGAAAATAACAGTCAGGAGCAGGATTTGAACCTGCATCTCCTGGATACCGTCCAGATGCTTTACCAATTCAGCAATCCTGACAATTACTCCTGACTGCTAATTTCGATAACACATTCATACTTAACGTCTTTGGGTGACGCCTGCACCATCTGTCAGAAGTATTTTCATACAATATACCGACCAGGTAAACTTAATTTTACAATTAAGATTTTACCTAATAATGACGCAAACCCTATAAATATTTAGATATTTTTATATATATTTTTAGCATTTGACATGCTTAGCACTATACATTAAACACAAAGTGAAAAATGTGAAATCGAAAATAACAGTCAGGAGCAGGATTTGAACCTGCATCTCCTGGATGCCGTCCAGATGCTTTACCAATTCAGCAATCCTGACAATTACTCCTGACTGCTAATTTCGATAACACATTCATACTTAACGTCTTTGGGTGACGCCTGCACCATCTGTCAGAAGTATTTTCATACAATATACCGACCAGGTAAACTTAATTTTACAATTAAGATTTTACCTAATAATGACGCAAACCCTATAAATATTTAGATATTTTTATATATATTTTTAGCATTTGACATGGACGGTATCCAGGAGATGCAGGTTCAAATCCTGCTCCTGACTGTTATTTTCGATTTCACATTTTTCACTTTGTGTTTAATGTATAGTGCTAAGCATGTCAAATGCTAAAAATATATATAAAAATATCTAAACAAACATGCTATCTAGTTACATAATTAAATAGTACTTGCTAAGTAAAGGACATTATACAACAGCGAAAATGTAGCCTTCGTAATATCCATTTTTGTCGTTCTGAAAGTAAACAGCTCTCGAATTACAGCGCAAACAGAGTTGAGGCTCTGAAACACAATTGTCTGACGACTTTGAGTGATGACATCGTATTTCTCAAATAATTGGAGTGTTCTTAAACAAAAGAAATGTATATTAAAAATGCATACTCCTGTTTAATGTCTCTTAGTACCGTTTTAATAAATAACATACAGTTGCGAGTCATAACCGTATTATGTGTTTTTTTTTCCAACTATTATAAAGCTGTAATCATAGATATAGTATATACTGACGTATAGATCACCAGACAGCTCGATAACTCGTTACCAATTTGATTTGTCAATGTGTGCGTCGGATAGTGATGTAAGTTCTAAGATTTCGACCAACTATCAATAGAATGATAAAACGCATTCGTTTCTTTAGCGAACTCGTTCATTTTCTTCGACTAATAAAACAAAATAGACATAATCAAATAAAACAAACTTAATTCTATTTATTCGGTTTTATTTATTTCACCAGAAAAATATCACTTTATTTAAGAAAATAATATAAAGTAGAGGCTACTTTTAATAAAACAATTTTTTCGGCTTTCTCTTATTTATTATTATCTGGAAAATGTTTTCAGCAAATTGCTGAGTACTATTTGGATTTCAACTAACACGGCCAAAATTAATCTGTCTCTATTTACCCAGAAGTAATCTGTTGAACAAAATGGCAATAAGTTAAACTCTTCAAATAATGAGGCGTAAAGATTCATCTGAAAACACATTAACATTCAGGAGAAATATTGACATTATACCTTTTTTTTGTTAAGGCGGGAAAAAATGTTCCCTGCACAACCCGTAGTTCGGGGCAAGGAACAGGTTAGTGTGGGACCTTCACCCACTAAATAAACCCGCCGTGTGCCGTCTCTCCGCATTTTTTTTGGCGGGCCACTGGAACTATGTTACATTCCTTCAGTGGTATCGACATTATGCCTAGTCGATGAAGAATGAAGTCGTAATGTAGCTGTAGTGTATATGTACGAAAAACTTGTCTACCAAAATCTTTCCAATATTTAACAAAGCGAATTATTTCTATGCAAATAGTTCTTATCACTTAATTTAAAGTTAAAGTAGTGATAAATTGTGCTGAAAAACTTATTAATTAAAAAAATAGGCATGGTGGTTCGTCGACTAGAATAGACTAGCGTAATACTTCGAATATTACCATTTTTTTAAGGTCCAAAACTATTTCAATGACAATATTATTCATAGCATTCCAGTAATAGGTACTTTTATAATATGATACTTGTAATAGGGTCTATAAAACGTAAGTTTAAGGTTCTCTTGACCGCTATAAAAGGTTAAGTAACATCTAGTAATAACATCAACCTTTATTTAAATGCTTTATAAATGTCTTCGATTTAGCTATTTTCGACGTTATTTTACTGTCCCAGCGGGTACGGGTCTTAAAATAAAAAATATTAGGGACATAGTCCACGCTTCAAAAGCCATCACCCAGAGCCTAGCTTATCTCAATGCCTCGATCGCGGAAGTACCACTCTCTTACAAAAGATCAGCGTAAAACAACGGTAGGCACCCCCAACGTTATGTTTCGTATGGTGAGTGAGAGCGCCCGAGGCGTAAACCCCTCACCACCGAAGGAATGTAACATAGTTCCAGTGGCCCGCCAATAAAGGCGGAGAGACGGCACACGGCGGGTTTCTTTAGTGGGTGAAGGCCCCACACTACCCTGTACGTTGCCCCGAACGACGGAGTGTGCGGTTAGGAACATTTTTTCCTACCTTAACAAAAAAAAACAAGGCGTAAACCCCTCGCTATATTCTGCTTACTATCTTTCCTATTGTCTCTTTAGTATCCTATCTATTATCTCCTTATTATCCTGCCTATCAACTTCCAATCCTTTTCTTTGGAGATGGCGATGCGCAAATGATGATGCCTCTGGTGCTACTAGCGTCTAGAGGCTACTGTAACTGCTTACCATCAGGTGGAGCAGTATACTTGTTGACCACTGGCGTAGTATAAAAAAAGAATTATTAACATACGATATTTTCTCAAAATTGAAGAGTTTTCACACAAACTATCTTCATAATATACATAATGTAACCTTTTAGTATGCGTCTTATAGTTGCTCCGTGTCAGATTTCATCTAAATTAGGTCAGCGATTTAACAGTATAAACCTAACAAACGCCTAGAGATACTTCCAGGGATATAGTAGGTAAATAATATGAAGGATAGTTTATCTTTATTGCCCTGTCCCCTTTACCAAATTTTAGATAAACAGCATTATATTTTCTGTTTCGTAAATTTTGTGACTACAATCCTTCTATCTAAAATAATTATTATTTAAGCCTGGGTTATGTGTAAGCCAGATTCAGATATCAAAAAGAATAATCGTATCTCACGCATAACGACCATATGATTCTAAAACAGGGCTTATAATAAATAAAGCTGCCTTTGACAATACCCTATTAAATAATCTAATCGGCTATTGTTCTAGACTTTTAACATTACCGATATTTCCTCGTAAATCCTGTCTAAAAAACCTGTTGTGCAAAATATGTATTTTGTTTCATAAATAACGTAGATGGAGTTAACTTTTTGTTTATTTTTTAATACGTTGCGGTTATAAGGTATGTCAGTGGTGGACATATTTCGCGGTATTTTCTTTCCCATGTTTACTAATATTCCTACTCCGCCCAACCATTTAATTTACTTGTGACTTAAGCTCTGAAGTTCTTTGTTTTTTTGACCATAGACAAAAAAAGGCACTAGTTCATGAATGTTTTTATTTATTAACAACAGTGAAGCCCCGTGCTATTTTGATTCGATATTTATTGATATCGATACAAAAAAAAATATTCAAAAAAATCTTTTTGTATAAAATATTACGTGACAGTGTAAATAAAAAAAAACATCACACTCGTGTCGTCAACTCTCTTTTTTTTATTTAGTTGGGAAAAAATGTTCCTAACCGCACACCCTGTCGTTCGGGGAAATGAACAGGGTAGTGTGGGGCCCTTACCCACTAAATAAACCCGCCGTGTTCCGTCTCTCCGCCTGTATTGGCGAACCACTGGTACTATGTTGGATTACTTCAGTGGTCGCTATAATATACATATAGGTATATTACGGATATAATATATATACTACTTTTTTTTGTAAATACATACATATAATAGATAGAAAACACCCAGACGCAGTACAAATATCTGTGTTCATCACACAAATAATTGGGAATCGAACCACGACCTCGGGCACGGAAGTCGGTTACACTACCGACTACGCCATGAGCCCCGTCAAAAAATAAAATTGATAACAATGGCGTCGCCAAGTTGTGGATTTTTGGTAGAAGCTCAAATATTTCATTATATTTTTACAAATTGAGATGAGACTGATCAACTGAGATGTCAACAACTTTGTTTTATAATAAATGACTTACGGAATTTCTTGCTTTACTTGATTTCCTACTCTCCCAACAGTTCTAATACTTTGCAGTATTCATAATCACTGGGAAACTAAGATGTCCTGTATTAAATCTCTAAGCAAAACAAGGAGGCACACAAAATTTCATTATAACTGGTTGAGCAGTTACGGCGTTAAAGTATAACAAACAAATAAACGCACTTTCACATTTTTAATATCACTAAAGATTACAAGTTAAGAATTTTAGAAATTACAACGCTTTGAATAAACCAGGAATATTGACTTGTTCATCGAAATTCGACCATACTAATTATTATATTTTAAAGAACATATACTTAATTACTTACTTTCATCACGCCATTTCCCTTGCGGGGTAAGCTGAGAGAACAGAGTGCCAAAAGGCTCTATTCTTGCATGCATCGCTCGCTTCCTCAACATTCATAATTCTCTTCATCACGCTCGCCAGTTTTGGAGACTCCTGTCTCCACCTTTCTAACTAAACAACCTTAGATAGTTAGTTATCTAAGTGAACAACACTTCTCAGTGTTAAAATACAGAACATAATTTCTTTTTAAATACATCACTTATACTCTATTCCAATTACGAAGTTCCATTTGATAGATGTCAATAATCAAGTACTAGTAAAGTACCGCTATAGTCGATACTCGACGATATTGATCTTCGATTACTATAACGAACAAATTTAAAATCGTATTGACAGAAAAAGGATTAGCATCAAATTAAAATTTATAAAACTTTGTTTTTTTAATTTAATTAGATAATATTACATGATATTTTTATCAAGATGGAAATTATTCATCATCACTAGACGAAATCGATATTTCATGGTCGGCATCGTCGTCATCACCCTGATCATCGTCTGTTTCTACAGGATACAGGGATTATTCCCCTGTATTTATTATAATTTGGTTATCTATGACGGCATCGATATGTGTGTTTCTGTCCCAATCAGCGAAAATCTAATTTTTTGTTCGTAAAACTACACTTTCTCAATTCGCGGCAGTAACACTATCACAAGCTTTTTGCAACAATGACAGCATTTTGTTTGCAGTAAACGGTGGGCTGGTATTTTTACGAGCCGCATAACCTAAAATAAAGGTTTGCGTGTTAATATAGCAACAGATAAAATGTTAAAATAGGTTAAAATAATTATAAAAAAGATTTGTTTAAATTCTTACCTTTAACTTACTTACTTACTTATCATCACACCATTTCCCTTGCGGGCTAGGCAGAGAGAACAGAGTGCCAAGAGGTTCTATTCTTGCATACATCTCTCGCTTCCTCAACATTCATAACTCTCTTCGTACACGCTCGCCGGTTTCGGAGACTCCTGACTCCACCTTCCTTCAATACATGACCGAATTGGTCTAGGTAGGTGAGTCTCGGTCTCCCCCTGTACCTACATCCTTCCACTTTCGCATTGTATATCTTACCTTTAATTTGTACCCAAATCAATTCTATGACATTGTATTGACAATGGTAGGGTGGAAGGCGTTGGGGTGCGGGTCGGGATACCTCCGCGTTGGTGCACCCCGGGCAACGTCGGCATTAGTGCCGGCGGCTGAATCCCAGCAGGGGACGGGTCTCCGCGTGTCCCTCTAATTAGCAGAGGGCACAGTGGATAGGCCGTACGTCCGCCGTGCAGGGTCGGGGGGGCCACTGTGGCCCCGCCGACCCTGGGGTGGGGACAGCGGGGTCGCAGTGACCCACCCGTCCCCGTAGGCGAGGCTTTCAGCCCGAGTGGCGACGGGCTCACTGCTTGTAGTGGGCCGAACGTCTGCTGTGGAGGGCCAGGGGGCCATAGTGGCTCCCCAGGCCCTGGGAGACGGAGACGGGGCTTTTAGCCTGAGGGGCGACGGACTCACCACTTGCTTTGCGAGTGGGGTCCGTCTCGTCAGACCGGTGAAATGTCCTGAACTGCGCATCTCCGGTCTGGACGACTCGGTGGCGGCTGACGACGTCCGGGAGGCCATTGCCTCGAAAACCGGATGCTCGGAGGGCGTCAGGGTGGGCTCCATTAGGACTGGACCCGGCGGTGTGGGTACCGTCTGGGTGAGTTGCCCTGTCGCGTCGGCTAAAATCTTGGCTGACGCATGCAAGCTCCTCTTGGGCTGGAGTTCCGCGCGGGTTACCGTGCTGGAGCCCCGACCTGCGAGGTGCTATAAGTGTATGGTGGTCGGACACACCCGACCGACGTGCACTAATTGCTTTGATTGCGGCGGCCTTTGTTTCCGCTGCGGTCAGGCAGGGCATAAGGCGGTAACCTGTACCGCCCCCCCCTCACTGCCCCGCGTGTGCTGCAGGCAACAGACCTGCGAAGCACTATATAGGGCGGGAGGGGTGTAGGCCTCCAGCGACGGGCCCAAAAAGGGGGTAGACCAGCCAATCGGCCCAGACTGCCACCCCTAGCGCGGCTTCGCCACCGTCCCGGGTGGAGGAGGATATGGTTACGGCTTAAAATTCAACCGTGACACTATCCTCCTTCAGGCGAATTTCAACCACTCCGCCAGGGCGCAGGATCTTCTCCTGCAAACCATGGTGGAGCGGTTGATTGGTGTAGCCGTAGCTGCGGAGCCTTATTGCGATCCTGACCGCCCTAATTGGGCGGGCAGCCGCGATGACTCCGTGGCAATCATCAGCTCTACGGCGCTTCGTTCCCCGCCCTTGTCGATCAGAGACAGGGGTGACTTACGCTGTACGGCGTGTACTTCTCCTCCAACCGGAGTCTGGCTGATTTCGGGGTCTGGCTTAACAGCCTAGAGACCTCGTTGCGGCGCCTGGCACCTAGCTACGTCCTAGTTGTGGGGGACTTCAACACCAAATCGCCGAGGATTTGGCGTTGAAGTAGAAGTCCCCTGCGACGGATGCTCGTGGGGCGGTGGTTGTTGAGTGGGCGGCGTCGACGGGCCTCTGTTTATTAAACAGAGGCTCCGTCAACACGTGCGTGCGGCAACGGGGCGGGTCGATAGTGGACCTTTCGTTCGCTAGTCCCGACGTCGCGGCACGAGTACGGTACTGGTGTGTCCTGGAGGAGGTTGAGACTTTGTCTGATCATCGGTATATCCGGATTGAGGTCTCCCGGTCCCTCCAGGGCCCCAGTAGGGGTCACGCGGCGCGCAGAACTTCTGCGTTCCCGCGGTGGGCTGTGGGTAGGCTGGATAGGGACCTACTGGCGGAGGCAGCCATTGTTCAATCGGGGCTGTCCTCACCAGCCCTGACTGAGGAGGTGGACGTTGAGGCTGGCCGACTTCGTGCAGCGATCACGCAGGTGTGCGATTCGGCCATGCCCCGTGTGCGACGTCCTCCTCCGAGGAAAGGGCTCTACTGGTGGTCCCAGGAGCTGGCGGACCTTCCTGCAGCTTGCATTCGTGCGCGAAGGTCCTACACCGTAGTCGGTGGCGCAACCGCGATGGGGAGCTAGGCTGTACGAAGCATACCGCACCTCGCGGGCTGAGTTCAAGCTGGCCATCTGCCGCGCCAAAGCTGAGAAAAGGCAGGAGATGCTGGACGGTCTCAATCGTGACCCGTGCGGTGCTGAAAAAGCTCCACACCCAGGGCCCCTCCCTCACAGAGACCCTACAGCCCAGCCTCCTAGCCGAGGTGGTCGAGGGCCTATTCCCGCGACGGGTGGAGCACACACCACCGGTCATGGCACCGCCAGGTAGCGACCGGGCGGTTGCTTCAGTGTACCACCCGTCACTGCGTCGGAAATGGGGGCGGCTGTTGCGCGGATTCGTTCCAAGAACACCGCCCCCGGCCCGGACGGGATACCCGCCCGGGCTCTGGCCCTGGCTCTGAACCACCTGGAGCCCCGCCTCAGGGGACTATTCGAAGCGTGCCTGGCGTCCGGACGGTTCCCTGACTGCTGGAAGGAGGGGAGGCTGGTACTCCTGCCGAAGCCGGGACGAACACCGGATTCGGTCGGGCCCTTCTGGCCCATCGTGCTGCTGGGTGAGGTGGGTAAGCTGCTGGAGAGAATCCTCGCTGCCCGCATTGTCCAGCACCTGCGCGACGTCGGGCCCGACTTGTCGGACGCCCAGTTCGGTTTTCGAGCTGGTCGTTCGACAGTCGGCACGATCATGCGTCTGAGGGCCGCGGCGGTCGTTACCGGCGGGGAAATGCTGTTGGCTTTTTCGCTTGACATCGCCAACGCATTTAATAGTCTGCCATTCAGCTGCATCAGGGAGGCGCTCCGGTATCACGGGGTGCCTGTATACCTGAGGCGGCTGGTGGCAGATTATCTAGAGGGCCGCAGCGTCGTCTATGAGAGCCGCATGGGTGACGTTGTGAGGAGACCCATGTCGTGCGGTGTCCCACGGAGTTCGGTCCTAGGGCCGCTCCTGCGGGACATCGGTTACGACTGGGTGTTGTGCTGTCTGCTTAGGGTTGCCCTGGACAAGTCGGAGGCCCTACGTTTCCATGGGCCCCGACGTCGGCCGCCTGCTGGCGCCTCGATCACAGTGAACGGGGTCCAGATTGGGGTAAGTAAGTATGTAATGTATGTAAGTAACTGAGCCTGGTGCTGGACGGACGGTGGCGCTATCGCGAGGACTTCCGCCAACTGTCCCCGAGGCTAGTCGGAGCAGCGTCCGCCCTTGCACGGCTAATATATGGGCGGACCCAACAATGCGTGCCGACGGCTTTACGCGGGGTTGGTCCGGTCGATGGCGTTATACGGTGCACACGTGTGGGCGGGGGTCCCTGGACGCACTGAACAGAGCTCTTCTGTGGAGACCACAAAGAGTCGTTGCGTCCAGGGTCATACGTGGATACCGCACGGTGTCAACGGAGGCGGCCTGCGCGTTGGCTGGAATCCCCCCGTGGGACTTGGAGGCGGAGGTGCTCGCTGAGGTGTATCGGCGGGCGTCGCAAGAGCGGGAGGGGGGCGGACGCCCCCTACCCAGTGAAGTGGCCAGGTGGCAGGGCGACGCACGCCGAACTGCCATGGCCAGATGGAGGGCGCGGTTGGAGGCGCCTCGGGCCGGTCTTTGGACCGTAGGGGCGCTCCAGCCGGTGCTGGAGGAGTGGGCGGGGCGACGGCACGGAGTCCTTAACTTCCGACTGGTGCAGGTGCTGCCGGGGCACAGTTGCAGATCCAGTCGGCAGATATGTGCACATAGTCGCAAGGAGGGAAGCGACTCCGGGCTGTCACCACTGTGGCTGTGACGAGGACACGGCGCGGCATACGCTCGAGTCGTGCCCGGCTTGGGCCGAGCAGCGCCGTGAACTCGTTGCGGAAATAGGGGGGGACCTCTCGCTGTCGAGCGTCGTCAGAGCGATGCTTGGCAGCGACAGGAATTGGGCCGCGGTCGATGCCTTCTGCGAGGAGGTTATCTCGCGGAAAGAAGCTGCGGAGGGGGCTAGGGAGGAGGATTCTTCCGCTGACCCAAACCGCCGCCAGCGACCGGGGCGGCGCAGGCGCAGGTACTTGCGCCTCATGCCGCCCTAGCTGAGGCTGCGGGTGGATGGACCGGGGAACGTCCGCCACCCGCAAGGCCTCCCGCGATGGTGCGACGCTCCGTGTGCGGATACGTCGCTCAGTATAGGGTACCCGAAAGGGTAAGCCGCCGGCGGACCACCGAAGGAATGTGAAATAGTTCCAGTGGCCCGCTAAGAAAGGCGGAGAGACGGCTCAAGGCGGGTTTCTTTAGTGGGTGAAGGCCCCACACTACCCTGTTCGTTGCCCCGAATGACGGGGTGTGCGGTTAGGAACATTTTTTCTCGCCTTAACAAAAAAAAAGTGTGGAAGGCGCATTACATTGTGTCCGGCTTCCTTAGCCATTTCGTCCAATACGTATTTTAGTCTAACTGGCTTATTTATAGCAACCAAATGCAGCAGTTCAACTTTTAACATGGACATGTCAGCAACAATATTATTGTCATTCAGCCATTTCACAATATGGGCTATTTTGCTGCTAGAGGTCTGAGGCTTACTTATTTGTACTGAATGATACGGTGCATTATCCATAATGATCGTCGATGGCTCATTCAAGTTGGTCAATAAGCTAAAAACCATTCCTTAAATTTAACAAAATTCATCTCTTCGTGGTATTCCACAGTTTTCTTAGATTTAAACGCCAAGAGGCAGTTCGGAACAAATCCCTTCATGGAACCTTTGCCACTAGGTACTTATTTAGATATTTTTATATATATTTATAGCATTTGACATGCTTAGCACTATACATTAAACACAAAGTGAAAAACTAAGTACTTTTGTGGAGGAGTGAGGAGTGTCGTCTGTCCATATCTTGCCAACTGTATAATTAGCGTTTAGCCACGTCTCATCTAGAAATATAACATTATTCCAAACGGCAATGGACTTTGTTGATCTTAGAAAGTTACATCTGGCTAAAGCTATATCTCTACGTTCCATCAAAATCCGCCTTTTATCACTTTTTTTATAAGAAAAGCCAACTTTTTTTAAAACCCTCCACAAAGAAGTTCTACTGCCATGAAACAGTCCATCTGGACTGTCAAATACTTAACGAGAATCTTCTCGTAAAGTATTTGACAATTTATCGAGAGTCGGCAAATTGTTCCTACTATAGTAGCCATAGATATGGTTTGTAATGGCGTCGTTATCAAAATTGTCGATATATGTAACTATCGGTTTTGTAACTTTTTTCTTAAGTGGCGATTTTAATTTATTTTCCGTTAAATCTTTACCATGTTTTCCTTACTTATTCGGGAAACAGTTTTTCGACTAATGCCACGAGCTGCGCTTACTCGGTTAGTCACTTGTGAAAGTGGCAACTATGGACCACCATTCTGATACTCTCTTTAAAAGTAATCTTGTAGGCGTATATTACAAACTCTCGCGCTTGACTGCGCAACACTGTTCTTTTAGTGGTCTCAGTTTCGGCCATAGTGTTTATAAATACAAACAAACCAAATCAAATAACAGTCAAATCTTAATAACAATGAAAGAATCATCAAACAATTATAATTACAATAACAAGAACGAAATAAAAACACAACACAAAATTAACTAAACTGAACACGCGTATCGTATACAAGGCTTCTGCACTCGTACTGAAGAGACAAACAAAATGGCGGATCGTGATCACCAGGTGGATGCAGTGTTGACAGATTTTCACTCGCGAAAAGAATCTGTCTATAATCGATTTTATACGATTCTTTTAGTCACGTCACTATGTAAAAAAGTAAAAATAAAACTATAGAAAGTAAACGCAAAACTGCAGTAAAATATTATTATCTTTTAAAATTTAATTATTTTGAGCACGATGTCTAAAAACAATATGTTCATTGTGTGTGTTAATTAACTGTATAATGATTTAGATTGATTGTGTATTTTTTAAATGATGATTTACGACCATGAACAAGAAATGATTATTATTTCAAATTATGCGAAACCTGAAGAGTTACGTTTTAAGAAGTGACAAAAGGGACTTCGTAATTGGAATAGAGTATTGTCCGTGTGGTGACGGACTAAGAATACAAGTGTCACCATCCCATTCTTTTCCGCGGGTATCGTATGAGGCGACTAAGGACGGATTCGACCAAATAAAAATACATTTTATTCCTAGAATAAAACGCTACATACTCGAGAATAAATAAATTTTACGTTTTACCAACAACAATTCCAAGAATAGCGAGCCATTCGGGAATAGTCAGTATACCACCGATAATCATCGAATAAGGAGTTAATCCAAGAATAAAAAAAATGACGTCATCTTTTTTGTGCTGTCATTTTAATTCGAAACATACAGTGACAGCTACTTTCCCATGGTATATATACGACAAATGAGAGTTGAGATGAGTTAAGCTATACATCTTCCCGTTTGTAGAACAACTTCTTTTTGCCGGGTATTCGCTGTTCGCGTATAGCTATTGCAAGTATAGCTATACGTCAGATTGCGTGGAAAAACGACTGTTGATTATCTAAAGAATAAAATCGTGGAATAAATTATTCTCGGTATAGTTATTCTTGTATATATTGGAGTTAGATCGAACCCGCCCTAAGGGAATTAAGCAATTATCATCAATTGCATGATTGGTGGTAGGGCTGGGTACCAAGCGGGAGGACTCACTTGGTATCGGGCCCGAGCGGGTTGGTACCACCATCTCCCGTGTGACCGGTTTACGCTTTTTGGCTGTAGCAGGAGAAAGTGAAGTGAATTGGTGAGCAGCGGCTTGACAATACTCTCGGTATAGCCGGGTCCATGGGCGACGGTTACCATTAACCATCAGATGGACCGTGGCTCGTCTGCCACTACATGCAATAAAAAAAAAAGAAAAAAAACGCAGACGAAGTCGCGGACAAAAGCTAGTTTATAGATATATCGAATATTCGAAGGTGTATATGAGCCTCAACGATGTCAAACTATACAGAACGCGTACTATACAAAATTACCTTAGATGTCGAGTGTATGACGAAGGTTATTTAAAGGTTTTGCGTAGTGACAGTGACAGAATTGAAACGGAGTCGATCACAAAGGTAGTGACAGATCCCTTATTTGTAGATGAGCGCCGGAGGCCTAAAGTATGATGACACCCTCTCCTAATTAATTTGGGTCAGTTACTCTATTTATAACCGATTTTTATGATCTTTGATTTGTAGGATTTGTCTCTACGCGGAATAACAGAATAGCTATTAAAGTATTTATAAAAAGTATATACCCTACAATTTATTTATTCTGAGGACGTTTGGAGCTCACCTGTTCCGTTAGTAAATATGTATAGGTATATAGAATTCAATTGCTGTTCATTAGTCTCGCTAAAACTCAACACTAGCTTGACCAATTTGAATAATTGTTTTTTTTTGTTGACTCTAATACAGGGTTGGTTTAAAAGTTACATAAAGGGGAACCCTATAAAAAGTAGAACAAATGAAAACGTCAGTATTTGTTACTTAGTATGGGTATTTGGGCTAAAAAACGACAAAAAGACAGCTACTGTCATTCTTTCTAATTAATTTGCATTACAAGCAAGTTTCACGTAATAACTTATCAAAATCTTACTTACTTACTTCTCATCACGCCATTTCCCTTGCGGGGTAGGCAGAGAGAACAGAGTGCCAAGAGGTTCTATTCTTGCAAACATCTCTCGCTTCCTCAACATTCATAACTCTCTTTATATACGCTCGCCGGTTTCGGAGACCCCTGACTCCACCTTCCTTAAATACATGACCGATTTGGTCTAGGTAGGTGAGTCTCGTTCTCCCTCTGTACCTACATCCTTCCACTTTCGCATTGTATATCTTAACCAGTCACTCGTCCGGCATTCTTTCCACATGTCCGAACCATCGGAGCATTCCCTTTCGCATCTTTACACCAATACTCTCTTTCATAACTACTCGCTCTCTTATTTCGTCGTTACGAATGCGGTCAGTCAGCCTCACTCCACAGATTCTCCGCAGAGATCGCATTTTGACCGCACTGATTTTACTCTCATGCTCCTTTTTGCATACCCAACTCTCGCTTCCATACAATAACGTTAGAACAAGCACTGCGTTGTGTATTGCGACACGTGCCTTCTGGCTGAGGTGATGACTGCCGAGAAATTGTCCCAATACTCCGTTCACTCTATTTCCCGCATTCACTCTTCTCTCTACATCAGTGGTGTACCTTCCATTCCGACTGAATCCACATCCAAGATATACAAATTCATCCACTTGTTCTAGCACACCATTTCCTATTGCTATTCTAACATCTGTTCTGGCTTCTTCTCTTTCAAAAACCATTATTTTCGTTTTGCTCACATTCACACGTAGGCCCCTTTTCTTACAATCTTCTGCCATTACGTCAACTAGGGTTTGTAGTTCAGCCGAGGACTGCGCTAATAAAACCGCATCGTCTGCATATAGCAGAGACCTAACCACTGAGTCGCCCATCTGAACTCCCACATTCATTAAACTCAAAGTGAAAAATGTGAAATCGAAAATAACAGTCAGGAGCAGGATTTGAACCTGCATCTTCTGGATACCGTCCAGATGCTTTACCAATTCAGCCATCCCGACAATTGCTCCTGACTGCGAATTTCGATAACACATCATACCTAACGTCTTTGGGTGACGCCTGCGCCATCTGTCGGACGTATTTTCATACATTATACCGACCAGGTAAACTTAATTTTACAATTAAGATTTTACCTAATAATGACGCAAACCCTTTAAATATTTAGATATTTTTATATATATTTTTAGCATTTGACATGCTTAGCACTATACATTAAACACAAAGTGAAAAATGTGAAATCGAAAATAACAGTCAGGAGCAGGATTTGAACCTGCATCTTCTGGATACCGTCCAGATGCTTTACCAATTCAGCCATCCCGACAATTGCTCCTGACTGCTAATTTCGATAACACATCATACCTAACGTCTTTGGGTGACGCCTGCGCCATCTGTCGGACGTATTTTCATACATTATACCGACCAGGTAAACTTAATTTTACAATTAAGATTTTACCTAATAATGACGCAAAACCTTTAAATATTTAGATATTTTTATATATATTTTTAGCATTTGAAAAGTGATAATATCACGTTTAATGTATAGTGCTAAGCATGTCAAATGCTAAAAATATATATAAAAATATCTAAATATTTAAAGGGTTTGCGTCATTATTAGGTAAAATCTTAATTGTAAAATTAAGTTTACCTGGTCGGTATAATGTATGAAAATACGTCCGACAGATGGCGCAGGCGTCACCCAAAGACGTTAGGTATGATGTGTTATCGAAATTAGCAGTCAGGAGCAATTGTCGGGATGGCTGAATTGGTAAAGCATCTGGACGGTATCCAGAAGATGCAGGTTCAAATCCTGCTCCTGACTGTTATTTTCGATTTCACATTTTTCACTTTGTGTTTAATGTATAGTGCTAAGCATGTCAAATGCTAAAAATATATATAAAAATATCTAAATACTCCCACATTCATTTCATTCAACCTTTGTAAACATTTATCCAGATATATGATAAACATTCTGGCTGATAGAACGCAACCTTGTTTAACGCCGATATTGACATCAAACCAGGGTGACATTCCATCATCCAGCCGCACACAAGCTCTGCAGTCCATGTAGTTGGACTGCACCAGCCTACCGTTAATACCATATTCCGGCAAAATGTCCCAAAGTTCCTTTCGTACAACCGTGTCAAATGCTTTCTCCAAATCCACAAAACTGCAGAAAACCCTCTGGCCTACAGCCAGATGCTTCTCCAAAATGTTGCGCAGAGAAAACACTTGATTCATGCATTTTTGATTCCACACCTGAAACCTCCTTGTGCCTCACACAAAAATTCATCAGACACCATCCTCATTCTCCTTTCAATAATCTTACCATACACTTTGGCTGCCAAACTGGTCAAGCTTATGGCTCTGTAGTTTGCACAGTCATAACGTGAACCCTTGTTTTTAAACAAGGGCACGATGACTGCGCTACTCCAGTCCTTGGGAACCATTCCTGAGCTCCAACATAAATTGAGAAGCATCACGAAGAATTCCCAGACACATGAGCCTCCAAGCTTGATCATCTCAGCAGACACCATATCAATACCCGCTGCCTTACCATTTTTTAAACTTCGAATCGCCCATTCAACTTTATCCATACTAATGTCATCAGAGGATGCCGGTACCGAATGCTGATCTGTTAGACCACATGTGGCACTGGCATCACCCTGAACATCGCATACATATCTCCAAAATATTCACTCCATCGGCTTAACATATCTTGTGCTTGCGTAAGAATGTCTCCACCTTTAGACCTTATTTTATTCATTCTGAAAGCTGACCAACCACTCCGAGATTTCTTCACCTCCCTCCAGAAAAGTTTGGTGTTGCTCTCGAAGTTTTTGGTCAGCCTTTCTTCTGCAATCATATTTGCTCTATCACGCTTCTCTTTCACTAAGGCTTTGGTGTCATTCTTACGTTGCCGGTATATTTCTTTCTTTTGTTCTTTCATACTTGCACTCAGGTTCAAAGAAGATACATAGTCCAGCCACGCTTTCTTCTTTTGGTCTACGGAAGCTGCTACTTCCGTATCCCACCATACATCACCTTTCGCTTTCCTATGCTTCTTTGAGCATCCACATACTTCTTTCGCTGTATCTACCATACTATCTTTCAATACTCTCCAGCATTCTTCTATTTCAGATGTCAGATCCCGGCTGACTTGCCATTGTCAGTTCACGGACACCCTCTACATAATTTGCTTTTACACTCTGTTCTTGCAACTTTTCAATCTTTATTCTTTCAAGCCCTCCGAAGTGGACACGCTCTCGCTAGTGTCTCCACTTTCTGAACAGACCACTAAATCTCGCAATAACGAGATAGTGGTCCGTATCGACAGTGGGACCCCTGTAGGCCCTTGTATCCAGAATTTTACTTCGGAGGCGACTGTCTACCAGAATCAAATCTATCATACTTCTCTGTTCATTCCTTCTCCATGTATACATATGGATGTCCTTATGTTAAAAAAATGTGTTTGACACAATAAGGTTTCTCTCCATACATACATCCGCAATGAGCCTACCTGCATCGTTCACTCTGTTATCACCAAATGAACCAAGCACGTCCTCGAAGTCTGGATGCTTGGTTCCAACCCATCCATTCAAGTCTCCGCATACTATCACACGTTCACTAGCTTCTGCCAAATCCAGAACTTCCCTAACATTATACCAGAACTTTTCTAGATCAGATGCCACCGAAGAGCCTACGGGAGCATAAGCTGCGACCATGAAGACCCTGGTGACACCTAGTTTTATTCGGATCCATAAAAGTCTAGGATCAAACATTCCGTAGTCTTTCACACCTGAGGCCAAGCGAGGGGACAGCAACACCCCCACTCCCATACAGGCGCGATCACTCTGCGGTACACCAGACCACAGAGCTATCCTTCCACCAGGAAGATCACAGGTGTCACTGCCCTTTCGCTTGGTCTCTGTTACACAGAGCACATCAAGCTGTCTGTCCGACATGACGGTTACCAGCTCGTGTAACTTGCCTTCTCTGAGGGTCACATTCATAAGGTGCCCTTTCAAAAATATATTCGTTATTGCTCGCATTGTGCTATTTCAGGGAATATAATTATAAATTACACGTTAATAAATTAACGCAATTCAGCTGGTCGCCCCAAGCTAAAATAGGTTCCTTTCAGTGAAATATGAAAACACAACGCAAATAAATTCAAGAAGTTATGCTTTTATTAGTCCTCCAAATGAAGGTATCGCAGGAAATTGAGAGACCGATGTGGATGACGTGAATTTATAATCAAATTATTTTTGTTTATGACAGAGTATAAGTACAGTGTCGGTTAAATTAAATGGTGACTGGGCACCTGCCGCAGTGAGTGTTTTTATTTTAAACTACGAGAGTGGTGAAGAAGCATATGGCTCACCCAAAGGTACCTAAGTGGTTACTGTAACCTATAGAAGCTAGTAACACCAGAGGTATTACTCGTGCTTCGCCATTTCCATGGAAGGGAGGATGGAAAGGACACTATGGAGAGGATAGGAAGGATAATAAGAGTTTGGGCCTTCTGCGCTCTCGCTCACCATACGAAACACAACAGTAAGAGTAGGTATCTACCGTTGTTTCACGATGATCTTCTGTGAGAGAGTGGTACTTCCCCTTTCAAGCCGGCCACTAGAAATGTTGTAATAAGGTTACATGGAAAGGCATGCGTGTAAGTTAAAAACTGTAAATTAACCCATCTATCCATCAGCCATAAGAACGTCTAGTGTTGAGCATAGGCCTCCCCATCCGCCCCATCCCTCCCAGGGATCCTGTGCAGACTGTATTCAACAAATAAATTGTATACATTGGGGTTTACATGGTACTCACGATTCATATTAAGGGAATAAAGCAAAAAAAGAATAAAGAGTAAAATCTGCGAATCGATAATAAGTTGAAGTCTTGCACATTCACTTTACCTGAAAGGTCATATATTAGAAGCAAGCATTATAAGCATGAGGTTTTGGGTTCAATCCCCGGGTTTTTGAGCTTTTTCCTAAAAAAAAGAGAAATTCTCAGTAGCAGCCCGGAGTTTGGAAATGTGCCCGGTAGACGTCAATAGGCTCGCCCCCTATTAAGTGGGACTTAAACATAGCCGGCGAGTCATGGGTGTGTAATACACCTCTGCCTACCCCTTCGGGGAATACAGGCGTGATGCTATGTTGAAACTACGCCTTCTTCCTTTTCGAGCAAAACACTTTGTTCACTAAGCTACCACAGACCCTTCTACCAGATTTCTACTCGACATTTATTGGCATGTAATTTCTAGGCAATACGAACACTTTTAGCATAAATAACTAATAAAGATAACATACTAAATACAAAACCTTAATCTAGGCGTTGATAACAGAAGTATGTCAAAGCTCTAGAGAGTCTAAAATAGGCAAGCAACATGCATTGCAAATGAATGCAAATTTTATTACCTCGCTCTAACTTTTTAGATACAGCTGTTGGTAGTCTTGGCATTATCTTGTGAAAAAAAATCTGATTAAGACTACAGCCAAATGCAATGCTACTTGAATCAAGTCTCGTGAGAGACCTGAAACTTAATTATTTGAATCTACGATGAATGGAAGCAGCCCTTTTAACCGAATACGAATGAAAGAAATAAAATAGAAACAATATATTTATTGCAGTTACCACAAACAACAGTCTAGGAAAAAAAAAACATAATTATTTGTTACAAAAGGACCCCACCTCAGCATTATGCGTGTGTGTGTTCTTGTGCGAGAGAACGTATTAGGTATATTTAAATACCAAAAAAAAACAAAAAATAGCGCTTAAAAAAATATGTATATATAAAATTTCACATCACATTTATTTTTTTATCTTTATAAATACGAGTATAATTCGGCTGGACCAATCTTGACGAATTTTTTTGTGTATGTTTAAGTAAGTACCGGTATGATTTAGATTCACATTTGGACCCGGTAGGTGACGCCACGATAGGATTTCAGGATTTTTCCTTCAATTTATTTGTGTATGTTTGAGTAAGTACTGGGATGATTTTAAATTACTCCATCCAAACGAAACCAATTTTCAGACAGGACAATGTCCGTCGGGTCCGCTAGTTAGTTATAAAAAGTAGTAATATATATTTTTGAAATACTAATTAAAAATGTGCTTTCAAGACTTAGGCTAAAACACTGGTATTACAACGTCATAAAAATAGGAGAAAAAATTAAAAGATATACTATCTTATATCGTATATCGGTTACGATGGACAAGAGCCTTTATCACAGCTTTACAATCCATAGTAAAACTGTGCCCATATTATGCGCGCCATACTGTATTACAGCGGTGCGGTTACATACTCCTTGTTTGCAACTTTCGTGAATACGAGTTGCTGTTGAGAACAGAGAACTATGCAACTAACTATAGAATTAAAATCAGAAACCGGTCTCGGCGACCGGTGCTTTAAATCATCATTACGTGTATATTAATGCGCATGCATACTTCTTATCATCCAACCTAGACCAAAGAGGTCTTGGATGATTTTATTTGTTTACACATAAAAAAAAATGGAATACCTACATATCATTTTGGTTTCAGGGGTTGATTAATATATTGAAAGTAAAAAACATTTGAAAATAATAATATTTGGTAGCGAAAAGTCAAAGATATTCTAAAGAACCTCAGCCATGAAACTAAGCCGTGGGCGTAGGGAGAATTTCTTATATTATTAGTTGAAGGGATAAAAATATACCCATTGTTGAGAAAATATTACTACATCATCTTTGCTTTCTATTTGCCTACTACTGTACCCGCCCCCCCAATAAATCATAAGTAGGAATAGTTGAAACTGGTGCCCGGAAAATAGTGAATATATCTTATATTGTTAGACTGACAGTCAAAAAGCTATTATATTATATATAATAGGCAGGCCGTGTGGGGCCAGCTTTAGAATTGTAATGGGAGTCGTAAGAGCCGACTGAGGGAATACCGGGAGAGTGGGCAGCAGCACTCCCTTGAGTATTAACAATATTCACTGCGATCGCCGACCCGCCTGCCAAGCGTGGCGATTACGGCATTATCCCCCATATGAGCGAAACACATCTTGTGGCGTTGTCTTGGGTAGGCCTATGTCCAGCAGTGGACGCCAAAAGGCTGATGGATGGATGGAGGTATTTTTGGTCTTGTGAGTACATGGTTTGTATGGTAAAATTATAGCTTTGTGGGCATCATATTGAAGTTTCTAAACACATACCAAATCTTGGGGTTAGAATTTTTTGCATAGACATATTTATAAAAGGAGAATGCCCATAGATACATGGTTTCGTTTTGTATCAGGCGCAAATTGGTCTCAAAATTAAATTTTTAATAACTACACTAAAAAATGTCTGCTAATTAAAAAGTAATTATCTACATTGACCTTATTTGGTCTAATAAATGTCGGGATAAAGTTAAACGGAGTATTTTTAGCGTTATCCAGAGCTTCGTTTTCTTTTTTGTATCATAATCGTTAGCTATTAGATTTAATTGAATTTGTATGAAAGCCTTTGGTTTTAATTTAATTGGCAGAGATAAAGTTTCTTGTCTGCCAATTCTTTTTTATACCTACTTAATATTTTAGTACTGGGATAGCTATAGTTTTTTTAAAGCTGTTGCCCTTATTGTTTCTAGTCATCCCTCATTTTTAATAATTACTTTATCTTCTGTTTTTGTACTTATCTAGTTATTATAAAAATATAAAAAAAAACTAGTCGTCGCGGGACGTCTAGCAGATGTGAAAACATCGAAATTATTTTGTAGAAATAAAATGATCATAATTTGACAAAGTACTCCTCAAGACGAATCAAACGAGTATAAACTCGATAAGCTTGCGTAGTTTCATTACAGAGTTACTGTGGCCATCTTCCAGCTGCATCGTCAGAACCTGGATACCATCTAGAGACAAAGTACTTGTCAAGACAAATCATGCGAGCCCAAGCTCAATGGAGTTATGTCCTTTTATAACGGAGTTCCTATGGCCACCTTCTAGCTCCATCATCAGACCCTGGATACCATCTTAAGACAAAGTACTCGTCAAGACGAATCAAAAGATTTCAAACTCGATGGGGTTACGTCGTTTCATTACATAGTTACTGTAGTCAACTTCCAGATCCATCATTAGACCCTGGATATCATCTATGACTGAAGTTCTCGTCAGGACATTTCAAACGAGCCCTAACTCGACGGGGTTGCGTCATTTCATTATAGAGTTACTGTGGCCACCTTCCAGCTTCATCATCAGCCCCTGGATACCATCTAGACAAAAAGTACTCGGCAAGACAAATCATACGAGCCCAAACTCGATGGGGTTGCGCCGTTTTATTATAGAGTTCCTATGTCCACCTTCCAGCTCCATCATCAGATCAGCTCCATGTCATCATAATATTGCATTGTCACGTGATATACACATGCGTATAAAATTTCAGGTCAATCGGAAACCGGGAAGTGTGTCAAATTTAACTTGCAAGATTTGAACGGGACAAGTAAGTACGATAAAAGCGTCGCCACGCTAACAGCCGATTTTACCCTCCCTCCGCATTAGATGTTTCACATCAAAACATAGCGTGACGCCTGTATTCCCCGAAGGGGTAGGCAGAGGTGTATTAGCATATTAGTAACCCACGGTTCGCCAGCTATGTTTAAGTTCCACGTAAATGGGGGGTGACCTTATTGCTGTCTACTAGGCACATTTCCAAACTCCAGGCTGCTACCGAGAATGCTACTTTTTACGAAAAACTCAATAACACTGCCTGACGCGGGAATTGAACCCGAGACCTTAGGACTCACACTACCGGTGCTGTATAGAGACGGTTAAGTTAGTTATTGTCGATTTGTCTTTCTTGAAGCCTTTTTACCTAATTACTGATAAGCTGATTTTTTTTAGCCTATGACTTAAATTCTCAATTTTGCGTTCGTCCAAAAGTGTGTGTCATCCAGATACAAAAGCGTGTGATGGAATAATCATGATCCATCCATCCATCCATCAGCCTTTTAAAGTCCACTGCTGGATATAGGCCTCCCCAGGAGAACGCCACAACGAGCGGTCCCGTCATGGGGGATAATGCCGTAATCGCCACGCTTGGCAGGCGGGTTGGCAATCGCAGTGGATGTTATTAATACTCGAGGGAGTGCTGCTGCCCACTCCCCTGGGTTCCCTCAGTCGGCTCTTACGACTCCCGTGGGTAGAGAGGGGTGGGACAATTCTAAAGCCGGCCCCACACGGCATAAATTCATGATAAGAGATCGAAATTGTATGAAAAATTTTATTTTCTAAGCATATGGACATTGTGACAGGGAACATGAGTAAAACTCTTTTTTAACAGTATCTCATATTTTTTGATCATACTTGTTTTCCTTTCTCTGTTATCAGACAAATGTTTTCACAAGCAAATTATTTTTTCTCACTTCTTACTTTAGAGACAATTTATTTGCTCTTGGTGCATCCTCAGCAACACCGTTCGTCGGCATAGACCATAAGATTGAGACGATTACCCTTCAAAAGTAATCCAACCTCCATAAAGTCTCTTAATTTATGTTTCGAGTAAAAACGAGTTTGTGTCGAGGATGCTTGCGTTTTAGTACCAATAACCGTTTACAGAATAAGCAATAATAGCCATCTTGAACTTTATAGCTGGTTTTATTATCTACGTGATCATTGCCGTTATAAGCTGGCCAAAAATGAGCTAGTCATTTACTTACGTCAGCATTTTACACTAGTGATGGTCTTGAATAACACAAAGCCCTTGTTATCTTTAGGGATATAATATGCACCTTCTAATCTCGATCCGGATTTAAATCGTAGATTAGGTAAAACATATTACTGAAATAATGTCTCTATGCAGTTTCAATGGTCCGCCAATACAGGCAGAGAGACGGCACACGACGGGTTTCTTTAGTAGGTGAAGGCCCCACGCTTCCCTGTTCTTTGCCCCGAATGACGGGGTGTGCTGTTAGGAACATTTATTTCCACCTTAACAAAAAAAAGGTTGGGTAAAAAGTGTAAGTAGGATTTTATGTCATACAATTTTTAATAATAGTATGAAGTTGTAGCTGGGAGACAGGATTGAATGGGTTTTCGTCTATTATTTATGTTCATTCATTCATTCATCAGCCTTTCGAAGTCCACTGCTAGACATAGGCCTCCCCAAGAGAACGCCACAACATGTGTTTCCGCTCATATGGGGAGTAGTGCCGTAATCGCACCGCTTGGCAGGCGGGTTGGCGATCGCAGTGGCTGTTGTTATTACTCGAGGGAGTGCTGCTGCCCATTCTCCAGTATTCCCTCAGTCAGCTCTTACGACTCCCATGGTGGAGAGGGGTGGGACAATTCTAAAGCCGGCCCCATACGGCTAGTTATTATTTCTGTGCAAAAGTCTAAATGCACTTCTACTTATTTAGGGGTAAAGGCATTCATTGAAGTAATCTAACATAGTTCCAGTGGCCTGCCAATATAGGCTGAGAGAAGACGACACACGCCAGATTTATTTAGTGGGTGAGGGCCCCACACTATCCTGTTCGTTGCCCCGAACGACGGGGTGTGGGGTTAAGTACATTTATCCTGCCTTAACAAAAAAAGGGGTTTAAAGGCATGACTCTTAGTAAACAAAACAAAGTTCCATAATTACATTTTATAGATATTTCAAAGCTCGATTAGATACTTTTTGTGTGGTTATTGCAGAGATTCTATTGATTTGGAGAAAGTAACGTAGTTGCGCGTTATTATTGGACATTAATTGTGTTGCTGTTATGTTATAGTGAAACTTTAACCGTTCAATAAATTGTAACATTATTAATATCTTTCTGTACAGTTCCTTAAATGTCCTATTACTGATCACGATTGGTTAATTTGCCTACACGCGAGTAGCGAAACAGATTTAACATGTTTTTTTCTATTACCCATTTTTGGGGGTTTTAGGGTTATTTTCTGTATAAATCTATAGTATTAGCTGACACCCGTAGAGTGGTAACATTATAATTATATTTTTATAATTCTAAATATCTCATAACACAAATGAAATAATTTATATTAAATTCACTTTCAAACTTCATTTATTTTATATCCTATGATATTCACAATGCTGGCTCAATGGGGTAGAGTTTCGCAATCCCTCGAATTTAAATTAAATTCTTACCAGTGGCCCGCCAACAAAGGCGGAGAGACGGCTCACGGCAGGTTTATTTAGTAGGTGAGGGCCCCACACTACTCTGCTCGTTGCTCCGAACGACAGTTAGGTACATTTTTCCAGCCTAAATAAAAAAAGGGCCCGCGAGATTTCTCACCATGTTTTCCGTCATCGACCACTGATCGATCACACACATAGATGACTGTGAACACTAATTTCGAAAACACAAATACTTTACGAACCATCGATATTTTCTAGTCGTCTCGTAACCACGATCTGAAGTAGATACCTAATGTATTCAAGAATATTCAATTAACTATTAACGTAAATTATTTTATTGAATGATTAGAAAAATAAGCCCATTTCTCCGCGAATAGAGCTCCAAAAGCAATTACCTACTTCCTTAAATAAAATGTATGGCTTTTATTTTAGCACTTATTAGGTAGGTATTTATTTTATTTAACTTAATTAAAACGGTACAACAATGACCAATTACATTAATTAAGAACTTAGTAATAACTAATATAATAACAACATGTGAAATAGATTCGATACCATTATTAGAATTCAAATATTACTCTCGCAGAACTGTAGGCATACCGCTTCTATTTCGCGCCATCCATCCACAAATACGTCTATATCGTCATTGGTCAAAACCAGAGCATTGAGGGAAGAAAGAGAACGGGGAATAGGTGATTTAGCGCGAGAAACTGTGCGACATGACGGTACAGCAAATAATCTGTGCCTTCTAATGCGGCGGTAATTGTCAGGGTCAAATAGCTGGCACAGCTTATTATTCAGATCCGGTGAATTGATTCTATCCCTAAGTGTATGATAATAATAGTATGATAATGTGTATGATATGGGCGGGACTCGTATATACCGAGTCTAACATATTGTTGTCGGTCGCGGAAATTGTCAGCGATAAAATGTAGAAGACGTGGGGTGAAATCTATTCTAGCAAGTCTAGGTATGTTCCGATATACACTGTGAGCACTGTCCAGTGCTCGTACTGGTGAGAAATTCGTTTCGTTATGAACTGAATATATTGCTGCGGTATCCTAGCGAAGTATATGACGTCATAAATCGTCGGATTTTTTGTACTGTGAGCACTGGCGTTTCTGAGGTAAGGTGCTCTTACTGATCACGTGATCAACAGCGTCCAGAAATTTAACAACTTGCACTATTGATAATTATTATTATTATTGAATATTGTTATTCAAAGATACCGGCCGTAAAAAATGAACATGGAAAATTTTAAAGAATTTTTTTTACGTTTCTAAAATCGCTAGCAAAACCTAGTTTTTAGGTTATAAAATCAGGTTCCCGATATAGTAGCGGGATTAAATGTATACTTGTATTTAAGTCTTATTAAGAACACTAAAATAAAAAAGTTTCATCATAATCTGTTTAGTAGTTTTTTATTGCGTGACGTGAGCGACAGTGCCGAAGGGCGAAACCCCGGATATCCTCTCCTTATTTATTAGCCGTATGCTTGTTTCGAACCCGGTAGGTAGAATGAGTTGGAGCTAAGCCTATTTGATGGTAACTGGTATACTAGAGAGATACTAGAGTCATATCCAACCTGCTTGTGTACCTACCTCGAGAAAATTACTCTTCTGACTAAGAATACAATTGTCACCACCCCATTCTTTCCCACGTGTGGTATGAGGCGACTAAGGGAAGTAAGCAATTATCATCCATTGCATGACTGGTGGTAGGGCTGGGTACCAAGTGGGAGTACTCACTTGGTATCGGGCCCGAGCGGGTTGGTACCACCATCTCTCGTCTGACCGGCCATGAAGCACATCGTTGCGTTTTGGCTGTAGCAGGAGATAGCCGTTTATTCTTTCATTTCATGTCTGTGAAATGAAATGGTGAGCTGCGGCTTGACAATAGTCTCGGTATAGTTGAGTCCATGAGCGACGGTTACCATTTACTATCAGATGGGCCGTGGCCTGACCAAATCTTTTTAAAGTAGATTAATATAGTAGGATATATCATAGCGTTCAAGAAATACATGAAGGAGAAAGTTCAGTTCAAAATGTACAAGAACAGCAAGAAAATCGCTTCAGAGCTTGCAGGTCCTTGGAAAAAGTAGAGCTGAAAACGTACCGTTGTGGACCATATCGCTTTTAGCTAAACGGATGAACCCTATTCAATTTGAATGCAAATTGATTCGTTTATCTCGGGCGTATTGGCGGCATTTCTGGTCAGACTGACACAGGCATATGTGTCCGCCTGTGTGATCGGATCAATGTAATTGATTTTATACTGGAGTAACCTTTGCCCACGGCCCTGCCGCAGCCAAAAGTTACTTTTTAGGTAATTAATATCTCAGGTTCCCGATATAGTAGCGGGATAAAATGTATACCAGTTTTTAAGCACAATCAAAAGCTACCAAATAAAAAAAGTTGCATCTTAATACGTTCAGTCGTTTATGCGTGATGCGCGAATGAACAAACAGAAAATAAAATGTTTTGTGTTTAGGACACGACTATAATAGCCTAATGAAGTAATTTTTTCTCAAATGTCTCAAATGTACAGACACAGCTGTGTTACAGCTTTATAATAGTATAGATTTCAAAAAATCACTAGGTACGATTGAACAGAGCTGCCTCTAGTTTGTTCTAAAAAATGACACTAAAGTAATAGTCATTTTGACTTTTACATGTTTGTTGTTCCTCATACTTTAAGTTTGGTAATTGAATTACAAATTACCTAAATATCACCGAACAATCTCCTTCGTTTGACGGTCTATCTCTGCCACGTGACATTGGCAAAGTTATGGACATTCTCCTTTAACAGCCATAAAACAAGAAGAAGATACAACGTAAATCTTCACCTTACGAGTAGCTTACATTTATGTAGAAACTAGCCTTTGCCCATGGCCTCGCCGCAGATAAAAGTTTTTAGGTTATATATCATGTTCACCTGTTAAACGTACCTATAGCTCCAGATTTTAAATCTAACCAAGAGCTATCAAACAAGAAAAGTTGCATCAAAATCTGTTTACGCTTTTGCGTGATGTGCTAACAAACAAATATAAACGGTGTCGTTGCGGCGGCGGAGAGACTTTGGGTCTCTCTGTGTGTTCTATCGACTCTTCAATGGGGAGTGCTCTGAGGAACTATTTGAGGTGATACCAACATCGCTTTTTTACTACCGGACCATGATACGCTGTAGTAGATAGAGTTCATCCATACCACCTGGAGACGATCACGTCCAAGATAGTTCGTTTTCAGCGTTCCTTTCTACTTCGTACGTGTAAGATCACACAAAGAATGAACTTACTGCTGTGGTGTTTCCCCAGCGTTACGACTTGTCCCTCTTTAAATGAGGTTAGCACTTTACTCATGGTAGGCGGTGGCTTGGCTGTATTCTGGTGTTGCCAAAGTCGATGAGCGGCATTTACCACTTACCATCGGTTGGGCCGTTTACTCGTCTGCCACCGTTGGTAATAAAAAAAAAACAAACATACAGACAACAAATCTTAAAAACCTAATGCAGTTATTTTTTTTTCAAATATCTTCAATGTTCAAACATATCTAAGTTTTATAGTAGTATATAGATTAGAAGTTAAATGAAAATAAGCAATATGCTACCTTGAAGTAGGGTTAACACCCTAACATTAAGTGAAATCGAAATTGTATCAGGTTACCGCTGTAATATAAAAAGCGTTTGGGGCATTCAATACCCGCTACTAACGCACCACTTATGCTTTATTTCCTTTGGTATAGCAAAATAATTCTTGAGTATTTTTGAAATTGTAGCTCGTAGTCGAACATCACAAATTCGCATGTTTGATTTATAACAATTGATTACATTCTTGATTAATAGCTATGTTAGACATATACGATCAAAGTTTACAATATTGCTAGGTGGTTTAGTGTACGTTACTGCGGACATCACGGGATTCGAATTTCGAGATGGGACATCAAGCAAAGGACAAAATTTTTCCGTTGAGAAATTCTGAATAGCACCTTGAAGTTAAAAAGTTGGCAGTGCTCCCCCATGATTCAGAAAGGCGTTGGTCCTGCGGCGATCGGTCGTATCGGAAAGCCATCCCATCGGACTATGAGAGTAAGGGAACAGAGGGTGATCTTATGTTTGCACACAGACGTTACACGTGCACTATAATGTCTTCTGTAGCCTAGCGTCCGTTCCACTGAAGCAATGTAAAATGGTTCCGGTGGCCCGCTAATAAAGGCGGAGAGACAGCACACGGCGGGTTTATTTAGTGGGTGATGGCCCACACTGCACTGTTCGTTGCCCCGAACGACGGGGTGTGCGGATAGGTACATTTTTCCCGCCTAAACAAAAAAAATATCCCTCGCCAAGACCCATTTACTAGGTAGATACTCCTTTTTTTTAGTTATTCTACTCTTTAGTAGCTACGGACTCCCCCAAGTCAAATAGATCATCAGAACGAGTAATGCGTGTGGAACTTTGACGTCTATAACATTGACGTACATATCGCCCTCTTTAGAGCTCTATGACATTTTGCACGTCTGACATATTTATACATCAAAATGCTACGTAATTATAAAGGCAAAGACAATATCTCAATCATCCTAAATCGAGACGCCATCGGGTATACTTCGGTTTTTTGAAAATTAACCAAAAAAGAAATTATTTATTAAATATTAAACCAAAAAAAAATGTAGTCGAACTTAGAAACACAAAATAAAAAAAATATTTAATATGTTTATTTATTGCACACCTCATAAGCAAAGCATTGAGGTGGGTACTACTGTCACTTCCCGCAAAACAACTGATTTTTCAAACTTAAAATGGCTCTATTTATCATATATTCCACTTGTAAAATAATATATACACACACATATTAAGAAAAAAACACTATTTTTAAAACTCATGATATTTTTGATGCCATTTTTGTTATTTAAACTAGTTAAAAAACTGTTTAAAAAGGTTCTGTCTTGGACGTCCGTGTGTCTGTATGTGCGGATCCTGTATGTTATCACGATAACGACCGAAATACTTTACTAATCGAGTCTTTTTTTTCTCTTACGCTTCAGTATAATTATGAATAGAACCCTATCACTTTTCACGGTCTGATTCGATGTGGTTTAATTGTTATTAAATAAACAAAAGTAGTTTGAATATATATGGTCGATTCGATCATACACTAAAACCAACGCTATATACCTTATTCAGTGAGAACTACTTCTATAGAACCAATATAGTAGTACTTCTTAAAATTAGCGCCATCTATATAAGATATGAGAACTGAGAAATTAGCGCAATCTATTTAATTTATTGAAAACTACTTAGTAAGACCAGACCAGACAATTTAAATTACCACCCAATTCAACATATATCTTGAAAAATCTTGAGACAGTACAAGAGCTTTGACACATGAGAACGAGTGTATCTACATACTTATATTATATACACTTTTAGAAATTCAATTTTATTGTGAAAAATGAAATTACGAGAGGTGCACTTTTGGATTTTAAAATTTTTTGGAGTTTATGTCAATTGTAGGTAGGTGACTGATCGATACGCTTGCCTAGCTGACATTTACAAAAACATAGCATCACGCCTGTATTCCCCGAAGGGGTAGGCAGAGGTGTATTACACACCCACGATTCACCAGCTATGTTGCACATATGTATGCTGACATTTAAACATGGTTATACGTACTACTCTTTGTAAACATGTCAGTGAGTCAAGGAACTTGTGGGCCTTGTGAATGTCTAAGAATATGTTGATAATGTGGAGTTTATTTATAACACAAAGGTGGCAAACAAGCACACGCTCCACCTGATAGTAAGCGGTTACCGTAACGTGCATATGCCCACTCCATCTTTTTTGAGCGGGTAGTACTTCCCCAGTTAAGCCTTTTTTTTTTTGTTAACGCGGTAAAAATGTTCCTAACCGCACACCCCGTCGTTCGGGGCAACGAACAGGGTAGTGTGGGGCCTGCACCCACTTAAGAAACCCGCCGTATGCCGTCTCTCCGCCTTTATTGACGGGCCACTGGAACTATGTTACATTTCTTCGGTGGTCTGCCGGCGGCTTACCCTTTCGGGTACCCTCTAATGAGCGACGCATCCGCGCATGGAGCGTCGCACTTTCTCAGTTTTGGCGCGGCAGATGGCCAGCTTAAACACGGCCCGCAAATTGCGGTATGCCTCGTACAGCCGGCCCTCCCGCTCCCCATCGCGGTTGCGCCGCCCACTGCGGGTGTAGGACCTCCGGGCACGAATGCACGCCGCACGGAGGTCCGCCAGCTCCTGGGATCACCAGTAGAGCCCTTTTCTTCGGAGGGGGGCGTCGCACACGGGGCATAGCCGAGTCGCACACCTGCGTGATCGCAGCGCGAAATCGGCCGGCCCCAACGTCCACCTCCTCAGTCAGGGCCGGTGAGGACAGCCACGATTGAACGATGGCTGCCTCCGCCAGTAGGTCCCTATCCAGCCTACCCACAGCCCACCGCGGGAACGCGGAAGTTCCCCAGTTGAGCCTACCTATTCAAAGACTTGAAAAAAGACGAACGTTTATTATGGAAATATGACGTCGAAGCTTATTTTATTGCATTTCTATTTTTAACATGAAAGCAAAATATTATAAATTGGAAATGTCTTTATAGATTTGAATTATTAATACAATTCTCTATCCCACTATGGATATAGCATCAATAATGTTTTTCTTACACCTATTATTTCAACAAATTATGCCTTTTATTAACTAAAAAAGTAATAAAACAAGGAGGAAAGGTAATAAAAAAGTAATCCATATTGCTGTTAGGTATATTTAATTAACTTAGACAACGTCTATTATAGTAGCCTCCTTCTAAATTATATTATTAAAAAGCTATTTTATATAAATACAACACCACCGTGCACATAAATGGTTTCTATACAAAATAGCTATCCATATATACGTGAAATTTCATGATGATTGGCAAGTACAGCGTCAAATAGTAACAAACAAACGCACAAGCAAATTCACCTTCATAAAATAAAAAAATCTTTAAAAGAAGAACTTATTTAGGGCAAAAGGTAAAATTGGATTCATACATAAAAATTAAAATTTGTGGAAACTGCTCAGATCTCAACAGTTATTATGAAAGCTTTCAAATAATAGCTTAAGGCAAAACATCCAAATAATAGAAAAAGCAATCAATATAGCAACTAAATATTATATCAAAGTTTTTTCAATAAACCACAAAATTTTCTTAAACGGAAGTCGAAAGATAAGGCTTTAAAAACGGAAATTATGTTTTGTCGTATCTAACAGAAACGTTTGCCACCGTCGCTACAATGTTGTTTTAAAAAACCGATCAAGTACTATCTACTTTGCCCAGTTTTTTTCAGAGAAGAACCTTTATTAATAAAATAAATAAAGATAACTGTGCAAAAGAAAATATTACACATAATGTACTGCGAAGTTTTCACGACAGTAGGATTTGTCGTGGGTGGGTAGTAGCCAAATTACCAACTACAACATTTGATTATTATATATTATAAAAATTATAAGGAGATTATTACAATATAATTTATTGCGTAATTATGTCTAAGCAACTATAGCTTAGTGTATAAATTTAGAACTACTAAGATTTAGTTTTCGACCTCAAATATAGGGCTGATTTTGCGATATAATAAGGTCGTCCTCTTATAAACTGGTGACAATAGTTTGGTACTTTGCTGTTGTTATAATCGACAGAGTACCTAGTTATCAAATTCTTCTTCGTTCTAAATAGTCATGACTATAAGCCACCTCATTATGTATCAGTTGGAGATCAAGAAGACCACTGGTCCTACTCCTACTCTTCTCGTGGGTAATAGTTTATCTTCATGGTGGTGGCTTGGTTGTACTCTTGGTATTGCTGAGATTATGAACCCTCTGGTGTGTGACTTAGTTTGTCTCATAGATATAGTAATATACTATATCTATGGTTTGTCTAATACCACGAGCAGTAAAAGGGATTTGAGTGAAAACTGTCAACACACAATCAGTCAATATGACAGAATATGGCCTAATGACGTAAAGAAGAACAAAAACGAAATTAGAATAATTTGGTGCGTAATACACCTCAGCCTACCCTTTCGGGGAATACAGGTGTGATGCTATGTATTAGAACCAAAAAACAAAAGCTAAGAAAATAAGCGATAGGTCTTGTACAATTAAAATATGGCAAAAAAGTGGCTGTACAACGAGATCAATCAATTGATTGTCTGAATGTCGTCATTATTTTACAATTAATTACTTCAACCAAGAATATTAAATTACAAAAATGTCTAGTAATGCTTAGACAGTAAATTCAGCTAAAAGAAACGTTTCATCAAAAAAATAGGGTTAAATTTTAAATTGAATGTAAAACGTCACTAAGCGTAGATTAACATTTTAGGCAAACGATTTCAATTTAGATAACGATACAATTGGTTTTTCTACTCAAATTACATTTTAGTAGCAATTTAATTACACTGTATAAAAACTTGGATTGACAACATTATTTCAACTGGTAAGCCATGTACAAATACTGTCTGGGTCTCAATTCCCGTACAAATATATTATACAAATATCGATCTAAAAACACAATTTGAATGTTAATTCTGAGTCTGGCTTTACCACAAGTCTACTTTACTAAGCCTAATAGTATCAAATCCTTTACGACTAAAAGCTTAAATTATCAGACTGTTACTAATGTTATTAGTTTGTTACCGTTTCAAAATCTACTCCCTTTCCTTAGCTATCAGTTAATTTATTTAAGGTCTTATTAAACGTCAATCTACATTTAATATTTAACCGAAATATTTAAAAATGTATGTTTAAAAGAGTTTAAAAAAATATTAAATAATTTAACTATTTTTTTTATCGTCATTAATTTTTTTACCATGTTTTTTGACGTGATAACGCCTTATAAATCGATGAACGCCAATACGCACGAAAAAGTGGCACGTTCCGCCCAGGCTAAAACATAAAAATAGGTGGCGGTATTTAAAGTAATCTGACTACGTGGTTCATCTGCGGTTCGTAAGATGGTGGATTGACGTTATCACGTAAAATTATCGTCCGTAAACTGACTGTACAGACACCCATATAGTTTTTTTTATTAAAGTCGCTTTCTTGTTTGTCCGGGTGGAATTTTGTAATTAATTTTAAACTAACTTCCCAATGAGCTAGATACTTGGAATTTGGACCATTGCTCAGAAGTTGCTCAGATGAGTGCATGAAAATGTGTCCACTAAAAATATAATATAATTTCGTCTATAAAATAAATGTTTTTCGGTTTCAATCTTACAAGTATTTTAATAGCTCTCAAAAGTTGCCAAGTACAATTTTTTTCAGGATAATTTAGAATAAGTTAGTGGTAGTATCCGTATGTGGATTTTATCTTTCATAAGGATTATATATAAAGATTATTTTGTACATTTATTATTTTATTATTATTTTTTGGTATTAATTTATTATATGGCATTAAGTTTTTCACATTTTTGCTGTGCAACTATTGAGCACTGGTATTTTTCCGGAATCAGTGGTAAAGCCACCGTGCCTTAAACAGGCGGAGACGGCGCACGGCGGATTATTTTAGTGGATGAGGGCCCCACACTTCCTTACTCGTTGCTCCGGATGACCTCCCTGTCATCTGTCCTGTCAGGTAAGGATGAGAAGGATTCAGTTAGCGATATTTTGTTGCACCTATCACACAGAAAAGAGCTTTCTATGAAAGGTAAATATCTTGAAAAAATACAATATTTTTCTCATTGGTGTGTTCAAATACGCACAGAATTTCGAAGTATCGATCTCGGCCTGAGGTTTGAAATCGAGACCTCTGTCTTTAATTTTACTACTAGGCTTTATAGCTTACTTATGTGTTATATATGCATTCGTATCTATATAAAATGTCATACATTATACAGCCATAATATTTTATTACATGGATAAGGCGTAGACAGAGGATATAATAGACTCGCTATTATTTTAATACTAAGTATAAAGAAAAGGGTGAACAT
Organism: Leucoma salicis; assembly: GCA_948253155.1. NCBI lineage: Eukaryota > Metazoa > Arthropoda > Insecta > Lepidoptera > Erebidae > Leucoma > Leucoma salicis. Next base: position 5,861,949 of record OX411819.1, read on the forward strand.
ATAAGGCCATAGCGAGAGTGAGCGTGTCACACGTACTTATCAGATTTTTATCCTTTTCGTGTACGCGTTATTTTTTTTTGGATCCAATTCAACTGTGTCCCAACAATAAGGTGGCCAACCATCCCCATCATCGAAATGTAAACTTGTTTTTGTATTTGCGTAAAAAAACGTTCATTAATCATGTTATTAATGTTACACGTTCTAATACATTTTAAGCAAAATATACACATAACTGCAATTTCTTTTGTAGTTATCCGGCTTAACAGGTAGTGTATTTTTAGTATACAAAGTTATAATGATAGTTATCTTCTAAAATTACTCGAGCATGTACAGGTTGGAATGCGGGGTGAGACAGGGGGGGGTTTCCTCGCCGAGTCTTTTCAATCTGTACATGAACCGGTTGATTGATGAGCTCAGTAGCACCAAACTTGGCTGTCACATAGATGGGGTGTGTTTCAATAATATCAGCTACGCTGATGATATGGTGCTGCTGAGCCCTTCGATTAGAGCCCTGCGCAAGCTACTGGAGGCATGTGAGTCCTACGCGGAGGCCCATGGGCTCAGATATAACGTTAAAAAGAGTGAGTTTATGGTGTTTAGGGCCGGTTCTAAGACCTATCACAATGTACCACCCATAACCCTAGATGGTGCTCCTCTTAAACGCGTCTCAAAATTTAAATATCTGGGCCATTGGGTCACCGAAAACCTTGAGGACAATGAAGATATTGAGAGAGAGCGCAGGGCCTTAGCCGTCCGATGTAACATGATGGCTCGCAGGTTTGCTCGCAGTTCCAAGGAGGTAAAAGTGGCACTTTTTAAAGCCTACTGCCAGTCACTTTACACCGGCAGCCTGTGGGTTAATTATACGCAGAGGGCGTATAACGCGCTGCGCGTTCAGTACAACAATGGGTTTAGGGTGGTGATGGGGTTGCCACGTTTCTGCAGTGCGTCAGGAATGTTCAGTGAGGCGCACACTGATGGCTTTCATGCTATCATAAGAAAGCGTTGTGCGTCTCTCTTGAAGCGCCTGCGTGGCAGTCCCAACACCATTCTGAACACATTGGTGGATAGGTGGGACTCTCCGCTTTTGGGGCACTGGATAAGCCTACATTCAACCCAATGTTTGCCCCAGTCACGAATGTTCCCTAGTTAAGTAGTAGTTCGGTCGTTTATCCTTATTATATTATTAGTAAAAATATTGACATTAGAATTTGTGAATAATTTAGATTTTGATTTAATTGTGTGTATTGTTATTATTCGTATTATTTATTATTATTATTACTTTATGAAGATTATTTTTATGAGTTGTGAACTAAACAACTTGAAATAAATGATTTATTATTATTATTATGTCAAACTATTGCTATCTCGACACTGCATACTCTGAAAACGTGTCTATTCTATGCTTTGTCTACGCGATAAGATGTTTCCGTCTCTCTCTCACTCTCTCCCTCTTTCTCTCTCTCTCTTAAATAGATAGCAAGTTTTAAATACCAGGTGTTCTTACCTACATAGTTCTGGAATACTGAATCTTGAATAAAGGAATTTAAGTTCACCTTTTATTAGAAGTGTGATTTACGTGCAAATTTTGTCGTTTATTCCACTTTGCCTGCTTCTCGTATATTTTAGAATAGGCAAGCCGTAAAATGTGCTTTTGAGTTGTTTTAATTTAGAGTGAAATTGTAAGGTAATTTTGGTCTTGGATATTGTTCAAAGTTATTAATAAAAATATTGGAGTTATTAACCTAACGAGTTGAAGATTAAAATGCGAACCCGGGACCACAATTTGTGAGGAATCGAGCTCTCAATTACACTCATGGATGTACCTAAACCATTATATACTATCTTTAAACATTTTGTTTTAGATGTCTTTACGACCCACGTATGAATTTTAATTGCAAAATTAAACTCACTATATTGGAATAATGTATGTAAACGCATCCGATAGGTGGCGTGAGTCGTAAAGACATTAAAAAAAAAGTGAAGTGAAGATTTGGCGTCACCGTTGGTGACTGCGATAGCTTAGTGGTCCAGAGCACTTCCCCGGATTGGATGGGACGCACGTTTGAATCCAGTTCACAGTAAAGCTGTTTTGTTTTCCATTTTCACAAATAATTTGTTCTTTGAAGTAGTTGAGCACGTCAAGTGCTAAAATATAGATCAAAATGATTATACCGTCTGTAAACTGCTTATCTCTACGCAATCGACCACATTGTCAATTAAATCAATAAGCATAACAAACACCCTATGATTAATTACCCTTCTTTACTGATTTGTGTATTTAGCTACATATATAACTAAGTGAATCTACCGAAAATTTGACGTTAGCTGGCTTATTGTATTTTACTTGCGATCCGAGCTAACTCCTCTAGGGTGACAAATGAGTTTTCTACTTAAAATAATTTACTTTGTATAAAGTTACCTTGAATAATATGTAACGCTGAAAACTTTTTCATAATCTGTTATGTAGTTTAGAAGACGTAAGCTAAGAACTAGACTGACTTGGACAGCGACTTTGATTAATACTTCTTTATACATTCATAGTTTTACACAACGAGGGTGGCAAAAAAGTAAACGGTCCGCTTAATGGTAAGCGGTTATCGTAGCCTATAGGAATCACCCACGCGTTACCAACCCTTTTTTTTGTGTTGTCAATGTGGGGCCCTCACCCACTAAAGAAACCCGCCGTGTGCCGTCTCTCCGTCTTTATTGGCGGGCTACCGGAACCATATTACATTCCTTCAGTGGTATGCTTTACCAACACTAGCGATAGGGATAGGAGTTAGAGAGGAGATGAGAAGGTGAACAATTTGGATTTTATAGTGGTAGAGCGTTCTTTGGCCGTGTGGGGCCGGCTTTATAATTATCCCACCCCTTTCTACCCACGGGAGTCGTACGAGCCGACTGAGGGAATATCAGGGGAGTGGGCAGCAGCACTCCCTCGAATATTAACAACATCCACTGCGATCGCCAATCCGACTGTCAAGCGTGGTGATTAGGGCATTATCCCCTATGACGGGACCGCTCGTTGTGGCGTTCTCTTGGGGAGGCCTATGTCCAGCAGTGGACGTTGAAAGGCTGATGGATGGATGGATGGAGAGCCTTCCTTATCCCAGCATAAATGGGCCCGGCTCGATCGAGGAAGTAACACTCTCTCACAAAAGAAACTACGGTAAGCGTTGTGTTTCGTATAGTGAGTGAGAGCGCCGGAGGCTCAAATCCCCTCCCTATATTCTCCTTATTATTTCTATCCTCTCCTTAGTATCCTACCTTTTTTTTTTTTTTTTTTATTAAAAATGTTCCTAACCGCACACCCCGTCGTTCGGGGCAACGAACAAGCACCCACTAAAGAAACCCGCCGTGTGCCGTCTCTCCGCCTTTGTTGGCGGGCCACTGGAACTATGTTACATTCCTTCGGTGGTCCGCCAGCGCCTTAGTATCCTACCTATCCTCTCCTTAATATCCTTCCTATCCACCTGCTATCTCTTTCCTTTGAGATTGCGCAGCGCGAGTGATGTCTCTGGTATTGCTAGCGTCTATAGGTTACAATGATCGCTTGCCATCAGGAGGGTATGCTCGTTTGCAACCCACGTAGTATAAAAAGAAAATTGGGGGAGAATGGGGCGGTTTTGGCCTCCAGTACTTTCACTAACCCTACGTAACTGGAGGATCATCGTTGTAATTTTTTTTGTAAAAGGGTGATTACTTGTCTGGTCAAGCTGGCCATTCATGCTGGGAGAAACAGAGCTTTACTATTTTCTATCTCTTTACAGGCAATAACCTAACTTTTCACCTGTGACATGACCTATTTAATACTCATGCTGACTCTTAAAACCTTTGGAATAAAATGCTATATAACTGTGTCACTTAATTGATGGACAATAATTAATTATACTCGATCAAAACCGAATGTCAATTGTGCAGTGTCATTTCAATATTAATCTCTATCGTTCCATTCGCTATCGACGTTAATTGATTACTATGAAGTCATTATTTGAAAGTTCTGTTGCCATAGACTGTAGTTTTACTAGCTGCTGCTCGCAAGTTTGTTTGCATGGAACTCGGAACAACATAATATAAGTACTCCACTCTATGAAACTAAGTAAAAATAGCTATCCTACAGGCACATAACATATTTCCAAAATAAAAAGCCTATCCTATGAGTTAATCCAGAAAATAAGCTATCTGTATGCACAGTTTCATACAAATCTATTCAACAGTGTTTTTTGTGATTGAGTAATAAAATACCAACTTCCAAACATACAAACTTTTATATTTCTAATATTAGTAGTGTCACGGTGAGAGGTGTAAGATATATGAGAAAAAATATTGTATTAGGCTGTACAGGCGTGTCTGAACACAAAACACTTTTGAAGGGAATACCTACTTCTTTAGAATCGTTGTGATTTGAAAAACGAAAATGCGTCACGAAAAAGGTTCAAACACATAAATGTATAGGATTGACAGTCAGTTGCAGCAAAGTCCATTAAAGTTGTTTTAACATTAATTTTATTTTTGTCACAAGTTAGGAAGTATTCGTTGGTATTTGATTTGAAACCTCGGTCTCCGGTTGGCGTGATCATTATTTAAACCATATGACCACGGTGTACATAATATCAGGTTTAAAAAAGTAATATGCATTCAATAATAAACTAATATCTCTGTTTTGCTATGTTCACTTGGTATTCCCATGCCAGTTATAAAGTATTTTTCTCACCTACCCTCGAAATACTTTTGTTATTTATATTGCTATGGTGAGGTTTACAAGACCTTTTACCAAAGTTGTCCCTTACATTCCTACGGGATCCATTATATCGTTGCAAAAAACAAAATTTTAAATGAATTTTAATGCTCCGTTAAACTTAATTAATGAGAGGTCATTTTAAGCTTAAAAAAAATAAACCTTACATTTATCCTAATACTCCTCATGCTCTATATCCATCTCAATATCTCGGAGGCTACTTTTCAGAAGTTTCACTTCTGCCATGTGTTTTTTTTATCTGTTTGTTCGTTCGCACACCACGAAAAACCTACTGAATGAATTTTGATGATAGTTTTTTTTATTTGATAGCTCTAGATTAGTATACTGGTATAAATCCCGCTACTATATCGGGAACCTTAGATACGACTATATTTCTAGGTTATAACCTAAACACAAACTTGTGGCTGCGGCGGAGAAGATAAATAAATAACAATACGTTCACAAAATTATATTTAAGTAGCATTTAGTTTGGTGGAACATATATAACTAGTCCTATGTTTACAAAATACAAATAAAATATTATAACGATCGCATTATTAGATTCACACACCATGATATTGACGAGCCTCGTGGCATGGTCGGTAGCGTAATCTACTTTCGCGCACGAGGTGTTGCATTCCCACTCAGGACAATTATTTGTGTAGTGAACACAGATATTTCTACTGAGTCTAGGTGTTTTCAATCTAAATTATATGTATGTACTAGCTGACCCGGCAAACGTTGTTTTGCCATGTATATTATTTCTAGGAAACATTTTTTTAGTTCAATAAAATAACTATCTACTATAAGTGTGCGAGGATTTACTTATAATCGAAAGCGTTGTAGACAGTGAAATTATGCTTTATTTAGGATGTACTTTATTGGGGTGCGGGTCGGGATACCTCCGCGTTGGTGCACCCCGGGCAACGTCGGCACTCTAGTACTGGCGGCTGAATCCCGGCAGGGGACGAGTCTCCGCGTGTCCCTCTGATTAGCAGAGGGCACAGTGGATAGGCCGTACGTCCGACCCCCCCGTCCCCGGAGGCGGGGCTTTCGGCCCAAGTGGCGACGGGCCCACTGCTTGCAGTGGGCCGAACGTCTGCCGTGGAGGGCCAGCGGGGCCATAGTGGCCCCCCGGCCCTGGGAGACGGAGACGGGGCTTTTAGGGCGACATAATTATTGCACTGGAAATTAATAATAAATGTACGATGAGTAAAATTAACATGAGAGTTGCACAGAAAAATTAAAATAATACGTATAACAGTCACTGCTACGATCGATACACAAATAAAACCAAAAAAAAAATGGTCGAAGACCATTCTCATCCTTACTCCGTGATGTTTGCTGGATGAGAGGTGACAACGGCGGCGGGGTATCTAGCGGGGATAACTGATCGATTAATAGTTGAATCATAATTAAAGGAAGTTATTAAAAATAAAAAAAATCGCAATGGAAAACTCGCGTAGAGGGGGGCAAAATCGAGAGTAATATAATTTTTTTTATTCTAAATAATGACAAAATAAGAATAAAAATCTTGCCAAAAAAAATAAGTTTATAATTAACAAATAAAAAATAGGGGTTGATCGTAGAGGATTGAAAATTTAGGTTTGCATGTATTTCTTAATGTTGTAACATAAAAAATAATAAAAAAAAAATTTTCAAAAAATTAAAAAAAAAAAATTATGGTTGGACTACCCTTAACATTTAGAGGGATGAAAAATAGATGTTGTCCGATTCTCAGACCTACCCAACATGCTCACATAATTTCATGAGAATCGGTTAAGCCGTTTCGGAGGAGTTTAACCACAAACACCGCGACACGAGAATTTTATATATTAGACTAGCTGACCCAGCAAACGTTGTTTTGCTATATAAATTATTTCTACAACGGCAGTAGAAGGACGAAAATTTAGGGTTGTATATATTTTTTAATGCCGAATCATAATAAAATAAAAATAAAAAGAATTGTCCCAGAAATGAAAAAAAAAAAATTGATTGGGTCACCCTTATCATTTAGGCGTATGAAAAATAGATGTTGGCCGATTCTCAGACGTACCCGATATGCACCCAAAGTTTCATACAAATCGGTCCAGCCGTTTCGGAGGAGTTTGGTAACAAACACCGTGACACGAGAATTTTATATATTAGATTTACAAAAAAAGTAATATATGTATTATATCCGTAATCTGGTACCCATAGCACAAGCGTTAAGCTTAGTTTGGGGCCAGAGGACGTTGTGTGGAATGTCCGTGAATATTTATTTATTTATTTATGTGAATCTAATAAAGCGATTATTTTCCAATTTACAACCTGATGGAAAACAAAATCTATGTCTTTTTCTCAGATGTCTTGGAAAATGTATCCATTATATTTATAGAAAACTATTGCTAAACGATAATTTAAAATAAAATATACATTAAAGCCAGATAAATCCTGCGCACGGCTTCATTCACGTCGACTTACTCTAATGATCTCTATGCAAAAGTGGCTACACCGAAGGATCTATCCATTTTTACAGGTTCAAAAGCAGCTTATTCCTTTTTCTGGGTAATGAAACAATACCTATAATGCTAAATTGTACGTTGATTGATTTAGTAGTAAGCGTAACAAATAAACAAATACACTTTCGCAGTTATAATATTAGTAAAATTTTGAAATATTTTATTAGTCAGAAAATTAGACCCAGTTACCTTCAGGTACAGTGCAAAAGGAGACTTCAACATTTAACTAATTAAAGTGCCGTATTTACAGCGGTTAAGAAGCTTACTCGCTTTTGAAAGTTGCCGAGATCAGATTTTATGTATTTAATAAATTCTGAAATATTACAAGTTTATTACTTGTAATGTTGGTGATTATAGCGCTATAATGCTACTCTTTAATTCTGTGATAAGATTTACTGAAGGACTAAAACGAACTTTAATCAATTTGCAGAAGATTTTTGTCGCAAAGGGATTAATGTTGCAATAGATTTTTCTAGATAAGGTTCATGATTTTTATTGGATTCCTGTCGAATTTGGGAACATTTGTTTTATTGATTATGATGGCAGACGAGCCACACCTGATGGTAAATGGTTACCGTCGCTAATGGACTCAACTATATAGAGAGTACTGTCAAGCCGCTGCAAACCATTTCATTTCACATATATGAAATTAACGAATTAACGGCTATCTCCTGCTACAACCATAACACACTGAGTGCTTCATGGCCGGTCCGCACAGGAGATGGTGGTACCAACCCACTCGGGCCTGATAGCATGTGAGTACTCCCACTTGGTACCCAGCCCTACCACCAGAAATGCAATGGGTGATAATTGCTTACTTCCCTTAGTCACCTTGTACGACACCCGTGGGAAAGAATGGAGTGGTGACACTTGTATTCTTAGTCCATCACCACACGGATACTTTAATAGATTTTTCTTTTTTATTGCCTGTAGTGGCAGACGAGCCACGGCCCATCTGATGGTAACGGTAAATGGTAACCGTCGCTCATGGACTCAACTATACCGAAAGTATTGTCAAGCCGCTGCTCACCATTTCATTTCACCGATATGAAATGAAAGAATAAATGGCTATCTCCTGCTACAGCCAAAACGCAACGATGTGCTTCATGGCCGGTCACACGGGAGATGGTGGTACCAACCCGCTCGGTCCTGATACCAAGTGAGTACTCCAAATTGGTACCCAGCCCTACCACCAGTCATGCAATTGGATGATAATTGCTTACTTCCCTTAGTCGCCTCATACAACACCCGTGGGTAAGAATGGGGTGGTTATACTTGTATTCTTAGTCCATCACCACACGGACTTAGTTTATAGTTTTCCTGTAACTGTCTACATATCATATTGTATGTGGACTGATATTTATGCGAATCCAAACTCTGTGCCTAATTTGTTTGCCCGCATCTATAATTTGTAAACATTAGCACACAATGTTTTGGGAAGTGGTACAAGGCCACAGACCATATTATGACTATAACTTTAGTTTAAAGTTAGTCGAAATTAAATTTTCAAATTAAAAATGAATGGTGGTAATCACAGGCTTATAATGCCTGTGGTATAGTGAACATACTTTCAGAGCTCTTTCATTGTGAACTGCGGCGAAGGTCACTTAAAAAACTATCAAGTACTATTTTGATGTCATCTCGGGACATCTCGTGTTGCCAGCGGTCCAGAATGCCTCGTGTAGAGGCGAAGCACGTCTCGAATTTGTGTTAGGAGTTTCGCAAAATATTGTAATGTTGCGGTTCTAAGATTCCTGCCATTTGCACTTGCACTTGCGTTGCATTGCATTGATGAGATTTTTTTTTCATCGTCGTGCATGCTAGTTTGCTATTATCACATTCTCCTCTATCTGTGAGAGTGCGGATTGGCAATCTTAGCTTATTTTGTGTGTGTCCAGAGATAACCGGGATTGACAATCCGTGGGTGAGTGGTAGGCTCTCCTCCTAAAATATCCATTCTATAATAATAGCTTACGTAATACGTTAATGACCCATGAACGTATGTTAATATATAGAAAATCCGTATCACCTAAATAACTATTTTAATAAAGATTGCATAATACATACAAGTACATGATAAAACACCCATCGACCAATCCCAATGGAATATAATATTATGAATAACAAATATCAGTCGTAAATTCAATACAGTCTGTACGAGGAAAACTACTGAATACCAAAGAGTTTTATCAACATTTTGAGGAGCTCGCGCAAAGGAACTGTGTGAAGTATCTGACGACTTTCATTTTACTCACTCACGGAGTACGATTTTACTATACTCGAGTCGAGCACAGACGAAGTAGTATTTCATAGCAGATATTTTAAGATTGATTTTATTCTATTTGGCATAAAAATTATGTAAAACATAACCGTAATGAGGTAATGACAATTGCACTTAGTATAAATAATAAACTGCCGAAATAAAGGAGCTGAAAAGTGAAAAATTAACCTTTTTAGTCAGACTAAAGTCATAAACATGTAAATATTAAAGTACAAATTATTTGTGAATAAGGAAAAAGAGATTTTTTGTACGAGCGGGAATCGAACCCACGTCTTTTCCAATCCTGGGAAGTGCTCTAAGCCACTGAGCTATTACATATTATTAGTACAGACCTATTAAGTCATCCCAATTTCCTCATCACATTTGTCTTTACGACGAAATTGGGATGACCAAATAGGTCTGTCCGGAAAAGACGCGGGTTCGATTCCCGCTCGTACAAAAAATATCTTTTTCCTTATTCACAGATAATTTGTACTTTAAAAAGTAGCGGAGCATGTCAAATGCTAAAAAGATATAGATCAAAAACGAAAATATTATTTTGAATAAATTGGTGCGAAACAAACAATTACCCCTGTTTGTCTGTTGTTTGGCTCGTTTTATTTTGATAACTAATTTGCATGTTTGTACACTCTACTCTTTTTAGCAATAATGCTAAAATGATGATTGTATTGTCACGAGTTTCGGTGGTACGTTCTTCGATGGCAGCTAATTACCTAGAACCCTATAGGTAGACTTATCATGCTTTTGGACTTAGGGGTCTAAACTACATTAAATTAGCCTAGAGAAATAACGGGTTTGGCTAAACACATGCCGTTACGGCGTTGTGAGCACCAGAAACTAGCTAGGGCTACTCGTCATCGCAGGCGGTCAGAGACTTTACCGGGTTTCAGCTGGAAGTTGTGCTGAGCTCAGAATACCCCCTGAATAGCGGGGTAAATGGTTAGAACGCATTTTTTTTTTATTGCCATCAGTGGCAGACGTGCATGCGGCCCACCTGATGGTAAGGGGTATCCGCCGCTCATGGACTTTAGCAACACCAGGGGCACAGCCAAGCCGCCACCTACCGCAACTTAAGTGCTTCAAAAGTCGTTTAAAGAGGGACATGTCGTAACACCGGGGAAACACCGTAGCAGGTAGTTCATTCCAGAGCGCACACGTACGTGGTAAAAAAGAACGCTGAAAACGATGACGAAATCGTTTCCAGGTGGTGTGGATGAACCCTACCGCGACATCTCGTGGTTCGGTGGTAAAATGGTGATGTTGGTACCACCTCAATCAGCTCCTCCGAGCACTCCCCATTGTAGAGCCGATAGAGCGCACAGAGGGACCCGAAGTCTCTCCGCCGCTCCAACGGCTCCAGACCCTCCGTGAGATCGGGATCATCGACAATTCGAATAGCACGCCTTTGCAGTGAGTCAAGTGGGTCGAGTTGGTACTTAGGCGCACCTGCCCAGAGGTGTGAGCAGTACTCCATATGAGGGCGGACCTGCACTTTATATAGCACAAGTCGTTGCCTCGGCGTGAAGTACTGCTTGGTTCTGTTCAGGACGCCTAGTTTTTTACTCGCCAATTTGGCTTTGTCCTCCAAATGACTCCCGAACTGGACTTTGCTAGAGATGTCGATGCCGAGGATCCCAATACTCTTGGAGACCGGGAGAGTTACCCCTTGGAACTGGGGCGCCACGACAAATGCGTCCTTCTTTGAAGTGAAAGCGCAAACCTGTGTCTTCGTAGGGTTGAAATGAACTATGTTCTTTTCACCCCATTCCGAGGCCCGCCCAAAAGAGCGCTCGACTTTAGATACTAGTTCGGTTCGTCTCTCCTCCAGCATGTTCCGAGGGACTTTCTGACGGCTGGTATATCGCTCATCACCCGTACTGTCATCCGCATAGCAATGTATATTCTCTATTTAGAGCAAGTCATTGATATGCAGGATGAACAGTGTTGGGGACAGCACCGAGCCTTGTGGTACGCCAGCATTAACCCCCATGGTATCGGAGCAGCAGCCGTCTACAACGGAGCATTTTTTCACGAAGGAAAAAGGTTTACATACTTTATATTATATTTATAAGTCGTCTCCAAATTCATTTGATTTAGATTAGTAGAATCTCTTGATTCAACATCATGTTTGCTTTCGTCATTTAAAATGGAACTTGTATTTATATTAAGTTGTACATTTCGGCAAGTCAGAGATATAAAGCTACATAACATAATCCTCTGTCACTCTAACCGAAAATCGGCGCGCAACAGAAGGGAGTAATATTATATGATGAATTATCCTTTATTCCTACTCAACAACTAAAACTCACTCTTATCGCGTTACATAAAGGGCGAATTTTGTATGGATGGAGTATAATTATAGTAAATAAAATGACTACAAATATGAAACCGACAACAATTGAGCTGTTATCAGTATGTATACGAGTATTTCATGTTATTTCAGACCACTGCTAACATCCGCCTAAGCTGGTAAAGAAAATAGAAGCTTAACTGCTCACCGTGGACAGATTTTAAAACAATATTGAATGTACCATTTGTTCATTAGCAGCTAGTTAATTTTGATGGTAAAGCTAATAAATCTATTTATATAATTTTTATTTTTGCTAATATAGTAGTCACCGGAATCAACAGTTTTATTTATCAACCCTTTGTGAATGAGAAGGGATTGTTATAGGGCCGTTGTTCAGCCTCCACGCTGGCCCTGATGATGACGTAATAGAAGTTGTTAATAACTGTAGCGTAGTGCTAAATAGCTTATAGCCTTTACAAAAACTGCTTTTAAATGCAAAAATAATTTTTCAAACCCAGAGATTAGCGCGTTTAAATAAAAAATATTTTTGATTTAGTATATTACTAGCCTTTGCGTGCGGCTCCGCTGCAGAAAAATACTAGTTTTAGGTTACATCTCAGTTCCCAAAAAACTAGCGGGAAAAACAGTTGTTAAGTCTAGTTAAGAGCTATTAAATAAATTTCACCAAAATTACTGAACCACGGGGTATGGAAAAAGAGCCTAATACAGATATTTTTTTCTCTATTTCTCTAATATCTTGAATCCATCCATCCATCCATCAGCCTTTTAACATCCACTGCTGGACATAGGCCTCCTCAAGAATGGGGGATATTGCCGTAATCGCCACGCTTGGCAGGCAGGTTGGCGATCGCAGTGGTTGTTGTATACTCGAAGGAGTGCTGCGGCCAAATATTCCCTCAGTCGGCTCTTACGACTCTCGTGGGTGGAGAGGGGTGGGACAATTCTAACGCCGGCCCCACACGGCTCATATCTTGAATATACCTACAGATATAGCTCTGCTACAACTTTAGATCTAACTAGCGCATTACACGCGGCTTCACTCATGTCATAGTTGTAAACTTATGTAAATTTTAAAAAGGATTTGCGTAAAATCCATTCTTAGTGCTCATATATATAATATCAAACCTATATAATTATACATGTCCACGGCCCTAATCCCAAGAGTTTGGGCTTTGGGTATAGAGGCTAGTTACTTATCAAGTATTAAATGAGGCTTGATCTATAAATATTTGCAAAGATGAAATCCAAAATCCTTTCATAAGATACCTACTCTAAATTTGATAGAGTGAGTAAGTTGGAAATAGTTAATACGAGTTTGACCTTTCAAAAGATGAAGAACTGAAAACCCACACACTAATGTATGTGGGCAAATATATTTTCGCAGCGATAATATTTGAGGTTTTAAGGGATGATTTCCAAATGCTTTTGTTGTAACACACATAAAACTGGGTACGAATAAATTTATATTGAACGATAAATGGTGAGCCAGTGGATGGCATTAGACTTATCTGTAAGCACCTACACAAAACATGGTAAATTTGAGAATAATGTATCTGTTTCTTTGAATTTAACGCAGACAGAAATTATCGGAAATATTTTTCATCTATGTTTTTTTAGAATTTGATATGCTCCGCCACTTTTTAAAGTACTTATTTTTTGTGAATAAGGAAACAGAGTTTTTTTTTGTTTTTTTTTTGCATTCCGATAGATTGCTTTGGTCGTAAAGAGAAATGTGATAAGGAGATTGGGATGATCGAAAGATCTGTACGATAGCTCAGTGGCTTAGAGCACTTCCCCGAATTGGAAAAGACGCGGGTTTGTTTCGCGCTCGTACAAAAAATCTCTTTTTCCTTATTCACAAATAATTTGTACTTTATCGGAAAAAGTTTATTGTAATGGGCGGCTGTTTCTTGGATCCGTTCCAAGAACTCTACTTCTATGCGAGGGTGGTACTTTCCCGAGTCAGCCCATTCATGCTGAAACAAGCAAGGTACACTTACAAAATGTTATTGGCAGTGTCACTTGATATCGCCAAAACATTCAATCGCGAATGCATTGAATATATTGCTATTCTATTATTTATTAGGCAGGAGCTCTGGTATCACGGAGTACCTGCGTACATGAGGCGGCTAATGGCAGACTACGTATACGGCTACTTCTCTGTGAAGGCCGCATAGGGGTCTTAATAAGAGACTAATAGCGTGCGGTGTCCCATAGGGCTCAGTCCTAGAACCACTCAGCTGTAGGATTGCGTTGTTGCGTGAGGTGGCCAGGTAGCACAGTGATACACGCTGTCAGGGCCAGTTGGAGGGCACTCAGCTGCGCTCGCTACCTTCTGCGCGGACGTTATCTCACAGAAGAAAGCGGCAGAGGCCCTGATGCAACTAAGAACGCGGGTGGACGGACCGGCGAACGTCCACCACCAGTATGGCCTCCTGCGAAGTTCTGACGGTCTGATGAGCAGAAGCGTCTTGCATAGAAGGTATTCAAAAGGGTATGCAGCCGGGGCGGACTACTGAAGTAATATGACAGTTCCAATGGTCCTCTAATATAGGTTGAGAGACTGGGCCGGCGGGCCCTCGGTGTACGGTTAGGTAGATTCTTTCCCGGTTTAAAAAAATGGTGTAACTTCTAAGCGATGAAAACACTTACTTTACACATATTATTATCTTTTTTAGTTTTTAAGAGAACACCTGCCTAACGAATAATCCTTGTATCAACCATTTAATCATCACAAAGAGTTATCCTGTGTGGGAATCGAACCCACAACACTTGGACGGGAGGCCGGTATCTAAACCCCTCCGTCATCAGTACAGTGAGTTAGTCGGCTGCAAAACTTTTCTAGTCTAGGCAATCCTCTATATCACCATTATATTCTCAGTAATTCGCATATGGTAATGTATATTTTAATGGATTATATATAAAATAACCCATCTTTTAATATTATATTTTCCATATTGGGATCACTCTAAATCAGCGGCATTGCTACTTTCTCGCTAACGGTTACTGCAAATCCGCTAAACTTCAATATTCAATCATGCCTCACACCGCTAATGTGCGCACTTGTTTTCAACTTGGTGCCGCAAAATCTTGTGGTTCAGAACCATGAGCTGATAAGCACAGTGCGGCTTCCACGCACATAATATATTCTATAGAAATTTACAAGTCAAAATAGACGTGTTACATAATTATCAAAAATCCATTAAATTGATCAGTGCGAAAGCCAAAACTGTTTTCATTAAAACACAATGTTTGTATGAACAATAAGCAGCAAGCGTAAAGCAATTAATTAAATATTACTTTATCCGACATTTCCGGAAGGTAATAATTTACTACAAACTCATTAATTAACACATAGTCTGTTTTCTTCTCTATTGTTATTTAAAGGCGACGAAATTAGGTGAGTGGCATTCACGTAGATGCGTTTATATCACTAACTAGCCTTTGCCAGCGGCTTTGCCGCAGCCAAAAGCTAGTTTTTCGGTTATATCTTAGGTTCCCGATATAGTAGCGGGATAAAATGTCTACCAGTTTTGAAGTCATATCAAGGCTTTTCAAATAAAAAAGTTGCATCAAAATCCATCTAGTAGTTCTTTTAAATAAATTCTAAATAAAATTCTAGTTTAAATAATTTTCTAGTTTTTCGGTTATGTCTCAGGTTCCCGATATAGTAGCGAGATAAAATGTATACCAGTTTTTAATTCTAATCAAGGCCTTTCAAATAAAAAAAGTTGCGTCAAAATCCGTTCAGTAGTTTTTGTGTGATGCGCGAACAAACAAACAGATAAACAGACAAACAGACAAAAATTCTAAAAAAAATGTTTTGTGTTTAGACTTGCCTATATAGCCTATTACATACATTTTTTCTCAAATGTAGTAAATGTACAGACACAGCTCTGTTACAGCTTTATAATAGTATAGATATTATAAATGCGAAACTGACTTTGTTTGTTTGTTACGTTTTCACGCTGTAATTAGTAAACCAATTACCATGAAATTTCATCATTGAATATGTAAAAAAATATTCCAAAACGTTCAAACGAGCCTGTTGCTGTGCTAAATCACTATATTTGAAAAATAAAATCAAAGAATCCGGCGATATTATTAAAATGTCTTGGAAGGTGATAAACAGTGAAACCGGTCGAGAAACAGTGCGCAAGAGGGACTTTAACTTGAAAATAGATGACAAAAATGTAAAAGCTAATCGAGAAGTGGCAACGGCATTTGAAAATTATTTTGCTAATATTCCTGTTTTAACAACAAAACAACTGACGTTGTCTGCAGTAGCAGCCGAATCGCTCCTTAGGCAATGTGTTCCGATATGTAATACTTCTTTTAAATTTTCGGATGTCAATGTAAACAGTGTTATAAATAACTTTAAGTCTCAATATTAAAAAAACTGCGGATTTGCGGGTATGTCTGTTAAGTTAGTTAACTCAATCATTCATATTATTGCTCCCCAATTGACATCTGTGTTTAACTGTTGTTTTGTTAATGGTGTATTCCCCGACCTTCTGAAGTTTAGTAGAGTAATTCCTTTGTTTAAATCTGGTAGTACCTCAGAACTTAGTAATTTTCGTCCAATTTCTGTACTACCGACACTAAGTAAAGTATTTGAGAAGCTTATTCTCAAACAAATGATTAATCATTTTGACAATCATAAAATTTTCCATAAAAACCAGTTCGGCTTCACAAAGAATCGCTTTACTACTGATGCAGGTATAGAATTGCCATATTAAAAAAAAATCAGGTAGGCTTAGCTCAGCGGCATATGCGGTAAAAAAAATTAGATTATTGACTGTTGTTGAAACGGCTAGAATTGATTTTTTCAGTTATTTTCATAGTATTATGTCCTATGGCATACTGCTATGGGGATGTTCCGCCGATTTAAATTCTATATTTGTACTTCAGAAAAGGGCTGTTCGTGCAATCTATAATCTGGGCCCGAGAGTTTCCCTTAGACAGAAATTAAAAGAAATAAATATTCTAACTGTTGTGTCTCAATTTATATACGAAAATCTGTTGTATCTCAAGAAAAACATCGGAAGCTTTGATAAGTATAGCGATGTTCATCACATTAATACTAGGAACAAAGGCAATCTTATTGCACACAGTACTCGTCTCCACAGAATTAGTAGATCTTTCATGGGGTATATGCTTTTACAATAAGATTCCTGAAAATTTCCGAAACATGCCACTAAATAAGTTTAAGAAAGCCATAAAAATTTGACTTTGTAATCAAGGTTATTACACTGTGTCGGATTATCTTGAGGACAAAACAAAATGGGTTTGAGCTGCTCCTCATTCATTAATTTTCAAAATTGTTTTGTATGATATAATGTCATTTTATAACTATTAAGATTATATTAAATTGTAATAAATTGGCAATTTAAAAAAGTGGCCCATGAGTTTCTTGCCGGGTTCTTCTCATGAAAGGCTTTACTTCGGAATCCGGCCGCTTGTGGCGATTGCAATCGCCACTTTGTTATTGCGGATGCACTCGCCTCAGGCGCTCGTGTTAATTATTAGTGTATTATTGACGATTTTAAGTGCTATTTAATAGGCCTATGAAATAAAGATATTTTTAAATTTGAATTTGAATTTCCACACTTATAGTCTGGAGCGCGGATAAGGCCGCTTTTTATCCCTGACAAATGGATAGTTTCTGTGGAATAGATAGTTTTGTTAATATATAATTAGGGTACCGTAAAGTGACGTATTTATATACTGAAGTACAGGCGGACAGAGCCGCCAGCAGAATCTAGTTTTTATAATCGCTAACGTCCATGTCAACTTTGGAAAATAAATACGTCAGTTTACAGTATAAGAGAAAGAAAGACAGAAATCTATATTTCATTATCACCAACATACAACATAACCAAATAAACTGTAAACGTGGGTTAAACACTAATGTAAGTGACAATAATTCTATTCAGCAATAATGTGACAGTACAGAAATTATGTGAAAACACCGATTTTCAATGGAGTCCTTAGTGACGCACGGAAAATTAATTAGCATAAATAAAAAAGTAAAATAGGATAAGTACATAGAAAATTAAAAACATAAGCATTATGCATACGGGGCAACAAACAAAACAAAAAATAAAAATTAAAACAAATTCACATACAGTAATCACAAGATAAATATAATCTCTATGCAAACATCTCTCTCCTATAGAAACCCTCAATTTTTTTGGGATAAAAAGCAGCTTATATCCTTTTCCGGGTTCTAGATTAATATGTGGGTAAGCTAAATTCTATGATGATTGGTTGAGAAAGCAGCGGTCTGAAAGCGCTAGAAATAAATAAACACTTTTTCATCCATACTAATATTATCTTGAAATGTGCCATTCAACTTCCGTATAAATATTCAACTGACCGTCTCTACCAGGAGTCTCAAGTACTTAGAGTGAGACAGTTGTATGTCATGTCTGCTGCTATGGGTTTCCACAGGACTAGCCTTTTTATATGTAATATACCATTACGTTCTAATCGACTACCTCGGTGGGACACGCTTAGATGTTATAAAATCTATTGGCCAAAATACATTCCTATTTATGGTACCCTATATCCACAATAAGCTAGAAAGCAAAAGAATAAGCTCTAAAAATACCCAAATAGCACTTAAGACCATTTCACAAACCAAACACCTCCATACCACATATATCTTATACACACACATCACATACATATACACACACACTCACACAACCACACACAAACACACACACACACACACACACACAAACGTTCTTATGTTAAATTAAATATTAAATACCTATGTCCCTAATACTGCCAAGCCTCTTGGATTATTAAGAGACTAGATCCCACGACACAGGGCATCCTAGTGTAGGGTCTAGTTTTATATTTACTTAAATAATATGTTTGTATTTTTGGCATAATTAAGACTAATTATTATTAATTCACATTTCGCCTTCGACTGCGTGCAAATGGATTTCAGAATATAAATTATTCTTGGACACGTTAATAAAATTATATATTTAATATGGCTAACTTGCTTAAAAATAACAACTTGAATTCACTTTCTACGAGAAAAATACCGGTTTCTTCTTATCAGCGATTCTAATGGAAAATCCACAAAGATAAACAAAGGCTTTTCTAGTGAATCTTAAGGTTATTTTTGTTAGTTCCTACGCAGTTAAAGAATCTACTAATGGAGTCTCATTAACATATTGTTGCCATAACCAGTGTATGTACGATATTTTTATGAAAAATAATCATGAGACAAATATTCGCACATTAAGTGAGATGTGATGATTTTTAGAAACATAAGTCATAGTCCTTATTATATAAATGCGAAAGTGCGTTTGTTTTATGTTTGTTCGTAACGCTTTTACGCCTTAACTACTCAATCGATCATCAATAAATTTAACACAAGTATTATAGTCCAGAACCCATAAAAGGATTGGCTACTTTTTATCTAGGAAAAATAGACGGTATCCGAGTGATAAAATCTTTTGCATAGAGCTGATAAATTACTGTGCCAGAAGTCTTTCTTTTTTTTTTATTGCATCTGGTGACAAACGAGTCACGGCCCATCTGATGGTAAATGGTAACCGTCGCTCATGGACTCAACTATACCAAGAGTATTGTCAAGCCGCTGCTCACCATTTCATTAAACAGATATGAAATAAAAGAATAAACGGCTATTACCTGCTACAACCAAAACGAAAAGATGTGATTCATGGCCGGTCACACGGGAGATGGTGGTACCAACCCGATCGGGACCGATAGCAAGTGAGTACTCCCACTTGGTACCCAGCCCTACCACCAGTAATGCAATGGGTGATCATTGCTTACTTCCCTTAGTCGCCTCATACGACACCCGTGGGAAAAAATGGGGTGGTGACACTTGTATTCTTAGTCCGTCACCACATGGACATACATAGTCGCGGTAAGAATCAGGTAATAAAATATTTATAACGTGCTTGTTTACAAATGCGACTATGTATGTTTGCAGTATTTTTAAATTATATTATAGCTAATAAAATTCGTGGAAACTAACATAATTGGGCTTATAAAATAACTAGCAAGTTTTTATACGGTAGTTAAGTTCTAAATTTGTATCCTATATTAGAAAAAGTTGCTGAGGCTGTGGCTCAGTTAGGCTGTCCCGCAGAAACTATCCATTGTCTCAAGATAAAAAGTAGCCTGTACCTATTTGTCTGTATACTGGATTATTTGTGTGTAAAATTTCATGATATTAAGATGGACAGTATGGCAGCGCATAGGACACAAGCAAAAAAATTAAAAGATGTTGATATAATGGACATAAATCTATGCATATTGTGGTACACTTTACTGAGAAACTATCACACTTTCAGATTTGGGCTTTGACATAGTAATTTCCATTTATTTCTAGATGTGTTATCTATCATAAAACATAGTATTTTATTCACATAAAAAATATAACAATTTTTATTAATTAGAAAACTTTGGGAGCCCTCACCACAAAGCTCAGCTTTTTGCTAGTAATATCCATATAATATAAAATATCTAGTGGTAGAGCCTTGCTTATCCCAGCATGAATGGGTCGGCTCGTTCGGAAAAGTACCACTCTCTCACAAAAGACCATCCATCCATCCATCAGCCTTTTAACGTCCACTGCTGGACATAGGCCTCCCCAAGAATGGGGGATAGTGCCGTAATCGCCACGCTTGGCAGGCGGGTTGGCGATCGCAGTGGATATTGTTAATACTCGAAGGAGTGCTGCTGCCCACTCTCGCGGTATTCCCTTAGTCGGCTCTTACGACTCCCATGGGTGGAGAGGGGTGGGACAATTCTAAAGCCGGCCCCACACGGCAAAAAGACCAGCATGAAACAACTCATTTTCGCATTGACATTATCAGTACATGTGGTCTACCTGATGGTAAATGGCAACAGTTGCTTAAAAACTTGCTGTCTTCAAGGATAATCTATCACTGATATAAAAAAATCAAATTATTTATTGCGAGCTAAGTGTACATATTGTTCTTAACATTTTATAATAGTACTTATGACTTAGTACCTTTTTCAGGCATTGCAATATTGAGGGCTATTAACTATGATTATTACATTATTATAATTAAACATGAATTTATTTATAATTCTAATTAAATTTATTTATAAATCCAATTAAATTTTATAGTTTTTGTATTATAATAATAATAATAATATTATTATTCTCTTTATTAATTGTATAACATACTCGTATTATTATTATTGTTATTTTTAACATATTTGCCTACTGTCTAGATATTCTGCAACCGAGTAATTACATTTTTGTATTAAATACACTCTTATTCTTTTATTAAATAAAAATTGCTTTTTTGATTCTTTAATAAAATTTGGTAGTTTATTATAGATCCGATGACCGATGAGATCGCAACAGACTGAATATGTCTATGAATAATGTATATGAATATCCATTAAGAAATTCTTAATAGCAGCCCGGAGTTAGAAGTTAGTGGAGTTTCAACTCCGTTCCTCAGAAAGCACGCCCTTAAAGCCCTTGGCGCCTGAACTGTCTCCGGTCGTGTCGCAATGCCGTATCCTATCGGGCCATGAAAGTGAGGGAGTGTGTGTCTGGAGATCATAATTTTTTGCTCAGTATAAATCGAAATCGCTAACCGCAAGGTAGCTTGCGGTTAGTAGTTTCTGCTTTCTTTTTTAAAAACCACGCCATGTATTTCTTCTGAAAATATCTTTTGTCGCAAGTCACAGAAATATTAATTACCAATTCCAATATTATTTGCCATTCCTTATATACTCCAATATGTGTGTGTGTGGAAAGAATGCCGGACGAGCAACTGATTAAGAAGATGTACAATGCGAAAGTGAAGGATGTAGGTACAGGGGGAAACCGAGACCTGGACCAAATCGGTCATGTATTGAAGGAAGGTGGAGTCAGGAGTCTCCGAAACCAGCGAGCGTGTATGAAGAGAATTATGAATGTTAAGGAAGGGAAAGATGTATGCAAGAATAGAGCCTCTTGGCACTCTGTTCTCTCTGCCTACCCCGCAAGGGAAATGGCGTGATGATAAGTAAGTAAGTTTATACTCCAAGATTTTATAATGTTTCACCACATAACAAAGGTCTTTATGAAAATGCTAAATAAGTGCTTAAAGCGTTTTATGCAAATTTGTTTGCGGGAAGTGGAATGTAAATAGTTGCTTGTACATTTAAGCTGCATTATATTAAATGTTGCGGCTTTTTAGACAATTTAATTACAAAGTGCAGCTCAAAACATTGTTTTGATTAGTTTTTATTTATAGTTATGTGCAAAATGTTGACTTAATGCGAAATATCATCCAAATAAAGCTCTTAAAATGTGCTACATATTCAGTTTGTGTTTTAATATCACATTGTTAATATAAATATTTATTTATTGCTTATGGTGACAGTTGAACCACGATCCACCAGATGGTAAGAGGTAACCGCCACTCATGGACTTAGCAATAATAAGAATACTGCCAAGCCACTGCTCATCGTTTAATTCCCTATACTTGAAATTAAGCCATTTAATTTCATAGGAAATTAAATGGTAAAGAAACCCGCCGTGTGCCGTCTCTCCGCCTTTATTGGCGGGCCACCCGCCAACCATATTACATTCCTTCAGTGGTAATTACTGTTTAAGCCTACATTAATAATATAATATAGATACGTTATTTATTAATTGAGTTGATGCCGAGGATTTAGGAGATTGGGAGAGCTACCTTTTGTAGCTAAGGAGCCATGACAGAAAATGCGTCTTTGTGAGGTTAAATTGAATTAAGTTCTTTTCACCATATTTCGAGGCCCTAATAAGTTCTTGGCTTCAGACACAATACATGTTGGGTCTTTCAATTAATACGTTTCGGAGGTATTACAGATGGCTGGTATATAGACCATCACACGTACTGTCATCCGAATAACAAGGAATATTCTCTGTAAAGGATATATGATTGATATGCATGATGAACAGGCTTGGGCAGAGTACTGAATCTTGTAGTACGCCAACGTCATAGGTCATTTTATCGACGTAAAGACAGAGTTGAATTAGGGTAAACTATAGTATTGCTGGCACGTCCCTAGTCATTGGCACTTTGGATTAAATACAAATATTATGAACTGGTATAGCAAAAAAACGTCTGTTCTACTTTTTTCATAATCTGCAATATTAACATTGTTTGCAGAAAAAAGTAGGTTTTATAATATTAAAACTGGCAGAACTAAAGAAAATAAATATATACCGGCGCCATGCAGAACTGTTAAAACATAACTTTCTAATAAGAGTCATCAATTCAGAAGATAAGTTTAAAAATATTTAGATATATTTATATATATTTTTAGCATTTGACATGCTTAGCAACATACATTAAACACAAAGTGAAAAATGTGAAATCGAAAATAACAGTCACGAGCAGGATTTGAACCTGCATCTCCTGG
This sequence comes from Leucoma salicis, assembly GCA_948253155.1. Classification (NCBI taxonomy): domain Eukaryota; kingdom Metazoa; phylum Arthropoda; class Insecta; order Lepidoptera; family Erebidae; genus Leucoma; species Leucoma salicis. Next base: position 5,885,210 of record OX411819.1, read on the forward strand.
ATACCGTCCAGATGCTTTGCCAATTCAGCCATCGTGACCCTTGCTCCTGACTGCTAGTTTCGATAACACATTCATACTTAACGTCTTTGGGTGACGCCTGCATCATCTGTCGGAAGTATTTTCATACATTATGAAAATACTTCCGACTTTTCACTTTGTGTTTAATATAAGTTTAAAAGTTTCTTATTTAATATTTCGAATGACTGTAACATAGATTATTTATTATTAGGCTTAGTTTTAGGTGAACAATGGCAACGAGTCCTTTTTTTTGACCAATTTTCTGTTATAATCTTACTTTATTAGGTGCGTATGACTGATTTATATGTGTTAATAACTGTACTTGTGGTGCCTATGACTGTAATTTTAAATATTTATTTTGTTTTTTTTTTCTATTAATAATTTTTAATTAGATTGGTTAATGTATTTTTATTTGAAAATATACATACCAGAGAACCCTTTAGCAATGGTTGCCGACTTTTTAAACACCTATCAATTCAAATCAATTAAAAATAAAAAAAATATATATATCCATCTTAAATATGCTTTGCGTGCCAAATAATTATACAGTTTACCCTACGTCTATACCAGATATTCAGTTATATTCAAGTTAGTAATTAGAATTTCAAGTAAATCGATTATCTGGAATAATTAGCTGAAGGAAATTTGAAATCCTAAGTTTAAATAAATCTGTTTTATACAGTTATGTAGACGCGCTAAAGTTAGTAAATAGAAATTTAAGCACTAGCCAGCTGTGTAGAGCTGGGTCAAGTATCCACATTTACAAACCACTCCAACGTTTCAGATTTTTATTTTGAATAGAATTTGAATATAATAATACTGAAAACAGAAGAGCCTGCCTTTATGAGTGAGTGGTTGGAAACATTAAGTATTTTATTTATAGAAGGAGGATAAGCCCGTTCTATAGAATTATATTATAATGAAGTGTTTAAAAGTGACTATTTAATAGGTACTTAGAAGTCTTAGTTTTAAAATTTTGTATTAAAATATGTTTTTATCAGTCCATTTTCGTGCTCGTAAACAAAAAATATATTGCAGTTGCTTGATTGGAAAGTAAGTATATGTAACGGAATTCTATAAGTTTTGGAGTAAATATCGCCTGGAGTATATCGCCCCGGGTCGGGCAGTGTTATTGAGCTTGTTGTAATAAGAAAAATTCTAAGTAGCAGCCCGGAGTTTGCAATTGTGCCCGGTAGACAGCAATAGGCTCGCTCCCTATTAGGTACATAGGACTTAAACATAGCTGTCAAACCGTGGGTGTGTAATACACCTCTGCGTATCCCTTTGGGAAATACAGTTATGCCATGTTTTTTTATGTAACTGCCGAAATATGGAAGAAATATTGTAATACAACGCGAAACCAAACGTTATGACATAATAAATATCTAATTCTACTTAACTATGAAGTATTATTCTATCAATTGGTAGCCGTTAGCATTGGAAAAATTCTGCCAATATGGCAGAATATTGGTAGCCGTTAGCGTTAGAAATATTCTGTCAATATGGCAGAATATTGTTAACGTATTAAAGATACTAAATTGTGAAAACTATTTTGAAAGCATTACTCAAGTAACGTAAATAGTGACTGTTACTTATTATATATACTTAGTTTTAGAATTTCTGACAAAAGATAATAAAGGTTAAAATTCTAAACTCTTATGTCTAGAATTTCAGTATTTAGCTTTTGTTCTATAAAAATAAACATAGCTTTAGTATTAAACACAAAGTGAAAAATGTGAAATCGAAAATAACAGTCAGGAGCAGGATTTGAACCTGCATCTCCTGGATACCGTCCAGATGCTTTACCAATTCAGCCATCCTGACAATTACTCCTGACTGCTAATTTCGATAACACATCATACTTAACGTCTTTGGGTGACGCCTGCGCCATTTGTCGGAAGTATTTTCATACATTATACCGACCAGGTAAACTTAATTTTACAATTAAGATTTTTACCTAATAATGACGCAAACGCGTAACCTAGTACAAATTAAATATGTAATATAACTGCTGTAGATGAACCTAAATAAAAAAAACCAAAGACAATCTTTTCTTTTCTTTTCTCAGAGAGGTATCTTATGGTATGGTATACCCGGTTGGAACGGAGTTCCTTTCGCTATTATCTTCTTTATGTTTGTAATAAGTAATGGTTAAATAAAAAATAAAAAGTCAGTATAACATAATTAAACAAATATCAACTCAAAATTAACGGCAAGTTGAATCGATTGAAAAAAAAAATAGGTGATCGGGAAGTGCCTCAAAAATCGTTACACTTTTTACGTTCCCCTCCCCCACCTTAATAACGTGCGATAAGGAACTCCGTTCCAATATAGAAATAATAATACAACAGCATAGAGGTATCCACTTATTTTATTCCGTTAACTGGAAAAAAAATCACTTGGTGGTAATAAAACACATGTTATTAACGCCTACACGCCATGCTATAAAAACAATAACAATTTTCGACGTCAGTTCCAATAAAAATCACCGCATAATATCGCGACATTCTTCAAGCCACACGTCACCTGTCAATCTTTATATAAGTGCTAATGTAATAATCGTATGCGAGATAATTAAGAATAGGATGTTGAGTATATGAGGTCAGATCTTTAAACCTGCGAACACCACCGATCTGTTTTTGTACCGCGTTGTGTGCCGTGTGGGCCGGCTTTAGAATTGTCCCACCCCTCTCTACCCACGGGAGTCGTAAGAGCCGACTGAGGAAATACCGGGGGAGTGGGCAGCGGCACTCCCTCGAGTATTAACAACATCCACTGCGATCGCCAACCCACCTGCCAAGCGTGGCGATTACGGCATTATCACCCATGACGAGACCGCTCGTTGTGGCGTTCTCTTGGGGAGGCCTATGTCCAGCAGTGGACGTTGAAAGGCTGACTTGAACGCAGTATGACATACCCACATACTGCGTTCAAGGTGTGACTAGTGATATAAGTAAGGTACGAAATCATTTGGTACGAAAACATGAAATAAATACAAATGTTCCTACTACTTCTTTAAGGTTTTTTTTTCCATTTTTTTAAAGCTAATGATGGTAGACGAGCCACGGCCCATCTGATGGTAAGTGGTAACCGTCAATCATGGACTCAACTATACTGAGAGTATTATCAAGCCGCTGCGCACCATTTCATTACTCAGATATGAAATGAAAGAATAAACGGCTATCTTCTGCTACAGTCAAAACACACAGACGTCCATCATGACCGGTCACACAGGAGACGGTGGCACCGACCCGTTTGGGCCCGATAACAAGTGAGTACTCTCACTTGGTACCCAGCCCTACCAATGGAAGATAATTGTTTACATCCCTTAATCGTACAAGAGTACGACATCCGCGGGAATGGATGGGGTGGTAACACTTGTATTCTTAGTCCGTCACCACACGGACAAGTTGTCGCCACCCAGCATTGGATTGCAGAGGAGTGGCCGGGGAAGTAATCTCACAGTAGGTCATCTCCACCTCTAATCCATTTGCTTGGGGTTGGCACTGCGTGAGTGATACATCTAGTGCTGCTAGCGTATACGTCTGTACACTGTACGTTAACGATTACAAATATCCGCAATTCATATTTTTTTGACTATACATCCGTCTGTTTAGTGGCTTATTAGTGCACACATCTTTTAAATTACTAAACCGATTTTCATGATATTCAGATAGATACAACTTATTTTTTTTTTGTTAAGGCATGAACAAATTATCTCACTACACAGCCCGTCGTTCGGGGAAACGGATAGGGTAGTGTGATGATATACAGATACGAACTGAATACAAGTAGCGCAAGACCGAAATAAAAGACGAAATCAGAAGGAAAAAAAAACACCAAATAGGTCGAAAATGGCTAAAATAAAAAAATATAAAAAATTGTCTGTTTGTTTATCCGTCACATAAAAACCACTAAATCGAAAATTTTAATGTATTTTTTTATTGATAGCTGATTAGATTTAAAAACTGGTACCTATACATTTTATTACGTTACTATATCGGGAATTACAGATATAACGTAAAAACCAGCATTTGACTGAGTCAAAGACTAGTTTCATATATAAATCGAATGTCACGAAAAAAGTTATAAAATTCAAAGAAAATAATAAAATGAAAGCCCTCGTAGGCGAAGTAGCAGGAAACAGTTAGTTAAAATGATGGAGAGAAAACCTTTTTTCAGATTTTATTACAATTACCTGAACTTGAGATAAGGTTTCCGTCCAAATTAATTTATACTGAGGTTTGGATTACTGTTTCTAGGTGAAAATATTCCAAGCCTCATCACTGAGCGACTTTATTTTCATATTTTGATCTACCGCGATTGTTATATAGTACATTGTTAACCTAGGGATGAAAGCAACCCCCGAACTATTGGAGCCCTCGCTACGCTCGGGCGCCAAACCCTGTCTCGGCACTAAATAAGTCTTTATCCCGAGGTAAACACTGTGCTTTTCATTACGAATACGAGGAAACTAAAAATAAAAAAACATGAATTAGCTAAAGAAAAAATGGGAGACTTTAAAAAATTTAATTTGGAATCGCCGTTTTCCCGCCGATTTTGTTTTTTTTTTCTGTGGCCTGTCAGCTATTCAGCGATTATTTTTCATTTTAATCATTGAAAAAATATAAATCTTCGTTATTTTAAAGATATTTAGTTGCAACTATATTAAAGTCATATAACAAACAAAATCTTTAATAAATACTTAACTTTATGTTATTTCAATTTTACATCGCGCTGTTATTGACTGGCTGTACAGAAAATAGAACTGTTTTATTTTTTATGATTACTCAGCTGTCAGTTGAAAGTAATTCTCCCTAGGGCTGAAAAGTATTACTTTCAACCCGCTCCTCAGGCAACTTCAGGCCTACTTTCAAAGTATGAGTAATGAAAAAGCTATTTATTTATCCTAGTTCTACTTAGGATGTAAATCTGAAAGTAAAGGACTATACAATGTTTAAATGTTTGGATATTTGTAGCTCAATCACACAAAAACTAATGAATGAATAATGTCCGTGTGGTGATGGATTAGAATACATGTGTCACCTTTCCTACAGGTGTCGTACAAGACGACTAATTGAAGTAAGCAATTATCACCCTTTGTATTACTGATGGTAGGGCTGGGTACCACCATCTCTCGTGTGACCGGCGATGAAGCACATCGGTGTGTTTTGGTTGTAGCAGGAGATAGCCCTTAATTCTGGCATTTATCCGTGTGGTGACGGACTAAGAATACAAGTCACCACCCCATTCTTTCTCATGGGTGTCATATAAGGCGAATAAGGGAAGTAAGCAATTATCGTCCATCTCCTGTGTGACTGGCCATGAAGCACATCGTTGCGTTTTGGCGGTAGCGGGGGATAGCCGTTTATTCTTTCATTTCATATCGGTAAAATGAAATGGTGAGCAGCGGCTTGACAATACTCTCAGTATAGTTGAGTCCATGAGCATCGGTGACCACTTACCATCAGGTGGACCGTGGCTCATCTGCCACAACATGCAATAAAAAAGAATAAAAAATATCATATATATCTGTGAAATGAAATGGTGAACAGCGGCTTGTTCGGTTTAGCTGAGTCTACGAGCGACGGTTACCACTTACCACTAGGTGGAACGTGGCTCGTCTGCTACTATTGACTATATGCAACAAAAAAAAAGAAAATTTTGAAATGAAATTTGGCACTACAGATAGTGCGCTCTCTGGATCTTATTCTGTAGCCGATAACATTCTAGGCAGACGTTAGTGAATTAAATTCTCATAATATCCATCATTTTACTATAAATGAAAAAGTTCGTTTGTTTGTTTTTCATGGTTTCACGCCATAACTACAAAACCGATTATCATGAAATTTGCATACATAATATAGTCTTTTTATATAACCTTGTGAATAGTTGTCACAACTCACAACTCCGCCAGAGTCAGTGGTGATATTGTCATAAACGAGGGTGTATAACGTTTGCAAAGAGAATTTGGACGATAAAGAGAATTTTCTTAGATCCCAAAAAAGATGTTAGGTTAGGAACATGTAGTATTTATATTCTATGCACAGAAAATTGCAGGCAAAATTTACTATTTTATTTGTTGTACATACCATGCATAGTCTATTTTAAACTGAAATGCGAAAATACCCTAGTGAGTTGACAAAGGATTCTCTTGAACGTACTTAATTAAGCTGGCGCATTTGTGTGATGTTCTCCACATAAGATTTTTCAAGCGACATGAGTTTGTAAGCTGTAATTAATTTCTATTTACGTCCTTGAAGATAGATTAAAATAGTGATTGGTTTATAAAAATATCTCATCTCTCACAAAAGGTCAGCGTGAAATTATAATATGTCTCTCATACTGTAGTGTTTTGTAAGGTGAGTGAGAGAGCCGGAGCCCTAAATACCTCATCATCCTCCCATTATCGTCCTCATTCTTAAAAAAAGACCCTGCAATTATCTTAGCGGTTTAGAGCACTTCCCCGGATTGTATAGGACGCAGGTTCGAATCCGGCTTCCCTTTTTCTACTTTCACAAATAATTTGTTGTTTAAAGTAGAGCATATCAAGTGTTAAAATACAGATCAAAATATTGTCATTAATTAACACTGCACTGTGCACGGCCAGTTGGACCTTTTTAGACATTTGCCGAATACTCGTAAATGAGTGAAGTGCCCTATTCACCTTATTATCTGCATACACTCTACTTTCAATATCCGTTTCATACTGCCCATCTCAAAGTTTGCAGATACACAAACTCTTACTTTTTCTAATTCAATTCCTGAATCCATTTGTCCATTCTTTCCCACGGGTGTCGTATGAGGCGACTAAAGGAAGTAAGTAATTATCATCCATTGCATGACTGGTGGTAGGGCTGGGTACCAAGTGGGAGTACTCACTTGGTATCGGGTCCGAGCGGGTTGGTACCACCATCTCCCGTGTGACCAGCCATGAAGCACATCGTTGCATTTTGGCTGTAGCAGGAGATAGCCGTTTATTCTCTCATTTCATATCGGTGCCGTTTATATTTTATTTCATATCTGTGAAATGAATTAGTGAGCAGCGGCTTGACAATACTTGACAGTACTCGGTATAGTCGAGTCCATGGGCGACGGTTAACATTTACCATCAGATGGACCGTGGCTCGTATGTCACAAAATGAAATAAAAAAAAAAACAAAAAAGTCAATATGTCACACGGAGTCATACATTCATCCATTTCTAGAACCATAAGTTTCGTTATTTCAACATTCGCTTTCATTCTTTCCTTTTTGAAAGATTCATTCATTAATTGTTACCATCTCTTGTAACTGCTACTACTACGAGTATACCATGACCTACTACTATATGACGTAAATATAATTTGAGTATAGTCATCATATAATATAAAAGTAAGTCTGTATAATAAAATTACGAAAGTACGGAGTTCCACTAGTAATGGCGGCACTAATATGTAGTGAATATAGTAGTAGCTAGAAATAGGAGTTTCTACTTCACTGTGAATCAAAGCTATTCATTCGGTCTACAATTGGCACCAGTAGAGTTTGAATCAGCGCGATTGAATGGGTATGCATTGAATTCCAATGTGTTATTGATTCGCCTATCTTAGATTGGCTTGCATTTGGATTCATTAGTAATAACGTCAGATTTGACTATATTATCTATTTGATACTATCTATTTTTTTATTTTATTGCATGTAGTGGCAGACGAGCCACGGTCCATCTGATGGTAAATGGTAACCGTTGCCCATGGACTCGACTATACCGAGAGTATTGTCAAACCGCTGTTCACATTTTAATTTCAGATATGAAATGAAAAAATTAACAGCTATCTCCTGCTACGACCAAAATACACCGATGTGCTTCACAGCATGTCACACGGGATATGGTGGTACCAATCCGCTCGGGCGCGATAGCAAGTGAACTCTCCCACTTGCTACCCAGCCCTACCACCAATAATGAAATGGGTGATAACTGCTTACTTCCCTTAGTCGTCTAGTATGACACCTGTGGGAAAGAATGGGGTGGCAATACTTGTTGCTTAGTCCGTCACCACACGGACAACACTACTACCACCCGGACTACATTAGTAGTAAATATGATAAAAACAAGGTTCCGTTTTTGTTTGCCGTGTGGGGCTAGCCTTAGAATTTTCCCACCTCTCTCCACCCATGGGAGTCGTAAGAGCCAACTGAGGGAATATCAAGGGAGTGGGCAGCAGCACTCCTTCGAGTATTAACAACATCCACTGCGATCGCCAACCTGCCTGCCAAGCGTGGCGATTACGGCACTATCCCCCATTCTTGGGGAGGCCTATGTCCAGCAGTGGACGTTAAAAGGCTGATGGATGGATAGATGGATGGATGGAAGGTTACTTATAATATTGTAAGATATTCATGAAATTCTGAGGATGATGAATAATAGCAAAACAGAAGAGGCAAATAGGTGCTTGAGATGCAGAAGATTATATCACAGATCAGGAAGTAAGCATCCAATGTACAGCACCAGAGTATTTGTTCTAACTGAGGATGTTATTCCGAATAACGATGATGTGTTGAATCACAACACAAATATTAGACAAGAAAAATACGAGTATATCTCCAATCACATTCCTGGTTCAATCAAATAGCTATAATTATATATACAATCACCATTAAAATGTTGTATTTAAATGTGCTCTATTTATGGGAACCATGAGATTTTTAGAATCAAATTGGACCGTGTTGTGCAAAAATTAGCTATTCTACAAAAACATACATAATAATAATAATAAACATACATGGACATTTTCACACAACGTCCTCTGGTCTCAAACTAAGCTCAACGCTTGTGCTGTGGGTACCAGATTACGGATATAATACATATACTACTTTTTTTTTTGTAAATACATACATAATAATAGATAGAAAACACCCAGACACAGTACAAATATCTGTGTTCATCACACAAATAATTGTTCTGAGTGGGAATCGAACCCACGACCTTGTTTGAGATACTCTATTAGGTATAGGTAAATTAAACTGTAGACTGTATTAGAACAATTATAATGCACGAACAAATAATAATATTTAAATTAAGATATGCGATCGCCGCGGTTGATTCGTGAGTGGCGTATGCGCGATGATGTCGCCTTCACTCGGTCCTCCTCGCCCCTCTCCCCTCAGCATTTGGACCGGTTCGTTATAGACAATCTCGTGCACGGAAGTCGGTTATACTACCAACTACGCCCCAAGGCGTCAAATAAAAGTTATTCTGATTTTAACCACTTCTGCTTTATTTAATGTAGCTTTGTAGTTGTAGTAGAATAAAAAGTCTTTGTGACATAAAAATTAAGATTATTTTCGATTGCTTGGCATTAAAACCTGAATATTGTCCAGTTTGTGGATTGGACCATTTCTCTACAACACGGTCCAATTATACAAATGGTGGTAACGCAGTTCACCACCCATCTCGTTCCCAGAGGAGTGAAAAGCGGGTAGTGAGAGGGTGTTTCTAAGTTTTAGCTTAGATTACTTTGTGATCAAATACACATAGCATAGCATAGCTACAGTCAGTGCAATATTTCATCCATCCATCAGCCTTTTAACGTCCACTGCTGGACACAGGCCTCCCCAAGAATGGGGGATAGTGCCGTAATCGCCACGCTTGGCAGGCGGGTTGGCGATCGCATTGGATGTTGTTAGGTAATACTCGAAGGAGTGCTGCTGCCATGACGACTCCCATGGGTGGAGAGGGGTGGGACAATTTTAAAGCCAGCCCCACACGGCCCAGCCGGCCCCACATGACCTAATAGAATATTTATTAGTGGTAATACCTTGCATGTCCTAGTATGAATGAGCCAGCCCGATCGGGGAAGTACCATGCTCTCATCTTACGTATGATGTTTGAAAGCGCCGGAGGCCTGAATACCCCCCCTCCCTCATCCTTCATTCTTTCTTTATTATCCTTAATTTCTACCTCCTATCTCTTTCCTTGGTCACGAGCGAGTGATGCTTCTGGTATTGCATCTACAGGATACGGTAACCGCTTTCCATCAGGTGGGCGGTATACTTAATTACTACCCGTATGGTTAAAACATATTTATACTAGGAATGTTACCTACATGGTTATATGAAATGATTAATTATACACAATTCGCTAGTTTTTACAAAATATCTTAGGCCCTTCATAAAGTCTCAGATAATTTTTATCCACTATTTAAATGCCAGTTTATTTCATAAAACAATAGTACATTGTTAACCTAGGGATGAAAGCAACTTATTTAGTGCTGAGACGGGGTTTGGCACCCGAGCGTAGCGAGGGCTCCAATAATTAGAGGGACTAAATAAGTCTTTATCCCGAGGTAAACACTGTGCTTTTCATTACACATACGAGGGAACTAAAAATAAAAATCATGAATTAGCTAAAGAAATAATTGAAGGCTGGAAAAATTGAATTTGGAATCGCCGTTTTCCCGCCGATTTTGTTTTTTTTTCTGTGGCCTGTCAGCTATTCAGCCATTATTTTTCATTTTAATCATTGAAAAAATATAAATCTTCGTTATTTTAAAGATATAGTTGCAACTATATTAAAATAGTCATATAAAAAACAAATTCTTTAATAAATAGGTACTTAACTTTATGTTATTTCAATTTTACATCGCGCTGTAATTGACTGGCTGTACAGAAAATATAACTGTTTTTTTTTTATAATTACTCAGCTGTCAGTTGAAATTAATTCACCCTAGGGCTGAAAAGTATTACTTTCAACCCGCTCCTCAGGCAACTTCAGGCGTTCTTTCAGAGTATGAGTAATGAAAAATAATTTTCAGTATTTCATTGTCTAAGTAAATTACTTGACATTTCTCACAACCGCAGTTTCAATTAACGTCATTCAACAAATATAAGATAATAAGCTTAAAGCGTTGGATGAAAACTATAATAATTCATTTTCATATTAATTTTCATAATGGCTGTAAAGTTTTAATTACTAACACTGTTTATACTTACTTACTTATCATCACGCCTTGCAGGGTAGGCAGAGAGAACAGAGTACCAAAAGGCTCTATTCTTGCATACATCTATGGCTTCCTCAACATTCATAATTCTCCTCCCCTTTTCTTTCCCTTTTTTGTTTATACTTACTTACTTACTTATCATCACGCCATTTCCCTTGTGGGGTAGGCAGAGAGAACAGAGTGCTAAGAGGCTGTATTCTTGCATACATCTCTTGCTTCCTCAACATTCATAAGTCTCTTCATACACTCTCGCCGGTTTCGGAGACTCCTGACTCCTCCTTCCTTCAATACATGACCGATTTGGTCTAGGTAAGTGAGTCTCAGTCTCCCCCTGTACCTACATCCTTCCACTTTCGCATTGTATGTTTTCTTAAACAGTCGCTCGTTCGGCATTCTTTCCACATGTCCGAACCATCGGAGCATTCCCTTTCGCATCTTTACACCAATACTCTCTTTCATACCTAATCGCTCTCTTATGTCGTCGTTACGAATGCGGTCAGTCAGCCTCACTCCACAGATTCTCCGCAGAGATCGCATTTCGGCATAAATATTATAATACTAGATAATCTTTAAAGTATAAATTATTTGTGAATAAGGAAAAAGAGATTTTTAGTAGGAGCGGGAATCGAACCCACGTCTTTTCCAATCCGGGGAAGTGCTCTAAGCCACTGAGCTATCCTACTGATCTTTCGATCAACCCAATTTCCTCATCACATTTGTCTTACCACCCCTACTAAAATCTCTTTTTCCTTATTCACAAATAATTTATACTTTAAAAAGTAGGGAAGCATGTTAATTGCTAAAAAATATAGATCTAAAATACTAGATAATGATGGTATGGGCTTTAGTATTAGGGCAAATAATGTATGAAAACCCTCTACAGCACATTTATTCCACTTGTATCTATGCGAAAATTGCTATCCCAAAGGAACCGTCCATTTTCCGGGATAAAACGTAAGCGTAAGTAATGTATTTTTCTAAGTTTCGGGTTATATTTCATAATGTTCAATAGTTACGGTGTAAAAGTTTAGCAAACAAACAAACTCAATTTCGCATTTACAGTGTTCGCATTTACTTCCTTACGAAGTAAGGATTAAAATTATTAAAAGGTAAAAAGCACAGCTCCTAGCTGTAGAACCTTGCCGGGAAATTACTATACTATCTCAGAATATCGGTGTGAACCAACGCTAGATACTCATATTCCTGCTATAGTGTTTCGTTGAGTAAGTGAAATCGATAGACTCAATTCCATCTTCAACCTCTCTTTACTATTTTGACTCTTTACCTCGTCATGTGGGGCCGTGTGGAGCCGGCTTTAGAATTGTCCCATCCCCTCTCTACCCACGGGAGTCGTAAGAGCGTCATCATAGCTAAAAATTGAATAAAATGTCGCAAATAATATATAAATAAGTCTTCGAACATTTCTATTTGTGAACGCCAATCCATGATTAAACATCCAAGACACGATTGGCTCCTGCGTGAGTAATATAAAAGAACTAGTTCATTACTTGACGTATCTTTTATTCACACAAGTTTTAAGCTCACTAAGCTCGCCAACTTTATTGCTTAAAGCTCTTTATTTTATCTTATAATTACTTAAAACATTAATTTCAATTGAACCACCGTTGATGCCAATCGCAATGACCAATATATTTTCCTGCTGTTCTTTGTTGTGTTTCACGCCGTCTATGGGATGGCTTGCACATCTACTTTTTCAGGTTGATAAGCTTATTTTAGTTTAGTAGAATGTTATATTAATATTAATGGGTCCGCCACTTTAATTTATCTCTATGTAAAAATGCTGTGCTACAGCAACCGTAAATTTTTCCGGGATAAAATGTCTATGTCCCTCTTTCAAAGCCGGACTATTATGTATGCTAAATTTCATGATCGGTTGAGAAGTTATATTGTGAAGTACAAATTATAATTTGTGAATAAGGAAAAAGAGTATGTTAGTACGAGCGGGAATCGAACACGCGTCCCTTCCTATCGGGGAGGTGCTCTAATTACCGTACTATTTGTTAGAATATCCAATCTCCTTACCACATTTGTCTTAACAACCAACGCCACCTATCAGAAGCATTTACATGCATTAATCCATTATAGTATTTTGCAATTAAAATTCATACTATTTGATGGCGTGATTTTTTAAACATTTTAATCTACGAGTATATTTTAGCACTTGACATGCTCAGCTACTCTTAAAGTACAAATTATAATTTGTGAATAAGGAAAAAGAGTATTTTAGTACGAGCGGGAAGCGAACCTGCGTCCCTTCCTATCCGGGGAAGTGCTCTAATCCACTGAGCTACCGTACTATTTGTTAGAATACCCAATATCCTTACCACATTTGTCTTAACGATCAACGCACCTATCGGAAGCATATTAAGAATATAATTTTCAAAGTACTGAATATTATAGTATTAAACTACTAGTAGTAATTGTCATTACATAGAGAGCATTCATCAGTCATTACATAGTACGAAATTACTAAACAATACATAACATTATGTACGGTACTCACAGTGAATCACGTAGAGAATGAAATTGTAGGTCGCATTCAACGCTCGGGAATTCTGCTCCTGTAAGCATAAAATATTGTTACATGACGTTTGAGTATTATTTATATTTACGTGTGTATAGTGGATTTTACGTGGAGATTCGCATTAACTATTTATACTTATTTTGTATAGTATTGTCGCGTTAAAAAAGCATATGTTTTCTACTAATAAGCGAATCCCCATGTTGCTCTCATTATTAGCTCGTATTATAAGACAACAGCATTGCGAACAGAATTTACAGCAATAAAAGGTTATGTTTTAATATTATAGGTATATAGATGGAGCTATGAAATGGTGGACAAAATTAAAATATAACACATCAAATATAACAAGCCCAAAGTTATTCTAGATTAGACATTATCTTTTCAAGTTGTCATACTCCAAGTTGAAGATGAAATGGAAAGCCTTAGTCAAAAGCTTATAAAATAATTAACTTTAGAAAGTATAATAATGCGATTTTTGTACGATGAAATAAATTCAAGATTGATGACATAGTATTGACTAAAATAAACTAGAGTATTCATTAAAATTTCATCCCTATTTATGAAATTATACGCATGATCAAAAAATATTTTTACACTTAACTTAAAGAACGACATGTTATAACAGCATTAGCAGAAAAACCTGTGTGCCAAATTGTTTTAGGACACTCAAAGTCTAGTCATAATTAACTATAATCTATAGATACTCACATAATAGAGCGGAAAAGTTTGTTTGATTGTTCTTTTAAGCGGGCTACTCTCTACTCTAGAACTACCAGACTACACCTCTTTGCTAGCTAAATATTCATTTTTGTTAAGCAAGTCGGAAGGAAAATTGCTCCCGTACTGCTTTATTCACGTACGCTGTATTTAATGGTTGGTGACACGTAATTACAATGTTCTGAAAGATTTTAATCTTTACATCATCCAAAAAAATCCATAGTACAATATGCCTATTTCTTATAAATAAAAATAAATAAATATTCACGGACATTTCACACAAAGTCCTATGGTCCCAACTTAAGCGTAACGCTTGTGCTATGGGTACCAGATTACGGATATAATACATAATATATTAATATTTTTTGACGTGATAACGCCTTATAAATCAATGAACGCCGCCTGCACGCACGAAAAAGTCTCACGTACCGAAAAATGTATGGCGGTCGATGAATTGTAAGATGTTCGCGCCCACAAGAGAGCCGCGGGCAAAGAAGAAGAGCATCTGCGGGAGGGAGGCGGCCGGTCGACATTACATTCTTCGCCCGTACGCGTCTCGGGCTACACGCGTATCTCAAATTGTATAGCAGCACGCGCGATAGTACCTTATTATATATAATACCATTCGATTTCTATCAGTATTACATTTTGTGAAACTCTCAGAAAACATATATGACGTTATCACGTAAAATTATCGTCCGTAAACTGACTTTACAGACAATCGTATTGTTTTTTGGAAATACATGTAATAGATATAAAACACCCAGAAGCAGTAAAAATATATGTGTTCATAACACAAATAATTGTCCTGAGTGGGAAACCTCGTGCACAGAAGTCGGTTATTCTACAGACTACGACACGAGGCCCGTATACACAAACAAGCAAAAGGTATATTAAAAGTATTGAAATTTTAACATTTATTTAGGAGCATTATTATTAGTTATTATAAGGCACGGCATATGAATCCTTAGGAATGAAAGTGACTTTATCATCATTAATGTTTAAAAAAGAAAATTAAAAAATCCACAATTAGGCACTAAAAGTGTTCAAAAATGAGTGCAGATTACGCTTTCCTGCACTCATTTCGTTTAGTGTAGTTTCGACGCGCGAGCAGCCGCAACGCTCGCAAACGTATCAACATGTACTAAAATCCCTTTTGAAAAACTCATTGACCGTCTCTTTCTTACGTTCTTTCTGAATAGTGTCACTACACTCACGCACGCAGTTAAAAGTTGTTGCTATTTTATAAAATTAATGCGAAATGATTGGTATTCATTTAAGTAAAATTATTCTCGTAACATGTTGATCTGTATTTTTAGAATTTGACATGCTCAACTACTTTAAAGTACGAGTACAAATTATTATTTGTGTTCCTCATTCACAAATAATAATTTTGTACATTGTACTCTTAACTTTTGCCTCACTTTTTAAACATAATTGTGCATCAATCAAAGTTAATCATCAAGATATTTTTATGAAGATGAGCTTTGTGTTTTAGCATGTTATTTGGACGCATAGTTTAAGAGATAATGAAAAAATTAAATAATTCAGCACTCGGCACGGCGCGTGAACGGAGCCCGATGAGATATTGACGTGATTGACGTGATGTGATTTGTTAAGTTAAACGCGGCTGAAACCGCGGGGCACAGCAAATAAACAAAAGTAAATGATTGTTTTGTTATAGGTTTCGTGAAATATGCTGCAATTTAATATTCAGGGACACTTTATCGTTTTTTTATTGCGCTTGGTGACAGACCAGCTACGGCCCACGTTTCAAGCTCTATAAAGGTAGATTTTAGGTTATATCTCAGGATCCAAAGATATTAGCCGGATAATACTTGTATTAACATGAGCTATCAAATAAAAAAGTTTCATCACAATCCGTTCAGTAGTTTTTGCACGGTGGACGAACGAACAAACAAACCGACAAATAGACAAAACGAAATACAGTCTAGATTTTTTTCTCTTATACCTTAAACACAACCCAAATAGTACATAAATATTTAAAAGAAAATTTGTAAATTTTATAATAAAGGACATTGCTCAAATTGGCCTATGAATCAACAAATATTCTATCCTAACTAGAATTATTAGTTTATTTTATAACTTAAAAATCATTAATTCAGCTGAATTGGCAAAAGCATCTGGACGGTATCCAGGAGATGCAGGTTCAAATCCTGCTCGTGACTGTTATTTTCGATTTTCACATTTTTCACTTTGTGTTTAATGTATATTGCTAAGCATGTCAAATGCTAAAAATATATATAAAAATGTCTAAGTATTTATAGGGTTTGCGTCATTATTAGGTAAAAATCTTAATTGTAAAATTAAGTTTACCTGGTCGGTATAATGTATGAAATTACTTCTGACAGATGGCGCAGGCGTCACCCAAAAGACGTTAAGTATTAATGTGATATCGAAATTAGCAGTCAGGAGCAATTGTCACTATTGCTGAATTGGCAAAAGCATCTGGACGGTATCCAGGGGATGCAGGTTCTGGGCCGAGCAGCGCCGTGAACTCGTCGCGGGAATAGGGGGGCACCTCTCGCTGCCAAGCGTCGTTAGAGCGATGCTTGGCAGCGACAGGAACTGGGCCGCGGTCGCTGCCTTCTGCGAGGAGGTTATCTCGCGGAAGGAAGCGGCGGAGAGAGCCAGGGAGGAGGATTCTTCCGCTGACCCGAACCGCCGCCAGCGACCGGGGCGGCGCAGGCGCAGTTACTTGCGCCTCATGCCGCCCTAGCTGAGGCTGCGGGTGGATGGACCGGGGAACATCCGCCACCCGCAAGGCCTCCCGAGAAGGTGCGACGCTCCGTGCGCGGATGCGTCGCTCAGTAGAGGGTACCCGAAAGGGTAAGCCGCCGGCGGACCACAGAAGGAATGTAACATAGTTCCAGTGGCCCGCCTATAAAGGCGGAGAGATGGCACGCGGCGGGTTTCTTTAGTGGGTGCAGGCCCCACACTACCCTGTTCGTTGCCCCGAACGACGGGGTGTGCGGTTAGGAATATTTTTTCCCGCCTAAACAAAAAAAAAGGAGATGCAGGTTCAAATCCTGCTCGTGACTGTTATTTTCGATTTTCACATTTTTCACTTTGTGTTTAATTATAGTGCTAAGCATGTCAAATGCTAAAAATATATATAAAAATATCTAAATACTTAAAAATCAATTATTACTATCTGGCGGACACTTCAGAATCTCGCAAATTATTTTAAAAGAGTCATCTCAACCAATAAATAACCGGCCTCCATTATGGGTGATCAATGTTGCAATACCCACAGTTTTAACAATAAATCGACGGTTTTTTTATAAGTGGTCATTGTTTATATATTGTGACGTTTATTTGTTTCTATAGTTATGTTATGTAGTTAACAAGTACGTGTGTAATCAATGTGACAACAAGCGTACGCGCCTTGTTTGGCATCATCGCAACTTACGCACACACCATGTCAGTGGTTGGCGCACGTCAATAACACGGCCGTGTGGGGCCGGCTTTAGAATTGTCCCAACCCTCTCCACCCATGGGAGTCGTAAGAGCCGACTGAGGTAATACCGGAGGAGTGGGCAGCAGCACTCTTTCGAGTATTAACAACATCCACTGCGATCGCCAACCCGCCTGCCAAGCGTGGCGATTACGGCACTATCCCCCATTCATGGGGAGGCTTATGTCCAGCAGTGGACGTTAAAAGGCCGATGGATGGATGGAAAAATATATTCGACTTTGTTAGAGGTAAATTATATCTAAGATAGACAAACGAGATCATACAATATTTCTAGTTTTTCACGGGTTTCTCTAGCGTAGAGTTGGCAACACTAACCCAAGAGCAGAAAAAAATACAATAATGCATTTCTGCCTGAGTTCCGAGTTTACTCATAAAGTCAATCACGGCATCGTCATATATCAACATCGTGTACAGTACATGTACC
The DNA here is from genome assembly GCA_948253155.1 of Leucoma salicis. Taxonomy (NCBI): domain Eukaryota; kingdom Metazoa; phylum Arthropoda; class Insecta; order Lepidoptera; family Erebidae; genus Leucoma; species Leucoma salicis. The sequence goes on from OX411819.1 coordinate 5,903,391, forward strand.
TACGTTTAGTTTTATATTTGTATTGTGGCATTTTTATAGACACGGTTTTACTAAAAACTTGGCTTGAACAACTTTCTTCTTCGAATATCGATATCTGGCTGTGATTTATGGATCTATTGACAACGACAACTTGACATTAAATACGGACCTAGGAATGTATGTATAATAATGTAATGTTATCATATTGCAAAGATTGCTCGAATGCAACGCTCTAGGCCATAATACAAACAGATAGGTAAGTAACTATAGTTATCTAGACATAAATCAAAATCATGGAGATACCGACTTTGGTAACATAATCTCGTACGACGCTCGCGGTGTGAGCCCTACTAGTATTGTCGTGCATGAGTATGAAACCGTTGCCAATAAAATGTGCATAGGGCATCGTGAGGCTCAAGACACTGTTCGATGAGTGGCAGACGGGGCCCAGACACAAAGACAAGCTCTGTTTTATCGTCGGCGCTGATTCCTCTCAAAACCATCCACGAACCGCCACCATAGCTGACCTTTTCTTCAACGCAGCATTGTGTAAAGCGTTCTCCATCTCTTCTGTAGACCTTGTTCCTTCCGTCGTTACCATACAGCATCATTTTACACTCATCAGAAAAGAGGACTTTGTTCCACTGGAGGTATGACCAATTTAGGTGCTCACGTACAAAGTTTAGGCACGCTCTTCGATAGTCTGCAGTTAATTTCGGCCCATTTGCTGGTTTGTGCGGTACCAGTCCACATTCCTTCAACCTTCTTCTAATTGTCACTTACAGCCACCCTACGTACAACATGAAGCTGCTGCTGCAGTCGAAAAGCATTAAGGCGTCGATTTCGTAAAGAAATTGTTACAATAAATCGAACAAACCAGTCTCCCGATAGCATTTGTAGACTCTATGAATAGACGACAGGCTTAGATGCAATCTTTCAGACACAACACGCTGACTAAGTCCAGAATCCAGCACTTGGGCAGCTTCTGCGGGCGAAGTATCCATATGTTATAGAAAAAAAAACTTTTTCAGACGTCTCAAAGTCACACAATATACAGAACAAAAAGTTTTAAGATAAGTGCTAATTTTTAGTTTTCAAAGGTGAAATGTACTCCAACTCTAAACACACATTTGTCTCAAAACAGTGAATCATTTCATTTATAGGATAAAAAAATGATACTTTGGAAAATCCAAAACTGCACGCCTCGTAATCTTCATTTCTCAAAATAAAAATGATTATTTGATAAGTAACTAATAATGTATTGGTCTTACTAAGTAGTTTTCAATAAATCACATAGATAGCGCTAATTTCAAAAAGTACTAATGTTGGTTTCATGTCTTATACGCCATCTAGCGCTAATTTTAAGAAGTACTTCTATATTGGTCTATAGAAATAGTTCTCATCAAAGGTATAGCGCTGGTTTTAGTATCGAGTCGAGCGTAAATATTCATGGAAGACTTCGAGGAGACTGTCCTAAAAACCTCTCCTGTGGTCCCACGTTTTTATAAGCGGTATGTGGATGACATTTTCACTATATTACCATCTGATAAAGTAACCGTATTTCTTAACCATCTGAACTCCATCAATCCTAAAATTCAAACTGGAGTCAAATAACTCTTTAGCTTTCTTAGATGTTATGGTAATCCGTAACTCCAACAACACCTCGAGTCATACAGTGTATCGAAAGAAAACCCATACTAATAAGTACCTGAATGGAGAGTCTCACCACCATCCTTCACAGTTAGCTACCGTGGCTAAATCTTTGTTTCAGAGAGCACAAGGAATCTGTGATGAAGAATACCTGGCTGGGGAGTTGCAGCATGTAAAGAAAGTTTTAAATGCTAATAACCGAGTGAAGCCACCCACAGTTGAGCACCTCCCTGCAGTCCTGCCTTATGTTAAGGGAGACACTGATCAAGATTTTCCGCATTAATTGAATAATCCATAACAAGTTGTTGCCTACTGAGTTTTCTGGCCGGATCTTTCTCAGTCAGGCCGCGTTCCGATCCGGTGGTAGCTTTTTAGTCTTAGCTTCTATTCAAGTCAATATATTTAATAATAGAAACTAATAATCAATATTTTTTTCTTAATGGTAGTTTTTTGATTACTTAAAAATTTTAATTGGTCGTTTGTGGTAGAATTTTTAAGCACTAAATATAAACAAAAATTTTTTAAAACTTAAAGGAATATTATACTAATTTTATTATACTAGCTTAAAATCTCATACATTGTAAGCATAAAACTTAGAGTAGATATTTGTAATTGTGTTTCTAAACGAATATCATATTACTGTGGGTAGATGAAACCGTTGAAATAACAGAAACCATAAAAAGGGAAGTATTTCGATTTTTCTGATGAGAAGTGTAACTTTAATACCTATCAAATTACTTTAGAGTGTTTTGAAGTTATCAATTATATCATAACGAACGAACCCTTTATAAAGACAATATTCAAGAGTTATATCTAGATAGGTAGATGAGTACTAACAGAATATTTTTAATCAAAAATCTACATAACTTATACTTAAAGATTCATAAGACTCTCGACAGCAAATTTCTCTTGAGATTAAGCCACATATGTAATCATTAAGATATTATAAGAAGATAAATTGCCGTCTTTTCAACGCTCCTTAAGGAAAATTATGACAGTAATCGAATCCTTGCAATTTCATGTTCTTGAATTATACTCCCCCAATATTCCCCCAGTCGCCTCTTATGACTCCCATGGGTCGAGAGGGGTAGGACAAATCTAAAGCCAGCCCCACACGGCACTATCTACTAATCTTGTCATTGTTCTATTTAAATTCGATTTTAGATAATAAACCCATTAATTACCGATTTACTCCAAAAACCAACTAATTGAATCCTTCGTCATATTTTTTAGTCACATTGTTAAACATTTTGAAATAAAACTTCGTTTACGGAATCTATCGCGTTTATTTGATTTTACTACTATCCCGACGTTTCGAATACTTTACAGCATTCATGATCACGGGTGGACTTAGATGATAGACGTCCAAGGCTGATATGTTATTTCAACGGTCTCATCTACTCACAGTATATGATTTCACAAAATTATTGGTTTATTTATTTTAACCCACCTAATATTCGTATAGAAACACAATTAAAATATTTACTTCAAATTTTTTATGCTTACAATGTATGAGACTTTAAGTTAGTATATTAAAATGAGTATAATACTCCTCTTTAAACTATTTTTTTTTTGTTTTTATTTAGTACTCAATAATTCTACCATAAACTACCAATTACTACCAGTAAGAAGACAATCTTGGTTATTAGATTATATTATTAAATATATTGATTTTGCCAAAAGCTAAGACTAAAAAGCTGATAGCCGGATCGGAACGCGGCCTGACTGAGAAAGATCCGGCCAGAAAACTCAGTAGGCAACAACTGTTATGGATTATTACATTTTTGTACGGAATCACTGAAAGCTAATTAAGTTTAAAATTTTTAAAAAAGGCAATAACTAAAACTAATCACTACTGTGGGTTTTGTCTACACAATAAGCGCTAACTGTGTCTTGCAATCTTGTGCCTTCTTGTATTCTGTTTGGTGAGGCCTATCACAGGGTTCCAGCTTGATGGTAAGACCCAGCCGTCTTCTCTATTGAAATTGGGATGTTTCTTAATTTCAATAGCCTCACGTATCATTCTAGGGCGATATCGATGTTCTTTTGCGAGGATTTGAGGTTTGTCAAACCTAATGTAATGGCGGGTGTGGTCCTGTGTGTGCTCACAAATTGCAGACTTTGTATAGCGACGGTGCTTCACATTACCTTTTTCCATTCTGATAACGCATAATGGGCCAGCGTTGTGACTTTTCTCTTCTTTTATTGCCGATGGTGGCAGACGAGCCACGGTCTACGTGATGGTCTTTTTAATAAGATATCACCGTCCACTGGGCAATAATCCCTGTATTGCGTGGCCTTAACAAACATACAATTTCATGGATAGTATACACCCTGACTCAGAAAAACAATTTGTAGGTCACACAAACACTCGCCATCGTGATAAGTGCTAACCGCTGCTCATGGACTCAACAATACTAAGTATACTGCCAAGTCTTAGCTCATTATTTTATTTCACGTATGGGAAAATTCGTACCAAAAAGATAGAATATATCAGATGTAAATGAAAGAAAGAAAGAAAACTAAGTTTTATTGTCACGAATCTCAATTCGAACAATATTACATATTAGGTAAAGTTAAACATAACATAATTACATGCCCATTCAGCAATATTGCTGCAGTGTAACGTAAATTACACTGCAACGCTTATTTTCAATGGGCCTTAGTGACGAAACGGATGAACAAAATACACATTACACATCAGGTATATATATTTATAACATATTTGAAAAGACGTTAAAAAGGTACATATAAAATAGTTGATAGTAGTTACAATATTTGTTAAATTGCAAATACCAAAACAGTAGATTAAAACCAAACTAACACATGCAACTAAACATGGAAAAATATAATAAGACACATTAATAAACTTTAACGGTACCATGCTCGGTTTGGGCAAGCAAACGGCCATCCTAGTGACAGTAAAGTGTGAATTAATATGCTATGAGCAATGATATGACAGTCTGCTGCTGCTGTATGCCAGCCGAGCGTGCGGACGCCTTAGAGCATTTTCTGTACGCATATTATCATTTATTAATTTATACGAGAAATTGTACAACAAGAACGAAGAAGAATATTGTAAACGAAAAGTAGTAGCAATTGGATGATATTTTGCTGACTGTTGTGGAACACCTTGCTGCTTTTGTGATAAAAAAATAATAATAAGAAGGTAATTGTTTATTACCTACATGCCTTTTTGTTTGACCAGAAGATAACTTTTTAAGGTTAACTTAAATGAAATTTTACTTGTTTTAGACTGATACAGCGGTGGTATGGAGTTCCAATATTTGGTGGCAGTATATTTGAAACATCATACCGATAACTCTAAATGACATCATACCGATAACTCGGGACAAAGATGTCACCAAATAATTCTAATAATAATGCCCCATATAATTTTCATTGACAACGGTGGGTAACAAAGTTAGCAATTTTTTAGCCGTCATGGAATCTTTAACAATGTGTAATACTTTCTGATATTTACGCGAATGTTACACATTTTGAAATAAAACTTCGTTTACGGAATCTATCGCGTTTACTTGATTTTACTACTATCCCGATATTTCGAATACTTTACAGCATTCATGATCACGGGTGGACTTAGATGATAGACGTCCAAGGCTGATATGTTATGCCCAAGAAATTCTGTTTTTTTTTTCATGAAATGCGATCTCGGCGGATAATCTGTGGAGTGAGGCTGACTGACCGATTCGTAACGACGACGTAAGAGAGCTAGTAGGTATGAAAGAGAGTATTGGCGTAAAGATGCGAAAGAGAATGCTCCGGTTCGGACATGTGGAAAGAATGCCGGACGAGCTACTGGTTAAGAAGATATACAATGTGTAAGTGGAAGGATGCAAGTACAGGGGAAGACCGAGACTCACCTACCTAGACCAAATCGGTTATGTATTGAAGGAAGGTGGAGTCAGGAGTCTCCGAAACCGGCGAGCGTGTATGAAGAGAATTATGAATGTTGAGAAAGCGAGAGATGTATGCAAGATTAGAGCCTCTTGGCACATTGTTCTCTCTGCCTACCCCGCAAGGGAAATGGCGTGACGATAAGTAAAAAGCATTGCAGTGACATTTGTGAATAAATCCTAACTATTATAAAGCTGTAACAGAGATGAGTCTGTACATTTAAGATATTTGAGAAAAAATTGCTGTATTATTATACTATATAAGCGTGTCTGTTTCTCAGTTTCTTTGTTTTTTGTTCACAAATTATAATTTTTACTTTAAAAGTAGCTGAGCATGTCAAGTGTTAAAATATAGATCAAAATACCTAATATATAACCTAAAAACTAGCTTCTAGCTGCGATGGAGCCGCGGGCAAAGGCACAAAACCCACATAATTAAAAAAATCAGAAGTGTATGACATTCAAATTCCCGATCTGGTACTAAAGATCGCCTTGGTAAATATGTATATGTCTCACCACTAGACTGTAACAGTACACATATTACGTCTATGAATAACATATAATATGCTGCGAGCTTTTAAGTTTATAAAAACGTGATTTAATTAAATGAGTTAGTGCTATCTATTGACAGTATTAGTATTATCTTCAAATTACGCCCACTAAGTATGAGCCTAATTAAAAGGAAATGGAACAGCCTACAGCCAGTGAATTTACATCCGGTATATCTCAGCTGTTTGTTTGTCTACACGATATACGAGTACTTATAGCACTAAATAGAATATGCTATAGCCGAAATACGTCACTCGTTTTCAAACAATTTCTGTCTCTATGTAAGGCACAGGTCTTTTCTCAGCTGGAGAGGGATTTAGATCATAGTCCACCATACTGGCCTAATGAGGGTTGGCAGACTCTACACGCCTTCGAGTAAGTTTCCCAGACTTGTAGGATTTCTCAAGATGTTTTTCCTCACCGAACAGTGATTAATCTGTAAAATGTATACAAATAAAAATGAATCGCCGAAATGTATGTACGCGCATAACTTCCGAACGACTGCAGCAAATTAGATTATTCTTTTTTTATGTGTTTGTAATTGTCAGGACAAGGTTTGCATAAGAGAAATTAAAAAAAAAAAACAGGAAATTTTTATTAATCTCATAATCTGAAAAGTAAGTGAATGAATGAGACAGAAGACTGTGAGTTGCTTTCGATACATCAAACGTGTCTGGAATTATTCATAAGCTGACTGATTTAAATTTACCGAAAGTGTTAAAGGAGGCGGCTTTTTCTGGGTCACAAAATGTAAAGAGACAAAATATGCCTCAAAAAAATTGTTAACTTTTTCTATTCAAAATATAGAAAATATCAACTTAACATTCTATCAAGAAATTGAGAAAAATAAAAAGAAGTTATAGTGTCGAAAATACAACCTGAGAATAGAAAACAGTGACATTGTGACAGATCATGGAAGTAAATCCTACGTACAAACTCAGATTAACAACAAAGTACTTAGTACTTCCATGTGTCATATTCTATTTTTTTTTTTCGTTTTGTCTGACGTCTGATCTAGTCTAGTGTATCTATGCTGTGCGTCATCTCTAGTGCGATTTTCGTTGCTTTATATCTTTATATTGATTTATTTCTGATATTTACGCGAATGTTACAAATTTTGAAATAAAACTACGTTTACGGAATCTATCGCGTTTACTTGATTTTACTACATCATCATACATACGTCATCTTATCAATCATATCAGCCTTGGACGTCTATCATCTAAGTCCACCCGTGATCATGAATGCTGTAAAGTATTCGAAACGTCGGGATAGTAGTAAAATCAAGTAAACACGATAGATTCCGTAAACGTAGTTTTATTTCAAAAATACTGCTATATATTTATGGACTTCTGTTTTTGCTTAATTAATTACCCTTGCTATCTTACTCGACACTGAGAAACAAGCTTACACAACTGACTTGTGCTCTATTATGTTGGATTTTATGGCCGTTCTATTGTGTAAATTGTGCATTAGGCACTAGTCGCTTTAATGCAATAGGAAGCTGAATCCAAATAGCCAAGTGGCCCCTAAATCAGAATGGTTTTTGGTAAATATGAAGCTAACAATTGGCACCACTTTCATTTCTTTACAAATTATTTTTTTGGGCCCAAGAATGTATAAAAGCATATCTATCTCCTTTCCTTAGTCCGCGACTGTACACCACCCATGTGAAGCCAAGGCGGGTATAAATAGTAAAACACGTCTATAAGGATTTTAGAAAATATTCGCGGAAAAAATGGCGCTGCGACGTTTGCCGGGTCAGCTAGTACAGACATGATTTTCGTTCAAGATCATGTTGGACTAACGACCTAAATTTCTGCCACCCTGACGGGGGATTCGTGCCCTACTGTGGGACAATAACAAGTTGCAATAAAGTAAAAAACACTTTACTTCCAGCAACGAACAACTCTGTATCATATATATACTCTTAAATCATTTGACCTATATGACCGATACGATAAAAGACCGTTGGATGGTGCAGGAAGTGACAATGACATGTGTTAAGATCCTTTGTGCTATTGTTAAGGGAATAATGGGATAATAGATGGATTTAATCAGAGCAATGTGATGTTACTCCGTGGTAATCTGAGGTTTTCATTAAGATTCTTCTATTGTTTTTGTTTGGCCTTAGGTTTGTGATTAGAAGCGCATTGTTTGGATTATTAATCTTGAATCCAACAAAGAAAAAATATTAGTAGGTACAAGTATATACAAATTACATTTATTTTTGATACTACACGGCAAACAAGCTTGCTCCGTGTTATGGTAAGCGGTTACCGTAGCCTGTTGACGCTAGAAACACCAGAGTAATCACACATCACTCGCGCGTTGCCGTTTCCATGGAAAAGGATAGGAGGTGGCGAGGAAAGATAATAAGAAGACGATGAAAGATAATTTTTGAGTCTCCGGCGCTCTCACTCACCATATAAAACACAACTGTAGAATTACCTACCGTTGTTTCACGCGGATCTTCTGTGAGACGGTGGTACTTCCCCGATCGAGCCTCAAGTCACTATCCGCTTTTTTATTTTAAGCCACGGAACGGATTTTGAACCAGTTTTAAAGGTCGTTTAGATACAATTCTAAGGGAAGCTTACTAATGAGTACTAATTTACCCCAATTATTATTTAACTAACTAACTAAAACTAACTTATCATCACGCCATTTTCCTTGCGGGGTAGGCAGAGAGAACAGAGTGCCAAGAGGCTCTATTCTTGCATACATCTCTCGCTTCCTCAACATTCATAACTCTCTTCATACACGCTCGCCGGTTTCGAAGACTCCTGACTCCACCTTCCTTCAATACATAACCAATTTGGTCTAGGTAGGTAAGTCTCGGTCTCCCCCTGTACCTACATCCTTCCACTTTTGCATTGTATATCTTAGCCAGTCGCTCGTCCGGCATTCTTTCCACATGTCCGAACCATCGGAGCATTCCCTTTCGCATCTTTACATTAATACTCTCTTTCATACCTACTCGCTCTCTTACGTCATTGTTACGAATGCGGTCGGTCAGCCTTGCTCCACAGATTCTCCGCAGAGATCGCATTTCGACCGCATTGATTTTGCTCTCATGCTCCTTTTTACATACCCAACTCTCGCTTCCATATAATAACGTTGGGACAAGCACTGCGTTGTGTATTGCAACACGTGCCTTTTGGCTGAGGTGGTGGCTGCCGAGAAGTTGTCCCAATGCTCCGTTCACTCTATTTCCACTTTCACTCTTCTTTCTACATCAGTGGTGTACCTTCCATCCCGACTGAATCCACATCCAAGATATACAAATTCATCCACTTGTTCTAGCACACCATTTCATATTGCTACTCTAACATCTGTTCTGGCTTCTTCTCTTTCAAAAACCATTACTTTGGTTTTGCTCACATTCACACGTAGGCCCCTTTTCTTACAATCTTCTGCCATTACGTCGACTAGGGTTTGCAGGTCAGTCGCAGACTGCGCTAATAGGACCGAATCGTCTGCATATAATAATAAATAAATAAATAAAATTCATTTATTTCGGGTAACTAGACCCATAGAAAGGCAATCACAGAACATTCGGTTAAAATAATTACAGTAATTATAAATAAATTCATGGAAAATGTCAAATAATTCAAATTACTTAAACATTACATTTAAATTATAAAATTACAATAAAATTAATATTATTATATTATGCATATTACTAAATTTAATTAAACAAACGGCACTGCCTGAACATGTCTGTTGCAGCAATGCATGATGTAGGGGCAGTCCAGCCTGTCAGCAATCATTGTCAAGATTGTATTGGAGCTGGCCCTTACTCTGCGCACCAAAGAGATGCTCCGCCTGCGCATAGTCGTGTGAAAGCAGGCGGTACGCGCCTCTGCGAACATGCCCGAGGCGCTGCAGAACCGAGGCAGGCCCAGCACAATCCTAAACACATTATTGTAGAGAACGCGGAGGTCGCTATAGCATTTCTTTGTATAATGAGCCCAAAGGCTGCAGGTGTAGAGCGATGTGCAATAGGCTCTAATTAGTGTGACTTTTATTCCCTTTGAACACCTAGCAAACCTGCGAGCTATCATGTTGGCTCGTATTGAAAGCGATCTCCGCTCTCTCTCAACATCCTCATTATCATTTAGGTCAGGGGTAAGAATATGTCCCAAATATTTAAATTTGTTCGCTCTCTCCAGAGATGTTCCCTTGAGTCTAACCGATGGAACATTTTTGGGGCTTGCTGTACCAACTCCAAATACCATGAACTGGCTTTTTACAACATTATACCGCAAACCGTGATCACGAGCGTAGTCCTCACATACATTTAACAACCTTCTCAGACCACATACCGACGCACTCAGCAACACCATGTCGTCAGCATAACTGAGATTATTCACAGACACTCCATCAATATGGCAGCCGACATGGAGGCTGCTGAGCGCGACGATCAGATCATTCATGTACAGGTTGAATAGCGTAAGAGATGTCAACCCGCTCTGTCTGACACCACATTCTAGTTCATATTGCTCTGACATTACCCCTGCCCATCGTTACATAATTCCTTTGATGCCCAAACCAGAACCGAAGAATGCTAGTAATCTCTTTTGGTAAGTTAGTCTGGTCTAGCTTACTCCATAGGACATCGTATTGGACTAGATCAAAAGCCTTGGAGAGGTCCAGGAAGCATGCGTATATTGGCGTATTTCTCTTCGTATAGTAATTGACGGTGTGCTTAAGGCACAGTATCGCGCTCTCCGTTGATACCTGTGGACGAAAGCCGAACTGGTTGTCGTGGAGAGGTACGTAATTTTTCAGCTGTGCATTAAGCATACCATCAAAAACTTTAGCCGCTGTGGTAGCGAGAGAGATAGGCCTGTAGTTATTGGTATCGGCTAAGTCACCCGTTTTATTTTTAACTACCGGTACTACCACGGTTTCCGTAAAATCATCCGGCAAATAGCTGTGGCTCACACATAGGGAGTAAAACATTGCTAATACTCGCGAGATGTGAGGCCCCGCATGCAGGAAGTGCTCAATACTCTCCATCGTGACCTGGAGATTTACCTCGGGTCATGTGCCTTATGACACTGTAAACTTTTTCTGCACTAAAGCTCATTTCGACAGCATGACCGCTTCCGTCAGCATTGAGCACCTCACTGGCTGGACCTCTCGGCGATAGCACAGCAAAACGCTCTTTAAAAAGATTAGCAATGCCCTTAGGATCACTCACCCCGCCGACGCTCGTAGGAAGTCCAGGTCCAGCGTTGATTTTGGCAGAGCTCTTCCAGAAGCCACTGAAATCGCCTTCACGGTGTTTTTCGACAAGGGCATCCATTTTAATCTGATCTTGGTGATTTTGACACCACTTCAATCTTGATTTGAATACCCTTCTACTGTTACACATATCATTATAGACCGAACCGGACTTAGGCCTACCGCATGAGTCCCATTCCATAGCAGCGAGTTAACCACTGAGTCGCCCATCTGAACTCCCACATTCATTTCATTCAACCTTTGTAAACATTTATCCAGATATATGATAAACAGTCTGGCTGATACAACGCAGCCCTGTTTAACGCCGATATTGACGTCAAACCAGGGTGACATTCCATCATCCAGCCGTACACAAGCTCTGCAGTCCATGTAGTTGGACTGCACCGATTGTCTGCTACAAGCGGTGCAGTCTACCGCTAATACCATACTCCGGCAAAATGTCCCAAAGTTCCTTTCGCACAACCGTGTCAAATGCTTTCTCCAAATCCACAAAACTGCAGAAAACCCTTTGGCGTACAGCCAAATGCTTCTCCACAATGTTGCGCAGAGAAAACACTTGATCCATGCATCCTCGTCCACACCTGAAACCTCCTTGTGCCTCACACAAAAATTTATCAGACACCATCCTCATTCTCCTTTCAACAATCTTACCATACACTTTGGCTGCCAAACTGGTCAAGCTTATGGCTCTGTAGTTTGCTCAGTCATAACATGAACCCTCGTTTTTAAACAAGGGCATGATGACTGCGCTTCTCCAGTCCTTGGGAACCATTCCTGAGCACCAAAATAAATTGAGAAGCATCAGAAAGGATTTCCAGACACATGAGCCTCCAAGCTTGATCATCTCAGCAGACACCATATCAATACCCGCTGCCTTACCATTTTTCAAACTTCTAATCGCCCATTCAACTTCATCCATACTAATGTCATCAGAGGATGCCGGTACCGAATGCTGATCTGTTAGATCACGTATGGCACCAGCATCACCCTGAACATCCGCATACATATCTCCAAAATATTCACTCCATCGGCTTAACACATCTTGTGTTTGCGTAAGAATGTCTCCACCTTTAGACCCTATTTTATTCATTCTGAAAGCTGACCAACCACTCCGAGATTTCTTCACCTCCCTCCAGAAAAATTTGGTGTTGCTCTCGAAGTTTTTGGTCAGCCTTTCTTCTGCAATCATATTTGCTCTATCACGCTTCTCATTCACTAAGGCTCTGGTGTCATTCTTACGTTGCCGGTATATTTCTTTCTTCTGTTCTTTCATACTTGCACTCAGGTTCAAAGAAGATACATAGTCCAGCCACGCTTTCTTCTTTTGGTCTACGGAAGCTGCTACTTCCGTATTGGGATATGGATGGTGATGGCCCACCATGCATCACCTTTCACTTTCCTATGCTTCTTTGAGCATCCACATACTTCTTTCGCTGTATCTACCATACTATCTTTCAATACTCTCCAGCATTCTTCTATGTCAGATGTCAGATCCCGGCTGACTTGCCATTGTCAGCCGTTCACGGACACCCTCTACATACTTTGCTCTTACACTCTCTTCTTGCAACTTTTCAATCTTTATTCTTTCAAGCCCTTCAAAGTGGAAACGCTCTCGCCAGTGTCTCCACTTTCTGAATAGACCACTAAATCTCGCAATAACGAGATAGTGGTCCGTGTCGACAGTGGGACCCCTGTAGGCTCTTGTATCCAGAATTTTACTTCAGAGGTGACTGTCTACCAGAATTAAATCTATACTTCTCTGTTCATCCCTTCTCCATGTATATATATGGATGTAAATAATACATATGAATGTGATTATTATTTAAGCCGGAAAATTGAATCTTTTATAATTAAGCCGCGGAAAAAATTCATTAGCACAGAATACGCTGTCTAAACCTTAGAATATACTTTTAAATACTGTAGTAGCTGTAATTAAGTCCTAAAGATATTTTCATTAGTTAATTGCACCCGTGCGTATCGAGGGAATGTACCAATTTAATATAAACTTGATTGAATATTAACGCTCTGTAATAGACGTTTGGTTTTAATCTAGCCATTAGCAATTTTGTTGCTCTAGAGATTTTAGAATGTTTAACGTGGTTTACGCAGTGCTCCAAATGAGAAGGCATTTTAGCCTTTTTTTATGCGTGTATATATTTTATTACGTCGGCCGATATAAAATCGGTGGTGTTATACCTATATGACGCTCCAAAGATTAAAACAAAATAACTACTAAAACTGTACCAGATACATTAATCACACTACAGAGATCTATCTTGATTACTGAGATAGATCTTGATTAGACTTAATAACTGTTGTACTTTATCCCGCATTTACCTATATTAGGAACTAAAGATAAAAGCAACATACTAATGTTAAATAATATTAACCTCTAGCCTTTGCCCGCGGCTTCGCCGCAACCAAAAGCTAGATTTTGGGTTATATCTCAGGTTTCCGATATAGAAGCGGGATAAAATGTATACCAGTTTTTAAGTCTAATCAAGAGCTATCAAATAAAAAAAGTTGAATCAAAATCCGATCAGTAGTTTTTGCGTGATGCACGAAAAAACAAACAGCCAAAAAATCTAAAAAAAAAATTGTTTTGTGTTTAGACACATCTATATAGACTAATACAGTCATTTTTTCTCAAATATCTTAAATGTACAGACATAGCTCTGTTACAGCTTTATAATATTAACTATGTATACAATCTTATATATATGTTTAGTATCAATTCATTAGTAGATTACTTACTGTGATGTATGTGTGCAACACCTTCGTGATGAACATTTGTTATACAGAGCTTTATGTTCACACGACAAATGAAAAAGATTAATGATTGCTAACGGTGTACGAATGAGCAAACAACCCAGTTATGGTAAGTAAAAACAACCACTCATGGACACCAAATTACTTTATATAGGTAGAGATGATACACGTGCAGGAAAGATTAAGCGCATCTTCGATACTCAAAATACACCAGGATTTCTCAGGTCTAGTAAACGAAGACCTGTGATGCTTATTAAACGGAAACGCAATCCTTTGGCCTTATAAAAAAAGGGCCTTATTAACTATAGAGTGACATGAAGTGGGTTATGCTTGTATTCTTTTTTTTTATTGCTTATGGTGGCAAACAAGCCACGGCCCACCTGATGGTAAATGGTAACCGTCGCTCATGGACTCAACTATACAGAGAGTACTGTCAAGCCACTGCTCACCATTTCATTTCACTTATATGAAATGAACGAATTAACGGCTATCTCTTACTACAACCAAAATACACCGATGTGCTTTATGGCCGGTCACACAGGAGATGGTGGTACCAACCCGCTGGGCCCGATAGCATATGAGTACTCCCACGTGGTATCCAGCCCTACCACCAGTAATGCAATGGGTGATAATTGCTTACTACTCTTAGTCGCTTTGTACGACACCCGTGGGAAAGAATAGGGTGGTGATACTCATATTCTTAGTCCGTCACCACACGGACACATTCTCTATGGTGGCGAACATTTTTACATTCAGAATTGAATGTATTTCGAGAACCCGTTCTCTTTGAAAATTTTGCAATTAATTATTATCCCTTTCAAATATGAAATTGTAAATAAGTTTTATAAATGTGGTTAGTGTTGTAATATGGTTTCACAGTTTTCCATTATAGCGAACAGTAATTTTGTATGAGCAAATATGTTCAATAATTACTGAAAACCCTCTAGAAGCTATTCAGAGTTTCTACAAGTTTCAATATTGTAAGGTCGAGCTCTTGATGTTCGATCCAAATTAACTCCAACTAATATTTAACAGGCGTTTGTATTGACAAAGCATCTAATTACAGTTTAGATGTATTTCACATGTGATATATTTTGTGTTAATACTATTAGGATGTTAATGTAAAAATATTATAATAGTTTAAATAAAAATATTCTTAAACTTTTGATCGCAAAAAGGTTTTTTTTTTATTGCATGTAGTGGCAGCCACGGTCCATCGGTCCATCTGATGGTAAATGGTACCCGTCGCTCATGGACTCAACTATACAGAAATTACTATCAAGCCGCTGCTCACCAATTCATTTCACAGATATCAAATGAAATATAAACGGCTATCTCCTGCTACAGCTAAAACGCAACCATGTGCTTCATGGCCGGTCACACGGGAGATGGTGGTACCAACCCGCTCGGGCCAGATACCAAGTGAGTACTCCCACTTGGTACCCAGCCCTACCACCAGTCGTGCAATGGATGATAATTGCTTACTTCCCTTAGTCGCCTCATACGACACCCGTGGGAAAGAATGGGGTGGTGAGACTTGTATTCTTAGTCCGTCACCACACGGACAAATAATACCCATTGGTGGTATTATAGGAATAAACGCCAGCAGCTGACGCAACTGTAAAAAGTAAATATTGGTAATGAATATAGCAGCTTTTATTCCTTTGATATATTAACTTCGAAAATATATAAATACATAAACTTTCAAAAGACGCCAAATTTCAAGTGGCGTATCCACTTCTACTTTGTTTTTAGTAAAAATAACTGAAGAAATTTAAAATTACGCATCATAAATCTGCAACACTGACTAAGTATATCTGCAACCGTACAGTTCAGTAGAGAGTGAGGCGCTGTATAAGTTTGTAGGTAAACTTTGCGGCAAACAGCAGATACAGCACAACATGATAACGCCAATCTCAAATAGCTTTCGTAACAAAATGTACCATTAATTTCTAACAAACCTTTCTTTAATTAATAGTTCTAATCCAACAGGAAACATAATAAAACTATCATATTTAATAAGATACTAGCCTTTGCCCGCGGCTTCGCCGCAGCCAAAAGCTAATTTTTAGGCTATATCTCAGGTCGTGGACAAAAACCTAAAAAATAGTTTTCCATGCATACAAAGCCTTTAATTATTAAAAAATAAATTTCAAACTAGGTTAGATTTTTACCAAAGTTTGTGCAATTAATAGATTAAGGATAAAATTTCCAGCAGTAGGTATATTACACTCAAAATTTCGCGGAGCTATAGTTAATTCAATAATAATTAATTTAATTTATTTAGTATTACTTTCTGCGAGTTGCAAAGGGCGGATTACGATAAAATTAAGAACGAATTCACGTTCATTTACCCACAACCAATTTGGATAATAGGAACAAAATTGGATAAGTTAGAATTAATGTTAACCACTTCGGTGAAACTTTTAGCGTTTGTGAAAATGTGATTCATTTATGAATGCGTATGTAATTCTAATTATGTCCAATCTAAACGCACACTGCTATCTTATATAAATGCTAATAATGATATGTGAACCATTTGGTGACGAACTACGAATTCAAGTGTCACCACCCTCTTTCCCACGGGTGTCGTACGAGGCGACTAAAGGAAGTAAGCAATTACCACCCATTGCATTACTGGTGGGAGTACTCCCTTGCTATCGGGCCTTGGTACTACCATCTCCCGTGTGACCGCCCATGAAGCACATCAGTGTGTTTTGGTTGTAGCAGGAGATAACCGTTTATTAAACACAAAGTGAAAAATGTGAAATTGAAAATAACAGTCACTAGCAGGATTTAAACCTGCATCTCCTGGATACCGTCCAGATGCTTTGCCAATTTTAGCAATCGTGACAATTGCTCCTGACTGCTAATTTCGATAACACATTCATGCTTAACGTCTTTGGGTGACGCATCTGGACGGTATCCAGGAGATGCAAGATCCCAGATCCAAGCTAACTCGGCACTTTACCGAAGACATCCCGGACGTCAGCCTGTACGAGATCAGAATGGCTTTCAAACAACTAAAGAACGGAAAGGCACCGGAAGACGGCGGAATCACCACGGAGCTTCTGAGAGCAGGCGAAAAGCCGGTCTTAAAAGCTCTTCAGAGGCTGTTCAATTCCGTCGTTCTCGGGGGCGACGTTCCAGAGTCGTCGACCAGAAGCGTGGTGGTGCTGTTCTTCAAGAAAGGTGACAGAACCCTCTTGAAGAATTATAGACCCATATCGCTCTTAAGCCACGTCTATAAGTTGTTTTCGAGGGTCATTACAAATCGACTCACGCGCAGGCTTGACGACTTCCAGCCTCACGAATAAGCCAGTTTTCGAAAAGGCTATAGTACCATAGACCACATCTATACGCTACGCCAGATTATACAGAAAACTGAGGAATTCAATCGGCCTCTACGTCTGGCGTTTGTGGACTATGAGAAAGCCTTCGATTCGATCGAAACTTGGGCGGTGTTGCAGTCCCTTCAGCGGTGCCAAATTGACTATCGGTACATCTAAGTGCTGAAGTGCTTGTATAGAAACGCCACCATGTCAGTCCGTGTTCAGGACAGGAGTACGAAACCGATCCAACTGCAGAGAGGTGTTAGACAGGGAGACGTTATGTCCCCGAAACTCTTCACCGCTGCATCGGAAGATGTCTTCAAGCTCTTGAACTGGACCGGATTCAGCATCAACATCAATGGCGAATACATCACTCACCTTCGTTGTTATCGAATCCGTAATACGGAGATCCGTAGGAGAACGAGAGTGACCGACATAGCTCGCCGGGTCGCCATGCTGAAGTGGCAATGGGCAGTCCACATCGCTCGACGAACCGACAACCGTTGGGGAAGAAAGGTTCTCGAGTGGCGACCACGTATCGGACGGCGCAGCGTAGAACGGCCCCCCACCAGGTGGACCGACGATCTATATGTAACTACTAGAGAAGCTATTCCAAACAAATGTGTCGCTACTTGCTTTCGCAGGGCGAGCGCGCAGTGGACTTAGCTTTTACAGTACTTAAACATTAGTTATAATCGCATAACGTCTAATCAAAATAGATCAATCTTAAAACATACAGCGCTAGTTCGCTAATAGAGTAACGTTTTCTCACTACCAAAACGTTATAAGTGCCATGTATTTCGTGGCGCTTACGCGTTCCGTTCAATATAGTGTTATCCCTATAGATTATACACCGCAGAAGTGACACTTATTTTTTAGCTACAAGTCTTTATTAGAATTCAGTAAAATAATATTAATTTATATGTTTATGTAAGTTCAAAAACGCTACCCGTAGAAATAGTATCAAATTAAATAAATAATCATAAAAGTAAATTAAAATAAACCTTTATTTAACAAAAACTACAACTAAAATACATAAATATACTAGCATCATCTATCTTTGTTGAATAATGTATCTCAGGATATGTTTTAGCCTCGTGGTTGTGATCTTAATTTGGCGTATTTTTCAATCACAGCTCTGATCAATTATAAGAATATACTGAAAAGAAACTAAATAAATATTTTATAATATCAAACTGGTTATATTTACAAAACGTTCAAACATAGCTCTTGATAAAACATCACATAAAAGTAAAGTATTTCATTGTTTAACCTTTTGAAATGGAACATCTGCATCTAAGATAAATAATCTTTTATCTTACATCTGCATAATATTTTAGTCTATAATTGCAGATAGCGGCAAAATAAAAATATATGAAATGTCAGGGCATGTCATTTAAATGACGAAATATTTGCTATAGCGGTATTACGATATTATTACGTATTTATTCACTAAAACAACATATAATTTTGCTTACTTGACTCATTCGGTAGGTAATTAGTCCCCATTTACACTTTGTTTTTATTATTATCAACGCTCTGTGCTCGTCTCTGCACTGCTAGAATGTCGAAGCCGTTCTAAATTAATGTGTACGGATTGCAGTACAATTCAGTCGAACAAAGTTAATGTTCGGATCGCGCAATCTAGTGCGTAGTATATATAAATCAGTGATGGTAGCCTTTTTTTATTGGTTGTGGTGGCAGACGAGCAACGGCCCACCTGATGGTGAATGGTAACCGTCGCTCATGGACTCAACTATACCGGGAGTATTGTCAAGCCGCTGCTCACCATTTCATTTCACAGATATGAAACGAAAGAATAAACGGTTATATTTATATATATTTTTAGCATTTGGCATGCTTAGCACTATACCTACATTAAACACAAAGTGAAAAATGTGAAATCGAAAATAACAGTCATGAGCAGGATTTGAACCTGCATCTCCTGGATACCGTCCAGATGCTTTGCCAATTCAGCAGTCGTGATAATTGCTCCTGACTGCTAATTTCGATAACACATTCATACTTAACGTCTTTGGGTGACGCATCTGGACGGTATCCAGGAGATGCAGGTTCAAATCCTGCTCATGACTGTTATTTTCGATTTCACATTTTTCACTTTGTGTTTAATGTAGGTATAGTGCTAAGCATGCCAAATGCTAAAAATATATATAAATATAACCGTTTATTCTTTCGTTTCATATCTGTGAAATGAAATGGTGAGCAGCGGCTTGACAATACTCCCGGTATAGTTGAGTCCATGAGCGACGGTTACCATTCACCATCAGGTGGGCCGTTGCTCGTCTGCCACCATAACCAATAAAAAAAGGCTACCATCACTGATTTATATATACTACGCACTAGATTGCGCGATCCGAACATTAACTTTGTTCGACTGAATTGTACTGCAATCCGTACACATTAATTTAGAACGGCTTCGACATTCTAGCAGTGCAGAGACGAGCACAGAGCGTTGATAATAATAAAAACAAAGTGTAAATGGGGACTAATTACCTACCGAATGAGTCAAGTAAGCAAAATTATATGTTGTTTTAGTGAATAAATACGTAATAATATCGTAATACCGCTATAGCAAATATTTCGTCATTTAAATGACATGCCCTGACATTTCATATATTTTTATTTTGCCGCTATCTGCAATTATAGACTAAAATATTATGCAGATGTAAGATAAAAGATTATTTATCTTAGATGCAGATGTTCCATTTCAAAAGGTTAAACAATGAAATACTTTACTTTTATGTGATGTTTTTTATCAAGAGCTATGTTTGAACGTTTTGTAAATATAACCAGTTTGATATTATAAAATATTTATTTAGTTTCTTTTCAGTATATTCTTATAATTGATCAGAGCTGTGATTGAAAAATACGCCAAATTAAGATCACAACCACGAGGCTAAAACATATCCTGAGATACATTATTCAACAAAGATAGATGATGCTAGTATATTTATGTATTTTAGTTGTAGTTTTTGTTAAATAAAGGTTTATTTTAATTTACTTTTATGATTATTTATTTAATTTGATACTATTTCTACGGGTAGCGTTTTTGAACTTACATAAACATATAAATTAATATTATTTTACTGAATTCTAATAAAGACTTGTAGCTAAAAAATAAGTGTCACTTCTGCGGTGTATAATCTATAGGGATAACACTATATTGAACGGAACGCGTAAGCGCCACGAAATACATGGCACTTATAACGTTTTGGTAGTGAGAAAACGTTACTCTATTAGCGAACTAGCGCTGTATGTTTTAAGATTGATCTATTTTGATTAGACGTTATGCGATTATAACTAATGTTTAAGTACTGTAAAAGCTAAGTCCACTGCGCGCTCGCCCTGCGAAAGCAAGTAGCGACACATTTGTTTGGAATAGCTTCTCTAGTAGTTACATATAGATCGTCGGTCCACCTGGTGGGGGGCCGTTCTACGCTGCGCCGTCCGATACGTGGTCGCCACTCGAGAACCTTTCTTCCCCAACGGTTGTCGGTTCGTCGAGCGATGTGGACTGCCCATTGCCACTTCAGCATGGCGACCCGGCGAGCTATGTCGGTCACTCTCGTTCTCCTACGGATCTCCGTATTACGGATTCGATAACAACGAAGGTGAGTGATGTATTCGCCATTGATGTTGATGCTGAATCCGGTCCAGTTCAAGAGCTTGAAGACATCTTCCGATGCAGCGGTGAAGAGTTTCGGGGACATAACGTCTCCCTATCTAACACCTCTCTGCAGTTGGATCGGTTTCGTACTCCTGTCCTGAACACGGACTGACATGGTGGCGTTTCTATACAAGCACTTCAGCACTTAGATGTACCGATAGTCAATTTGGCACCGCTGAAGGGACTGCAACACCGCCCAAGTTTCGATCGAATCGAAGGCTTTCTCATAGTCCACAAACGCCAGACATAGAGGCCGATTGAATTCCTCAGTTTTCTGTATAATCTGGCGTAGCGTATAGATGTGGTCTATGGTACTATAGCCTTTTCGAAAACTGGCTTATTCGTGAGGCTGGAAGTCGTCAAGCCTGCGCGTGAGTCGATTTGTAATGACCCTCGAAAACAACTTATAGACGTGGCTTAAGAGCGATATGGGTCTATAATTCTTCAAGAGGGTTCTGTCACCTTTCTTGAAGAACAGCACCACCACGCTTCTGGTCGACGACTCTGGAACGTCGCCCCCGAGAACGACGGAATTGAACAGCCTCTGAAGAGCTTTTAAGACCGGCTTTTCGCCTGCTCTCAGAAGCTCCGTGGTGATTCCGCCGTCTTCCGGTGCCTTTCCGTTCTTTAGTTGTTTGAAAGCCATTCTGATCTCGTACAGGCTGACGTCCGGGATGTCTTCGGTAAAGTGCCGAGTTAGCTTGGATCTGGGATCTTGGACCAAGCCGACAACAGGACTCTGGGATCTATACAACTGTCCATAGAACTGGTGGACCTCTCTCAAGATCTCATCTCGGGATGAAATGACAGTGTCGTCGTTGGTCCTCAGCTTAGTCAACTGGCTTTGGCCGACAGGTAGATCACTTTTGAGCCTTGGTTCCGCTCTATCGCCTCTTTAATGCGGACAGCATGAAATTGGCGAATATCATGTCGCACGGCCTTGGAGATCTGTCTGTTTAACCGCCTCAGGCAGGACCAATCGGCTAAAGACTGGACTGTCATTTCTTTTCTCCTTTCCATGAGCTTGAGAGTATGGTTCGAGAGTTCACGAGTCCTACTAACGCGGCGGGCCTTGAAGTACATCGACCCGACCGCTTGGACAGTTTGCACGAACCTGCTGTTCAAATCGCTCGCTGATTCGCACTCATCTAGACATTGGAAGCGATTTTGTAGTTCGAGCTGAAAGCTCTCGGGGTTCTGGTATTGGGCAGGTGTTGGTCGGAGCGTAGACTTCATCAAGCGTGACATCTCGACTTTCGTGCTAATATTCAAGATCAGGGGCATCTTGACTAGTTGGTGATCACTCCTTTTTGTAATCCTGCTGATCACTGAGACATCATTGAATATGTGTCGTTTGTCCGACAAGATGAAGTCAATCTCGTTTTTTACTGAACCATCAGGGCTGATCCAGGTCCATTTCCGCTGGGGCTGTTTTCTGAAGAAGGATATCATCATGTAGAGGCCTTCCTTCTCCAGAAAATCAGCCAGCATCTGGCCCCTGTGATTCCTCTGCCCAAAACCATAGTGCCCCACTTTCAGCTCATCGTCTGTCCTTTTGCCTAGTTTAGCGTTAAAGTCTCCCATAAGCACCGTGAAGTAGGTTTTAGACGAGTGTATGGCCTTCGAGATATCCTCTTATAGGGCCTCCACCTCGTCGTCGGAGTGTGTCGAGGTCGGTGCGTAAACCTGTATGACCTTCAACGAATACCTTTTGGTTATTCTGAGTATAAGGTACGCTACCCTACTCGACACACTCTCAATCCTCTCCACGTTGCCTACGAGAGACCTGCGGACGATAAACCCGACACCTCCTTGGGAATGGTGGTCACCATCCCGGTGGAAGAGCAAGTTCCCGGACTGGAGGATTGTCGTGCCCTCACCCTCTCTTCGGACTTCTGACAACCTTATAATGTCCCAGCGGATCTTGCTCAATTCCTCTTCTAGCTCGGTGATTCTCTCGTCGGTCCGAAGTGTCCGAACGTTGTGCGTTACCAGGGCCAGAGTTCGTTGTTTGTGGTAGCCTTTCCGCGACCGGAGATTCTTTGCACCCCCTGCCCCGCCGTAACTGGGCCCGCTACCGTTAGGCCACGGAATAGCGGAGCTGCCGTGACTGGGGGCCATTTTATGTTATGTGCTTGATTTGTATGGGGATAATGCCGTAATCGCCACGCTTGGCAGGCGGGTTGGCGATCGCAGTGGATGTTGTTAATACTCGAGGGAGTGCTGCTGCCCACCCCCTCGGTATTCCCTCAGTCGGCTCTTACGACTCCCGTGGGTAGAGAGGGGTGGGACAATTCTAAAGCCGGCCCCACACGGCAAGCTAAAATATATATTAAAAATATCTAAATATTTACTTTAAAAAAAAATGGGGCTCATAACATTTTCGAGGTTTACTCAAAGCACTTTATTTTAAGTTATATCAAATTTTAAATAGCCTCATTTGTACATTAATTACTTAATAAAAAATAATATATAAAGCTGAAACGAGTTTACAATGATTATATTAAAGGATTATATTCAGTCCTTGACATGTTAAATGTTTAAGTCATGTTTAAATACCATTATAAACAAACCTTTGTGATTTTAGCATTTGGTACTGACAGCTAGCGTTTTAATAATATATTTTTTTGTAAAAGTGGTAAAAGAGATTTATAAAACGGACTTTACCACAACGGTCCTGATCTGTGAGAGAAAAGGAAAAAATTATATCACTGCTCCAGTGGTACTTCCATCCATCCATCCATCAGCCTCTTAACGTCCACTGCTGGACATAGGCCTACCTAAGAATGGGGGATTGAACAAAAACTTAGATTTTGAAATAAAACTACGTTTACGGAATCTATCGCGTTTACTTGATTTTACTCCTATCCCGACGTTTCGAATACTTTACAGCATTCATGATCACGGGTGGACTTAGATGATAGACGTCCAAGGTTGATATGTTATTTCAACGGTTTCATCTACCCACAGTATATGATTTTACAAAATTTTTGGTTTATTTATTTTAACCCACCTAATATTCGTTTAGAAACACAGTGAAAATATCTACTTCAAATGTTTATGCTTACAATGTATGAGACTTTAAATTAGTATATTAAAATGAGTATAATACTCCTCTTTAAATTGTAAAATTTTTGTTTTTATTTAGTGCTCAAAAATTCTACCACAAACTACCAATTACTACCAGTAAGAAGACAATCTTGGTTATCAGTTTATATTATTAAATATATTGATTTTGCCAAAAGCTAAGACTAAGAAGCTACCACCGGATCGGAACGCGGCCTGACTGAGAAAGATCCGGCCAGAAAACTCAGTAGGCAACAACTGTTATGGATTATTAAATTTTGTACGGAATTACTGAGATCTAATAAGGTTTAAATTTTAAATTTTTTACAAAAGGCAAATACTAATCACTACTGTGGGTTTTATCTACACAATAAGCGCTAACTGTGTCTTGCAATCTTGTGGTGTGCCTTCTTGTATTCTGTTTGGTGAGGCCTATCAAAGGATTCCAGCTTGATGGTAAGACCCAGCCGTCTTCTCTATTGAAATTGGGATGTTTCTTAATTTCAATAGCCTCACGTATCATTCTAGGGCGATATCGATGTTCTTTTGCGAGGATTTGAGGTTTGTCAAACCTAATGTAATGGCGGGTGTGGTCCTGTGTGTGCTCACAAATTGCAGACTTTGTATAGCGACTGTGCTTCACATCAGCTATGTGTTCTTTGATCCGAGTTGTTATGGATCTCTTTGTTTGCCCAATGTAGGAGAGACCACAATCACAATCCAGCTTGTATACTCCTGCATCCTGTAAGGGTATATGGCACTTGACTGGTGGTAAAAATTGACTAATTCTTTTGAGTGGCTTATAGTAGGTTTTAATTGAAGCTTTTTTAAGAATGTAGCCAATCTTGTCAGTGACTCCTTTAACATAGGGCAGGACTGCAGGGAGGCGCTCAACTGTGGGTGGCTTCACTCGGTTTCTGTGACGGCGGCGTGGAACCTGCAGCTTATTTGCATGTAAAACTTTCTTTACATTTTTCTTTAGTTTTTCTTTACATTTTTCTTTAATTTTTCTTTGTTTCAAAGAACTTCAATTAAAACCTACTATAAGCCACTCAAAAGAATTAGTCAATTTTTACCACCAGTCAAGTGCCATATACCCTTACAGGATGCAGGAGTATACAAGCTGGATTGTGATTGTGGTCTCTCCTACATTGGGCAAACAAAGAGATCCATAACAACTCGGATCAAAGAACACATAGCTGATGTGAAGCACAGTCGCTATACAAAGTCTGC
Organism: Leucoma salicis; assembly: GCA_948253155.1. NCBI lineage: Eukaryota > Metazoa > Arthropoda > Insecta > Lepidoptera > Erebidae > Leucoma > Leucoma salicis. The sequence continues at coordinate 5,928,827 of OX411819.1, forward strand.
AATTTGTGAGCACACACAGGACCACACCCGCCATTACATTAGGTTTGACAAACCTCAAATCCTCGCAAAAGAACATCGATATCGCCCTAGAATGATACGTGAGGCTATTGAAATTAAGAAACATCCCAATTTCAATAGAGAAGACGGCTGGGTCTTACCATCAAGCTGGAATCCTTTGATAGGCCTCACCAAACAGAATACAAGAAGGCACACCACAAGATTGCAAGACACAGTTAGCGCTTATTGTGTAGATAAAACCCACAGTAGTGATTAGTATTTGCCTTTTGTAAAAAATTTAAAATTTAAACCTTATTAGATCTCAGTAATTCCGTACAAAATTTAATAATCCATAACAGTTGTTGCCTACTGAGTTTTCTGGCCGGATCTTTCTCAGTCAGGCCGCGTTCCGATCCGGTGGTAGCTTCTTAGTCTTAGCTTTTGGCAAAATCAATATATTTAATAATATAAACTGATAACCAAGATTGTCTTCTTACTGGTAGTAATTGGTAGTTTGTGGTAGAATTTTTGAGCACTAAATAAAAACAAAAATTTTACAATTTAAAGAGGAGTATTATACTCATTTTAATATACTAATTTAAAGTCTCATACATTGTAAGCATAAACATTTGAAGTAGATATTTTCACTGTGTTTCTAAACGAATATTAGGTGGGTTAAAATAAATAAACCAAAAATTTTGTAAAATCATATACTGTGGGTAGATGAAACCGTTGAAATAACATATCAACCTTGGACGTCTATCATCTAAGTCCACCCGTGATCATGAATGCTGTAAAGTATTCGAAACGTCGGGATAGGAGTAAAATCAAGTAAACGCGATAGATTCCGTAAACGTAGTTTTATTTCAAAATGTGTAACATTCGCGTAAATATCAGAAAGTATTATAAAAACTTAGATTCCTTAAATCGATATTATTATTATATTTTTATATTATTACTAGCTGCAACCTGAGACTCCGTCCGCATGAAATTTAGTTATTTTTTCTGCGCAAAAACCGAACTTTTTTCCTACCAGTGAAAGTTCCTTCCGAATCGATCCAGCCGTTCCAGAGGTTAGCCGGAACATATAAAGAGACAGACAGACAGTCTTTAAAAATTGGTATTATGTTATATGTAACGCTATACTTTCATAAGCATTTAGTAAAAAGCTGTTATATTGACATTACAAAGAGACATTTTAATTTGTATAGATACTCGTATAATATAATTTTGGAATTAGTCACTTCATGTTGCGGCTAACCATTTCATGAAATGGTTAGCTTTTGTTTGGTTAGGTTTCATGAAATGGCTCCTGCCAAAGCCGGGACAGCTCTCGGATTTAGTTGCGGCATTTAGGTTCATCGTGCTACCGCCTACCAGAGGCAGCTGGTAGCAGACTACCTCGAAAGCCGCAGCTTCCTCTTTGTGGAATGGTAAAAGGAAGCTGTGAGGGGGGCCAGGTCGGACATGGGGTACTACTGGGTCCTGCGCAGCCGAGGAGCCGGTTGTAGGAGGAGCAAAGGCTGGGCGTAATATGTTACGTCGACGATATCCTTGTCATAGCCTGGGAAGGGACCTACGAAGACGCGACGCTTCTGGATACCTCGGGTACCGCAGCTGTAGTCAGGCGTGTCGAGGCGCTGGGGCTTAGGGTGGCCTTCAACAGGTCGGAGATTCTGCTCTTCCATGGCCCCGATGTAGTCCATCCGCCGCCGCCTCCATAAAGGTAAATAAATGGGAATGTAGATTTTGTTTTCTTGGTTAACGAATTTCTGTCTGACTGATATTTTTGAAGTTATACTTCTTATAGCGCGTTAGGGAAAAATGATGAGAGTAAATTTTTACGATGCGTGCGCACACCGTCACGAAAAACCGACACCCTGAAGTTAGCTATAGTCAACATTTTAGTTTTTTCTACAAACGTAGAATAAGGCGAAAGATAAAATTTTTGAAAAGATTTTTATCTTGTTACGTCAAAGAAGTATAACTTCTAACGCGTGTACATAAGTACACACACACTTTTTTATTTTTCAGATCAATGTAACTTAATTTTGCTGCAGAAATTTCCGCTTCTGTGTGGGTCGGAGGCAAGAATGATGTGGCGAAATTGAATAAATAATGTGAACCGTCGGTAGTCCCGTCTTTGATAAATTTCAGTAAAACTTTTCCTTATTATTCCTAAACCCCTTAACGCAGTGTAACAAAGAAATCTTTGTCTTTGTTCATGTTTGTAGATTTGGGAATTACGGTATTCGGCCTTCGGGATATTAAGTCCTTATGGCGATGTACTAACTCATTCCATGCCACCTATTTAAAAAAAGTTTTGCCTGTGTGCCACCAATTTTTATTTTCAATTATGGTTAAAAATAGATTAATTATGGTATTGGTAAATAAAATAGTAATAAAGTTCTTCGTGAGTGCCGACAATGCACATTTTAGAGTACATATTGGATAGTTTTATACAACACTGACGAATATAGGAAGCATAAATAATGAGTTTATTTTCTAAAGGGTGGGTAAAATAAATAAAAACTCAGAAAATAGTGTGTCAATGGAAGTGAAACTTTTTTATTACAGGGAAACAATTGTTTTTATTTTTTTATTTTCGTTGTATTTTTGTTCATCCGCGTGGATTTTAGGATATAAAATTAACTTTGTAAAAATTGCTATTCCACGAGATCCATTCATTTTTATGGGATGAAAAGTAGCCTATGTCCTTTCCTTGGCTCCAGCCTCTATGTATGCAAAATTTCATAATGATTGAATCAGTTGTTTCGTACAGCGTGAAGTCGATTGATTCAGTAGTTACAGCGTGAAGTCATCACACAAAAAGGTTGCGAATACAAAAACCCTACCTTAAGAAGTGTTTCAGAGTAAATCAATCGTAGTTACTCCTACAGTTGTGTCATATGATGAGTTAGAGCGCCGGAGACCCAAACAACCCAATTTCCCACGTATGTCTTACGAGGCAACTATACCTTAGTTGTAATAAGTAATTATCACCCATTGCATTACAGGTGGGGCCGGTGTTAGAATTGTCCCACCCCTCTCCACCCATGGGAGTCGTAAGAGCCGACTGAGGGAGTACCGGAGGAGTGGGCAGCAGTAATCCCTCGAGTATTAACAACATCCACTGCGATCGCCAACCCGCCTGCCAAGCATGGCGATTACGGCACTATCCCCCATATGAGCGAAACACATGTTGTAGCGTTCTCTTGGGGAAGGCTATGTCCAGCAGTGGACGTCGAAAGGCTGATGGATGGAAGGATGCATTACAGGTGGTAGGGCTGGATATCAAGTGGGAGTGTACACTTGCTATTGGGCTCAAGCGGGTTGGTACCACCATCTTTCGTGGCCATGAAGCACATTGGTGTGTTTTCCGAAGCGGCTGCACAGATTTGGACGGAACTTCCACTGGCTGATGTTGTAGAAATAACATAGGCTACTTTTATTTAAGAAAAGATAATTAGGATTATGCACTAAAAAGAAAATAAGTAAATCTCACTCTGGTGTTGCGAGTAGCAGCTAGCTTTATATAAAAGGCGCAAATGATTTAAAAAATATTTAATTAATTTAAAATAAAGTTAATAATACATATAGCAGTGAGCTACTAATTATTGTTGATATTTTATAATGCCATCCAATTTTTAATTCATAAAAAAAATGCCACTGAACGCACCATTAGCGTTGGTAATTTTTGAAATATACATATTTATCCAAATTGTTATTTTTTTACAGTAAATTATGTTATTGTTATAGGGAAAGGACTATAATTGATTAAATAAACATGTTTACTTAATTGTTAACACATAAATAATACTAAAAACTTTCGTCTTAAGTCACAGCTAAAATCACTCACACACAAACTGCTGTCAGTTTTAAAGTATGATTTCTCTATGGACTATTTAAGTGTTTCTATATGACAAATATTTTATTACTTGCGGTAGAATTAAAAAATGGTAACATTTCGTGAACGTATTATGATTAACTTGAACTTTATTCAAACCTTAACCAAACGCATACCGGTGCGTTGCAGGCACACAACAAGAAAAAAGCCAAAACGCATACGGGTGCGTTGCTGGCACGGAATGGGTTAAGAATACAAGTGTCACTACCTTATGCTTTCCTGCGGTGGTAATACAAGGCGGCTAAGGGAAGTAAGCAATTACCAGCCATTGTATTACTGGTGGTAGGATTGTGTGCCAAGTGGGAGAACTCACTTGTTTTCTACTGTTACTATCATTCTTTCTAATGTATTTGCATTACAAACAGGTTTCATTTAATAATCTATCAAAATACAAATCTTAGACGATGCAGATTGATTAAGATTGATAATCGCTGATAAAATAAAATGTAGGTGATATGAAGTTCACCGGGTCATCTAGTTAATTTAATAATTATAAAATGAAAAGTTTAAGTACTTTTCTAAATTAATCTTTAAATTATGAAAGTGTATTTTTGGTACCGAATTTTATTTGTGTTTTGTTAGGCACGGTTATGTTGAGAAACTAAATTGCCTCTGTGTCGTGGCAAATACGCTGTACGTGCGAATCATCTCCCTACCCTTATACCAATCTTTGTTGTTATTGTAGGGATTGGCTTATATGACCACTGAAGGAATGTAATATGGTTCCGGTGGCCCGCCAATAAAGGTGGTGAGACGGCACACGGCGGGTTTCTTTAGTGGGTGAGGGCCCCACACTACCCTGTTCGTTGCCCCGAACGACGGGGTGTGTGGTTAGGATTTTTTTCCCGCCTTAACAAAAAAAAAAGGGATCGGTTTCTATGATCTGTTCGGTTTTAGCTGATCCACCAATATTTTCGAACGCCGGCTGGTGACTCATAATATAGTCATAAAAGCTCAATAATATTCTAAAATATAATAAGAGAATGTTATATTTTTATGTGCGGCATAATAGTTCTAGTGGCTGGGACCATAGACGTAGCTATGCTGTACCTAGAAGCGCATGGTTGGGACTTTCGACAAACATTACTAGTCACACCATGGAGAACGGATGTTAAACTTATCATATTAGGGGTTAAAGTATGAAATTGCCAATTTGTACTGAAAAATTGAAATTAGTTTTTTTTGTTTCATTTAACATATATTTATTTAATCAAAATATCTACCATTATTATCTATACATTGCTACCATCTAATAGGAAGGTCGTTTATGCCTTTGCGATAGAACTCTGGTGATCTAGATTCTACAAACTGTGTGAAAACATTTTGTACTGCCTCCTGGGAAGAAAACTTTTTATCACGTAGAAAATTGTCCAAATCACGAAAAAAATGGTAGTCCGTTGGAGCAAGGTCTGGCGAATACGGAGGGTGACGAATGGTTTCTAATTGCAGTTCCTGTAGAGTTAAAATGGTTTCTCGTGCTTTATGAGGTCTTGCGATATCATGTAGCAATAATGGTGAGATCGATTCATGAGTCGGGGCTGTTTCACTGCAAGTTTTGCTATCATTGTTCGGAGTTCGGCACAGTAGACATCTGCCGTTTTTGCTTGACCAGATCGGAGAAAGCTATAGTGAATAACACCATGCTGAGACCACCAAACAGTTACCATTATCTTTTTATTGGTAAGTTTTGCTTTAGGACACTGTTGCGGCGTATGACCTGGGGTCAGTCATTGCATTTTTCGCTTACGGTCATCGTAAAGAGTCCACTTTTATATCTTATATATCTATAACGCTAAGTTACGTGACTTAACGTTAGAGATGTCAAATTTCCATACATTTTAATAGTTTTGTACAGCGTTAGCAATCATAGAATACAACTCGGCTAGGCCCACTGCTCTCACCAGTCTACTTGTGACCACAGCTGATGCAACTCAGCCAAAACGTCAAGGTTAGTGAAAATAATAGTATTTTGAGAAGTTTAATGGGCGTATAGACCCGTTAAATGTGTTATAATCCTTACGAATATGAGTTTCTTTGTTACGATTTGAAGCAGTATCTTCTTCAGTATTACTGAGCGGTGTAGTCCAATTACATGGACTGTAGCCTTTTAGGTAGAGCTTGTGCAGGTGGATGATGGAATGTCGCCCTGGTTTAATGTAATGAATGTGGGAGTTCAGATAGGAAACTTAGAGTTTATTCTTCATTCCTTCATTGCTATATGCAGACGATGCGGTCAAGAATGTTGGATAAGCGTTTGGGCAGGAAGATATACAATGCGAAAGTAGAAGGTTTGTAGATGCAGAGAGAGACCGAGGCTAACGATAAGTAAGTAAGTACCTAAGTACCCAACCTATCATCATGGAATTTATTATTTATTATATCCATATTCTGGAGCCCAGTAAATGACATAGGCTACTTTTAATCCCGGAATAATGAATGGTTCCCTTGGGATAGCTATTTTTACATAGGAATAAATTAATTTACGAAATCCACGCGGACGAAGTCGCGGGCAGTATCTAGTAATATCTAATGCTGATATTTATAACGTTTTGTAGTACAATTAGTGTAATTAATTCCCACAGTCACAGATTTATTTTTGGACACAGGATTCTAAACTTACATTATATAAGCATGTGTTGAAAATTAATGCAAAACGCACATAGAGGTGCTTCAAAGTAGGATACACGGCAAATATATTGAGCAATGTATTTACATTAATTTTTTCGATGAAAATGTTACGGGATTATGAATATATATATTTTTTTATATAATTCTAGCAGACCCGCCACGTGTTGCTGTGGCATGCATAATTCATTGATTCATTTTGTCATACAAAAATTAAATAATCAGAATAAAAAGTATTCTATCTTTTAAGTTGGAAAAAATCTCACATTCTGAAAAAAACGTGAAGATTGGATTAGTTATTTCGGAGTTAATAGCGAAATAACAACATGACACGATTTTTTTATATACTTACAAAGATTTTAAGCTCTTGGCATGTTAGGTTTTTACCAAAACGCAAAGTGCGGTTTGATATAGAAAATTACAGCCACCCACCACAAGCAGGATTAGGCGGTGGTAGTGTTTATTTTTGTAAAGGCGGGAAAAAATGTACCTAACCGCACACCCCGTCGTTCTGGGTAACGAATAGGGTAGTATGGGCCCTTAGCCACTAAATAAACCCACCGTGTGCCGTCTCTCGGTTTGTATTGGCGGGCCACTGGAATTATGTTTCATTACTTCACGCCGGGCGTTTCCTTTTTTTTATTCCTTCTCGTAGGTTTCGTTTTTAATTTGTGTTAAATCTATTCTAAGTTAAGCATGTGACTGAATAATAATAATGGCATATTTGACATTTAGTTGTTCATACATAGCATGGCCCAATAAGTAATTATAATTTCAGAATTTCTTATCTAAATTGGTTTATTTTTATAAAAAGGAATCTAAGTTATTAATATGAGCAAAATCGTAGTTGTTAGACTGGCAGCATAGGGTGGTTGTTGTATATGACAGATACATGACAACTGTCGCTTTAAGCCGTTTCTCTTTCAAACCAACGAGAAAACTAGCTCGTACTCTTTCTGTTAACATTGAATCTCAAAGTTTTTCCAACCATGGTGATATGTTACATGAAAAATATACAATAATTTTTTTAATAATTTTGTACGCCAAATAAAAAAACCACCATTTTTCTAATCCAAGTCACGTTTAAAACTCGCGATTCATCTTCAAATTTTTAATCCTTACTGTAATATAAATGTGAAAGTGACTTTATTTGTTAGTTTTTTTGTTACGCTTTCACGGCGTAACTACTGAACCCCAGAGTACTAAAGCTCATAAAAGGACATAGGCTACATTTCATCTCGGAAAAATAAATGATTTTTTTGGGTTAGCTATTTTTGCATGAAGCTAATTAAAGTGTAGTAGTGGACATATTTATATTCTGAATCCACCCGGACGGAGATGTAGGTAGAGTCTAGTTTAATAAATTTTAGTTTTTATAGACAGTAATACTTTTTTATCTCAGACTCCTAACCTTTAAGGGGTTTGTGGGTAAATTGTGGGGAAAAATATTTGAGAGCCAATGCTGCCTTGTTAATGACGTATGCATGGCAAAATTTTGTATGTCACTTCGCGATTTGAGCAGGCCTGTATTATTGGGCCATGATACATAGCATGTTTAGAGGCTTAAAGATATATCAATCTGTCAAAATTTCCTAACAATGATTTTAACAGGCTACCATTAATCTTAGGGCCGCTGTATGCTATAACGATTATTTTTCAACAGCCATTTTTTTTTCTGTTTTTAGTACCGAGCTTAAAATCCGATATGATAAAAAGTTCTGAAATGATTAATGAATCTGACAAGACAAATTTAAAATAACACTTAGTATACTTTCGCGCGCTAATAAATTACATTGGAGACAAAGTTAAGGGTAATCTTGTGGCGAAATTACGCAAGATGTAGGTATGCTCCGTAGTGACGTGGCAACATAAACAACAAACTGAATCTAAGCAAACATATTGCTTTCATTCTAGAAAGATCAGCTCACCTTAGAAGCGTATAAGCGTAAATAATAAAATAAATACAAATCTAAAATTTAGATTTATAATCACAGTTCAACACGAAATTTGCCTTGATAAGAGAGTATGAAATTTTGATAGATGAATAGTTAAAAAGATTATTATCTCAACTACTACATACGCAAAAGGAATCTTTTTAAAGGGATATTATTTTTCCTTTATTTGTGTTTTATGTGTGTTTAATTATGCTTTGCACAATCAATAGAAAAATCATAATTGTAATGTTAGAACAAAGACAATTTTGCACGCCTCATAATCTTAATTTTTCAAAATAAAATTGATTATATGATAAGTAACTAATAACGTATTGGTCTTACTAAGTAGTTTTCAATAAATCACATAGATAGCGCTAATTTCAAAAAGTACTAATGTTGGTTTCATGTCTTATACGCCATCTAGCGCAAATTTTTTGTATTTTTTTTTTGTATATACTTTTACTAAATTCAGCCAGCGATTACGTTCATGTGGGTTTTTAGAATATAAATACGTCTATGGTTGAATAATCTTTATGCAAAAATAGCTATACCACAGGAACTATAAATTTTCCTAAAATACTATAATATGTAATTTTTATCTGTATAGTTTGTTTATCCGTGTATTGACGGACTAAGAATACAAGTGTCACCACCCAATTCTTTCCCACGGGTGTCGTATGGTGCGACTAAGGGAAGTAAGCAATTATCATCCATGCATGACTGGTGGTAGTTCTGGGTACCAAGTGGGAGCACTCACTTGGTATCGGGCCCGAGCGGGTTGGTACCACCATCTCCTGTGAGACCGGCCATGAAGCTCATCGTTGCGTTTTGGCTGTAGCAGGAGATAGCCGTTTATTCTTTCATTTCATATCTGAGAAATGAAATTGTGAGCAGCGGCTTGACAATACTCTCGGTATAGTTGAGTCCATGAGCGACGTTTACCATTTGTCATCATATTGGCCGTGGCTTGTCTGCCACTACAAGCAATAAAAAAAGAACCATATTTAGTTTCCTGGGCTTCAGACTACATATATGCTAAATGTCATAACGATCGTTTCAGTATATAGTTACTGCGCGTAAAGTTCATTTCGCATTTATAATATTAGTAAGGAAGTAAGGATTCTAATGTCAGCAGTTGTTTCATTAGTAAGGTCGTGTAGGTTAGATAGAGCGGACGCTTCGTGATCCACGAATCTAATCCGTGTTCAGATAAAAGCTAATACCGGCACTACACTGCTCGCGAAGTAGCCGAAAGTTAAGCGAATACGAGAGTATACCTAGTCCCAGCTCGGGCGAAAAAAAAAAATTAGGCTAGGATGATGATGTTTGGCTAACATCATCTTCCTAAACTAATCGTCACACACAACATCTAAATAAATGTCCGTGATTTTTTTTAAATTTACAATTAAAATAAGCGTCGCCACGCTAACAGCCGGTTTTACCCTCCCTCTGCATTAAATGTTTCACATCAAAAATATAGGTTCTGGATAAGTAATCACCAACATATCATATACTTAAACTTTCTCCGAAACACGCTGCATTTTATGGTATAAGTATTATTCCGATCGGTTCAGTAGTTTTCGCAGTATAACCGAACAAAAAAGGCAGAGAGACGACACGCGGTGGGTTTCTTTTGTGGGTGAAGGCCCCACACTACCCTGTTCGTTGCCCCGAACGACGGGGTGTGCGGCTAGGTAAACTTTTTCCCGCCTTAACAAAAAAAACAAGAAAGAAAAAGGGGGGGGGGGCTGGGTAGTGTGGGGCATCGAACCTGTTCTTTACCCCGAACGACGGGGTGTACAGTTAGGAACATACATTCCCGACTTAACAAAAACAAAAAAATAAGGTTAGATATAATTCTGCTAGAGAGTGACGTAGTTAGGTTAGAGGTTTGATCCGCGACAGGGCCTTAGTCATAAGCTAGTAGGTATTAAATTGTAACTGAGCTGTGTCTTTACAAGATAATTTTAAGAAAAAATGCGGTATTAAGTTATTTATGAGTATCTAAACTTAAGTTTAGCTCAATATTACTAAGTTTGCAAGAATAATAAGCAAGAATAATATTGAGCTAAACTTAAGTTTAGCTCAATATTATTCTTGCCAATGAGCTGGGAAATATTCAAAACTTTGTTTCTTGAGCCTTGCTTGCAAAATGTAAAAATATTTCAAAGCTCTATTACACTTTGAATAATTATTTGTTTAATCAATCTATGAAATACTCGTTCTAACATTAGCTAAATTTGGATGAGATTTTTTTATGTATTTTCTCTTTTTAACACGCTTATATTAGCTTGGTATTTATACATAAAGGTATGTGTCTATGAATCTATGTATCTACAAAAAAGGTGAGCAAGGATCGTGGTGAGTGGAAATCCGTTGTCTCTGCCTTCCCCTCTGGGAAAAAGGCGTGAGTCTATGTATGTATGTATTACTATGTATGAACCTATGTAACGGAATCTACGAACGTGATTTTCACCTCCTTCAACACGTCGGATTGATTTGAAACTTTGCACACTTATCAAGGACCGATGACAATGCAATAATTTGAGTTTATCCATTTCTAGGATTCTGTTAGGCAACTGCGATAGGTAAGCAGTCCAGAGCACATCCCCGGATTAAATGGGACGCAGGTTCGAATCCTGCTCGCAGTAAAGCTCTCTTTTTCCACTTTCACAAATAATTTGTTATTTAAAGTTGCCGAGCACGTGAAGTAATAAATACAGATCAAAATATTCAAGAGATATAAAAAAAAAACTGTATTATCAAAATCAGTTCGATAGTTTTTACGTCATGTGCGAACAAGCAAACAAATAAACAGACAAAAAAAGATTTAGATATATAATATAGGTATAACTATTAAGACATAGGTACTCGTATAATACAAGTATAGTAGTGACAACACCTACGAGTATCTATGTAACAATTTGAAAATAGTATAGATTCTGTTGGCCATGTGGGACTGGCTTTAGAATTGTCCCACCCCTCTCCACCCATGGGAGTCGTAAGAGCCGACTGAGGGAATACCGGGGGAGTGGGCAGCAGCACTCCCTCGAGTATTACCAAACTTCCACTGCAATCGCCAACCCGCCTGCGTAGCGTGGCGATTACGGCACTATCACCCATTCTTGGGGAGGCCTATGTCCAGCAGTGGACGTCGAAAGGCTGATGGATGGATGGATGGATAGATTCTGTTAATAATATTATAGGTTTACGGTCAATTTAATTATGTTAATCATAATTTTCACGGACGAGGAATTGGTAGAACATTGGTAGATTTGTGGCAACGACAATACACAAGAGTGCACCTGCATTAGTCGTATGAACGCGAACATGGAGTGCACCTTAATGCATCGAAGATATTATTAACCTCGTCGCCTGCGCCCGCGCCATTCCCCGCTGCACGACACGTTGGCCGGCCCGCTATCGCTCGGTCGGCAGCCACGGTGGCTTACACGATCTCACGGCGAATGCACGCGCAATCTCAGTTTAAAATATCGCTTTCTAATTAACGTATAACTTAAGTTCTAAACTTTCATTCTTTCTATTTTGTTCAGTACTAGTGTTTCGTTTCTATATCTTGTATCTGTTTGTTGCTGCTATCAAAACTGTGCTTACTATCTATTATAGACTTTATAAAGTGAACTAGCGTTTTCTGTGAACACCCGCAACGCAACAAGTAGTAGGTACCATCTGCCTACATTCTGGTGACCACGACGAAGAACTCCAGTCATCGTGAACTATGTCTGACGATGAAGTTAAGGGTGCAAAAAATTCAGTTAGTTGGTAGATTGCTAACCGATCACACGTGTTTACCTGCACAACCCGAGCGGCGAGGTGCCTGCGGTTCTCAAGCTTTTTGTTATACGAATATTAATTGCGATGTTTTCTTGCAAACGATGTGACGTAATGTTCCGAAATGGCGTTCAGTGTACGGTATGCCTCAGCCATTACGATTTCCCCTGCGCAGGAATTACAGAAATAGGGTGGCGTAAACTTGGTGACCGGAAATCGACATGGAAATGTGCCGAGTGTAAGTCGTCATCTATTGCAAGTCCACGGGCTACTTCTTCTTCTAATAAGGCTACGCGGATATGGATACTATTCTTTCTGAGCTGAAACAATTATCTCTTCAAACAGCTGCTATCCCGAATATTGTGGAGAATATGAAAAACATACAGAAGGATTTGGTTGAACTAAAAGCAATGAAAGAGGACATAGCTAATATTGTATCTTCAGTCGAATTTGCACAAGAAAGTATTAATGATTTGACGAATAAGGTGTCTAGCCTAAATAGCGATGTTGAATCTCTAAAAAAAACTAAGGAAGAATTTCTACTACTTCAAGAGCGATACCAAAAATGAAACGATCAACATCAAGAGACTGAGCAAAGACTACGATTAAATAACATTGAGATCAAGGGAGTACCAATATCTAACTCAGAAAATCTTTTTACTATAGTTGAAAAAATTGGAGAACTAATAAACTGCAAGATTAATAAAGACCATATAAACTATATTGCAAGAGTACCAATGCGCAATGATTACCGAAACAAAACTATAATTTGCTCTGTCCACAACAGATATCTGAAAGAGGATTTTGTGGCTGCATCCAAGAAATACAAACTATCAGCGAATGTTCTCGGACTACAGGGTAACAACAGTATATTCGTCAACGATCAAGTACAAGATCTAAAAAAGATTTAATTTTAGTTATGTTTACATTAAAACAATCTCATTATATATTTAAAATATTGAACTATCTAAACTCTCAAAGTTTGAGATACACAGTTGTTATTTTTTATTCATTTACAAGTCATTACTTTTCTATTGTCTCGTATCTTGGTATCAAGCGGCCTGTTCAATTCGCTGTAATGTGCTTTATTTATATAACGCTAAAGATGATTATTGCCTATCGCAAACTGTATATTATTGTGGGTACCTTATAATATTAATAATGCAGTATGCATATATTTCTTAATTTACCTTCCATACTTATTCTATTACTACTTTTTGCAATACCTCACAATGATGCCTATTAATTTATATTACCAAAATGTTCGCGGGCTAAGGACAAAAACTACTACTTTCTATAGAAACTTGAGTTTATGTTCATTTGATGTAATTTGCCTCACAGAGACTTGGCTTATAGATAGTATTAAGGATTGCGAACTTTTCGATAACCGTTATCTGGTACTAAGGAGGGACAGGAGTTATCTTCAAACAAATCAATCTCTAGGCGGAGGAGTTCTCATAGCGGTAAGACGTGACCTGTTGCCCGACGCTCATGACGACTGGTGTTCCTCGGCTGAAGATATGTGGGTAACATTAACGCTTCGCCAAAAGAAGCCAAAAGTATCATATAAAATGCATATATGCGTTGTTTACATATGCCAGCAAAATCATGGCAATTCCCTTTCTAAACAATTAGAAGTTTTCGCTAACAATTTATTAAACATTGTTATTAAAAACCCAACAGATATATTTATGTTATTGGGTGATTTTAATCTGCCAAACCTACTCTAGCACTCATCGGATAGCGATAACTCATTGCATGCCAGCAACTTACAGGGACATATCCAACACAACTTTTTCGATAATATTTCTACTTGTTGCTTTTCACAGTACAACTCACATTACAATGCTAATAGCAAAATACTTGATTTAATTTTTTCGAATACTTGGGTACAGGTTTCATGCTGTGTCGACCCGCTAGTACCCGAGGATCCGCACCATAAGGCACTATCTGTCTCCGCAGACGTTGTGCAGCTCCATATGTTACCAGTATGCCCATATCTAAAGTACTTTTATAATAAAGGCAAGTACCTCGATATAGCTAGAGAATTAGATTTGGTAGATTGGGACCACGAAATAAATACAAGATCATTAGACGAAGCCACCGATTTTCTATACGCTACCCTAGAACAGCTTCGCTCCTCCTATATACCAAGTAAAACAATAATTCCTCACTCAAAATATCCATTTGGTTTAAAAAGCCATTAATACATGCAATTAAATATATATGCATGCAATATAATAAATACAAAAAGTACGGCAACCTATCAGATCTTCACGCGTATGACCTACTCAGACAACGAGTCAAAGTTCTCGAACGAGAAATGTTTAATAATCATTTACTTAACATAGAAAAATGCATTCTGAAAAATCCCAAAGCGTTCTGGTCATACGTGAAATCAAGAAATAGCATCAAATCTTACCCTGAAGTTTTAAAATTTGGAGTTCAATCTTCTAGTGATGGTGAAGAGATATGTAACATGTTTGCAGACTTTTTTCATTCTAACTTTTTACAAAGCGATATTGATCCTCATATGACTGCACTTACTGCGGGTAGTATCGATAGCACCAATAACATGGCTAACATAGGATCCATTGAAGTACAAAACGAGGAAGTGTTTAAACTACTTAGCACAACTAATTTGAATAAAACTCCTGGTCCTGACAATATCTCTCCGATTTTTATAGTTAGATGCGCTAAAAGTCTCACAGTTCCACTTGGTCTTTTATTCAAAAAATCGTTGGGCGAAGGTGTGTTGCCTAAAATATGGAAAACAGCCTTCGTGACACCAATACACAAAAAAGAGCCTAGGTGCCAGATCGAGAACTATAGACCCATCTCCAAACTTTGTATATTTGCCAAAATCCTTGAAAAGATTGTTTACCAAGAATTATATGCGTCCCTCAAACATAGTTTTTGTGAATAGCAACATGGTTTTCTCGCTGATCGGTCAACAACATCCAACCTTCTTGTATGTTGTGATTATCTGTCACGTTACATGTCTCAGCGCTCTCAGGTGGATGTCGTATATACCGATTATAGCAAGGCATTTGACAGAATAGACCACATGGTATTACTTCGCAAATTACTTTCTGCGGGTATTAGAGGGGACCTGTATCGATGGTTCACATCGTACATTAGAGATAGGTGTCAAATTATTGCTCTTAATGGCTACTCATCTAGACCTAGGTACATTCCTTCCGGCGTACCACAAGGGTCCATTTTTATCCCCACTTCTTTTTAATATCCTTATTAACGATATACCTAAATGTTTTTTAAACTCTAAAATACTATTGTATGCCGATGATATGAAAATTCTTGGTCCTATCAACACTATCAATGATGCAGTGAAATTACAAGAGGATTTGTACCGTTTTCAAGACTATTGCGTTACCAATAGGCTTAAATTAAATGTCATCAAGTGCTACATATGTACATACACCAGAAAACCAAGGCCCATAACATACAGCTACACCCTCTTCGACACCACTATTTCTCGAGTTAACTCTATTCGAGATCTGGGAGTTATATTTGATTCCAAATTATTTGATACTCACATCGATACTATAGTTAAAAGAGCATCCAAGGCACTAGGGTTTGTGATGAGGTTATCATCGGAATTCAAAAATATCAAAACAATCAAGATTATCTATTGCGCTTTTGTCCGAAGCCTCCTGGAATACTGTTCCCAAGTCTGGAGCCCTAATTATAATATTTATAGTAACCGCATTGAAGGCATCCAAAGGAAATTTGTGAGGTATCTGCAATATCGATCACAGACTTACCTAAATAGCTATATAAATCGCTGCAAGAAATTTCATTTTCTCCCTCTATACAAGCGTAGGCAAATAGCAGATTTAAGCTATCTCCTCAAGATAACCAATGGTTCAGTCGACTGTCCTGAGTTGCTGAGTAAAATAGGATTACGCACTCCATCGGTTTTCTTAAGAAAACCTGCCTTGCTTAATGTGCCATCAGCCAACTCAGTTTATCGTAAAAATTCTTTCATCATCCGAACGAGTAAAGCCTTTAACGAAATAGCCTTAGACCCAGATATTGATCTTTTCACAACTTGTTTAACTAAACTTAAGAAAATACTGAACAACCGCTTTTTCTCGGATAGTTAATATAGAACTACTATTAAGCTTTCTATCAACTTTTTAACTCTTCCTAAACTAAAATACTTAAGTGTGAAAACTTGTAATTGGCCTTCTTTCATCTAATTACCTTATATATACTGTATTTTAGCTGTAAGTTTTCTAAATTAATAAAATAAAATAAAATAAAGAGCAGCAAGGTGGTATTTGGCGCGTTGGTGTACGGATTCCACCTTTTTACCCAGAAGATCCGGAACTATGGTTTGCTCAATTAGAGGCACAGTTTATATTATCGAATATTACTAGCGATTCTACAAAATTTTACTACGCCGTAACTCAACTAGACCACATCTACGTTTCTCAGGTAAAAGATATTTTATGTGCACCGCCTCCTACCTGCAAATTTGAAAAGCTAAAATTCAAATTAATAAAACGTCTTAGCGCTTCAAAGGAGAAGAAATTAAAACAGCTTTTCCTACATGAGGACATAGGAGATCGTAAGCCTTCTCAATTTTTAAGACACCTTAGAAATCTCGCCGGTCCGACAGTGTCGGATGACGTATTAACTACTTTATGGACCGGGCGCTTACCTCATAGCTTACAAACAGTAATAGCCTCGCAGCCTAAGCTTACCTTAGATGACCTAGCTGAGTTAGCAGATCGTGTGCATGAGATAGCTCCTTCAATACCTCAACAGCATGTCGCTATGGCTTCAACCTCTGCACACCCATTATCTTCTCGCGTGGACGACCTTAGTAAAGAAATTTGTGCATTAACAAAAGAAGTTGCTAAACTTACCTCTTACGTGTACAGACAGTCACGCGAGCAGTCTCGATCCAGGGGGGTTAGGCAGAATCTCATATCTCACATGTCGATCGTATCGTCTCGCCTGTACGATCACCGTGATTGGCCATCGGATTATTGTGACATCACGCGTTCGGTTTCTCAACCAATCACAGTGATCTCGATACGGTTGACACGTGAAATATGACATTCTGCCTCAGGGGGCAGGTTACAAGGTCCTCGCCATCACAGCCGAAGTCGATCGCGTAGCAGACGTCAACCACCACCCGATCACCCGCACTGTTGGTATCATTTCAACTTTGGAGTAAGAGCTAAGAAGTGTAGTGAGCCATGCAATTTTAATGCGGGAAACGACACGGACAGTCGGAAGTAGTGGCTAGCGGCTGCCCAGTTCAATCAGGCCGTTTATTTGTGACAGACCGGACTACTAAGATACAGTTCCTGATTGATACCGGTTCAGATGTGTGTGTCTTCCCCCGTTCAGCAACTAAAACAGCATGTTTCAAAAGCAAATATTGTCTCTCAGCAGCTACCGGTACCGTTATACATACCTATGGACCAATACAATTGCACTTGGACCTAGGTCTCAGACGACCTAACATGGGAGTAACTAACCTAACATGGCAGTTTATTATAGCCGACGTTGCCAAGCCAATAATAGGGGTTGATTTTTTATCATATTATGATATTGTGATAGATTGCAGGAACCAGCATCTCATAGATAGGAAGACGTTGCTATCAGTCACCGTGCCGAGGCAGCACATTCCTGAGACTGTAGTATCCATCAAGACGGTCATGGGTGAGATGGAATACTACAACTTACTGCGTGAGTTCCCTGACGTCGCGCGACCTACTGGAGTGGTACGTAAAATTAAACATAATACGGTTCATTTTATAAACACCACCCCAGGACCTCCAGTTGCCTTCAGGCCACGACGCTAAAAAAAGCTGCAAAAAGGGAGTTTGACGAGATGCTGGTAGATGGAACTTGTAAACGTTCAGAAATCTGTTGGTCCTCACCTTTATATATGGTCAAGAAGAAAGATGATGGCTGGAGATCCTGCGGAGACTATAGAGCCCTCAATGCACGTACCATCCCAGACAAATACCCAGTCTGGCATATACATGACTTCTCTCATCTTCTGTCAGGCTGTAGTGTCTTCTCTACAATATAATTTGATAAAGGCGTACAATCAGACTCCTCTTCACCCAGAAGATTAAAAGAAGGCAGCCATTACTACACCTTTCGGTCTCTTTGAATTTAATTTTATGACTTTTGGACTTCGTAATGCAGCGCAGACGTTTCAAAGATTTATTAACGAAGTTCTCCAAGGCTTAGAAGACTTTACCTTCGGATACTGTGATGATATCTTGGTCTTCTCGCCATCAGAAGACCAGCATAAAGAGCACCTTAGACAAGTCTTTACATGTCTTTCGAAATATGGCGTTCTTATAAACACTTCTAAATGTGTACTGGGAAAGACAGAAGTCAGTTTTCTTGGTTACTATGTTTCAGCTGCAGGCACTCGCCCCCTGAAAAATAAGGTACAGGCCATCATGGACTTCCCAGCGCCTAAAAATGTGAAAGAGCTACGGAGATTCCTGGGAATGCTCAACTTTTACCGCCGCTTTGTACCTGCAGCAGCAAGACTGCAAGCTCCGCTGAACTCTCTTCTGGCAGGCCCTAATGTGAAAGGTACACACCCAATTTCTATGACTGAAGAACTACTTAAGTCGTTCAAAAGTATCAAGAAGTCTTTGGCAAATTCCACATTACTGGCACATCCCGATCCAACTGTGGACTTAAGCATTGCTACAGATGCCTCTGATGTAGCCATTGGCACTGTTCTGCAACAGTAGAAGAAGGGTGACTGGGAACCTCTGGCCTTGTTCTCTAAAAAGCTGTCACAGGCTCAGAAGAAGTATAGCCCTTTCGACAGAGAGCTGCTAGCTATGTTACGAGGCAATTAGGTATATCCGTCATATGGTCGAAGCTCGTGAGTTTTCCATAATGACCATAAGCCGCTTACACACGCCTTCAGAACAGCCAAAGAGAAGAGCTCACCTTGGCAATTTAGACATATGGAATTTATTTCACAATTTACAATAGACATTAGATACATACCAGGCAAGGAGAACGTCGTCGCAGATACATTATCCAGAATTGAAGAAGTCACTCAGGGTATAGACTATCAGGTGCTTTCACAGTCACAGGATGTGGATCTAGAGATGCAAAACCTTTTAAAGACAGGGTCATTGCTTAAATTTAGGAAAGTCAACATACCTGGCACGTTAACCGAGGTCTTCTGCGACGTCTCGACAGAACATCTGCGTCCATACTTCACGCCAGAGCTGCGGCGTCAAGCCTTCAACTCTCTTCATAATTTGAGTCACCCTGGTAAAACTGCTACGGTGCGACTGGTCACACAAAGATTTGTATGGCCAGGGATCCGCAAAGACTGTAGAGAGTGGTCTCATGAATGCCTAAAATGTCAAGGCAGCAAGATTAGTCGTCACACCTTTGCTCCTCTATCTTATTTCCCATCTCCTTCATCACGGTTCGCACATATCCACCTTGACCTTGTCGAACCATTACCATGTTCTTCTGATTACAGATATTGCCTCACTGTCGTCGACAGATTTTCTCGATGGTCTGAGGCGTATTCCATCAAAGACATCACAGCGGAGACCTGCGCAGCTGCACTAGTGTCTGGCTGGTTTGCCAGATTCGGGTGTCCCCTCACCATATCCACCGACAGAGGCGCTCAATTTCAGTCGCATCTGTTCAGAGCCATTGCCGCCATGGTGGGTGCTAGCCACTACGGCACCACCGCTTATCATCCTGCAGCTAACGGCAGGGTTGAACGTCTACATCGGCAGATGAAAACGGCAATAATGTGTCACTCCACTCAACAATGGACTGAAGTACTACCACTGGTTCTCCTGGGTATCAGGAGTGCATGGAAATCGGACATCCAAGCCACATCAGCAGAGTTGGTGTACGGTGAACCGCTCCGACTACCAGGCCAGTTCATCGCTCCACAAGATGACCACAAAACAGCAGACGTCACAAATTTTGCTAGACGGTTGAAAAGTTTCATGGCCAAGCTTACACCGAAACTGCCTGGTATAAAAAAGCCACATTCTAGGTGCCACAAAGTCTCTGCAAATCATCTCACGTGTTCTTGCGGCAGGACTTCGTTCGAAGACCGCTAGATCCACCATACGCTGGCCCATACAGAGTGATCGAGCGCAAGCCTAAGTATTATAAAATCGATGTCCGTGGGAAGCAGATCACTGTCAGTATCGATCGTCTAAAGCCTGCATACATTACTGGCTACGAAGATAACACACCTAATTCAGAATCACCTGAGGCTTCTAATAATGCTACGATGGCAGAGTCCCGAAATGACACAGAGAAGAGAACGAGAAGTGGACGACGAGTGCGGTTCCCTGACTTTTATCGCCCGCAGTAGCGGTCTCAGCGGGCGAATACTGTGGCAACGACAATACACAAGAGTGCACCTGCATTAGTCGTATGAACGCGAACATGGAGTGCACCCTAATGCATCGAAGATATTATTAACCTCGTCGCCTGCGCCCGTGCCGTTCCCCGCTGTACGACACGACGGCTGGCCCGCTATCGCTGGGTCAGCAGCCATGGTGGCTTACACGATCTCACGGCGAATGCATGCGCAATCTCAGTTTAAAATATCGCTTTCTAATTTACGTATAACTTAAATTCTAAACTTTCATTCTTTCTATTTTGTTCAGTACTAGTGTTTCGTTTCTATATCTTGTATCTGTTTCTTGCTGCTATCAAAACTGTGCTTACTATCTATTATAGACTTTATAAACTGAACTAGCGTTTTCTGTGAACACCCGCAACGCAACAAGTAGTAGGTACCATCTGCCTACAGATTTATTATACCGAGTGGAATATTAATTTGTTATTCAAATAATCGTGCAATAAAATCTAGGTGTATATAAATATTTACATAACTTGATAAGATAATAAAACACCACTTCACTTTTAATAAAGTATGAGTGGTTGATGCCTGTAGTGATTTTTTTATGTTAGATAGAAACTATGTTTGGAGTGCTAGAAATTATGTTTGTTGTGTTATGTAAGTAGTATTTTAGTTACAAAACTTCTTCCATGCTTGAAAAATTTATAGAAAAGAATACGAATGGAAGATATTTAGAATACATCTTCCTATTTGTACGTTAAGATAATGTAATCACCGATCACCGTGAAACAATCGTAGAATGTGTTTCATACGGTGCGTGAGAGCGCTGGTAGCTCAAACTCCTTCCCTATCCTGTCCTTATTATCAATTCTATACTCTCTTTATTATCTTTCCTATTTTCACCCCGTGCTTTCTATTCTCTCCTTAACACAGACAAACTCACTTTTGCATTTATTATATTATGTAGTAAGGATTACTATATTTTTTTGTGAACGCTGATAGGTAAGCCTCCACACTACTTAATGGTTAGTGGCAACGAGACGCGGCCAAATTAAACCCAGATAAAAATGCACAATCACAATGATTATGTTAGCGAAAGGTTGCTGTTTTCCAAACAGTATCACGACGTATATATCGTTACTATTGCGGTCTATGCGTAATGTATGCGCCAAAAAATCATGAAGTTTCAGGTTCGAATCCTGGGTTAAGCCAGTAAAAGTTATAGAGTTTATTCTTCAAGAAATTGTCAGTAGCAGCACGGACTTAGAAAATTAATTTGGCGGTGTTTCATTCCCGTCCCTCGGGAAGTATGTAAAGCAGTTGGTTCCACATGATCATACTCCAGTGGGAAGGAACGAAGTAGTATCTCGTGCTTAGTTGACTAGTCCTCGTTGACACTGCTCCTCATGACTAAAATCGGCCTGCAGATATATTTTTTATTACCATTACAAGTTTTAAAATTTACCATTACAAATTTTATCTACGAGTACTAGAGGCTATAATAGGGATGATTGATGAGCCTATTTTTAAAGAGTAAAACACTTTTGTTTTTGAAGACAACATAAAATTATACTTTTTATACAGATATTTACGACATTTCAAGGCGAACGTTATCTATTTTGGTTTATTTATCCGTGACGTGAAAGCGCCCTTAGGAGTAATTTCGTCTTTGAGTGGATTTTTAATACAGTTTTATTGGCCTCGCCTGTATCTTTGTAAAGGAATCTTTGTATGTTGTCATATTAACCTACTTCGGAATGTTGGATGAAATCAAAACTTTGTACCGCGTATCAAGAACGGCAGCCATATAATAATTTAAGAAGTTATTTGTTTTTAGGGTTCTTTAGCCACCAACGAACCTTTATGGTTTCGCTATGTCCGCTCGACTGCTGTTTGTAGCTTACCCGTTGTCCTAGGTGAGCGACGTGACGCGATGCTACGCGTTGCTACGCGATGCTACGCGTTGCTACGCGATGCGACGTATTACGGCTAATACTTTAACCGCTTTGCGTCGCATTCAAATTAGGCGACAACGTAGGCCATAAGTACATACCTCTAGTTAATATTTTCGTGTCGCATCGTGTCGCGTAGTATTGGACGCGTTTGTCGCTCCCCTAGGACCACGGTTTAGCTTAGACACAGTATTATATTTTTACTGTGGCTTACCCGAATATATATATACAATACGTGGCATCGCGTCGCGAAGCTTACCTAGGACAACGGGTTAGACACATAGTACTAGAAAGCAGTATAGAGTAGACAGCAGTGTAGTTATGAATATAAATATTAGTCCCACCGACAAAATGATAAATATTTATAATCTTGAAAAAATAATTAGACACCTTGGTCGGTATAATGTATGAAAATACTTCTGACAGATGGCGCAGGCGTCACCCAAAGACGTTAGGTATGATGTGTTATCGAAATTAGCAGTCAGGAGCAATTATCAGGATGGCTGAATTGGTAAAGCATCTGGACGGTATCCAGAAGATGCAGGTTCAAATCCTGCTCCTGACTGTTATTTTCGATTTCACATTTTTCACTTTGTGTTTAATGTATAGTGCTAAGCATGTCAAATGCTAAAAATATATATAAAAATATCTAAATAGACACCTTAAACCTACACGTAAAGTGCGGAGGTTTTCTATCTCGTCTATCCCACAATACCTACAGGGTGTCATTGGATAGGTCTTTCAAAAATATTGTGGGTTTGTGAAAATATTTTTTTCGAATAAAGGATCCCTTCTTCAAATATTAAGCCTTGAAGCACTAATTTTTGTTGTTAAAGTCAAGCGAGCCAGCTAAATAGTTGTTTTTAGATATCACTAGCGAAAATTTTAACTTCTTAATAACGAAAATTTATAAATAGACAATTGAAGTAATGTCACACAGTTTCAGTGGTCCGCCAATCCAGGCGGAGAGACGGCACACGGCGGGTTTATTTAGTGGGCGAGGACTCCACACTACCTTGTCCGTTGCCCTGAACGACGGGGTGAGCGATTATGTACATTTTTCCACGCCTTAACAAAAAAAAGGTGGCATGCGTGCCTTATGAGTTCTCGATTTCAGACTATGAATACAAATCAATATCACATCTTTGTAGTCCTTGGTTTTACCGCTGGACTATCACTGCGAGATCCTTACTAACAAATATAAACTAGATTTTGTCAACGTTTGCGTGAACTTCAAGATATAAATACGTCACTCTATTGCCTGTTGTGGTGTGTGTGTCTGAAAAAATGTCTACAAAGGTTGAATGAAATGAATGTGGGAGTTCAGATGGGCGATTCGGTGGTTAGGTCTCTGCTATATGCAGACGATGCAGTTTTATTAGCGCAGTCCGTGGCTGACCTGCAAACCCTAGTCGACGTAATGGCAGAAGATTGCAAGAAAAGGGGCCTACGTGTGAATTTGAACAAAACCAAAATAATGGTTTTTGAAAGAGAAGAAGCCAGAACAGATGTTAGAGTAGCAATAGGAAAAGGTGTGCTAGAACAAGTGGATGAATTTGTATATCTTGGATGTGGATTCAGTCGGGATGGAAGGTACACCACTGATGTAGAGAGAAGAGTGAATGCGGGAAATAGAGTGAACGGAGCATTGGGACAACTTCGCGGCAGTCATCACCTCAGCCAGAGGGCACGTGTCACAATACACAACGCAGTACTTGCCCCAACGTTATTATATGGAAGCGAGAGTTGGGTATGCAAAAAGGAGTATGAGAGTAAAATCAATGCGGTCGAAATGCGATCTCTGCGGAGAATCTGTGGAGTGAGGCTGACTGACCGCATTTGTAACGACGACGTAAGAGAGCGAGTAGGTATGAAAGAGAGTATTGGTGTAAAGTTGCGAAAGCGAATGCTCCGATGGTTCGGACATGTGGAAAGTTTGCTGGACGAGCGACCGGTTAAGAAGATATACAATGTGAAAGTGAAAGGATGTAGGTACTGGGGGAGACCGAGACTCGCCTACCTAGACCAAATCGGTCATGTATTGAAGGAAGGTGGAGCCAGGAGTCTCCGAAACCGGCGAGCGTGTATGAAGAGAGTTATGAATATTGAGGTAGCGAGCGATGTATGCAAGAATAGAGCCTCTTGGCACTCTGTTCTCTCTGCCTACCTCGCAAGGGAAATGGCGTGATGATAAGTAATTAAGTAAGTATTGCCTGTTAATTGACTCAAAAAAGCTATACCATAGGGACAATTCGTTTTTCTAGGATAAAAAGCAAACTATGCACCTATAAAAAACTGATGTGCTTTTTACTGTACCTTAAAATCAAAAAATTTTGTCAGGCTACACTTTTTTACAATTATTATTAATAATACTATTTTCTATTTTTCAGTTCATAGTTAGCGTGTTTTTCGTTGATTTATTTTAAAGAACAAATTATTTGTGAACGTGGAAACATAGAACTTTACTGCAAGCAGGATTCGAACCTGCATCGCATCCAATCCGGGGAAGTGCTCTTTGATTGGATGTGATGCAGGTTCGAATCCTGCGTGCAGTAAAGTCCCAATTTTTCACTTATACAAATAAAATAATTTGTTCTTTAAAGTAGCTGAGCATGTCAAGTGCTAAAATACAGATCAAAATATAATTTACTTTCTTCATTGACTTATTACTTATTTTATTAGTTTATATTAATAAACTCTATTTCACTACGGCACTGAATTAATGTCTAGCGATTTGTAAAATAGAGACGTAGCTTTAGATTTCAGCTCTTGTCACTTTGAGCTAACAATATGTTAATAAATCAAATTTATTAACATATTGTTAGCTCAAAGTGACAAGAGAAACAATATGTTAATAAATCAAATTTGTTAATAAATCAAATTTACTGGATTAAATTCCATTACAAAGACGATTTAAGGAGACCAGCAGGCCCACCATGAAATCTTAGCTAGCGATTCAATTCCGACGCAATTCAAAATAGGTGTGTTGTTGTATTTCGTACCATGATGTCTAAATTGAGCGATCTTGTTTACCTATATTGTCAAGTAAGTTCATGATACGAATTTCAATACAAAGATGTCATGTTTGCGATTCAGATTATGTGCTAATTCGGCAAAAAACAAAAGATTGCGTCTTTGACACGTCATGGTACGAAATTGCGATTCAGTTCAGTTTGGGTCCTAAACTGGGGGATTAGGCAGAATCTCATATCTCACATGTCGATCGTATCGTGATCACTGTGATTGGTTGAGAGATCACCGTGATTGGCCAACGGATTATTGCGACATCACGCGTCGGTTTCTCAACCAATGACAGTGATCACGATACAATCGACATGTGAGATATGAGATTCTGCCTAACCCCCCTGGATCGCAATAAGAGATCGTGGTAAGCCTGCAGAAGATTTCTAAAATAGCATAATGGTTATTATGTGTTTGTATGAATGTCAAGCAAAAATGGTTACACCTCTGTGTAGGGACTTTATATTGGCAGTGTTGCCTCGCAGGCTGACCTTTGACATTTTTAAATCACACTAGCTTTTGCCCACGGCTCTGTCCAAGCCAAAACCTAGTCTTTAGGTAATATCTCAGGTTTCCGATATAGTAGCGGAATAGAATGTATACCAGTTTCTAAGTCTAATCAAGAACTATCAAATCAAAAGAGTTACATCAAAATCTGTTTAGCAGTTTTTGCATGATGTGCGAATGAACAAACAGACAAAAAATGTAAAAAAAATATTTTGTGCTTAGACATGCCTATTTATGGTCTAATACAGTATTTTTTCACTATATTAGACCATATAGGCATGTCTAAACACAAACCGCAACTCTGTTACAGCTTTATAATCAGGAAAATACCTTTAGACCCCGTCACGGGAGACTCTGTCTTCCCGTGACCACGGCTGCTGCAACACAGTTGAAACTTCGGGCTAAAGGTATATTTATTTCACATTCTATTTCATTATTAATTACTATTTCACATTCAATATATACGCGAAAAGAGACCCGTTTGTCTTTGTAATATATATCTACAAAATTCTTCCTGTGACATATTTAATGTGTAAAGTGAGATGACTAGTGAAGTTAAAAAGCTACAGTTCCAAATCCGAGATGTTGGAACACCCGATTTAGGTTTTACCTCCAAATCTAGTTCCATGCATTGTATCCGTGTGGTGACGGATTAAGAATACAAGTGTCACCACCCCATTCTTTCCCACGGGTGTTGTATGAGGCGACTAAGCGAAATAAGCAATTATCATCCATTGCACGACTGGTGGTAGGGCTGGGTACCAAGTGGAATTACTCACTTGGTATCTGGCCCAAGCGGGTTGGTACCACCATCTCCCGTGTAACCGGCCATGAAGCACATTGTTGCGTTTTGGCTGTAGCAGGAGATAGCCGTTTATATTTCATTTCATCTGTGAAATGAACTGGTGAGCAGCGGCTTGACAATACTCTCGGTATAGTTGAGTCCATGGGCGACGGTTACCATTTACTATCAGATGGACCGTGGCTCGTCTGCCACTAGATACAATAAAAAAAAATGCAGATCTGGCGAATGTTCTGCACATCATGCAATACGCGCTTTGTACGTTTAATAACGTCATCCGTGTATTAATTACATTTGCAATCAATGGAAGTATAATATGTACATATATGTTTAGGTATAATTCCTCTCTCTGTATGTGTGCTATGTGTATGTGTAATGGAACCGGGCAAACGCTTCCCGACTATGCGACACAGGTATTTCAAAAGCAACCTTTTCAGCTTGTCCCTTCTGACGACTTACATTCCTATTCCATAACGTTACTATCATGTTTGTTGTTGACGGAATATTGTTGTCATTTATTCTATTACTAGCCTTTTCCCGTTGCTCCGCCGCAGCTAAGAGCTGGTTTTTAGGTATAATATATATGTCTCAGGTACCGGATATAGTAACGGAATAAAATGTATACCAGTTTTTAAGTCTAGTCAAGACTTAAATAATAAAAGTCGCATCAAAATCCGTTCAGTAGTTTATGAGTGATGCGGGAACGAACAAACAGACAAATCAAATTTGTTTTTATCCGTGTGGTGATGGACTAAGAATATAAGTGTCACCACCCCATTCTTTCCCGTGGGTGTCGTATAAGGCGACCAAGGGAAGTAAGCAATTGTCACCCATTGCATTACTGGTGGTAGGGCTAGGTACCAAGTGGGAGTACCTACTCACTTGCTATCGAGTCTGAACGGGTCGGTAACACCGTCTCCTGTGTGACCGGTCATGAAGCACGTCAGTGTGTTTTGGCTATACCTAGCAGAAGACAGCCGTTTATTCTTTCATTTTTCATATCTGAGAAATGAAATAGCGCGCAGCGGCTTCACAATACCCTCGGTATAGTTGAGTCTATGAGCGACGGTAACCACTTACTATTAGGTGGGCCGTTACTCATCTGCCATCATAAGCAGGTAATACCATAGTAAGTATATACCATAGTTATACCATACCAAGTAATACCAAGTAGTACCATCATAAGGCAGTCAACTTTTCTTTGTCACCGAAATGCTCGGAAACATATTTTTGTGTATCTAGTTGGTTTCCAACATTCTTCGCTTCAATTAAGTCGGATTTGTTGTATCCATCACGCAGCAATAATCGGATTTGATGGAAATCTAAAAACGAATACAATTTAATAGATATTTTTTGATTCAGGGTAAATATTTTTTCTAAAGCTAGCAATATTTTGATTACAATTTAGTTTTCTGTATAAATAAATGTTTTACTGAAAATTATTAACAAAGAGTACTTACGAGTGAAATGCATTCTTCCTATCATTATTGCGGTTATGAGACGCGTTGTGAAACCCTTTCACGGTGCAGTAAGTCATTTTTAAATAAAATTATGCGAGATGTTTACAATGACACTTTATCATGGACACTGATAGAAGGAGCAACGCAGTTAGCCTTTTAAGGCTAACTTGAAAGTGCTTCACTCCGTTTGGACCTACTCGGGATCTAAGCGTTATTATTCTAAGGCTGTGATAATTTGCCTTTAAACTTCATCGGACGGCCGGACATGGTGAAACTATAATTCTATATTGGCTACGGAACCCTAAAATGGGTAAACTTCTCAAATTATTGCATTGTCATCGGTCCTTGATAAGTGTGCAAAGTTTCAAATCAATCCGACGTTATGAAGTGGTTGAAAATCACGTTCGGAGATTCCGTTATATACATACTAACATACGTATGAAGCTAATAAAAGCATGTTAAAAACGACTTTTAATTAAGGTGGCTTTAATTTAATGGATTAATAATAATCATACAATTTTTATAGATTTTATTGTTACCTACTCTGCTCGTTGCCCTAAACTGGTGTGCAGTTATGTAAATATTTTTGATGAAACTCCCACTGAAAGGGATATGCCATCCCTTGATGTACACAGTATACTTGCCAAAACGCTCTGCGCAAATTCCGTCATCCCTGGAAGGTATGCCAAGGTAGCCAAGTTTTGGTGGATTGGCCCTAGGCTCCTTCAGGCCAGAAACTTAATACTTGAGGGATTTTCTCGATGGTGTGTAAAGTTTAATCATTAATGTGGCCCGTGCTTTAGCCTGCTTGTTTTGTGTTTTTTAGTTGTACCTATAATATAAGCAATGATTAAAATTAGTTTATTTTAACTACGTCCTTTATTATAATCATATTTCAAGCAATTGACATACTTAACTAATATTCATAACATTAAGTAGACAGTAGCTGAACAGTATTCAGAAGGCGCAACCTTCAAACTCCGCTCGTAGTTATCATTTTGAATTTCACATTTTCTAACTTTGAACATATCATTCTAAGATATTTCCAAAAGAATACCTTAACGGATTACGATAGTTTTCCATAAATAATTTTCATGATTTTTTGAAATTAAACTACGTTTACGGAATCGATCGCGTTTACTTGTTTTTTGTACTATCCTGACGTTTCGAATACTTTACAGCATTCATGACCACAGGTGGACTTAGATGATAGATGTCCAAAGCTGATATGACATCTACCATCCAAGTCTACCTGTGTTCATGAATGCTGTAAAGTATTCGAAACGTCGCGATAGTACAAAAAACAAGTAAACGCGATAGATTCCGTAAACGTAGTTTTATTTCAAAATGTGTAAAATTCGCGTAAATTTTAGAAAGTATTATATAATTTTCATGAGTTTCAATCAATTTATTATGTTACTTATTATAGATACCAGCTCAAATGTTTATACTCCAGATTCTTGCTACGTCATGTTATGCAACTATGTACGTAAACTAATAGAGCTCTGGCAATATGTCCAAGACTCGATTGGTATCGGGTGCACCCAATCTCACTTCGAACACATTTACAAAGTCCGAACCTCAGCACGGATACACTGTATCGAGCCAAACTCGATATTTAATGAAGCATATTGGCTTTGCATTATTGTATGTTTCCTCATAATTTTTAAGCCTTTTTATTTGATACGGTAAAAAAGAACAGTAACAAAGCCCACCTCATGATAATAGTACCAGTACTTATGTCACACAGTTCCAGTATTCCGCCAGTACACGCTTAGACACGGCACACGGTGGGTTTATTTAGTGGGTGAGGGCCCCACACTATCCTGTTCGTTGCCCCGAACGGCGGGGTGTGCGTTTAGGTATATTTTTTCCAGCCTTAATAAAATAGTGTGGGGCCGGCTAGGCCGTGTGGGGCCGGCTTTAGAATTGTCCTACCCATCTCTACTTACGGGAGTCGTAAGAGCCGACTGAGGGAATACCGGGGGAGTGGGCAGCTACACTCTCTCGAGTATTAACAACATCCATCAAGGTGGTAATTACGGTATTTTCTAAGTTTCTCACAAAACCTAAAAGCATAGCTTCACGCCTGTATCCCTGGTAGGCAGAGGTGTATTACGCACTCACGGTTCGCCAGCTATATTAAGTCCCACGTAATAGATGGTGAGCCTATTGCCATCTACCGGGCACATTTCTGAACTCCAGGCTGCTGAGAATTTTCCTTTTTACGAAAAAGCTCAATAACACTGCCTGACCCGGGGATCGAACCCGAGACCTCATGATCAGCAGTCGCTTACACTACCGCTGCACCACCGAGGTAAGTTTTAAGTTTCTCTGGTTAATTAATAGCAAGTTTATGGCAAAAACCAAAGTGGCTCCCATTAAACAAGTTTCCATCCCTAGACTCGAACTTTGCGGAGCAATTCTATTAGCTAAGTTAATGGTAGAAGTGGCCGAGGTCTTGGAAATACCTAAAACTAATCTCCATGCTTATACTGACAGCGAAGTAGTTCTGGCTGGGTTAAATCATCATCCAAGTTACTGGAAAACATTTGTAGGCAATAGAGTCTCAGAGATTTTGAGCACTCTAGACACGCAGCACTGGTCCCATATATCGTCCAAGGAAAATCCAGCTGACTGTGCGTCTCGCGGTATCTCTCCATCAGAGCTTTTCACGGCATCGGTATGGTTTAATGGTCCCACTTTCCTGAGAGAAAAGGTTATTGACTACAAAAGACCAAAACATTTAATTACAAATCTGGAAGAGGTTAAAGTGCATACATTGGTCTCAGACATTACGCTTTGGCAAAGATTTTCTTCTTTGTCCAGACTTGTGCGCGTCGTTGCTTACTGTCGTAGATTTCTGAATATTAGAAAGGATTCTGTAAGAAAACATACTAGCCAGCAATTGACAAAACAAGAAATTGATACTTACATGGAGCTGTATAAGAAAATGTCAAGAAGAAGGGTTGTCAGAAGAATTAATGGAACTATGAAGTAAGGGATATTTGATTAAGAAGAAAAGGTTGAAGTCACTGAACCTATTTTTAGATGCTAAGGGTGTAATAAGAGTCGATGGGAGGCTAGAAATGTCCGAATTGGGGTTTGATGCCAAGCACCCCATTCTAATCCCTAAAGAATCATTTCTTACAAACCTATTGATCGCAGATGCTCATGAAAAAACTATGCATGGTGGCCCACAATTAATGACAACATTTTTGAGATCTAAATATTGGATTGTGGGAGCCAAGATATTGACTAGGAAATATGTAAGGTCTTGTATCCGATGCGTTAGATATGCGGCGAAGATAAGAACGCAGCTCATGGGACAAGTACCTTCGGTTCGATTCACTCAAAATAAGCCGTTTTTAAGTAGTGGTGTGGATTATGCCGGTCCTATAAATATTAGAGTGTCTAAGGGTCGCGGCAATAAGTCCTACAAGGGTTATATCGCCCTGTTTATATGCATGTGTACTAGGGCAGTCCATTTGGAAGCCGTGAGTGACCTGACTACCCAAGGTTTTCTTACTGCGTTTAAAAGATTTGTAGCTAGACGTGGTAGAGTCGCTGAGTTATACAGCGACAATGCTACAAACTTTGTCAGAGCAGCGCGAGAGTTGCTTTACCTGTTTAACAGCCAAAGATCGGGATTAAATCCAGAAATAGACGAGTATCTCCTCAATAATGGCACGGAGTGGCACTTTATTCCTCCTCATGCTCCAAATTTTGGCGGTATTTGGGAAGCCGGAATCAAGTCCACAAAGTTTCATCTTAAAAGAGTTATAGGTAACTCTACGTTGACATACGAGGAGATGATTACTGTGTTGGCTCGACGAGGCTCGTTTAAATTCTAGACCGTTGGGTGACATAGAGGATAATGATAACACAGCAATTTTAACTCCAGGTCATTTTCTGGTTGGTGAGCCACTTGTCGTTGTTCCTGACATTAATTATGAGAAGTCGAATGTCTAGCTTACAACGCTGGCAAACCCATCAGAGAATGATGCAGGATTTTTGGAGACGGTGGTCTCATGATTACCTTCACCAATTCCTTCAGCGGTATAAATGGTCCTATAAAACCCCGGAACATAAGCGAATATACGCATATACCTATAGTGTGAGTGTATTATTCCTCGCCCTACGGACCCCAGTATTTGTTCAGTAGTTTTGACGAAACAGTGGTCAAGGCATTAATTATTTCCGCGTGTAGGAAAGTTATGGGTACTAAAAAGGCCATGTAAAGCCAAAAGATCTAAGTAGTTTGTTGTTTTATTGTCATTATGGTCAAGGATATTAATATTTATATCACCCACAATGATTACATTTTTTACATTCCTTAGACTATCCAATATGGTATTTAAAGATAGTAAGAATTTTCCAATATTTTTAAACGTGGGTGGTCTGTATATTGATATTATTGAAAGATTATTATTGATAGTGGCAGTGATGCAGTTAAATTCATCGTCTGAAGACACAGGTTCTGTTACTCAACATGATATATGGTCTTTGATATATATAATGACACCACCATTTTTATTAATATTATGTGTAGTAGAATATATTCGGTATGATTCAATAGCCGGTAAAGTAATATATTGATTTAGCCAGCATTCTGTAAGAACAATAAAATCGTAGTTTATATCTAATCTATTTATTTGGACCAAAAGTTCATTGAAATTATGATTCAAGCTTCTTATATTTTGGGTCAATATTGTGTAAGAGTTTTTAGTATTAAACAAGGTCTTGCATAATTCAGGAATATCTACACTGTGCGCATTATGAACACTGATTGTATCATCAATGTCCTCTGTGAGACTTTCTATGTCATCCATATTCTTTATTAAGAACAACTAGATATAGAAAAATGTAGCAACAGTGTAAATAAACAGGGTGGTAACTTAACAGCCAAATGATTGCGAGTTGTTGAGTTTGCTTAGACATATACTAATGCTGCGTGTAATATGATATTTGAGTAGTTTGTCGTATGTGTGTTGATAGAATAAAATATAATAAAATGTACCTTTGTAATACTTTACTTGCTAGATTAAATGAATTTGAGACTACAAATATTAAATTAAAGACTATTATATTAAAGATTAATTTATAATCAACCATAGTAATGGTAAATAAAAAGACATAGTCACTTATCAATACTAGTAGAGGTATTTTTCTTAGTATACTCAACAAAAATATTATTAATTTGTTCTGCTGATTTAATGTTGATAGCAGGCTGACCCTCCATTTTCCTTATAAATATTTTGCCGTGCGATATCCAGCAAAATTTGAAGCCTATATTTTCATTAAACTCTTTTCCCAAATAGTAAAGTTTCTTAGCAAGGGGTGTCAGAAGCTCTGAAACATAAACTGGAAGTATCTCACCTGATAATTGAAGTGTACTTGTGTTTAATTTGTTATCCTTATGGTCATTATTATACTTCTTTACTGCATTTATATGTGTCTTGTCGAATACATTCTTGAGATACATCTAAATCCAATGCAGTATGAAGCTTGGAGATGCAGTTGTGAACAGTCTCTTGAGTATGTGTAGGGACATTTTTTATCTCTATCATCTTCTTATGTTGTTTTCTTTGTAGCTCCTCTATCTGTTCCTCCAGATTTGTGATTCTTGTAAGTGCAGCTCTATTTTCTGTTATCAAATGGTTATATTTTGACTCCAGCTCCTTAAATAAATTATTGCTGTCTTCTAAAAAATTCTGCAATGACGTATTCGTCTCAATAATTTCCTTATTTTGTTGTTTTAGTTCCTTCATCATTTTCTAGTGATTTCTTATCTTGGTCTTCTTTAAAGCTTGTAAAAATTCTGCTATATCATCACGAATTTGACCTATTTCAGAAGAAAAAAAAATATATATATAAATAAAAAGAGACAGAAGTCTCTGGGCGCATTTTTCTCTTTCTCGAAGTAATATAGCCAGGATCTTCGTGGCTATATGCTGTCAGTTCAGGCTGTGATGAGTATTTATCCTCACCTGCAGTTAGTCGAGTTCGCATCATTGTACTTAGTATTTACAATATTTGTTCTGATATTTTTGAGTGTACTTTAAATTTTACTATTTTAAAAATATACCGAGTGATACACGTCCGTTCACTGTGGCGTCTTGTTGAAGGTAGGAAGTATTAGTGTATCAATAAGCATGGTATCTATTCAATATAATATATCACACAATGAGATTGAACTATGATATGCGCTATGCGCCCTTGAAATAACTGCTAAGCCCGTTTAAAAAAAAACGACTTCTGTTTCAAATGAGGTTGGCTTTTCATTTTAATTGTCGTGTCAACGTCACCGTCTATCTAGATACATATCAATAATTTAATTGCAAACATAACAATAGGCTTCTGCTAATGGTAGCCAATTAAAATTATTTAGTGAACCAAATTATTATTGTTCACTAATTGAAGCTAGTATAAAATTAGGTTTTACACTGACTGCTATGCATAGTTATACATTAAGTATTTTTTTTATTTATATCTTCTATCAAGTTAAGCCTGTCTGTTAAAAAGCACCTGAAATCACAACTTGAAATATTTTCAAAGGACGTAGACGTACGTTCCAAAAAAAAACGAGACTTATTAAGTTTAAATTTGGTACATATATACTTTTGTAACTACAGAATTCCTGTACACACGATTGTGTAACGTAAATAAATAAATATTCTTTATGAAGACTAGCCTTTTTATTATATCTCATGTTCCTGACATAGTAGCGAGATAAAATGTATACGTTTTTTAAGGCTAATCAAGAGCTATCAAAAGAAAAGCTTCATCAAAATCGCTTTTATAATAAGGGTAGCTTTAGACTACCACTCATTACTTTAGTAATCAGAGACACATGTAAGCCAATGTCTACTCCAAGATCGGTCACCATGTTCACTGAAGCATGTCAAGTGCTTTAAAATAAACAAAATTTCTGTAATTGTTAAAAAAAATAATCTATTTTTAGTACCGCAATCATCTTTGTAAATTAAAAACTTTTAGTATTGTGAAAAGCTATGCCTGTTTACAAGTGCTACTTTAAAGTTAGTTAGCTATGTTCGTCTGTTGCTGACGTGTTCAGTAGATAAAGCTACGCCTGCAGTTTCATTCAAGTTGACTGAATAACTACGTGTATATATTTGTAAGCAAGTTCTTGTTTAAATTATGATAGACGTATCAAAAGAAGAATTTATAATAAAAGGTATTCTATTGAGAACATTTTGACGTGATAACGTCTTATGAACGATGAACGCCGGCAGCACGCATGTATAGCAGCACGCGCGATCGTACCTTTTTATATGTACCATTCTATTTCTATCAGTATTACATTTTGTGAAACTCTCTTTACAGAAACCATAATAATAGTATTTTTTTCTATGAATTACACCTTTGTGTTTTTTTATGGTCAAGCTATATTCGTGTGCTTGCAGACTAACCCCCTTATTAATAAATATTGTATTAGATATTTTTGTAATTTAGATATTTTTATATATATTTTTAGCATTTGACATGCTTAGCACTATACATTTTTTCACTTTGTGTTTAACTAAATAAGTATTCAGAGGTTATACAACGTTTATAAATGGGTCAGTAAGAATATAAGTGTCACTTATCGACTATATGCCGCGGGCACTTTACGAGGCGTCTAAGGGAAGTAAGCAATTATTACCCATTGCATTACTGGCGGTAGGGTTGACTCCACTACCACTGAAGTAATGTCACAAACTTTAAGTAGTCCGCCAATATAGGCAAAGGGACGGCATACGGAGGGTTTATTTGTGGGTGAGGGCCCCTCACAACCCTGTTCGTTGTCCCCAACGACACCTTGGTGTGTTCTGGTTGGAGCGGGAGATAGGAACTCACTCAATTATTTCCCATTCGGAGTTGGAGGACTCTACCACCACCACCAGTTACTTTCAGGTGGTCAGTGGCGGATAAGCAAATTAAAAGAAAATGTATATATTTTCGCTATAAAAGGCAATATCTTTATCTCGGCTCCGTACTATGTGTATAGAAAATTTCATAATAATCAATCAAGTAGTTTTGGAGTGAAAGCATAAGTTTATAATATTAGTAAGAACAACAGGTACATAATATATATATATTTTTTATGATAAAATATAATTACATTGGTTTATAGATAGCATAATCTATATACATAAAAATCAATAGCTGTTCGTTAGTCTCACTAAACCGCAAAATTGGCTTGACCGTGTTGAATGATTGTTTTTTTTTGTTTTGTTCGCTATATACAGGGGTTATTTAAAAGGTAAATAAAAATGTAAAAACCTATAAATACACTTGAAGGTTTTAAAAATTTAAAATCAAAATTTTATATGGGAATTTATTGTCTTTTTGGATTATGGACCTGACAACAAACAACAAAATGACAGCTATTGTAATTCTTTCCAATTCATTTTGAATTAATAATCTATCTAAATTTAAACCTTAGACGATGATTTAGTATTGATATTGATAATTAAAATATTGAAGGTGATATGTAGTTCACCAGGTCTCTAGAATCTATATAAAAACTATATTTAAAGATGACTGACTGATATATCCCTAACTTCTGGGGCTAGGATCGTGAATGGGTTTCTACGATCCTCTAGGCGAGCACAAAGACAGGATTTTATCCAAATCGTATCCGAAATGTACTTATGACCAGGACTCTAGTGAAACCGCGGGTAATAAAGTTGTTACATGTATTTAGTATCTCACTCATAAATACTCAACAATTCTTAATTACAGGCTCAGAATAAGCTATAAATAATAATTACCTTTAACCTTTATTTTATGTGTGGCAGGGAAGTTGAATTATTTTCCGGACAGTGTGTGTGACATAGGGTTTTTGTTGCTATGCTCTCTACGTCTGTGGTGTGTGACAACTATACAAGTATATTATACTCGTAAATGACATGAAAGAATATTTCTACGTAATCATACAGATTACAAATGACGAAACGAAAATACAGATAATACAATTATTATTTCTTGGAATGATTTGGAATGCTCAGGTGCTTGCGATCCATATTACTTAACTACAACATAAATAATTGAATTCACTATTCCGATGTGTTGACCACCTGACAATCTGGAAACATACGCCAGAATGAAAGAAAGAAAGAAATAATAAACGGCTATGTTCTGCTACAGCCAAAACACACTGACGTGCTTCATGACCGGTCACACAGAAGACGGTGGTACCGATCCGTTCGGGCCCGATAGCAACTGAGTACTTTCGCTTGGTTTGGTACCCAGCCCTATCACCAGTAATGCAATGGGGGATAATTAGGTACTTACTTCCCTTAGTCACCTTGTACGACACCCGCGGGAATGGATGGGGTGGTGACATTTTGATATGTTGTATTCTTAGTCCATCACCACATGGACTTCTTCACTTCACTCACTCAGCAGTTTGGCTTTGCCTACCACCACTACTTGCCATAAGCTGAATCACTTGCTTTGTCTGCCGTCGTTGGCAATAAAAACATAGTTTATTAAAATAATATTATGACATTAATGAAGAAAGCCTTGGAGAAAATGGGATGATGTCCAATCATGTAATGCAAGCAATAATAGTGTTTTTGTATTATGTATGTAATGTATTAAGGCGGCTGTACACACTCGTCGAGACACAACGAGACAGGCCGAGGGCGAGTGTGTACATGGTAGCCTCGTCTCATCTCGCAGCTTTCGCTATGTCTCGGAAGCGTGTCAGTTTTTTGTACACGAGTCAAAGGATCTCGGCGAGTCTCGCGATGAAAACGAGAGCGCGCCTGTACACTTGTTTACTTAGTTGCCCGCCAACTGCGTTCGCGTAAAGTCGTGCTTTCTGCGTGCGACAACTATGTGGTCTAACGCTTTTTAGAAGCCTATCAAAGGCAAGCACTTTTATGGTTTCCTAAGAATGTCAGGCACAATAATAAGCAACTATTACACGACGCTTGGTTGCGGATAAGCAACGAATTTGATATCCCCGTTGATGAGTTAAAAATAATTATATTCGCATTGAATAGTTAAAAAGTTCTTTTTCGCCATGGTTTAATATTTTTTTTATGGTAAATGATTAAAAAATTACAATAACTAATAAAAAAAATAAACGCCGCAATTGTTTTTTCCATGACCATCGCGACGTGCATCCGAAGTTCAATTAATACAACGAGTGTGTACATGGCGTGCTCTCGTGTCGTCGCCTCTACAAGACGAGAGTGGACGAGAGGTTCGCGAGACAAATAGACGAGTTTGTACAGCCGGGGTTATGTTAAAGGCAAATGTTAATAATACCTATAGATAATTGCATGCAAAATGATTCCATTGTTGGTAAATAAATAAATTTTATCGTATCCCATCGCTACTCTGTAGATTACTATCATAATATTGCACGCCTCATAAGCGAAGCGTTGAGGTGTAGTGAGGTGGGACCTCTCTCTCTCGTCTTACGCAGAACAACTGATTTTTCAAAATTAAAATGTCTCTATTTATAATATATTGCAATTGTAAAATAATATATACACACACATATATCAAGAAAAAACACTATTTTTAAAACTCATGATATTATTGATGCCGTTTTAGATATATAAACTAGTTAAAAAACTGTTTAAAAACTTCTGTCTTGGACGTCCGTGTGTTGTACGTAATGTATGTTAACATGATACGACCGAAATACTTTACTAATCGAGTTTTTTTTTCTTTTACGATTTAGTATAACTACGAATAGAGCCCTATCAGTTTTCACGGTCTAATTCGATGTGGTTTAATTGTTATTAAATAAACAGAAAAATAGTGAATATTTACGCTCGATTCGACACTAAAACCAGCGCCTCCTTATTTCGTGAGAACTATTTCTATAGACCAATATAGAAGTACTTCTTAAAAATAGCGCTAGATGGCATATAAGACATGAGATGTACTTTTTGAAATTAGCGCTATCTATGTGATTTATTGAAAACTACTTAGTAAGACCAATACATTATTAGTTACTTATCAAATAATCAATTTTATTGTGAAAAATGAAGATTATAAGGCGTGCACTTTTGGATTTTCCAAAGTATTTCAGACCTCGTTCCAATTAATAAGGGTCTCAATAAGGTTTTAGGCGTCCACACAGTCCTAACAGATGTCATGTGTATTCACTTCCTCCTTACCCATATCACTACACAATCTGCTCATATTTTTTGTATCATAAGTATTATACCCTTAATTTTTTGCAAGCAGTCTTCCTAATTTGTGTATGGCAATCAGTTAGTTACGAACTTCATTTATACGAGTAATTATATACTCGTATAAATGAACGTCGTACTTAACTGAATGATTGTCTGTTCTAAGTGTTAAACATTGGATTGAAATTAAGTACGTAGATACTTAATAATGATGCCTGCGCCCATCTGCAGAAAACGGATTTTTAAAACACCTTCGCCTCCGAGTTCTCGAGCGTTTGTGTGTGCATATGTGGGTAGATGCGCTTATATCGCGGTATAAAATCGTATGCAGGACACTCTAAAGTTTAAGGGGTGAAGTTAGCTTTCAAAGTTAGTATGTAGATATCATAATATAAGAAAGTGCGCAGATTAAATAATTTAAATTTTGTGTTTTTTCAAATACAAGCCCCTTTAGGGGGAAGAGGGAAGGAGAACACAGACACAGAACAGGGACGGTGAGGGCCATTAGGGGGTACCGTACTGTTAGAATGGAAAAGGCCGGAGTCTTTTTAAAAAAGAATTATTTATTTCCACTAAAAACAATAAGATACAAAATTAGAGTAAATGGGGAAAATTCGGTAAGCGTCCCACTTTCTCGATTGTCTGACCCGAACTGAGGAGCCTAGCCTCTGAATACAATATGGTAAAGGAGCTTGTGCTGATTAGGCTGCTTAATAATCATTTCCCTATACATGACAGGGATGTAACAACCCCCCCGACAAGATGAAACTTATATTTTTATAAGTTTCAGGGTGCTATACGAAGCCTTGGGACTGGAATTTCTTCAATTTCATGAGATTCATCTGGTAAACTATTAGGTTTAAATTTCTTTTTATAAATAGGACATTTACCGAATCTTTTATAAAACATATAAAATATAAAAATTAAACAATAAGTAATAATAGGATAATGAGATTCATATTCTAATAAAGGACGAGGTTCATTAATGATTTTATTTATATCTGACAATACATGATTATTTGAAATGGATACAAGTTTTCCTAAATTCATATCGTATAATTTTAAAGGCTCTAATTTTGATTTAATGGATATAAACTTATTTTTATCAAAACAAGGATCACTAATAAGATTAAAATCTGAAATTACAGGCGTAGCCGTTATATTATAACTATGTTTTGATACAAATTCTCTATTTCTACAATAAGCTTTAGAATTGGGTTTTAGATGAATAATACCAGTTCCTAATAGTTTATATTCTGAAATCTGAGAGTCACACTCAAGGGTAAGTTTAGTTGGCTCTGACTGTACAAATAGCCATTTATTACTTTTTAATTCTTGCCAGGTCTCAATACGCCCATGGATTAACCTAGTCTCACATTGGCGTGGTAATTTATTAATAATTTTACATAGCATCTCAGTTTCACAAGTGGGCACATTCTGAATTGAGTGTGTTTCAACGCTATTACATATTATGACCTGGTTAATTATCTTAGAGCATTTACTTATATCGTTAAGACATACATACATTAACTTATCTCTACTTATAGCTATATGCTTACAATGGGGTATAATCATAGCATATGAATTAGGCTGTTCCTTATTGTGTGGAATCGGTACAGGTATAGACTTATATACTAAATATTCTGACTTATGTACTAAAGGAATTTTAATAATAAACACAATTTTATCATTTATAAAATAACAAGACAGTTGGGCTATGTCTATGCTATGTTGGGTATGTATGTTTTCATCCATTGTTACAATTAATTGTTTAAACACTGAACCAATGCCAGCAAACCACGCAGATCTCTTATCTTTATCGGGAATAAGATGTGAAATGGCACTATAATCTCTTAAAATGCTATCAAGACGAGATGCTAAAGGCTGTAGGAAGTTATGACGTTTAGAAACACTTAATTAATTTTGATTGCAAAGAGATCTAGCATTACTTAAGACCGCTTTTATATTATTGAGGCTGTATATATGCAATATCAATAGGTTTGTACCTACCACCACGTCCTTGTGACGTGAAGGTAATTATTAGAAATTCTTAGAGTTCCTGCGGGATCGAAATAAATGCCTGTACTTTCTTTCACAGGCTCTACGACATCGGTTGTAGCAACGGAGACACATGTTGCTGCGATTCTGGAATATATAATATAGTATTCTAAGTATTTTAACTAATTCTAATAAATAATAATAAGGATCATATGATATTTACATCTTGAAGGGATTTAAGCTTAGGCTAGTTTTATTTTATTGTAATGATATTTAATATGTCTTCTATTTATTAATAGGGTAAGTGTGTTATTGCCATTTATCCGTATAACTTTATAAGGCCCTTTCCAAGTAGGTGATAAGGCCTTGCGGAGTCGCAAGTGATTTTTGACGTAAACCATATCACCTGCCTTGTATTTAACTTATCTATTATGCCTATCATAATACATTTTTGATAATGTCTTGGATTTGATAATGTTCTCTATTGCTTTTTCTCGGGAAAATCTTAAACGTTGTTGCAAGATTCTGGCATAATTATTGTAAGTTGATTCTAGTGAGGAATCGTAAATAGATGAAGGTATGATTGCTTTGTGGCCGAATACCAACTCATAGGGAGTAAAATTTGTTGTGGAGTGAACAGTTGTATTATAGGTAAGCATAGTTGTGAAAACATAACGAGGCCAATTAGTTTGGTTTTCATCAACAAACGACTTCAGGTACTCTTTCAGAGTCGAGTGACTTCTCTCAAGGGCCCCTTGTGTCTGCGGATGATACGGAGTTGACCAAAGCTGTTTGATTTTTCTTAATATATTATTAGTATTCTTATACTGCATGTTTATTTAAATAATTCGGCTGTGAAATTTGTACCTTGATCTGTTATTATAGTTCTTGGAATGCCGAATTGAGCTATAAAATGGATTAGACATTCTGATGTTTCTTCTGCTGTAGCATTTGGAATTGGGTAAGCCGCTGAGTATTTTGTGAGGTCATCTTGCAATGTTAATATAAATTTTAATTTCCTGTTTCCGACTTCAGGGAGTGGACCTACGATGTCTAGAGCGACTCGCTCAAATGGTTGAGTTGACGTCGAGGTGATCTGCATCGGTGCTCGGTTGGTCTGGCGTAAAGCTTTATTTGCCTGACAGGAAGCACAATTTCGAACATAGTTTTCTATGTCTCCTCGCATGTTACGTCAATAGTATTTTTCTTGTATCTTTTTTAACATCCTATTAGCACCTAGGTGACCTGCTATCAGGATATCATGATTCTCTTTTAATATTTTCATAACCTCACTCATAGAGGGGTACATTATAATATTTTTATAAATATGAACACTTATATTAGTACTATGGAATAAATACGTTATTATATTGTAAATCTTAATAAAAGCATGACTATCAAATGGATTGCTGAAATCTGAAATACTAAACTCTGATATATCTGTATTAACGAAGTAATTCTTCAGGTTTTTCAGACTCTTGAAGACATCTTCATAGGTGGTTTTATCATAGTGGTAGACATTAACAAATAAGAAGTAGTACTTAATATTATCTTTTTCAAATGTGAGAAACGTATGCAAGCTTCTTTCTTGTGCAAGAAATTCTGTGGAATCGGACATATTAGCTATTATTTCAGGAACGTAACGGTTTGACTCATCTAGATCAATCGAGGTAGGTATCACGATATGTTTTAATT
Organism: Leucoma salicis; assembly: GCA_948253155.1. Lineage (NCBI taxonomy): Eukaryota > Metazoa > Arthropoda > Insecta > Lepidoptera > Erebidae > Leucoma > Leucoma salicis. The sequence goes on from OX411819.1 coordinate 5,972,050, forward strand.
TTGTCTTTAAGAGATTTTCATTGTATTCATGTATTCTAGTGTCAAGTGTGATTGATTTATTGTTTACTGTTTTCAGGCATTTGGAGTAAGAGTCTTCATCATTGTCGACTTCGACAGATGGCGGAGTAGGTATATTAAAATCTTCAGGTAAGTCCAGGTCTTCAGGGAGGATCAAATCATCTGGTAATTCTAATTGAGGTATGTCAATATTTTCAGGGTTTGACTGCCGTGTGTGCTGAGGAGGATGCGTTTCATCGGTAAGTATTTCGTTAGGATTAACAGCAGCATTTTCAGGAGCAGTTGCAGAACGACTTGCAGGTAACGCATTTTCTGGATCATTTTCAGGTTCGCCCTATAACGGGTTTACAGGATACCGCGAAAGGGCATCTGCATTGGTATTATTTTTTCCTTTTCTGTACTGGATTTCGTAGTCATATTCTTCTAGCTTAAGACGCCAACGAATTAATCAGGATCCAGGATCTTTACAATTGAAAAGCCAGTTAAGGGGCTTATGGTCTGTAAGAATAATAAATCGACGGCCGAAAATATAAGGGCGGAATGTTTTAGTTCCAAAAACGATAGCCAGGCATTCCTTTTTTGTGACGCTGTAGTTGCATTCTGATTTATTAAAGGTTCTGGATGCGAAAGCCATTGGCTCATCCTTCCCAATAACACCTTGTAATAATATGGCTGAAATAGCGTAGTTTGAAGCATCGCAAGTTAAAATAAAAGGTTTTGTAAAGTCAGGATAGGTGAGAACTGGTGCGGTTACTAGTTTGTCTTTGAGTTGCTCAAATGATAGCTGCTGGGTATTTGTCCAGTTAAAAGGAACATCTTTCTTAAGGACAGCGGTAAGTGCCTTTGCGTATTTAGATAACTCGGGAATGAATCTTCGGTAATATAATGCTAAATATAGGAATGATTTTATGTCCTTCGCACACTTCGGTACCGGGAACTGTACAACGGCTTTTATTTTGTCTGGATTCGGCTTGACACCTTCACTGCTTATGACGTGGCCCAAATATGCGACTTCTTTCCTTAAAAACTCACATTTGTCCGGCTGGAGCTTAAGTTGGAATTTTAAATACGAGATGGAGTTTTTCTATGTGTGATGATAGATCGTGGGAGTACACAACAACGTCATCCAAATAAACAAAGCAATGTACGCCCTGTAGCCCAGATAGAACTATATTCATTGTTCGTTGGAAGGTAGCCGGTGCATTTTTTAAGCCAAAAAGCATGCGATTAAATTGAAAATGCCTTTGGGGAACACTAAATGCTGTTTTTGGTGCATCTTCCAGTTTCATTTGAATCTGGTCTAACTGATCTAAAATTTCATTAATTTGAGGAATTGGGTAATTTTCACCTATGGTTATGTCATTTAACTTTCTGTAGTCTATAACTATTCTCCACTTTTTCTTACCAGTGGAGTCATCCTTTTTAGGTACTATCCAGATGGGAGATGACCATGGAGATCTTGAAGGAGTGATGATTTTCTGGTCTAACATTTTATTTGTTTGTGATCTGACTTCTTCTTTGTGTATTTCAGGAAATCGATATGACTTTATGTTGATCGGAGCAGAAGAGTTTGTTCTTATTTCGTGTTGAGTTACATCTGTGCATGTTAGTTGATCGCCCGGTAAATGGATCATATCAGAATATTGATGACAAATTTCGTTAAGGTATTGCAATTCTTCTTTATTTAAATGATATGTCCGTAGGAGGTTGGATAATGAGCCCGTTCAAGACTGTTATAAGAGTTATTGTGTTGTATGATGTTCTCTTGAGTGACATCAATGGGACTTAAGGTAAGCATTAAATTAGCATTCAAATAAACTGGCTCATCGGATACGTTTAGAATAGTTAAGTTTATTCTGTTGTTGTCTTTAACTTTGACGAGACAGTTTGATACAAGAAGAGAATCGGAGATGTGTTGATTTAAAATGAGTCCTTCTTTCAATTCTGTATTTCTTACTGAGCACTCTATTATAGTTTCAGTGCGAGGTTGAAGTATATAGGATGGCTCGTTGAAGCACAGTTTAACATTATAATTATTTATTTCTAGGAAACCGGAATGATAATTAATTTTACACTAGTGTTGCATAAACAAGTCGTTACCTACTATACCATCATAAGGTAATTGCATATCATCGAATACATGGAAGGTATGTGTTACTTCTAGTTGATTATTGAACCGTAATTGTAATTCTAAACAGCCTATACTCTTTAAAGTATCCTTTTTAGCATCTATACTTTTTACTTTAATTGTTTTAACTTTCAACTGTAGTGAGGAATTATTTATGCATTTCTTTTTCAGGACACAAATCGACGCTCCGGAGTCTATCAGGAAAGTAAGTGGATCTTGATTCACAGAGGTATGTATTTTAACGTAAGGTAAGTATCTTTTTTGAGTAATTATTTATATATGTCATTTTCTGTATCAGATTTACAGCGAGTTTGATGATCTTGACCTTCCATATTGGGCTGGTTACCCTGCGGCGTGGTCTTGCAGTTCATAAGGTTCAGGTATTCCATATGGGGCTGGTTACCCTGCGGCGTGGTCTTACTATTATTAAGGTTCAGACCTTCCATATGGGGCTGGTTACCCTGCGGCGTGGTCCTACTATTATTGGGGTTCAGACCTTCCTTGTGGGACTGGTTACCCTGCGGCGTGGTCCTACGATTAATAAGGTTCAGACCTTCCTTATGGGGCTGGTTACCCTGCGGCGTGGTCGTACGATTTATGAGGTTAAGACCTTCCTTGTGGGGCTGGTTACCCTGTGGCGTGGTTCTACGATTTATGAGGTTCAGACCTTCCATGTTGGCTGGTTACCCTGCGGTGTGGTCCTACGATTTATGCGTGGTCCTACGATTAGTAAGGTTCAGACCTTCCTTGTGGGGCTGGTTACCCTGTGGCGTTGTCCTACTTTTGATGGAGCTAAGGCCTTCCTTGGCTGTTTACCCTGCGGCTTGGCCTTAATGGTAGTTAAAACGATATCGTCTTGAGCGGGAGAAACCTGCCCCGTGCGATACCTATACGGGACAGCTAATAGTTTAAATCATTATTATTATTGTTATCAGTTTCGTCCCTGCCTTCGTCTTCACAATTATTAGTGAGGTTCACACGAGGATTATACTTAAAATTAGACGTAGATGGTTGCATCGGAGTAAAAGGTTGAGGTCCATGTGAGAATCTTTTATTATTATATTCGCGAAGCCTACAATTTTTGAGAGTATGTCCTGGTTTTTTACAATATCTACAGAATGGAGGATTCCTATATGGAGTACTGGGTTGATGATTAAAATAGTTGTTATTATTGTTAAAGGACGGTTTATGCTGGAATCTATTATAATTGGGTTCGGTTCTTCTATGAAATGGTTCAACGGGTTTCGATTTAATTATATTATTGCGTAAGGAAAACTGTTGAATTTTCTCTTCTGATATAGCTGCATTTATAGCTTCATTTAAAGTTTTGTAGTCTCTACATTTGACAATATTAGCTATCCTAGGATGTAAGCCTAATGTGAATGTATGGAGGGCGAGGTCCTCCATAGCCGCTAACCGGCCGGTAAGTTCGCTCTTCTTGAAGTTAGATACTGTGACCTCGGTAAGGAGTTTTTGTAAACAAGTCTCCACTCGTAATGAAAATTCGCTAACTGTTTCTTAGTTTCCTTGCCAACAGTCTTGTTAGTCGGTGAGCAAGTGTGCGTAGTGTTTCCGATCACCAACTTGATTTTTCAAAAATTCTTTTTATGATGGCCATGACTCAAAATCTTTAATTGAGCATGCGCTCTCTGCCTTACCCTCTAATTGACTTAGGATATATTTAAATACGACGTCCTCCTGCTGGGATGACGCTAAGGATATGGCACTGTCACAATTCCTAAGAAAAGCTGTTAATTTCGATCTATCGCCGTCAAAAGGTTTAATAAATTTTAAAACTACATTTAATGAGATTTCTTCGTCAACTCTTAATTCCCTAACGTCCTTTTTACCTTCAGATTTTGCCATTTTACTAGTTTAATATGAATAAAATTAATTCAAAGGGCAAACCACGGGATATGGCTTGTATAGTTCGGAATTAAGTTGCTAAGACATACTGAGAAATGCGTGGGCGGCGCTGCAGTGCGCAATGTTTAGTCTTGGTACAACTGATAAGAACGACTGAGATTAAAGTTTATGCCTCTTATTAAATTATTATAAATGAAATGTTATAATTAAGTATACTATTAAAATTTAGATATTAAAGTCACTACACGATATACACTTGATAGAATAGTACACAGGATTAACGCACAACGCTGAATGATTTCACTGGATAGAATATTTATAGCACTTACAGGATTAGTTTGCAGGAATAGCTCATCGCGTTCACTGGATCGTCTGGACAACTTCTACCGGTGATGGTCACCGTCAGGTCAGGCGCTGGATACAGGGCAGGTTGGGTGCGATTGGTGACACCCAACTTTTCGGTAACACTTATTACGCAATGGACCCAAGGCGGTAACACACTCCCAGACACACACTGGATATATAAATGCGACTTGGATTAACACGAATATTTTGATTTTGGATGGAATGAGTTCGGGTCCTTGGATTTAATTTTTTATCACACTTTTATACACTTTGGCCTTGTACTATAAATAACGATATGCACTGGGGATATATCCAATCCCACCGCTGCCACCAAATGTTAGAATGGAAAAGGCCGGAGTCTTTTTAAAAAAGAATTATTTATTTCCACTAAAAACAATAAGATACAAAATTAGAGTAAATGGGGAAAATTCGGTAAGCGTCCCACTTTCTCGATTGTCTGACCCGAACTGAGGAGCCTAGCCTCTGAATACAATATGGTAAAGGAGCTTGTGCTGATTAGGCTGCTTAATAATCATTTCCCTATACATGCCAGGGATGTAACAGTTCGGTGTCCTGGGCTGCAGCCACGCTGCTGGCAGGCGACCCGCCTTGGCCTCTCCAGGCCGAGGCACTGGCGGAGGTCTACTGGCTTCGTGCTGCGGTGCGGGCCAGGGGCGAGGAATTCTCTGAGAGGAGTCTGGGCAGAGCACGATAGGCGGCCCGAAGGATTTTGATCCGGCGGTGGAGGGAAGAGCTGGAGTCTCCCGGAGCAGGACGGGAGACTTTAGAGGCGGTTGCGCCACACCTCCACCGCTGGTTAAATCGAAGGCACGGCAACCTCAGTTTTCGGTTGACGCAGGTGCTTACCGGACACGGGTGTTTCGGTAAGTACCTGCATCGTATTTGCAGGGAAGAAGCCCCCGGATGCCACGAGTGTGGCGCAGAAGTTGATGACGTGCGCCACACTTTGGAGGCCTGGCCTCGCCTGGGGGCTCCAGCACCACGCCCTGTCGGAGGCAATTGGAGGAGACCTGTCGCTGCCGGCCGTAGTAAGCCAAATGCTCGGGGGCGTCAGGTTCTGGTCGGCCGTTGCCTCCTTTTATGAGGTAGTGATTGCACGGAAGGAGGCCGCGGAGCGGGAACGCGAGGCGTTGGCCCACGCTGACTCGCTACGCCGGCGGCGGCCAGGGGGAAGGAGGCGTCGCTACGCTCACCTCCTTCCACCGCATTGATGACGACAGGGCGTGGCCAGTAGGCCATCCGCCTGGGGCGTCAGAGTAGAATGTTGAAATACAGAAGAACAGATTTTGATGCAATTTTTTATTTGATAGCTCTTGATTAGACTTAAAAACTGATATAGATTTTATCTCGTTACTATATCGGGAATCTGAGGTATAGTCTAAAAAGGCTAGTATATCTCTAAATCTATTTCTGAAATACACATAGACGAAGGACTAATATACATTATATATTTTAATGTATATTTTCTTGAGCATATTATCGTCGTCCCGCATTAGTCTATATCACGCTGGTTTAATGAAAATACAAATCTAGGTCAGGTATTGTGCATAGTAAAGACTCTTTTGCAGAGTAAAGACGGTGAGAAGAATAATGGTGCGGTTAAGTCTTTACTCTGCAAAAGAGTTTCTTATTATTAAACGTTGATGAAAGTAAAGCGATACGAGCCTTAAGTGGAGGTCCATAAAAAATAATGACCTCCCAAATGACGTAAGATATTTAACGCAGAATATCATGTTCCTAGTCTCATCCAAAACTTTTATGGGATCGGCTTCCAATCTGTTCCCTTTTACCTGATTTACCAGTATTTACAAAGAACACCTACCTATCTGACTACAACAATTAACAACTGAGCTTAACACACTTCGATCAACAATGCATAGACATCGCGTCGGCCCAAAACATCCATCTCGGTAAATAAGAGCGCACTTGAGAAGTGATTTCTTATTTTGTTTAGTTCATAAAGTTCTTTATTTGATGCTATTTAAGCTTGATTTTACAGTAAATGTTATTTGTCTTTTCACTTTTAAGTAGCAGTAATAAATTATTGCTTTACTGGTTTTTTTGTGACGAATGATCGTAAGTGTAAGATAATATTTTAAAGATTTGTGACTTTATTACTAAGTGCCATGATTGTAATTAGGTTGAACTTAAAACTGTTTTAAAACCTTTGTCTCAGTTCGTTAGTAAACAGATGTAGCTGTATAAGTATATATCGTCACACGGACAGTTTTTAGCTTGATTTTGTTCGTGATACTGTATTTTGTATATTGATGATCGAAGTTAAAACAAGATCAGTGGGCCTATAAAAGTTGCTTTCTATGATCGCTAAAGCTATAGAAAACTATTAAAATGTATGGGAATTTGACGACTGAGAGACAGATGCAGTTGAACTTTCAGCCCTCTGAAAACGAAACGACTGCCAGGATGTCATTTGACAGCCGGGGCCGCCTCATTACATTAAGATAAAGCAAAATGGCCGTGAACTGGTCCTAATTTTAAAATATTATATATTATAAAGCTAATTTTAAAATATTATATATTAAATAACTATTATAAAGCTGTAACAGAGCTGTGTCTGTACATTTAAGATATTTGATAAAAAATGTCTGTATTAGGATATTAGAGGCGGGTTTGACCACAAAACAATTTTTTTTTTAGATTTTTTGTATGTTTGTCTGTTTATTTGTTCGCGCATCATGTAAAACTACTGAACGGATTTTGATGCAACTTTTTCTATTTGATAGATCTCGATCGGGAACCTGAGATATAACCTAAAAGCTAGCTTTTGGCTGCGGCCTAGCCGCTGGCTAATAAAAAAATAATATAAATGTTGATGATATACGAAGATGTGAGCGCGTGCCTAGCTATAAGTATGTAGTACCGTTCCTTGCTAATCGACATCGTTTATAGATTTATAGCTATGTAAGTAGATAGGATGCGCCTAAAACTATTTAAATGGCAGGTACATAAGCACATCTGAAGCTGTCTGGCGCTTATTTGAATTTCCCATTCACGACCGGCATCCTACTGTAGTGCATTTGGCCGTTCATCTAGAGAACGGTCAAAGGGTGTATTTTACAACAGGGACAGCTCATCAAGTTGTCCAAAACCCACGCAATACCACATTACTGGCATTTTTTGCTCTCTGTAATGAAGATGAATTCGCGAAAACTCTTCTGTATCATGAAGTCCCGCAATATATATGGGCAAATAATAAATTCACTAGGAGGCGTGGTGAAGATGTAGTTGGACATCCGGAGATAAAAAAAGATGCCGCTTTAGGTAGAGTCTACGGGATACATCCATCACAATCAGAGTGTTTTTATCTTAGGATTCTACTGCACCACGTACGCGGTCCGACCTTATTTGCATACCTTAAAACTGTAAACGGTATTGTCAAAGAGACGTATCAAGCAGCTTGCCGTGACCGAGGTTTACTTGAAAACGATGACCATTGGGGTAGCACTTTAAGCGAAGCTTCGTTATCACATTGTCCAAAAAAACTAAGGGAGTTGTTCGTAGTCATACTTTTATTTTGTCAACCATCGGAACCATTGAAGTTATGGAATACTTTCAAAGATCAGTTCTGTGAAGATATTAGACATCGTATCAGACAAAAAAATCAGGATAACACTTTACCCTTCACTGAAGTCATTTATAATGAAGGATTAATTGAAAATAGAAAAAAAACTACTAGAATTAAACGACAAAAAGTGATTTTGGATTACCTTCTCCCGTTCGTACCCAGAATAATACTATTGACACAATGGGCCAAAATTAGTACCAGATCAAAGACATGCTTATGAGACTATTGTGGATAGCGTGAACAATAACATGGGGAGATTATTTTTTTTTTGGACGCACCAGGAGGCACCGGAAAGACTTTTCTCGCAAATTTGATACTTGCTAAGATACGGCAATCAGGGAAGATAGCGATTGCAGTTGCTTCGTCAGGAATTGCTGCAACTCTCTTGAACGAAGGAAAAACTGCTCACTCTACGTTTAAACTCCCGCTATCCGTATCTTTAGATCAACGGTCTACGTGCTCTATTCGGAAAAATGGGCCTCTTGGTAAGTTACTGCAAGACGCGTCGTTGGTAATATGGGATGAATGCACCATGAGTCATAGAGCTCATGTGGAGGCCGTAGACCGTACTTTAAAAGACCTCCGAAGCTCTGCTAATGTCATGGGTGGTATCACTTTTGTATTTGCTGGAGATTTCCGACAAACGCTTCCAGTCGTCAACAGAGGTACGCGAGCAGATATTATGAAGGCATGTTTAAAATCGTCTCAACTTTGGACATCTGTTCAACATTTGAATTTGCGCACCAATATGAGAGCTCATCTACATGGAAATACGCATAGCAATTTTCCACAATAGCTGCTGAATCTTGGAGAAGGAATTTTTCCATCTTTAAATTTGGTCACCGATTATGCAGTTACTTTGGATGAGTCTCTAGGCCAAATAGTCCATAATTTAGGTAGTCTGATAGATGCTATATATCATGACATCGAAAACATACATCAAAATGATTTTCGTTGGCTGTGTTGTAGAGCAATAGTTTCTCCCAGGAATGAAACAGTCAACGAAATAAACAATTTAATTATGCAGAAAGTACCGGGTGCAGTAAAGTGCTATAAATCCATAGACACCGTCACTAGCATCGAGGACGCAGTGCACTACCCCCAGGAATTTTTAAATTCTCTGAACCCCGCTGGGCTACTACCTCATGAACAGTCGTTAAAAGTTGGCACGCCGATAATGCTTCTCAGAAATTTAAGCCCCCCCAACATGTGTAATGGCACGAGACTTCTTATAAAGGAGCTAAAAGATAAAATAATAGTAGCGAAGATTATCACCGGCCCTGCAGCTGGTAAATTAGCTCATATACCAAGAATACCCATGATTCCTACTGATTTGCCTATACTCTTCAAAAGGCTCTAATTTCCAGTAAAAATTTCTTTCGCACTAACGATAAACAAATCCCAGGGCCAAACATTCAAATTAGTAGGAATTGATTTACGAAAAGAATGTTTTACGCATGGGCAACTTTACGTTGCCCTATCACGGGTCGGGGCTCCCGACCATCAGTATATTTTGTTACCTGAAAATAATTTAACGTCAAATGTTGTTTATAGAGAAGCTCTATAATAATTGCTTTAGTTATCAATCCTAAAACAACGGGTTTCACTCCGGGACTGCCGGCAGAAGTGAAAACTTAGTATTAATTACATTTAAATATTTTCATCATTAACAACTTTAACATCCTCATAAAGACAATCTATGCAGCCTGCGGATAATGACTGCGTCGTCGATGTTAGTGTCGGTGTCTGTGAATTGACCTGCGAATCATTTTGCTGACCGTGTCTTTCCTGGGAAGGCTTTTTGCAGCGGTAACCGACATCCACGCGGGCGGAGCCGCGGGCGATCGCTATGTTAGCTAAAGATGGGCTAACAAAAAATATTGTTCACGCTATAGCATTGAGACTGATATTGTTTGTTAGTTGTCGTAATTAATTAGTGATATGTAATTTTAAGAAATAACCTACAATAACTTAAAAATAACATTATTATGTTTGGCGTTTAATATTTTTATATTCTCACATCGTTCACAGCGCTTCATGCCTATTTCACGCATATACCACATCCTTACACACTTACAATGAGTCCTTTATTTCTGTCTACACTAGAAATAATAATTTATGTGGCAAAACAACGTTTGCCGGGTCAGCTAGTCCTAAATATAGTGAATAGATTAAGCTGGATGGTAAAGTGGAGTCGGATATTTTGTTACCCGTGAGTTCGAGTGAATTAATAGCGTTGGATAACTTGGGAACTTCGAAAGCGGTTTGGAACAAGTTGAAGTCTTTGCATGCATCTAGTGGGCTTGCGCGAAAAGCGTCATTATTGAAAAGGCTTGTGTTAACTCGTATGCAGGAAGAAGATGACCTGCGTAAACACATCGCAGATTTTTTTGATGCCGTCAAGAATCTCAAAGAAATCGGGTTAGTAGTTATTGACGAACTACTTGCCGTATTATTATTGTACAGTTTGCCAGAATCTTTCTCAATGTTTCGAACGGCGATTAAATGTCGCGACAATCTACCCTCTACTGAGGTATTGAAGGTCAAGATTTTAGAAGATTACGAAGGCCGTAAATCAAAGGAAGGAGGTGACTCGCAAGGTGCGATGTTTGTGAAGAAAAATCAAGCCCACAAGAAGGAGTACACATTTAAGAAAAATAAGACTCAGGCATATTATATAAAATGTTATCGCTGTGGACGGCAGGGGCATATTGCAAAAGACTAAGAGCAAATTTGAAAAGAAGAATGTTTCGGAAGAGAAATAGGCTAGTAGCTATTCGGCTATGCTAAGTATTACAGAAGATGTGATGCTGAGCAACTTGACGGAGGTCCAGTGTGGTGTATTGATAATGGATGCACAGGGCACATGTGTAATGAGAAGAAAATGATAAAACAATTTACCGACTTAGAAAACGAGCAAAATTTTGCTAATAGAGAGAGCACACATATCACTGGAGCTGGTCAAATAAGCATTTCAGTAGATACAGGTAGCGAAGAGCGCCGAATTGACTTAGAGAAGGTCTATTATGTGTTGGATTTACGTTCTAATCTATTATTAGTTGCGAAAATCACAGATCATGGTTTTGAGGTTCATTTTAAGAAGAACGGAGCGATCGTAATTGATGATAAAAATAAAATACACATGCGTGTTGATTGAGTTGGCAACCTTTATCATGTTCGTTTGTGTGAGAACAGCGTAAAATCCGCTGAGATACCAAAAAAGAATATAGATGTGTGGCACGAGAGATTAAGCCATTTAAATGAACCAGATTTGAAGGCTATGATGACAAATGATTTAGTTTATGATATGAAGTTTAATGATAATGAAAAATTGTCGGAGTGTGAGATATGTATCCGAGAGAAACAAAAATGCAAACCATTTCCTAAAGGAGCAGATGACCGTACTACAGATATACTAGAGATTATTTATTCGGATGTGTGCGTCCCATGAGAGTAGAATCATTTGGAGGTAAAAGATACTTCGTGACTTTCATCGATGATAAATCAAGGTGGTGTCAAGTGTATTTCATCAAAAACAAAAGCGACGTATTTGAAATTTTTAAAGAATATAAGGCTGAAGTGGAAAATTTTACGGGTAAGAAAATTAAGAACCTACAGTCTGATAATGGATGAGAATATATGAACAATGAACCTGCGAAGAGAGGTAAAAGAAGAACTAGACCAGTACGTGCTTGTTGCAAAAAATATATGGAATATAGACAAGCATTACCTGACATAAATTCAGAAAGTGAACAGGATAAGAATGAAAAGTCAGACGAAAGTGATGAGGAGTATGTTGCGGGCGTTGCGACTATTGAGCCAATGACATGGCAAGAAGTAGAAAAATCAGATGATGTTCAGGCTTGGAGATCTGCTATTGAGGACGAATTTTTAGCACAAATAAATAATGGCACCTGGGAAATAGTGCCAAGGCCTCAAAACCGAAAAGTGATTGGGACCAGATTTGTCTTGACTACAAAAATTACTGGCAAGGTAGAATATAAGAAAGCAAGATTAGTCACAAAAGGATGCTCACAACGCCCAAGGGAGGATTTTTAGGAAACTTATTCACCTGTGGTTAGATCCTCATCAAGAAGTGTTTATGGAAGTACCAGAGCAGTTGAAAGAAGTTTTAGAGAAAATAATAGCAAACCAAAAGATTGGGTCAAAGAAAGAGAAAATAAAAGATAAGAAGATTATAGAAACTGTTAAAAGGCGGTATAAAGGTTTGAGTGATTGTGAAAGTGTGTGTTGTTTTTTAAGAAGGTATTTTTGTATGGTTTGCGTCAGTCTGGATTGCAGTGGCATAAGGAGTTAGTAAGAAAGTTAAATAATATCAGTTTTTACTCTTTGCCTCAAGATTCTTGTATTTTTATTTCATAGAAAAATGAGAGTATAATGTTAATTGCTATATATGCCGATGATATTATTTTGGCTGGAAATAATACAAAATGGCTAAAACAGGTGAAACGGCAGTTGTCAGATTCATTCGAGATGAAAGATATGGGTGAAATAAGTCATTGTTTAGGTATTTAATTTTCTCGTGATGATGAAAGTAGGGTGTAAATTAATCAAGGTATGTATGTTGAGAAAATATTAGATCGATTCAGTATGAGTGACTGTAAGCCTGCAATGACGCCTATGGACGCAAATCTGAAGTTAAATAAACCTGAATATGTAGATAACGAAGTGATGGGTCAGTACCCTTATCAGAGTTTAATAGGTGCATTAATGTTTTTAGCAGTGTCAACTAGGCCCGATATTGCTTATGCCGTTAACTTTTTAAGCCAGTTTAATACTAACTACAATGTCGAGCACTGGAAGGCTGCAAAACGAGTGTTACAATATATAAAAGGCACGATCTATTATAGTTTAGTATACGAAAGTACAGGTTTGCCGTTATTTGGTGTGGTCGACGCAGACTGGGGTACGAACGTGATACATAGGAAGTCGTATTCCAGGTACGCGTACATTTTAGCTGGCGCTCCGATCAGTTGGGAGCACTATCGCACTGTCGAGCACCGAAACCGAATGCATGGCACTATCTGAAGCTACTAAGGAGGCTGTGTATTTGCGTGACGTTTTGAATAATGTAGGTATGATATGTGATTGTGTTACGTTATTCAACGATAGCCAGGGCGCGATTAAGTAAGCTCAGAATAAAAGTTTTCACTCGCGTACTAAGCATATCGACGTTAGGCACCATTTTATTCGAGATATGTGCGAGCAAAATGTTATTAATCTAAAATACTTATGTACAGAAAGAATGCCCGCAGATGTTTTGACTAAAGGTTTGTGTGCATCAAAACATTTTGAGTGTGTGCGTAACTTGGGCATTATGAATGGGAATGAATGAAATATGTCGTAATGTGTAAGTGTTTAGATAGCTCACTACTTCGAGGGGAGGTGTTGATGATATACGAAGATGTGAGCGCGTGCCTAGTTATAAGTATGTAGTACCGTTCTTTGCTAATCGACATCGTTTATAGATCTATAGCTATGTAAGTACCCTGCCAACAATAAATAATAAAATGCTTTGTGTTTAGAAACGCCTATATAGGCGTGTCTAAACACAAAGCATTTTTTTTAGATTTTTTGTGTGTTTGTCTGTTTATCTATTTGTTTGTTCGCGCATCATGCCAAAACAACTGAACGGATTTTGATGTAATTTTTGTTTGATAGCCCTTGATTAGACTTAACAACTGGTATACATTTTATCTCGCTACTATATCGGGAACCTGAGACATAACCCAAAAACTAGCTTTTAGCTGCGGCGAAGCCGCGGGCAAAGGCTAGTCTTATTATATTGTTTGTTTTTCTTCTACAATATTGTATATTCTTGGTGAGCACCTACTTTAGTTAAGTACTTATATAAATTTAAACATTGTAAGATTTGAGATTTAAAAAAGTGGCTCATAAGTTTCTTGCCGGGTTCATCTCATGAAAAGCCTTACTACGGAATCCGGCAGTTTGTGGTTATTGCAATCGAGACATGGTGGATGCACTTGCATCAAGCGCTTATGTTAGTTATGTAACTTTGACAATTTTAAGTGCTATATAAAATAAATATATTTTTGAATTTGAATTTGAAGCACGATATTAAACATAGATGATTAAACAAAAAGGCCAATATTTGAATGTTATTTGATAAACAAACTCACCCAAATAAGTCAAAGGTTATATTCATATTTTATAGCTGACCGCCACTAAAATTAACGAGATAGTTTACGTTTTCGAATTTACGATAGTCTCCCAAAGTTTTGTCCTAAAACAGCAAGAGTTAAACAACACAATTTAAATGTTATTAGAACGAAATAAAGCAATAACATTGATTTTAGCAATAAATTGTAATAACAAAATAGGTAGGTAACTAAATCCTACATATTTTAGAAAACAATAGACTGGTTTAAAGTTTTAAATATATAATTAGTTAAGTTTTTGTGTAAAATAACAATGATTGCAGTTGAAGATGTCAGATGCAGTTGAACTTTATTGACGTGCGCCGCTTAAACTAGTCGGTACTATAATAAGCTGTAACAGAGCTGTGTCTGTACATTTAAGATATTTGTCAAGAAATGACTTTACCTATTAGGCTATTTATAGCTGGTATTTTGGTACACCTGCCCAGATATGTAAGCTCCACGTGAGGGCGGACTTGTGCCTTATATAGCTCCCTCGGTGTGCAATAGATTCATGGAGCGACTGGCTAACCTAACGAACCCACAATGAGGACATTTAGGCTTTTGAATAAGTTAGGCGTTAGATTTTAGTACACTATTCTATAACTATTAATGATTACCAGGACGTAATATAAACTACGAATAGGGCACGCGTTGGGGCACACATAATTCTATTATTAAAACCGTGTACAGCCCTTTTATGTAGATATTTACGTATTAACTCGTTAACTATTATTAGTCCAATCCCATTATTCCCCCCATACTAATGTCCAAATTAAGATATCGGTGAAGATTTATCTAATGTTCGTGGGTGTAATACCCACGAACTAAACTGCAGGTTCCTTGAACTTGGCTGCCCGGCGACCTAAGTACCTATATATAGAGTGTATAGTGTTACAAGGTAACATAAACCTGTGTGTTGATTACTCAAAGCTGACGTATAGGATTA
The DNA here is from genome assembly GCA_948253155.1 of Leucoma salicis. Taxonomy (NCBI): domain Eukaryota; kingdom Metazoa; phylum Arthropoda; class Insecta; order Lepidoptera; family Erebidae; genus Leucoma; species Leucoma salicis. Next base: position 5,987,142 of record OX411819.1, read on the forward strand.
TAACTGAGTATTTGCTCAGAAATATATTATATTAATTCTTTCATATTCTGTCTGTTATAACAGTGTAACTTTTACATGTTGATATTTGATTAATTGCACTGCACTGTCACTAACTCTGACGTGGTATGCGATGAATCCGATTCCACGATCACTTTTTTATTCTCTTCTCATTGTCAACTAGGGTCTCCGGCCGTCCACGGGGCCTGTTCTGTAGGTCAAAATTTACAGAACGAAAACGTTGAAGCCAAAAACTTACCGTGTTTTCTTTTACGGTAGCTTCCCCATGCACATAATTAATCCTTCGAGCGGTTTCTGCGCCGCTGATGCCATGGTGGAACTCGTATTCGTAAATAACCCAATATTTTAAATTTTCCATATTGTGCACAGAACAATGTCAAAGAAATATCATATGACGCAAAAACAAATAAATCGCTAAATTGGCAACATAAGTACACAAGCCTAAATTTGAAAGAAATTATAATTTGGATTTCTAACCAAACGCCAGATATTTGAGATCAAAGTGGCCAGTTTGACAGAACGCCAATTTCATATGTAAAGACCTAATTAAATTGAATAAATTCGATAAATTACAAACTGTCAAAGGCACGAAATTTTCTAATTTTCTGCGCAATTTTCTTGATTTTTTCCGCATAAACCTATTTTCTGTATGAAAACTTTACAAGCGATGTACGAAATCATTCGTTCTCAAGTCAATGCGTGACCAAGGGAAATAGTGATTCATGTTTTTATATATACAAGTGAAATGGAACGGAGGTTGGAATGGTTTCTCAAAAGATAGTGAGTTGAATTCCAGTAGTGTGATCTTTTTCTATTTCACACCTCAACCACAACCTGTTAAGTTTAAAAAAAATATTAACAAGCAAAGAAAATTGCATGCAACTCCATTTCTAAAACATCCAAAATCTGTGTATACCGGAAAACTTTATAAACACACAAAACAATTCACGAATACACAGTACACCCAGACTCGGAACAAGCTTTTGTGAATCACACAAAGGATTGTCCTGTGTTGGAATCGAATCCACAACGTAGCTTGTAGTCGGTATCTAAACCACAACATAGCTTAAAGTCGACATCTAAACCACTAAGCCATCTGTGCAGGCATTATTCTAGTTTTTAAACATAAATATTATGTTAAGGTATCCAATTAAAAGAGCAAACTATTCTATATTAAGCTCGTACAAATTCGTTACATAAAAGTAAATTCACTACTTCACGATAAGGGCTCTTGTACATAGCTATTTTAGTTCTCACGCGAGCATTTGATACACATCGCTATTTCCCCTTGTAACAAAAAGAAACTAGTGATTTTAAGACATAAAAAACATTCTACGACCATGTTTTAGTACACATTTACAGAAAGTCGGCTAAGGTATAGGCATCTATTTGAAAGGATAATTACGTAATATAGAATGAAATGATAAGTAGATGAAGAAATAAGTAAACGTTTTGTTATGCAACGAGGGTTACAAAGAAGCATACGACCCGTCTGATGGTAACTAAGGGATAGGAGCGGAGACAAATATTGATATAAATGATGAGATAAACAGTGAGATGAATAAGGAGGGAATGAGGGTATTATATCATTTTTAAAATTATCAAGTGAACACAAAGTACGAAAATGTGACATTGAAATGTTGAATTTCGGAGCTATCGTGACATTCACTTGAAACCATCAATTTGTATAACACATTCTTAACGTCTTGGGGCTTCTTACCTTGTCGAAACAATTTATGCGAATTCATCCGACAGAATGTGTTATTAAAATTGACTGTCTTAATTGAATTTCGTGATAGCTCTTTTCGCAGAGTCTGTGAACGGTATTCAGATGAGCCAGGTTCAAGCCCCTCTCGTGGCTATCGTGTTCATTTTGATATGTTTGCACTTACATTTAGATATTATATATATATATATATTTCTTAATTATCAAAGTTTATGTGGTTTCAATTCTTACCCAGGACAAATCTTTCTATCTTCATAAATGGTTGTTCTGAGTCTGGGCATAATTTGTTACTGTAAATTGAATGTGAATTGCTTCGCAATACAGGTAGGCCTCTAGTGCAAGGATCATACAGTTCCAGCCAATACAGGCGATGGGTTTATTAAGCGGGTGAGAGCATCACATTACCCTGTTCGTTACCCCGATCGACAGAGAGTGCAATTAGGTACATTTTTCCCGTCTCAAAAATAGGGTGTGTTCTTAAACATAAAAAAATAACTAATTGTTTACATAAAATGCCTAGATAACAGGTAGATAGGTAAATAATTGTTTTAGATATTAATGTTATACCCCTCTCCACACATGGGAGTCGTGAGAGCCGACTGAGGGAATACCGGGGGAGTGGGCAGCAGCACTCCTTCGAGTATTAACACCATCCAATGCGATCGCCAACCCACCTGCCAAGCGTGGCGATTACAACACTATCCCCTCATTCTTGTAAGTTAAAAGGCTGATGGATGGACGGATGGAATGTTGTACGAAGAATGCATGTACTCGTAGGTATATACATACCGATATTTTTTTTAGGTCTACTACGCTAGTCCAGTGCAGATTCTATAATAGTATTTAGATGCTTAATCTAGGCTTCAAAATGCAGTTTTAAAGCAGATGTACCAAATACCATACATTATCGGCCTGTAAAGGACATACGTAAAGCCATATGTTTTTTTAAGATAAATAACTACCCTATTGCCCTGTGTATTTCTTTTCACACTAAAACTTTTGGATGATGAGATAAAAGACTTCTAAGATGGATATAATTTTGAAATTGAAATACCTCAAAATCGAATATTTGTTCAAAAATAACACCATAATTATAAATAAATAAAATAATATCTACATATATAAACAATAAATGAGGCTAAAATCACTAAATATATAACTTATACTCATAAAATCACAATACAATTTTCACGATACACAATACACAATAACAACAGTAGATGAGTAGATCACATGAGAGATGTTAAATGTTTTGCCAATATTTTGAATCATAATTGCTACTCTTGATTAGAAATAATATTGGTTTTCACCAAATAATTATAAAAAATATATTCTTAAATAGTCATATTACTGTTCTCACGAAATTATTTAAGAAATAACTATGTAATATTGTTTTGTAATATAATAGTACCAAAGTTTTTAATGTTGTCAATTGAGCGTAGCGGCAATATCGTATTTGATTGTCAACAGATAACAATAATTCACCAATAACCATTACGATAAAGTACAAATTATTTTTTATTATACAAAAGCTGATGATCATCAGCCTTGGACATCTATGATCTAAGTCCACCCGTGATCATGAATGCTGTAAAGTATTCGAAACGTCGGGATAGTAGTAAAATCAAGTAAACGCGATAGATTCCGTAAACGAAGTTTTATTTCAAAATGGACAACTATAATTGGCTTTCCAAACTTCTCATCTTGATTTGTACTCAAACTAGATTTAAGCTGTTGTTGTTCCGAATAAATAAATAAATAATTTTGGCAGTTTGTAACAAATTTTCATTGGATGTAATTTGGTGCCGATTAGTGACGGACTAGGAATATAAGTGTCACCACTGATGGAATGTAATATGGTTCCGGTGGCCCGCCAATAAAGGCGGAGGTGATGGCCCCACACTACCCTGTTCATTGCCCCGAACGACGGAATGTGCGGTTAGGTACATTTTTTCCCGCTTTAACAAAAAAAAGTAATATAAGTGTCACCAGCCCATTCTATCAAGTGGGTGTCGTACGAGGCAACTAAGTAAGCAATTATCACCCACTGCATTACTGGTGGTAGGGCTGGGTTGGGCCTGGGGTGAAAGTACACACTTGCTATCGGGCTCAAGCGGGTTGGTGCCACCGTCTCTCGTGTGACCGGTCAGTGTTTTGGCTGTAGCAGGAGATAGCCGTTTATTCTTTCATTTCATATCAACAAAAGTAAATGGTGAGCAGCGGCTTGATAATACTCTCAGTATACTCGAGCCCATAAGCAGTGGTACTTACCATCAGGTGGGCCGTAAAAGACTAGCCGTGGAAAACAAGCGACATATTTTCTTCTTTTGATGTTTAGTCGCAGATTATTGTCGTGATTTATGGTTTTAGTCATGTGTCCAGGCTTTATTAATTTTGCATTAAATTTTTAGGGTTTGAAACAAACATAAGGTATCCAGTTTTAAAAGCGTAATGTTTTAGTTTATAGCCACAAAATAAATAGAAAACGGCATGATTGATTCCCTTCACCAAAGATTTATTGCTGAACATTTATCAATGAAATCTGAATCTTTACTCGTAAAGTTTAAAAATATATATGTGAATGCCGAATCCGTGTCAGTTTTGCCACTGAAATTGTTAAACAGGAAACATTGTGGTATTTTAGTTTAGTATTTGCTTTGCTTTGAAAATATCTGTAGTTTGTTTAATTAATCAACAGACATTATTTTCTCGATGGAAAACCATTGTTAGATTGTTGGAGCTAAAATTTATTTTTTCAATAGACTTCGAAAGAGGTAGGGTCTCAATTCGGCTGTATGATTTTATTTTGTATGTTTGTTACGCGATTATTAAGCCAATTACGAATTGATTTAAATGATTCTGTTTTTCAACCGACTTCAAAAAAAGGAGGAGGTTCTCAATTCGTCTGTATTTTTTTTTTGTTTTGGTTGGTTAGGCATATTATATATGGGTTTGCCAACGAACCTTGTTTCGACGTTCGACCAGCCGCAACGCCCGCAACGTATCTATATGCCTAATAATACTAAAAACTCTTTTAAAAAACTGAATCTTTCTCTTAACATCTCTTTTTCTCTCGTTCTTTCTGAATAGTGTCATTACACTTACGCACGCACTTAAAAGTTTTTACTATATGTCTATATTATATAATTAATGCGAAGTGAATGCTGTACATTGAAGTAAGATTATATAATTATATTTACAACTTTTGCTACGATTTCTATACATAATTGTGTATCCTTAACTTATAGGTCAATGGTTTTCAGATAATCTTATACTTAATTATTGAAATATTTTACCTTTTGGCCATTTTGTCCAACAGATTACTTCTGGGTAAATATAGAGAGATTAATTGGCCGTGTTGGTTAAAATCCAAATGAGCAGGTGCTCAACAATTTGCAGAAAATATTTTCCTGATAATTATAAAAGAAAAAGTCAGGTAAATCCAATTTTATTAAATAAGCCTTACTTTACTTATATATTTTTTTTAAATAAAGTCATATTTTTCAGGTGAAATAAATAAAAATAAATAAATAATTTACATTTGTTTTATTTGCTTTTGTCTGTTTTGTTATATTAGTCAAAGAAAATGAACGAGTTCGCTAAAGAAACAAATGCGTTTTACCATTCTATCGATAGTCTATAGATAGATAGGTCTTAGTACTTACATCACAATCCAACGCACAAATTGACAAATCAAAATTGGTGAGGCGTTATTGAGCTACTCTTGATCTCTCAGAGCAAGGTTGATCTACACGTCAGTATACAACTATATCTATGATTCAGCTAATAGGGCTAAGGATTGTAAGATATTTCCGATTTCAAGATTAATAATATAATTTATTCTAAAAGTTTCCATTTGTAAATTTACTGTCTGTAATATCTTAATTTTAAATATTAGAATATATTTTACTCTTTGACACATTTAATGATGGTGCAACTAGTCAAAACTTTGAGGTTAACAAAATGAAAATATATTTGAACGATACCATGCGCGTAGCATTTAGCTATGTTAAACATAAACAAACGATAATATTATCAGAATGTCGCATTTTTCTTTTTTTGTTAGACTAGTTTAGTTATCTCCTAGGAAAGGGATAGGAGGTGGATAGGAAGGATAATAAGAAGACGATAGGGAGGGGGTTTGGGCCTCCGGCGCTTTCACTAACCATACGAAATACAACGGTAGGCGTAACTACCGTTGCTACACGCTGATCTTTTGTGAGAGGATGGTACTTCCCCGATCGAGCCGGTTCATTCGTGCTGGGCATAAGCAAGGCTCGACCACTAGAAATCGCATTTATATTGTCTGTGATTTCTGCTAAAGGTAGATAGATATATTTAGCGCCTTAAAGGTTTTTTTAAATAAATACATGAAAAGTAACTATTATAAAGTTATAACAGAGCTATATCTGTACGTGCGTGTGAACTGAGGGACTACACTGGTATTTCGCAATATAAAAACAGTATGATTTTTTTATTTTTTTTGGTTTATAATTCAGTAATTATCTTTAAAAATTCTTTACTAAATGTCTGTAATCACAAAACTTTAATTTTTCAGATACTTTCCGCGATCTGGCTTATGGTCTGTGAGGACTGAGGGACCACACTTTAAGGGCTGTAGTTTTTAAAATATATTTTACAAATTCCCAGATTTGTTCTGCAATTGTTTCAAGTCTTCTACTAAATCATACTATTTTTATTTTGCGAAATACAATATGTGGAAATATGTGGTCCCTCAGTTCACACGCACGTATGTCTGTACATTAAATATATTGAAGAAAAAATGTCTGTATTAATCTATTTAAGTGTGTGTGAATACAAAACTATATTTAATAGATAGTTGGCTGTTTGTTTGTACATCACTCAAATACTACTGAAAGGATTTTGATGCAACTTTTTGAGTTTCATAGCTATTGATTAAACTTAAATTAAAGTGGTATGCATTGTATCTTAGTATTGTATCGGGAACCTCAGAAATTTGCCTGCGGCCGAGCTACGTATGAAGGTTAGTACGGGGTATTATAATTATGCCATACCTGCTTGAATGAGGTGTTAGCGATTCTATTCCATTAAAACCTTGAACTGTTGTGACTGAATATAAAACCAAACGTAAAATATCAAATACGTTAGTTATAAAATCAATCATCTGAGAGATATGGCCTGCTGAAATATATCGCCATAAAAATAAATGACTTTGGAGGAAAATTGGAAACTCTTTTTCGTGAATATTATTAGGAATATGAAATTAGAACGTCTTCATAGTGAAATGACGAACTAGCATGATAAATCATGTTATATTGTATATATGTGCAATTCAGTCGATGCTTCCAGAAATCAAGATTTTTGGATGAGGAGGAAGAATTTTCTAGAAGAACTTTCTATTATCTATATTATATTCATTTCTATTTGTTATTGCAACAGATGAGTCCCGACCTGACTGTTGGTAAAGTAACTTCCGCTCATAGACTCAGCTGTCAATATCAACAAGAGCAAACCACAGTCCTCTGTAAAGTTTAATTCGCCACTACGCTTGACAGGAGTATTCGTGTAGTGACAGACTAAGAATACAAGTGTCACCACCCCATTCCTTCCCATGGGTGTTGTATGAGGCGACTAAGGGAATTAAGCGATTATCATCCATTGCATGACTGGTGATAGGGCTGGGTACCAAGTGGGAGTACTCACTTGGTATCGGGCCCGAGTGGGTTGGTACCACCATCTCCCGTGTGACCGGCCATGAAGCACATCGTTGCGTTTTGGCTGTAGCAGGAGATAGCCGTTTATATTTCATTTCATATCTGTGAAATGAATTGGTGAGCAGCGGCTTGACAATACTCTCGGTAGAGTCGAGTCCATGGGCGACGGTTACCATTTACCATCATCATCATACCATTTAAAAAAAATAGGAGTGGGAAGGAAAACAAATAAAATGTTTCTCTGCCGTTTAAAATGTGAAAGATTTCTGAAAATTAATAATAAACTATGAAAATCGATAGTTTTGTAACTTGATCACAATTACTAGAATATTTTTTACATATTAAACACGAATCTGTACTATTATAAAGCTGTAAAAGAACTATGTCTGTACATATAAGATATTTGAGAAAATATATTACATTATTCTCTTTTGGCATCTCTGAACACAAAAATTATTTTTTTTAGAAATTATGTTTGTGCGCACACAAAACTTCTTTTGTTTACTAGCTCTGAATTAATAGACTTAAAAAATAGTATGTATTTTATCCCCAAACTATATCTGGAAGATATTATCTAAAAACTAGTTTTTGTTTGCGGTGAAACCATGGGCAAAGGCTAGTAACATTATAAAACTGTAACATAGCTATGTCTGATTATTTATTACTAGCCTTTGCTAACAAAGGCTAGTAATAAATAATCTTATTTCAAAATTATTAAATCAAATTCTATTCTTTTCTTGTCGAAAATCTACGTTTATTGTCAACTGCAAACTTCTTGATTGCTTATGATTCCATTGTCTTGAATTGGCCTGAATAAACAAAGTTACTTTGTAAATCAATTAAAAATTTAATAAGGGAGTAATATAATCAAATAAACCGTTTTTTCTAGATATGAACTTAGTTATTATTGTTTATTTTACTAATATTAATTATTTTTATTACCAGGTTTAAAATTAATTTTTATACAGTACAAAAACAGCATCTTAATGTATAAATGCTAATGTTTACACACTCTAAAACTTAAGCTAAGAATAAGCTTGTGCTATCGATGTCAGGACACTCACATATACCTAGGTATTACCTAAAACAGTGGCACATAACATTAATTAACATTAAGTTTTTTCTTTATAATGCATCTGTGAAAAGTAAAAATAATTCGCAAAATGGACGGAAACCCCGTGCATGTGTGTTGTGTGTGTGTGTGTGTGTGTGTGTGTGTGTGTGTGTGTGTGTGCGTGCGTGTGCGTGTGTACGTATGTTTGTCTTTAATGAATATTGAGAATCTTTATCCATTCACGTTCAAATTTATATGGCTACAGAGAAACAAGCATAGTTTTATAACTTTCTATGGGACAGATATTTCAATATAGATATTTAGTATAGTAATTAGTGTTACTTAAAATAACTCAATTAAAAAACTATGTAAATTAGATAATTTTGATATGACCCTAATAGTATGGGATTTAGTTTATAAAAATTATTTCACAATTAATAATGAATAATGTAATAATTTATAACAAAATAATAATTTCTTTTTATACATTTTGATCTATATTTTAGCACTTGACATGCCCCGCTACTCTTAAAGTACAAATCATAATTTGTGAATAAGGAAAAAGAGTATTTTAGTACAGGCGGGTTTTGTCTTTAAGACAAATGTGATAAGGAGATTGGGTATGTCTAAAAGATAGTACTGTAGCTCAGTGGATTAGAGCACTTCCCCGGATAGGAAGGAACGCAGGTTTGATTCCCGCCTGTACTAAAATACTGTTTTTCCTTATTCACAAATTATGATTTGTACTTTAAGAGTAGCGGAGCCTGTCAAGTGCTAAAATATATATCAAAATGTATAAAAAAAATCACGCCATCAATTAGTATGAATTTTAATTGCAAAATTAAACTTACTATATTGGATGCATGTAAATGCGTTCCGATAGAGGGCGTTGGTCGTTAAGACAAATGTGATAAGGAGATTGGGTATGTCTAAAAGATAGTACTGTAGCTCAGTGGATTAGAGCACTTCCCCGGATAGGAAGGGACGCAGGTTCGATTCCCGCCTGTTCTAAAATACTCTTTTTCCTTATTCACAAATTATGATTTGTACCTTAATTTCTTTTTTTATAAATATTATTTAACTCGTCGATCAAATCCAGATTTTTAATTCTACGTGGGTTAGCAACACCCACAGACTTAGAATTATCGAAACATTCTACGTCTATGACAACACCAGTCATGGTACATAGGAAGGATAGTAAGGAGAGGACAGGTAGGATACTAAGGAGAGGTGAGGAAGGAGAATAAAGAGGCGATAGGGCCCGGAGCCCCTTCAGAAGCGGGCCAGACCACCTGTTTGGGCCATTTCTGAAGAAAATAGTGTATAAATACCAAAATTCTTTTGTGCTATTTTCTTCCGCCACTAACGATTTGTGATTTTATTCGTTATTCGCTGGGCGGGAGCTCTATTTTTGTGGTTTTACATAAGGTTTCTGGCTCTTACTGATGACTAAGGGGAGTCTATCTCACGGAACTTTGTTTGCCTTTTGATTTGTAACCACGAATTTTGGCTACGATAATTGGATTTCCAGAATCATCTACGATTGGTATTCAGTGTAAAAGGTATTGCCAATACCGAGACTAACAATAACAATTGTAATTCAATCATTATTGCTTTTAGGAAAAGTAAACTTGAACTTGTAAACACCTGATTGATCAAAATTATTGAGAATTATATGATTTCCCAAAGTGGTATGCACAAACAACGCATTGACACCATATATGTGGTAATATATTTTTTTTTATTGTATTTAGTGGCAGACGAGCTACGGCCCATCTGATGGTAAATGGTAACCGTTAGTCATGGACTCAACTATACCGAGAGTATTGTCACGCCGCTGCTCACTATTTAATTTCATCGATATGAAATGAAAGAATAAACGGCTATCTCCTGCTACAGCCAAAACGCAACGATGAGCTTCATGGCCGGTCTCACAGGAGATGGTGGTACCAACCCGCTCGGGCCCGATACCAAGTGAGTACTCTCACTTAGTACCCAGCCCTACCACCAGTCATGCAATGGATGATAATTGCTTACTTCCCTTAGTCGCCTCATACGACACCCGTGGGAAAGAATGGGGTGGTGACATTTGTATTCTTACTCCGTCACCACACGGACAAAAATCTTAGGTTCGAATTACGTGTCCTACCAAGTGTTATCAATAAATATTCGCCACACGGCATGTTTATATATTGGGTGACGGCCCCACACTAGCCCGTTGGTTGGTCCGAACGGTGGGGTGTGCGGTTAGGTACATTTTTCCCGCCTTAACAGAAAAAAGGCGGTACCTACATAATTAGATTAAAATGTAGTAATATTCAAACATACATTAAAATTACTATCTACACTTACGTCAACATACGTATCGGAATTCTGTTTACATTAAATTTAGTTCTAGTTAGAAATGAATGTGGTAATATACTCGTTTATTTTGGATGTATCATTCAACATTTGAAGTTAGTTTAGACAAAGTAATTATAAATCAAAATAATAAAGGTTTACTGTAAATATGGAGTTGCCGTTTTAACGCACTGGCCACTTTGAATAACACTTTAAAACTGCATAGTGTCAGTTTTCATAGTGAAACATTTTCCACGCGAAAATCATGATATTCGACTTTAAAAAAGTTAAGTTTTACAATTTAAAACCGGAACACGGCAAAGTTGCGTAATATTGTGACCACGGCTATCCTCTGAAAAGATGAAAATATATTATTTGATCCATACTCTTTGGAGCAAGATTTTTTAGTAGTTGAACTACTACTATTCAAGTATTTTTTGCGGATCGTAGATTCTGAAGTTTGTATTTGATTAACAGATATACCCTAGACAAGGAGGATACGTTTAAGTTGTAACCTAACGTCAATCCCATACAAAAATTATAAATTATTTTTTAAATTTTTTTTATACCTATGGTCCCAGACTAAGCTCAACGCTTGTGCTATGAGTACCAGATTACGGATATAATATATATATATTCCTTTATTTTTGTAAATACATACATATAATAGCTAGAAAACAACCATACACAGTACAAATATTTGTGTTCATTACACAAATAATTGTCCTGGGGGGTTAGGCAGAATCTCATATCTCACATGTCGATCGTATCGTGATCACTGTGATTGGTTGAGATATCACCGTGATTGGTCAACGGATTATTGTGACATCACGCGTCGGTTTCTCTACCAATCACAAGCGAGTCGATATGATGTCGATTGTGAGATATGAGATTACGTCTAATCCCCCTGAGTGGAAATCGAACCCACGACCTCGTGCACGGAAGTCGATTACACTACCGACTACGCCACAAGGCTCGTCTGTAGCATTAATACATAACCACCACAAATATTGTAATGGATTATTTTAAAATATGCGGTATTTATTTAAAGAATAAACTAATAACATTTCTGTAATAGCATGTCACTGACTTTCCTTAAGAATTTATTGTTGAGACTGTTTTTATGAGTTAAAATATCTTAATAAATAAATACTACACATAAGAGATTCTCTACATGAGAGTTTTGCTAGCAACTGTACGTAATTTATCTTGATACCGAGCTCGATCCCGGAATTTATGTAATTAAATATTGGATTTAATAAACGTAGCACTTTCGTAAATACAAAATCTGGCCATAAATATTGTTACAATTAAAAAAACAATAATTTAAACATTTGAATTTGGAACTTGTTATTTTTAAATGAATATTCATCGTGATTTCTTGCGCGCCATTCTGTTTTAAATATTCTTGTGATATTAAAATGGAGTGGTGTGATAGAGAGAACCGAATTCCTGTTATAGCTTTACACAAAGCAGATATGAATCAAAATGAGATTTCTGAAAGTTTAACTCTCTGAAACGCTTGGTATTAGTTCAATGTTTATGTACCGTGCTATTGCTAGGTACAATTAAACATGCGGACCACTGAAGTAATGTAACCACAGAACAATATGAATGTACCACAGTTCCAGTGTTCCGCCAATACAGGCGGAGTGACGGCAGACGCCACATCGCGTCGGTGGTGCAGTAGTAGTGTGTGCGACTGCTGATCATTAGGTCTCGGATTCGATCCCTGGGTTGAGCAGCGATATTGAACTTTTTTTTAAAAAAAATGATGTAGCAGCCCGTAGTTTAGAAATGTAGACGGCAATAGACACGCCTCCTTTTACGTGGTACTTAAAACATAGCAGGCAAACCGTGGCTGTGTAATACACCTCTACCTACCCTTTCGGGGATACAGACGAAATGCTATATCTATGTCTAAGTCTATGAGACGGCAAACAGCGCGTTTATTTAGTGGGTGAAGGCCCCACCCTGCACGTTGCCCAAAACAGCAGGGGTGGACGGTTAAATAAATTTTTTCCCGCCTTAGCAAAAAAGAGATATAATGAAACGTGCTCTGTTTCTGGTAGAAAAATACTGGTCGTCCCCGTATTATTCGTATCGAAAAGGTAATCAAAACAGTTAAGGAAAGAATTCAAAGAATTTCTGTCTGAAAGCAACAGATTGCTCTCGATACACATAAGCGTAGTCGGAAACAATCATTTTTGACTTCATCAGAGCCGAAAACAAGCCATCATCTAGTCCCAATATTAATCAGCTGGATTATGATTTATAGTCAGTTTTAGAGGGTATGGCATGCACTAAACGCCATGATAATTTGGAGATACATTTCCTATGGAGAAAGTGCTTGTTTCAACTGATAACTGGCATCAACCTTTAAAGGATTGCATTAAGGCCAAAGGAGATAATTTTGAATGAGCTGCATATTATTTTAATGCAATTATATTAATGTACTAGCCTTTGCCAGCGGCTTCGCCGCAGCCAAAAGCTAGTTTTTCGGTTATATCTCAGGTTCCCGATATAGTGGCGAGATAAAATAACTACCAGTTTTTAAGTCAAATTAAGGCCTTCCAAATAAAAGAAGTTGCATCAAAATCCGTTCAATAGTTTTTGTGTGATGCACGAACAAACAAACAGACAAACAGACAAAAATTCTAAAAAAATTGTTTTGTATTTAGACACGCCTATATAGTCTATTACAGTCATTTTTTCTCAAATATCTTGAATATACAGACACAGCTCTGTTACAGTTTTATAATAGTATAGATAAGCTAATGCATACTACAATAGTAAATGTTTTATGCAATAAAAAAAAAAATATATTTTCTTTGTAACAATATATATGGCAATACTAGATATAGCTAACTAGACTGGGAAGTGTTAATTACCGATGTAACCCACACATCGGTCTTATGCATCTTTTTTGTGCTTAACACCGCGCTCTTTATCTGTTATTGCCCTCAAATATCACTATATGTCTTAATGTTGAGCAAACGTAGCTATGGTATATGGTTAGTAAAGCTGACTGATTTGCTAATGTTTAACCTGTAGAGTGCTTAAGAAAACTGCCTATGTTTGTTAGATACTTATTATAATTATGTGAAGCTTCCCATTTGGGCTAAGTTAGTCTGTTTATAATTCTCGAACTTACTTTAAATTATTTTTAGGTTATAATCTTGATGAAGTATTTGCAGAGACGCTTTTCATTTTTTGTGCAGGTTTTATTATTTTACATGTACCTACTTAAAATATTAAAAATATTAAAACAAAGATAATTTTCCAGCGTTGCAGCAGCCACACGTTGTAGCATAATAATTACGCTGAGGTTGTACCTTTGTGGCTTCTACGAGTTAGGTAATATTGCTAAAAGTGTAATTATGATTTGAATGTTGTATAAACCAAATAAATATTTTTATTCCTTTCTTTCTCTAATTAAATACTTTCGTTTATTCTCTTTTTATTCTTTTCAATTTAATGTGACGTCACATAGCCTCCAACGATGCTAATTATTTTAGAAGTTATGAGGGAATATATGCACATACTAATATACCACATACATACATACCGGTCAAAATCATAACGCTCCGTTTTGTTTCGCCGGATACGGGTAAAAAATTGACATAACATTTGATGTTCGATTTTCAATTGTTTTTACATTTAGCTTTTTAACGAGAAGATGAATACAGTGAAAATCGAAGTAATATTCGAATACGAGTTCCGATGTACGGCTAACGCACCAAAAACTGCTCGTAATGTAAATTATGTGCTGAGATGAGAATAAAATTAATGACAATATTTTATGTAGCAAGCAAAGTTATTCGGAGTATTTTGGGTTTAATTCTCTAATACCTATTATAAGAAATATATACTCAATGATTTAATATCAGAAATGGAACCATCTCTCCCGTTCCTTGTAATATAACATGATCATCTTATACATTCGAATTCTGAGACGGCTTACCCGATGAAACCTTTGCAAAAATAACATAATCTTGTAACAATACCATGTTTTAACGTATAAAAATAATTACTGGTGATAGGGTTGAGTACTAATTTGCTGTCAGACTCAAGCGGATTGGTACTACCGTCATCCGTGTGGTCGACCAAAGCACCTCGGCGTATTTTGGTTTTAGCGGAAGCAAGCCGTCCAGACCATGAACCCACTTCAAAAAAGGAGGAGGTTCACAATTCGACTGTTTTTTTTTTGTTTGTTTTTTATGGTTGTTACCTCAGAACTTTCGACTGGGAGAAACGATTTTGATGATTCTTTTTTTATTTGAAAGCGGAAGTGTGTGGTCCCGTTTCAATTGGTCCAGTTATGGCAATATCATTCATTGAGAAAACCATATAAGTCCTAACTTAAAATCGGTTTTTTTGTGATGCTTACATAAAATTATTTCTCAACGTCCAAAGAATTAGTGAGCAGCGGTTTGGTAGCAATCTTGGTATTACCGCGTCTATGAGTGGCTTCCACATAACATCAGCTCATACGCAAAAAAAAACCCTTGTACTCGTAGGTATGTATATAGGTACATCCATTTCTTCGAGATTACTAAAAGTGTCCTACGCACTGGTATATAGATACCAGTAACTTGACTTCTTGACTTGTGATCTTTGTGACACCTAATCATGTTAATCCAGTATCTCATCTATTCATTTCATCTAAATCCGCTAAGTCGTTTAGATGTGATCGATCGAAAACATCTAAATATCTTCACAAACATTCGTATTTATAATATAAGTGGGTCTCAAAATGAACATGGATAAGTCGAAAGTCATGTCTAATGTCCATGTCAGTTCAACACCGTTCCTAGTCGGGAATGCGCTTCTCGAAGTTGTCGACCACTATGTCTACCTGGGACAAACAGTCCAGTTAGGTAGGCACAACTTCGAGAAAGAGGTCAATCGACGAATCCAACTCGGCTGGGTAGCGTTCGGGAAGCTAAGGAAGATCTTCTCGTCCAATATTCCTCAGTGTCTGAAAACGAAGGTCTACGGCCAGTGTGTGTTACCAGTGATGCCATACGGAACAGAGACGTGGTCTCTGAATGTTGGTCTCATATCAAGGCTCAAAGTCGCTCAGCGGGCCATGGAGCGGGCTATGCTTGGTATTTCCCTACGTGATCGTATCCGTAATACGGAGATCCGTAGGAGAACGAGAGTGACCGACATAGCCCGCCGGGTTGCCATGCTAAAGTGGCAATGCCCAAGCCACATCGCTCGACGAACCGACAACCGTTGGGGAAGAAAGGTTCTCGAGTAGCAACCACGTATCGGACGGCGCAGCGTAGGACGGCTCCCCACCAGATGGACCGACGATCTGGTCAAAGCTGCGGGGAGCCGTTGGATGCAGTCGGCACAGAAATGCTCGTTGTGGCGTTCTCTTGGGGAGGCCTATATCCAGCGGTGGACATTGAAAGGCTGATGGATGGATGGATAGATGTACGATTATTGCATATACAAATAACACGATATATATTTATAATTAAGTGTGGCCATGCCAGTTTTTCAAGTGGTTAATACCTAAATTGATTGACAAGAATATAATTATTTATATCGTGGCGCATGTAGGTACCGCAAAATATTAATAACGTTTCGATAGATTACGTGGCACGATAAACTTGATAAGATTCGCAATTTCATGTCAATAATTTGATGTATGTGTCTCATGGCTTCATTACTATGACCGTAAATATTTTGCCTAAACTACCTGCTCACCTCGTCCCACTTCTGTATACCCCTTCTATCCATTTCTGTAATGTTGAAAACGCGCGCGTTAATTCTGTTGTTTGTAGCTTATATAGGTTGTGCCAATTATTTACCATAGAGCTTGCAGCGTAAAAGTATCATTCTTATTTTTCCATAGACTCGTGCGTGTTTCCTATAGGGGCAGACCACTTTTTTATAATACCGGCTGCCTCTGTTTTGATACTTGTGGAAACGAGACAGGATGGTGGCGAACCACGTCACTGCCATTCGGATGGTTGATACTAAAAATATTCCATCTATCCATCCATCCATCCATCAGCCTTTTGACGTCCACTGCTGGACATAGGCCTCCCCAAGGGAACTTCGCTCATATGGGGGCTAGTGCCGTATTCGCCATGCTTGGCAGGCGGGTTGGCGATCGCAGTGAATGTTGTTAATACTCGAGGGAGTGCTGCTGCCCACTACCCCGGTGTTCCCTCAGTCGGCTCTTACGACTCCCACTGGTGGAGAGGGTTGGGACAATTCTAAAGCCAGCCCCACACGGCAACTAAAAATGTTACCGTTTATGAACTACCTTTGTTATGAAATAAAAAAATATATTATTTTTAAAGTTTCCTGATTTATACCAACATAATTATGTCTGTAAATTATACTGTCGACCAGAAATCATGTTCATTTAAAGATTTAAATTAATGAGCTATTACCATTTTTAATTTGATTTTACCATGAGCTTAAACTTGTATACTTGCATATTTTTGCAGATGATACCCATCAAAATGTCAGTTAATTATGTTATAAGAGTGCTTTGTAAAGCGCTTAAAATATTAAGTATTATTTCTGAATGAGGAAAAACAGAACTTTAGAATTCTAACCCGTGTCCCTTCCAATCCGGGGAAGTTTTTTTTTATTTTTTTTTATTTCTAAGTATGGCAGACGAGCCACAGCCCACCTGATGGTAAGTGGTAACCGTCGCCCATAGACTCAACTATTGTCAGGCCGCTGCGCACCCGTTCATTTCTCAGATATGAAATGAAATAATAAACGGTTATCTTCTGCTACAGCTACAACACACTGACGTGAATTTGTATTTTAAAGTAGCTGAGCATGTCAAGTGCTAAAAATACAGATTAAAACGCTTAAAATATAATAAGAAAAAAATTATGTACATAGGTACATATTATATATGAATACATTTATTTTTTTCATATTATGGCTGGTATTAAAAACACAAAATACATATATTTTTTCAGGACACTAGATTCTACTGACTTTATAATATAATTACGTAACTATACAGCTCATTAATTATCTCTATGCAAAAATACCTATCATTATTCATTTATCCGGGATAAAATATCACACAGGAAATATTCATTTATCCAGGATAAAAAGTTATCTATGTCCATTTCCATTTCCGAGCTTTAAGCTGTGCATGCAAAAATTCACGATGGGTTTACGGCGTCAAAGTGTAACAAATAAACAAACACAAAATCTGCTCAAATTGGCAAAGCATCTGGGACGGTTTTGCAGGAGATGCAGATCCAAATCCTGCTCGTGACTATTATTTGATTTCACATTTTTGGACTTTGTTTATAAATATACATAAAAATCTAAAAAAGAACTCCTTTTCGCATTTAGCGAATAGTACCTAAGAATTTAGCCAGGTATAATTAGCCCATTTAGTAGGTTAATAAATTATATATCAAATTAAAGCTATGTTTTTATCTACACGATAACAAATGTTTAATAAAAGTACCTACCTACTACCTACTAGATATTTCTGGCTTTGTGTTTAGGATTTTTCATACAGCCTCTTGTCTAACAACTTGTCTCTTGGATAACATAATCCTCATTTTACCTGCAACTCAGGGCCAACGTAAAATGATACAAGTCCCTTGCGTCTAAGAGGTGCAGTTCCAAAGTCAGTAATTCTACCGAACCGATCGCACTTTTCGTACACACAATTTTTAAAACAAAATATTACAGTTAGAAGAACGCTTATTCCAGTAAAAGCTGTACAGTATTTCAACTAAAAGTTAAAACAAGTTTTGTATAACCTGCGATTCGTTTCCGACAATAGGCTAAAAATACTTTTGAAAATATGAACTGTTTAAATTGAGTTTTAAAAATGTAACAAAAGAGTTTATTCGACAAAAATATTAGAACATTGAAAGGGAAACTTTTAAGTACTTACTTGTGTATTTGTGTTCAAAACTTTTTAACCACACTCTGTTTATACAGCTATCACTTTACAACCAGAAAAGAGTAAAAGCACTTAACACTATTTTACACGTTAACTTTAAATATCACTAGATTGTGTGTCTGCTAGAGTTAAATTTTAATGATTAAAACAAATATAAAGTTTCACTTTCCTGAGTGGAAATAGATTCCACTATTATTGCTCAATCAATTAAAATTTATCATTTTATTTGGTAGAAATTAAATAAAATAATATTCATGTTTCATCATAAGAAGTATAGAACGCTGAATGGATTTCGAATAACTTGGAAAGACGCGCGAACCACAGCCGTCATCAACGGTGGCCAGCAATCGACTGTGGTCGTCTGTAGCGTCGGTAGCTCTGAGCCTGTCTCCATAAACTCCATACGACGCTTTAGTTTTTCTTCAATATAGATACTGAGAGGGTTGAAAAGAAACTTCAGTTTATAAAAAATAAAACTCTGTATTTGTTAGCAATGGTTTGGTTAATTATAACTAGCATTAATATTCTATTTATGCTATTAGAATGTTATATTTTACAGCGCCAGTCCTGTTTGTTGTAATGCTATACATATAGCTTACCTATTATTTCTGGATAGCGTAGCTTTCTTCTAGTAGTGTTATCTATTCCATCCATCCATCCATCCATCCATCAGCCTTTTAACGTCCACTGCTGGACATAGGCCTCCCCAAGAATGGGGGATAGTGCCGTAATCGCCACGCTTGGTAGGCGTTTTGGCGATCACAGTGGATGTTGTTAATACTCGAGAGAGTGTTGCTGCCCACTCCCCCGGTATTCCCTCAGTCGGCCCTTACGACTCCCATGGGTGAAGAGGGGTGGGACAATTCTAAAGCCGGCCCCACCCGGCAACGGTTATCTATTATACTATTATAAACCTGTAACAGAGCTGTGTCTGTACATTTAAGATTTTTGAGAAAAAATGTCTGTATTAGCCTTACCTCTAGCTAGGGCTGCTATTGAGAATTTCTTGGCGGAAAATCCCAGTAACTTTTTATTAGTCGAACTCGATACCGCTAGACTACCAGGCAATTAATGATGCTCTTAATAACGTCTTTTGGTGCAACAATTTCTTAAAACTAAACGGATTTAAAAGGCATATCTTGTAACTAATTAATCCTTGAAAGCCGAGCTAGAGTCTACGCTAATAGTTTTATGTTGAAAAATAATTATCTTAGATTCATATTATTATTAAATAGTAGCCTTGGCCCGTGACTCAGCTGCAGCGAATAGCAAGTCTTTATGTTATTACTCAGGTTCCCGATATAGTTGCGGTATAAATATATACCTACCAGTTTTTAAGCCTAATCAGGAGCTATCTAATAAAATAAGTTGCATCAAAATCCGTTCCGTAGTTTTTGCGTGATGCGCGAACAAACAAACAGATAAACAGACAAAAAATCTAAAAAAAAACCTAGAGTACTTATAGTTTGACCTCAGTTATACCTATATATCTATTTTTGTAAACAAATAAAGTTTATTTAAATATCACAAAAAAACTAAAATGTTGACTATAGCTAACTTCAGGGTGTCGGTTTTTCGTGACGGTGTGCGCGCGCATCGTAAAACTTTACTCTCATAATTTTTCCCTAACGCGCCAAATGAAGTATAACTTCAAAAAGCATATGGCCCACGTGATGGTAAGCGGTTAACACCAGAGGCATATCTTATGCATCACCTCCAAGGAAAGGGATAAAAGGGATGATAAGGAGAGTATAGGAAGGATAAGGAGAAGACAAGAAGGATAATACAGGATAGGAAGGATAATCAGGACAAGATAGAGAGGCGGTTTGGACCACCGGCCCTCTCACTCACCATACGATTATACAACGGTAGGTACCCTGACTGTTGTTTCACACAGATCTTCTCTAAGGGGGTGGTACTTCCCCGATCGAACCGGCTCATTCATGCTGGTATAAGCATGGTTCTAAAACTAGCATTCTTTAAGATATTTTAGAAAAAATACTGTATGATTAAGTATTAGGTTTTGTAGGCGTCTATGAAAACAAACAAAAAATTAGAATGTTTGTATGTTTGTTCGCAAATCACACAAAAATTACAGAACGGAATTTGATGAAATATTCTTTGATGGATATTGATTAAATTTAAAAACTGGTATATTTTGCTACTAATATAGGATACCTAAGATATAACCTAAAAACTTACAATAAAACTAGCTCTGTGGTGTAGCGGTAGTGTGAGCGACTGCTGATCATGAGGTCTAGGGTTTGATCCCCGGATCGGGTGGTGTTATGGAGCTTTTTCGTAAAAAGAAAAATTCTAAGTAGCAGCCCGGAGTTTGGAAATGTGCTCGGAAGACGTCAATAGGCTCGCTCCCTATTAGTGGGACTCAAACATAGCTGGCGAACCGTGGGTGTGTAATACACCTCTCCCTACCCCTTCGGGGAATACAAAAGTGATGCTATGTTATATTATTGCCTAATAATATAGGAAATCTAAGATATAACCTAAAAATTTACATTTATCAGCGATACAGCCATGGGCAAAGACTACATAAACCTGTATCTTTACATAATGTATGACGAATCCAACTCAGCTGAGCAGCGTTCGGAAAGCTAAGGAAGATCTTCTCGGGGTGCTAATTTGTTGGGGTGCTAATTTGTCCGGTTTACCTCCTAGTGGTGCACCCCGGGCAACGTCGGCAGTCGCCGGCGGCTAAAATTCCGGACAGGACGGGTCTCCGCGTGTCCCTCTGACTCAGCAGAGGGCACAGCGGATAGACCAGGCGTCGGAGTCGGTGGGGCCAGACTGGCTCACCGGGCTCTGGAGAGGGGGGACAGTGGGGCCACAGCGGCCCCCCCCGTCCCAAATCGTAAACCTGAGCGCGTGCCTGTGGTTACGTCTCGCGGGCATACAGGAACGAGGGTCTTGGCTTAATCGCCCGGACCGCGAGGAAGACAACCTCTATAAAAAATTACCCCGAATCTCAAGCTCTGGCGCGCGGCGAGGAGATGCATGGCTGATGGGTAGTTCAGTCTCGAGCGCGGCCCCAGCCAGGGTACCTGCGGACCCCCTGTGTTGGGTTACAAATGTACGCTTACCCGGGTACAGGGAGCTCTGCCCGGGTGGACCTCCTTTCTCCCATACTCGTGGGAACAACATGGAAAAATTGTTAAACTCAAAATTGACCGAGTTGGGTGAAAATCCCGACGCCTCAGCCGTAAGGGGTCCGGCTGCAAATGCGGCCCCTACTAGTGCAGCTGCGCGTAAAACGCGCGGCGGCAAAAAGTCCCGCAAGGGCAAGAAGACGTCCAAGGGAACGCCCCAGTCTTCGAGGGACGGCTCGATGACGGGCAGCTCGGCCTGCACATCAGCTGCCGAGATGTCTGCCGCTGAGGAGGGTGGCCTATCTGAGGCTGCTGAGAGTCGGCAATCGCGGCCGGCAGAGGTTGTGTCGGAGTCGCGCTTCTGGCGCAAGCGCACCCTGTCTCAGGGGGGCGCTGCCTCGGAGTCCGACCTGAGCTCCACTGAGATGCCTCCCCCTAAAATACCCGCAGCGGCTAGGGGTCGAGGTATCAGCCGTCCCGGGACGCCGATACCGCGTGTCGCCTCAGCGAAAGAGGCAGAGACGCGATGTCTGAAGCGGGCGGAGACGGTGCAACATGCAGAGGAGCGCTTGGCGCTCCTGTCTGAGAAACTCCGTCTCCCTATAGACGACAATGGGCCGCCTACTGCGGCCAAATTTGCCGAGAGAGCCGCGGACAGCGTGGCCATAATTTCGACGGTGGCCCTGGGCTCGAGGAACCTCAAGAGTAGCTTCGTCCGGGGCCTTAAAATCGCCGCCACGGAGCTGTCCAACGTGGTGGAGCGGCTTGTGGCGGAGGTAGCCGACCTTGGGGCGCGCAATGAGCGCCTGGAGACAACGGTCGAGGAGCTGCACCGAGGGATGGCCAATATGAGAGCCGAACTTGGGCTCCCTGAGGCCATCCCGAGTGCCTCGGATTCTGCTGAGTTGCGGGTCGAGCCTGGTCTCCCCGCGACCGCCTCGCCGCAGCCGCCGTGCCCCCGCCCCACCTCGGCGACCGCCTCGGCTCCGTCTGCCTCGGCTCCGTCTGCCGCTCAGTCGGGCCCTGTCACTGGGCTCGACGACGAAATGCTCCGTGCGGTCATCGACCGCATGGATGCGGTCTTTGGCCCGAGAATTGAGGCCCTAGCCGCAAGATTGCCGCCGGAACCCCGACTTCGGCCGCCACTTGCGGCTGATAAAAGAAGGGCTGCAGCGTCCTCGGCATCGACACCTCTGCCGTGCCAGGGAGGGCATGTGTCTTTTGCCGCGACGGCGGCTAAACCACCGGCGGCCAAACCACCAGCGGCAAAGCCTTCGCCGGCCCCTGTGCAGGGAAAGGGCCAAAAAAAGCCCAAAAAAAAGGAAAAGGCGGGACAAGCCCCGAGGGGTCAGCCCCGAGAGGAGTTCCCGCCTCTGCCAAGCGCCGCTGTGCCTCCGCGTTCTGCTGCGCCGCGACGAACGGTCGCACCCTCGCGGGATACGGCTGTCGCGCCCCGGGCTCCTGCCCCCACCCCCGCCACTGCTACGTCCTCAGACGGGGACTGGCAGGTGGTTGGGCCCCGGCGATCCCGGGCCAGGGATCGCGGCGCTGCCTCGGGGCGCGAAGCGGCGCCTACTAATCCGAGAGGAGAAGCCCCGAAGCCGCGGAAGAGGAAGCCGCGGAAACTGAAGGTCCCGAAGGCAGCTGCGGTGGTGATCACCGTGCTGCCTGAGGGAAAAGAAAAGGGCCTGACCTACGAGGCCGTCTTGAAGCGTGCCCGGCGGGAGATAAACGTCTCCGATCTCGGGGACGTTTCCGCTCGCTCCCGCCAAGCCCGTACAGGTGCTCGGATTTTCGAGTACCTGGGGCCAGAGGGCGCCAAGACGGCCGACGCAATGGCCGCGAGGCTGCTGGGCCTGTTCCCAGAGGAGAGTGGTGTCCGGGTCGCCAGACCCGTGAAGTGCGCCGAACTGCGCATTTCCGGGCTGGACGATTCCGTGACGGCGGAAGAGATCCGGGAGGCAATCGTCTCGAAAACCGGGTCTCCCAGCAGCGCCGTCCGGGTGGGCACCATTCGCCCAGGTCCAGGTGGTGTGGGTGCCGTCTGGGTCTCGTGCCCTGTCGCGGCGGCCAAGGATTTGGTCGCCGCCGGTAGACTTCTGGTGGGCTGGAGCGCCGCGCGGGTAATCGCGCTGGAGCCCCGGCCTGCCAGGTGTTACAAGTGCATGGCGGTCGGTCACACCCGGCCGCTGTGCACAAACTGCTTTGACTGCAGCGGGCTTTGTTTCCGCTGCGGTCAGGCAGGGCACCAGGCGGCTGCCTGTTCTGCCACCCCACACTGCCCCGCGTGCGCGGCGGGCAATCGCCCCGCCAACCACTGTATGGGGCGGGTGGGGTGCAGGCCTCCGGCCAAGTCAGGCCCTAAGAGGGGGGTGGGCAGCCAATCGGCCCCGGCTGCCCAACCCGGCGCGGCTGGACCGCCGCAGCGCATGGAGGAGGATATCGTGGTCCAATAACGGATCACGACGCTATCGTCCTCCAGGGGAATCTCGGCCATTCCGCCAGGGCGCAGGACCTCTTCCTGCAATCCATGGCGGAGCGGTCGATCGGTGTTGCCGTAGCCGCGGAGCCCTACATAGTCCCGGATCGCCCCAATTGGGCGGGTAGCGGGGATGGCTCCGTGGCGGTCGTCGGCTCGGCGGCGCCGCATTCCCCGCCCTTGTCACTCAAAGACCAGGGCACGGGATATGTGGCGGCCGAATGGGGAGGGGTCACGCTGTATGGCGTGTACTTCTCCCCTAGTCGTAGTCTGGCGGCTTTCGAGGTCTTCCTGCACAACCTGGAGACCTCGATACAGCGTATAGCACCGAGCCCTGTGCTCGTGCTGGGGGACTTCAACGCCAAATCAACGGCGTGGGGGTCCCCCAGGACGGACCCCCGAGGTGCGGCGGTCCAAGAGTGGGCGGCAGCGGCGGACCTCGTGTTACTCAACCGAGGGTCCGCCCAAACGTGCGTGCGGCCCTGGGGCGGGTCGATAGTGGACCTTTCGTTCGCTAGCCCCGGTGTCGCCGCACGCGTAAGGAGCTGGCGAGTCCTGGAGGAGGTCGAGACCCTATCTGACCACAGATATATTCAGATAGAGGTCTCCCGGAACCTTCAGGGCGCCAGCAGGGGTCACGCGGCGGACAGAACTCCCGCTTTTCCGCGATGGGCTGTGGGTAGGCTCGACCGGGACCTGCTAGTGGAGGCGGCCATTTTTCAATCCTGGCTGCCTCCCCCCCTGACGGAAGACGTGGACGCCGAGGCAGGCCGCATTCGCGGCATGCTTACGCAGATATGCGATGCGGCCATGCCCCGTGTGCGGCGCCCGCCTCGACGGAAGGGGGTCTACTGGTGGTCCCCGGAGCTGGCGGACCTCCGTGCGGCCTGTATTCGTGCCCGGAGGTCCTACACCCGCAGCCGCCGTCGCCGAATCCGCGACGAAGAGCGGGAGGGCCGGCTGTATGCGGCGTACAGCAGTGCGCGCGCCGCGTTAAAGCTGGCCATCTGTCGCGCCAAAGATGCGAAAAGGCAGGAGATGCTGGAGGGTCTCGAGCGTGACCCCTGGGGACGCCCGTACCGCGCGGCGCTTAACAAGCTCCGCGCCCAGGGCCCCCCCCTTACGGAGACCCTCCAGCCGGGCTTCCTCTCTGAGGTGGTCGAGGGACTTTTTCCTTCACGGGCGGTGCACACGCCCCCGGTCATGGCTCCGCCAGATGATGACCGGGAGGCCGACGACGTGGAGGTACCGCCCGTGACGACGACGGAAATGGGGGCGGCGGTAGCGCGTATGCGGAGAGGCGCCGCCCCCGGGCCGGACGGGGTTCCCGCCCGAGTGCTGGCCCTGGTCCTCGACCATCTCGAGCCCCGCCTCGGGGGACTGTTCGGCGCTTGCCTGGTGTCCGGACGGTTCCCTGACTGCTGGAAGGAGGGGAAGCTCGTGCTCCTGCCGAAGCCGGGACGGCCTCCGAACACAGTCTCGGCCTTCAGGCCCATCGTGTTGCTGGACGAGGTGGGCAAACTCCTCGAGCGGGTAGTCGCTGCCCGCATCGTCCGGCACCTAGGAGCGGTCGGCCCCGACCTGTCCGACGCCCAGTTTGGATTTCGGGCGGGTCGGTCTACGGTCGACGCCATTCTGCGCCTGAGGGCCGCGGCTGCGGAGGCCGTCACCTCGAGGGATGTGCTGTTGGCGGTGTCGCTTGACATCGCCAACGCCTTCAATAGTCTGCCATTCGGCTGCATCAAGGAGGCACTCCGGTACCATGGAGTGCCCCTCTACCTAAGGCGGCTGGTGGCAGACTACCTCGACGGCCGCAGCGTCCTCTTCGTGGACCGGGAAGGGGACGTTGTAAGGAGGGCTATGTCGTGCGGCGTCCCGCAGGGTTCGGTTCTTGGGCCGCTCCTGTGGGACATCGGCTACGACTGGGTCCTCCGTGGCCGGCTCCCCCCCGGGCTGGGCGTAATTTGCTACGCAGACGACACGCTCGTCACAGCCCGGGGCTGGACCCTCGAGGAGGCGGCAACGCTGGCCACCTCAGGTACCGCGGAGGTGGTCAGGCGGATTGAGGCGCTGGGGCTTAGGGTGGCCCTTGAAAAGTCGGAGGCCCTACTGTTCCATGGGCGCCGACGGGGCCCGCCCTCCAGCGCCTCGATAACGGTCAATGGGGTGGGCTTGCCAATCCAGGCCCACATCAAATATCTGGGCCTGGTATTGGATGGACGGTGGCACTTTGACGAGCACTTCCGCCGTCTTGCGCCAAGGCTCGTCAACACGGCGTCCGCCCTCGGGCGACTTATGCCGAACTTGGGCGGACCGAGTCTTGCGTGTCGACGACTCTACGCGGGGGTGGTACGGTTGATGGCGCTGTACGGCGCGCCCGTGTGGGCGGAGTCCCTGGCCGCTCGTAATAGGGCCCTTCTGTGGCGTCCACAGAGGGTCGTAGCGGTCAGGGCAATACGCGGGTACCGCACGGTCTCGACCGATGCAGCCTGCGCGTTGGCCGGAACCCCCCCGTGGGATCTGGAGGCGGAGGTGCTCGCCGACGTCTATCGGCGGGCGTCGACGGCGCGGGCGGGGGGCAGCCGCCCCTCGCCGAGCGTAATGTCATCGTGGCGGGAAGATGCCCGCCGCGCCACCGTCCTAAAGTGGAAGTCTCGGCTGGAGACGCCCCGAGCCGGTCTCTGGACCGTGGGGGCGCTCCGGCCGATCTTGGAAGAATGGGCAGGGCGGCAGCACGGGATCCTCACCTTCCGGTTGGTGCAGGTTTTGTCGGGGCATGGTTGCTTCGGCAAATACCTGCACACGATCGCAAGGAGGGAGACGACCCCAGGCTGTCACCACTGCGACTGCGACGAGGACTCGGCGCAGCACACGCTCGAGTCGTGCCCGGCATGGGATGTGCAGCGCCGGGAACTCGTTGCAGTCATAGGCGTGGACCTGTCGCTGCCGGCCGTTGCGCGAGCGATGGTTGGCAGTGACAGGGCCTGGACCGCGGTCGCCGCCTTCTGCGAGGCTGTCATCTCGCGGAAGGAGGCGGCGGAGAGGGCCCGTGAGGAATCCTCCTTCGCGGACCCGATTCGCCGCCGGCGCGAGGGGCGGCGTGCGCGCGCTTACTTGCGCCTTATGCCGCCCTAGCCGAGGCTGCGGACGGTGGGGTCGGGGAGTACCCTGCCGTCCGCGGAAGCCTACCGCGAAGGTGCGACGCCCAAGTGCGCGAGGCGTCGCTCAAGAGAGGGTGCCCGTAGGGGCTGCCGCCTGCGGATCGCGGTCGTAACGACGCGGTACCCGTGATCCGCCGTAGCAAGGGCGGGTGTAGGCGCACGGTGGGTTTTTAGTGGGTGAGAGCCCCATTCACCCCGTTGTCTCCCCGGGCAGCGGGGTGTGCGGTAGGACATTTTTGCCCACCTAAAATAAAAAAAAATAAAAAAAAAAAAAAAAAAGGAAGATCTTCTCGCCCAATATTCCGCAGTGTCTGAAAACGAAGGTCTACGACCAGTGTGTGTTACCAGTGATGACATACGGAACAGAGACGTGGTCTCTGAATGTTGGTCTCATATCAAAGCTCAAAGTCGCTCAGCGGGCCATGGAGCGGGCTATGCTTGGTTCCCCTACGTGATCGAATCCGTAATTCGGAGATCCGTAAGAGAACGAGAGTGACAGACATAGCCCGCCGGGTTGCCATGCTGAAGTGGCAATGGGCAGGCCACATCACTCGACGAACCGATAACCGTTGGGGACGAAAGGTTCTCGAGTGGCGACCACGTATCGGACGGCGCAGCGTAGGACGGCCCCCCACCAGATGGACCGATGATCTGGTCAAATCTGCGGGGAGCCTTTGGATGTGGTCGGCACAGGACTGCTCGTTGTGGCGTTCTCTTGGGGAGGCCTATGTCCAGCAGTGGACGTTGAAAGGCTGATGGATGGATGGATGCCGGTATTATAAGTCCCACACGTAGGTGCTTTATATGAATGTAAATATAATAGAGGCAGATAATTCCATGGTAAATTAGGTTTGCAGTGGAATTGTTTGGGATGTATTTTTATCAAGTAGGAACAAAAATGTATGCAAATACTTCCGGTGCGAGTCTTACAAGACTACAATATGAATTTGGAAATTAGGAGTTTTAGCACTTCCACGATAGCTTAGCGGTCTAAAGCTTCCTTCCGAATAGAGGAAGACGCAAGTTTGAATCCAAATTAATAATATAAAATTATCTTTCTTTAATTTTTTTTTATTGCGAGCCACGGTCCATCTGATGGTAAATGGTAAGCGTCGCCCATGGACTCGACTATACCGAGAGTATTGTCAAGCCGTTGCTCACCAATTTATTTCACAGATATCAAATAAAATATAAACGGCTATCTCCTGATACAGCCAAAACGCAACGATGTGCTTTATGGCCGGTCACACGGGAGATGGTGGTACCAACCCGCCCGGGCCCGATACCAAGTGAGTACTCCCACTTGGTACCAAACCCTACCACCAGTCATGCAATGGATGATAATTGCTTACTTCCCTTAGTCGCCTCATATGACACCCGTGGGAAATAATGGGGTGGTGACACTTGTATTCTTAGTCCGTCACCACACGTACAGCCTATCTCTTTAACTTACTGAAAAAAATATTTCTTGTAAAATAGCTGATCATTTCAAATGCTTAAAATCATAAGAATAAAAATATTGTTCACATCCATCGCATCCAAATGTTGGCAAGGGATTGACAAATAACAAATAAAACGGATGTGTGCACACACATGAATTTCTGATTTACAGGATTGTATAAAACTACCACTGAAGGAATAAAACACGGCGGGTTTATATAGTTGGTGAGGGCCCCACACTGCCCTGTTCGTTACGTACGTCGTTTGAGTGTGCGGTTAGGAACATTTTTTCCCGCCTTAATAAAAAAAAAAAACAAAAAAAGGGCTGTATAAAACTGAACGACTGTGTGAACACACTATGCGGTTTTCCAATATCTGGTAGATCTACCAAAACTTGAACCGTGTGATCCTAGAGTCACAGTTTAAAAAATGCGTCACAGAAGTATCCCGATTTAAAAAATCGATTAACATTGATTAATCGCGATACATGCTGTAAAATAGTTTCATTTAATAAACCGTTGTCGTTGTTAGATCGCTTCAGCTTTTTGGCTATATTTAATTATCCCCGTTGGAATTTTAAGAAGGCAAACTTTATGTCGTTGTACGCATCTTTAACGGCTGTAGACTGGTCGCCTATTTATACATTAGACGCAGAAATGAGTTTGGATTACTTTTATGAAGTAAGTATTTTACACAAACGGTATAAAACTACAAGGGCACAGGTAGATTACGAGACGTTCGCTCAGTGTAGGTCAAGAGTTAAGATAAAAATGGCTCTCGCGGAAAAACAATACCAATTTCAAACTCAAAATAACCTTCTAAAAGACCCTAAGTCTTTCTGGAACTATGTTAAATCTAGAAAAGCGAGCAGGAGCATGCAACGTATTTTAAAGGATAGGGGTTATTTTGACTAACAACCAATGTGCAAATGAGTTTGCTGTTTTTTTCCACTCAATCTATCGATGGGAACAGGCAAAGTTGTGTGTAAGCACGGCTGTGTTAGATGCAGGTAGTGAGAACAGTGGGGCGCGGTTTCACCTAGATAAGTTGACATTGGAGGATGTAAAACGAGCACTTCAACAACTAAAACCGAAAAAATCCTCGGGACCCGATGGTATTCCATCGATTCTGTTTAAGGACTGCCGATTTTTTTTAGCGGAGCCGTTGCTACATATACCTATATAATAAGTGCCTGGAAACTGCAGTCTTCCCTGAAAGGTGGAAAGTAACGAAAGTTGTTCCAGTTCCCAAAGGAAGTTCAAGTTTTGAAGTGACAGGGTATAGACCCGTGGCCGTGCTCTCTACCCCAGCGAAATTACTGGAGTCTACCATCCATAAGAGCATAGTCAAGCAGGTGAGTAGTCAACTCTCAGATGCACAGCATGGCTTCCGATCAGGAAGAAGTACTACCAGTAACTTAATAAATTTTATGATGAGCTTGGTTCCAACGGTGGATAGGGGAGGACATGTTGATGCTGCTTACTTCGATTTAAAAAAAGCGTTTGACCTAGTAAACAATGATGTGTTGCTTATGAAGTTAGCTGCAGTGGGTTTCACTCCGCACTTGCTGCACTTTTTCGCTAGTTATATGAGGGACAGGCAGCAATACGTTGACTACGCAGGGCACCTGTCGGAACCATATTAGGTATACTCGATCTGGAGTCAGTCAAGGTAGCAATCTTGGGCCGTTGTAATTCATACTGATGGTAAACGATCTACCTAAAGTGGTGAAAAACGTGAAATGTTTGCTATTTGCTGATGACTTGAAACTGTGTCTCGTAATCAATTGTAGGGAAGATTGTTTAAAGTTGCAGCAGGAAATTGATAGGGTGACGAGTTGGTGCAAGCTCAACTGCTTGGAATTCAATATTACAAAGTGCAAGACGATCTCATTCTCTCGTTCCCGAGCCCCTCTTGAATGGGACTATACTATAGAAGGGACACCGATGATGAGAGTTGCAGAGATTAGAGATTTAGGTGTGACTCTGAACACTGGGCTAACTTTCCGTGCTCATATCGTAAAAAAGCTTTTAGGAATTTGGGTTTTTTATTGCGCACAGCTCGCGGCTTTACTAATATTAAAGCTATAGTCGCCTTATACAACGCGCTGGTACGAAGCTTACTAGAGTGTAACCCGGTCATTTGGTCTGCACATGAACCTAAATATAGTTACATGCTGCAGAAAGTGCAAAATAAATTCGTAAGATTTTTATATCACAGTACGAGGTGTACCCATTTTACCCACTAAAGTATCCAACATTATTCGTGTTGGGTATGGTTGGATATAGTGAGTTAAGAGTACGGAGGAAAACAGCAATGGTCACGTATCTTTTTAAAATTTAGAGAGGTCAATTAGAGAACGGGGAGTTGTTAGAGCAGACGAGGTGGTGTGTCCCAGACAGGTATGTGTGGCGACGTCGCCGACCACAGCTAATGTACCCCGCGCGCTTACAAATCTGTTAAGCGAGGCGCCACTGACGCGTGCACTGCGCACTATCAACCTCATTGCCTTGGAAATAGACGTATTCCACTGTACTCTGAGTGAATTTATAAACTTTGCGAGTAAGATATTATGTAGTTAATAAAATTTACTATAGGTATAAATAGATATAAATAATGTCACACTACTGCTTTGAGGTCCCATTCTGTAAAAGTAGCTGTAAGTCTGAAATAAATAAATAAAAAAGTTTTTAGCTGTTGGTATATAAGAGTTTCGATCTCCAAAGCAGACGGCTATTCCAATTCCCTATAACTACACAGAGTCACCGTGGCGGCAAATTGCTATGATTACTATTTTCTATCAAACGCTTCGTTGCTACTTTATCTGACACCGTATAAAAATACCTATATTTCAATGGAACTATAAAGAAGATATATAAAGTATTATGTAGTATCGCTTTCTCTTAATATAAGCTTTCTGAATTCCAAAGCCTTTTATAAAGACAACAGACGTTATATTCATAATAATAACGACAAACAGAGTGGATTTCATACAGGTGCCTAAATAAATAGACTGTACTCGTATTGTATACCTCAATCTCTCTTATAGTAGTAGAGTTTCGCTTGTACCTGCATGAATGGGCCAGCTCGATTCGGGAAGTACCACCCTCTCACAGAAGATCAGCGTGAAACTGGCTGCCAGCCGTTGCCCAAGCGATGGTTGGTAGTGACAAGGCCTGGACCGTGGTCGCCGCCTTCTGCGAGGCATCTCGCTGAAGGAGGCGATGGAGAGGGCCCGGGAGGAATCCTGCTTCTCAGACCCTATTCGCGGCTACCGCGCAGGGTGGTGTAGACGCGTTTACCTGCGCCCGATGGTCCGATGCCGCTCTAGCTAGCCGAGGCTGCGGAGGTATGACGTAAGTGTATAGGGCGTCGCACAAGAGAGGGCGCACAAGAGAGGGCGCCTAAAGGGGCTCCCGCCTGCGGATCGAGGTCAATACGACGTGGTGCACGTTATCCATCGTAGCAAGGGCTGGTGAGGTCGCATGGTGGGTTTTTAGTGAGTGAGATTACCACGTTATCTCCCCGGGCAGCGGAATGTGCGGTAGGATATTTTTGCTCACATGAAAAAAAGGTTAAGGATTAATATGCAATAATGAAAAAAAAAGTTTAATTATTCATCATTAACAACAACTAATACATCATCAAAAAACTATGCAGGGGGATGGATATTAGATCGGTACCCGGTACCTACCGCGCACATGCTAAATACTATATTTGATATCATAATATTGACATAGTAATGCAGTATGTCAAACTGTCACTAAGGCAAGGAACCTCAGAAAGAACACGTGTTTCATACAGCCTACAATAAGATTTCTAGTTTTTTTTAATTTTAATTGATATTGACATGTAATTAGGTAAATATAGATCGAAAGTGGACTGATTCTAATAAATAAAATAATTCGTTAAGAATTATTATTTGACAATTCCTGTTTGGCTGATACAAGAAGCTTAAGAGTTACACTAGCCTTTGCAAGCGGCTCCGCCGCAGCCACAAGCTCGTTTTTAGGTTATATCTCAGGTTCCCGATATAGTAGCGGGATAAAATGTATACCAGTGTTTTTTAAGCGTAATCAAGACCTATCAAATAAAAAGAGTTGCATCAAAATCCCTTTGATAGTTTTTGCGTGATACGCGAACAAACGATCAGATAAACTCAAACCTAATCTGCTATCATCGTTTTATTCTCTTCCTGGCTTCGTTTTAATTAGAAATGATAGAGTCGACAAGCGTGGTGGTGGCGTTGCTATCTATCTTCGTAGTAACCTACCTTTCAAAATTATTAAATTATCTTCGTCCCACAATAATTCATCTTCTGCGGAGTTCCTTTTCTTAGAGGTCTGGGTCAGAGGAGCCAAAATTGCTCTTGGAGTCGTATATTGTCCACCCTCTGTTGATTACTTCACTGAATTCGAATCAGTTATAGAGCCAATAGGGTCTGAGTATGCTCATCACATCATCATGGGAGATTTTAATACTGACCTCCTATCCCAATCCCGCCGCTGCCTAAAACTACTTATTATCCTTGAGTCTGCCAGCCTTCATGTCCTACCTCTATCACCAACTCACCACAATCTTTATGGGGAAGACACCTGGTTAGACATAATCCTTACCTCCAGTCCTTCTTTTGTATCCTCCCACGGCCAACATCCTGCCCCTGGCTTCTCCCGTCACGACCTTCTTTACCTATCTTACATCCTGAAACCTCCCAAGCTTCAGCCCAAGGTTGCACACTTGCGTTGTTTCGAGCGGATGGATATCAATCAACTACAGCTGGATGCTATTAGCATTGATTGGAAGCCCTTGATGGCGGCTACTACGGTTGATGAGAAGGTGAGCATTTTTAACAATGCAGTCGTCAATCTTTACGATGTTCATGCGCCAATCAGAAGAGTTAAGCTGAAGCGACTTCCGGCACCATGGATGTCAGATGAGATTCGAACCGAAATGAGACGTAGGGATCGTGCGTTTCGTAACTTTAAGCTAAATCGTTGTGACGGTAATTGGACAAGGTTTAAGAAAGTTAGGAATCGTTGCAATCAGATGATACGCAATGCTAAACGCCGACATATCCTTGATAGTATTTCTTCCACTTCTCCTGCTGGTGTTTGGAAGTTTTTAGGGAGTCTAGGGATCGGCAAATCACGTCACTCAGAGTTGCCTAAAACAATTACTTTAGACGATATTAACAGTCATTTTACGACTATGGATACTCTCCATGTTACAACCAAACATAGTACTATTAACTATGTAGGGAGTTTACCACGTCCCAACTATAATCAATTTCAGTTTTCCCCGATTGCTCCAGGTGAGGTTAAAAAAACAATTCTTTCTTTAAAGTCCAAGGCCATGGGATATGACAACATCAGCCGTCGCATGATGGTCGCCGCTTTGGATCAATTTTTATTGCCCTTAGCTCATATTCTAAATTTTTCGCTCTCTTCTGGCTCTTTTTCTTCCCTCTGGCGTATGGCTTTTGTCTGTCCTTTGCCTAAGATTCCTAATCCTACACTTGTTTCTCATTTTCGCCCTATATCTATCCTTCCCTTCTTATCCAAAATTTTGGAAAAATGTGTCCTCAAACAACTGTCTAGTTTTGTCCAACATAATAACATTCTCTCTTCGTTTCAATCGGGTTTTAGACCTGGGCACAGCACAATTTCAGCCTTATTAAAAGTAACTGGTGACGTAAGGTCGGGAATTGAAAAGACTAAAGTAACATTGATGGTCTTGGTGGACTTTTCAAATGCTTTTAATACGATTAATCATGATATCCTTCTCTCTATCCTCTCCCATCTTTTGATCTCACCTGAGGCACTGGGTTGGTTCTCCTCTTATCTTCGGGGTCGCCGGCAGTCAGTTCGCAAGGAGGAAGTCACTTCTAATTGGCGTGTTCTTGACTGTGGTGTTCCTCAAGGCGGTATACTTTCTCCTCTTCTGTTTTCATTATTTATCAATACGGTCACTCAAGAATTTCAATGTGCGTATCATCTTTACGCCGATGATCTGCAACTCTATACACAAACGGGAATCGATGACCTTTCGACAGCAATTCATGCCATCAACCGGGACTTGGCTTCACTAAAACAATGGTCTGACCGGTTTGGCCTTAGTGTGAATCCATCTAAATGCCAGGCCATTATAATAGGTAGTTCTCGGATAACAAATAGAATCGATGGGTCATCTGTGCCACCTGTAATTTTTGATGGTACTATTATTCCCGTAACTGTTTCTGTTAAAAACCTTGGTCTACATATTGACGCAACATTAGATTGGCGAACTCAGGTTACAAATGTTAGCAGAAAAGTTACTGGTTCCCTGCGCTCTCTATATCGGCTTAAAAATTTCCTGCCTTGCAAAACAAAGAAAATGCTCGTGCAAACTTTAATCTTTCCAATTATCGACTATGGTGATGTGTGCTATCTCGACCTGAATGCAGATCTACTCAATAAGCTAGACCGACTTCTCAATAATTGCATTCGGTTTGTTTACAACCTTCGTAAATATGATCATGTCTCTAAATTTCGTCGAGAGCTAAGCTGGCTACGCATTCGACAGCGACGTAGCTTACATACGCTAACGATGCTTTACTCTCTACTGAATTCTCCCAATGCCCCCCATTATCTGACTGATAACTTAAAATTTCTTTATTCTTGTCATAACAAAAATCTTCGGTCTTCACATAATCTTCTACTATCCTGCCCTTCACATACTTCTAGTCTTGTTCACTCTTCCTTCTATATCCAATCTATACTGCTTTGGAATGCTCTCCCTCTTGAAATCAGGATGTCCTTAAATCGGAATGTGTTTAAATTAAATGTTCGGAAGCTATACATTGATCTTTTGACAACGGATGAATCAGTCTAGACCCTCACAGGTACGTTTTTTTTTTTTTTCATGTAATATTTGTATGTATATGTATCTATTTATATATATATATATATATATATATATATATATATATATAAGGTAATTTTATGGGAATCACGAACAAATAATAACCACGTGTTGCTCTGTAAAACAAAGGTGGAGTTTATTATTTAACATAAATCGTTACAATGTATACACATCTATTACAAATATCCTTAATCTTACCTGTAAAACAAAGAAACGACGATTAAAGTATATTATTTTAATTCTAAATTCCCTTTCTTATATTTTGTAGTTTTAATTCCAATTTTGTTAGTCACTATTTTTTTTAACGCGTCCTCTGTTTTCTCACAATATTGCCAGTCCAATAAAATTATTCATCCAATTGCTTACAGCGCCATCTATGACAAATTATGTTCAAAGCAATTGTCAGTAGATTATGTTGTAAACAATAAGTTAAAGAAAATATATTTTCTTTACATCTCCCCCCCAAAAAAAAAAAATTTACCAAAATTTTCATTGAAAACACATCTAATAAATCTTAAGTAATCCAACAATAAAATTAAAGTAAAATAAGTTACAACAAAAGTTAACTGTAAAACAGTTAATTATATTAATTGTAACAACAAACCTTAAAATCTTTTAATAGTACCTATATATTGTATAAACTAATGTTAAACAATTTCCTAAAAAAAAATTTATGACAACTTTGAGTTATTTATTTTACATTTAGTTATATACTAAACTACTACTATTATAAAGCTGTAACAGAGCTAGTCTGTACACTTAAGATATCCGCGAAAAAATGACTGAATTTGGTTATATAGGCGTGTCTAAACACAAAACGATTTTTTTTTCCCTTTTCTATTTATCTGTTTGTTTGCTCGCGCATCACGCAAAAACTACTGAACGGATTTTGATGCAACCCTTTCAGATTGATAGCTCTCGATTAGACCTAACAACTGGTAGACACTTCATCCCGCCACCATATCGGGAACCTGAGATATGAGTTAATTAATACATTAGTAACTTAATAATAAAGTACCTATATTTTATAGTGAATAAACTCAGATTTCCATTATATTATAATGATAAAATGTATTAAATAAACGCAATTTTCCATTATAGTCCAATAATAGTATTCAAGTTTATTATTTAAGAAATGGTATAAGTTTAGTGATATGAAAGAGATTTGACTCAGATTTTTTATGACCTGTATCAATTTTATAAATTGAATTAGATATTTTTTCGATAATTTTGAATGGACCAATCTTTAGTTCATCTAATTTACGTCTATTCAGTTTGTTACCATTTTCTACATAAACCAAATCCCCTGCGCTGAAATCAAAGTATGTCCTATTCTTATCAAATCTTTGTTTATTGCAGTTATGTGATTTTAATGAATTTTCAAACGCTATTTTTTTATCTCTTATCCACTCAACTTCTGTTTTATTTATTTTTAATTCATTTGGTAAAAAAGAAACATCTGTGCCATTTAATAAGTATTTTGGTGCAAACCCTGTAACTGTATGTTCAGTATTATTATATTTATCTACGCAGTTATGAGCAATGGTTGTCCATGCTTTTTTATTATTATTTTCGTTTAATTTACATCTTATTTTATTTACAAGAGTTTGGTTAAGCCTTTCATTTAATCCGTTAGAAAATGGGGCATTTACGGCAGTAAAAATTATTGGTATTGATTTTCTATTCAAAAATGATTTAAGTTCTTTTGAGTTGATTCCCGGGTACTGATCAGTGAGAACCATCCCAATAGTATAAGACTCTACTACCTTATTGAGTAGTTTTACAAAATCATTAGCATTTTGTGTCTTTGAAGTAACAATGTATGCATATCGGGTAAAGTGGTCAACTAAAAGGTGTAGATACCTTTTTGTTGATCGTGAGCCTCCAAAACCCCCAATTGTATCTATCGAGACAATTTCAAAAGGTTTTGTGGCAGGACCTAACTGGGACATTAGACCAAATTTATCATGCCCCCTGTTCTTATTTTTTATACATATCTCACAGCTTTTACAGTGTTTTTTTATGTTTGTTGTTAAGTTTTTTGCTGTATATAATTTACTAATTCTGTTTTGCATTTGCTTAATACCTAAA
The DNA here is from genome assembly GCA_948253155.1 of Leucoma salicis. Lineage (NCBI taxonomy): Eukaryota > Metazoa > Arthropoda > Insecta > Lepidoptera > Erebidae > Leucoma > Leucoma salicis. The sequence goes on from OX411819.1 coordinate 6,025,066, forward strand.
TGATACATGTTTTCATGTACATGTTTAATGAGCTTTTTACTATAATCTTCGGATAAAATAATCTTTTGTTGTTTTTTAAAGTTTTTATAGTATACATTATGTTTTAGTATCAAATTAGATTTATTTTTTTGTATATCTAGATTGTTTTCTTGGTCTGTAATAATATCATTTAATTTTATCATGTTTACAATTTTCAATTGTTCATCTGTATTCTCATTTGCATCTAATACTGGGTTCCTACTCAAACAGTCTGCTTCAATATTTTGTTTACCAGGTGCATATTTGATTAGAAAATCGTATTGTGATAAATAATATGCTAAATCTCCTAGTTCATCGTCTGTCCTAGATTTAATATTTAAATTTTCTAGTGGTTTATGGTCAGAATATACAGTGAATGTTTTACCTATAAGCCAATATTGCCAATATCTTATAGCTTCCTTTATAGCTAAGCATTCTAAATAAATTGCCTTTTTTTTCTTTTGAGCTTGGTTTAGTTTTTTTGAGAAGTATGCTACTGGTTTATTTACTCCATTTAGCTGTGTTTGTTTTAAAACTGCTCCAATACCTTCTAAAGACGCATCTGTATGAATATTTATAGGCAAATTTTGATCAAAAATTTCTAAGATTGGTTGTGAGCACAATAAATCTTTTATAATTTCAAAGGATTTTTGACAATCTGCAGACCATACAAATTTAGTATTTTTTCGGAGTAAATTATGAAGAGGTTCTAAAATTATCGCACTTTTTGGCAAATATTCATGATAAAAGTTAACTTTCCCAAGAAACTGTCTAACATTTTTCTGAGTCTTTGGTATTGGGAAATCTTTAATTGATATTAAATTGTCCCTCACGGGTCGTACTGTGTTATTATGTATTATATGACCAAGATATTTAACAGAATCTGAAGCAAATGTACATTTTGTAAATTTTAATCTAAAACCCTCTTTTTTAATAGCTTCTAATAATTGTGATAGATGGTTTATGTGTTCCGAAAAGGATTTTGAGTATATCAATATATCATCTATAAAATTTACTGCAAAATGAGTAAGCTTATATTTTCTAAGAATGTTACCTAGTATCCTTTGAAAAATGGCTGGAGAGGTCTTCAAACCGAATGGCAAACACGTCCATTGGTAGTGGCCCTCCTGCGTCACGAAGGCTGTCTTCTTTCTGTCTTCAATTCTGAGCGGGATGGACCAGAACGCAGAATTTATGTCTAGTGTTGTGAAATAAGTTGAATTTCTAGTCTTCATCATCAAATCTTCAATCAGTGGAAATGGTTGAGCTTGTGGTACCACAATTTTATTTAGATCTCTAAAATCAATACATAGTCTTGACTTTTTGTTATCTTCTTTTTTGAAAGCTAACGTCACAGGAGCTGCAAATGGACTATAGGATTCTTCTATAAGATTTTTATCAAGTAATTTTGTTATTTGTTCTTCTATTTCCTTTTTATCATCAATTGAACATTTATAAGGTCTCTTACAACAATATTTATCAATAAGTAGATCAATACGTGCTTCATATTCTTTTACTGTGCCAATATCGTATTTGTCTTTAGCAAAAATTGATTTGTATGCATTTATTAGATTATATATTTCTGTCTTTTGCTGAGTATTCAAGTTACCCATATTTATTTTGAAATTTTCTTCTTGTATATGTTCGTTAAAGTTTACTGAACATTGCTTTATCCTACTATTATCTTCTTTATTAGTAATATTTGTATTATCTTTTTTTTCTTTTCTTCTTTGACTTATTTGTAAATACTCATCTTGTACAAGTTTAAATCTTTTTATGATATCCAATCCGATTAGAAAGTCATATTTAAATTGTTCTCCATCAATTATATAGACATCGGCTTTATCTTCAATATCAAAGATTTTAATTTTTATAGTTGTCAAACCCATTGTCTTTTTGACACCATTAATTGTTATTAAGTTATCAGTTTTTGTATCCAGCTCTCTATCTTTTCTCAATCTTATTAATTTTGAATTGATTATTGAAACATTTGAGCCTGAATCATATACTCCAAATATCTCTGCTTGTTCATTTAATAGTAGTTTGACTTTTATTAATGGTGTCATTATTAGTTTTTTGAGTCATTATTATTAAGTTCAACATCAATCACTGAATTGTTTACTGTTTTATTATAGTTTTTTTTTCGATAATTTTCATCTGTAAGTTTGAACCAACACTTTTCCTCAGGGTGGAACCGAATACCTTTGTTTAAAATTTCACAAGTCTTACAAGGTTTCTTTTTATCTATCTTTCCTTTAGAATCAGAAACATCTTGTTTAGGAGTGTAGAAATTCTTTTTGTTAACTGCATATTCATGTTTTCCAATCTCATTATACAAGTTTGCTGTTGATCTTACTGATTCTTTATCAATTTTTTCTATTATATAATTTGGTAGTCCCATTACTATAAGATTTATCATTGTTTGTGTATCAATCTGCTTGTTAACTTCTAATAACAGTTTTTCTTTTTTTGTGGCATATTCTAGTAGCGATCCACTCTGAAATCTAAATTTAAACGCATATTTAATTTGTGACCAACCTTTATTCCCATATGTTTCACAAAAGTTATCCTTCCATAGCGACCACTCAGAGCTCACCGTTAATTTAATTAACATACTTCCATACCAATCTAAGCACTGTTTCTCTAAGAGATGTTTTAAAATCTCAATTTTCTCTTCATTTTGTGCTATCTCGAATCTCTCACATTCACTTTCAAATTCAATAATCCATTGGTTAGCATTAGATGTTTTATTTGAAAATTTTTCTAACAAAAACCTCTCCGCAATTTTACTTACATTTTTTTTTTCTGGCACGTTGATTTTTGTGTTATTTTGTGAAAACATTGTCCCTTCTGTAATTTCATCTAAATATTGGTCACCACATTGTATATTTTCGCCCGTATCTAGATATACATTCCTCAGCTCTTTACTTAGAGGAATCCATACTGCGCGTGTTTGATGCCTTTTTTTCAGTGAATTTTTTACCTTCGCATAAACGTCTGTAGACGCTAAAGCAGTATGCTTACTTGCAGGTTTTAAATCATCAGGGACCTCAAACATGCGTCCGTCCGGTGTGCCGATTGAGGTTATACAAATTATGTTAGTTTTCCCATCCGCTGCCGCCAATGAAGCAAATTTAAACAGCAATTTCTCCATATTTCTTAGCTAAAATCGTCGTTTTATAAGGTAATTTTATGGGAATCACGAACAAATAATAACCACGTGTTGCTCTGTAAAACAAAGGTGGAGTTTATTATTTAACATAAATCGTTACAATGTATACACATCTATTACAAATATCCTTAATCTTACCTGTAAAACAAAGAAACGACGATTAAAGTATATTATTTTAATTCTAAATTCCCTTTCTTATATTTTGTAGTTTTAATTCCAATTTTGTTAGTCACTATTTTTTTTAACGCGTCCTCTGTTTTCTCACAATATTGCCAGTCCAATAAAATTATTCATCCAATTGCTTACAGCGCCATCTATGACAAATTATGTTCAAAGCAATTGTCAGTAGATTATGTTGTAAACAATAAGTTAAAGAAAATATATTTTCTTTACATATATATATATATGTGTGTTATATTTATAAGTATATAGTATGTATTTAGTGTGTAATGCGTATATTTATATATCGCTTACGTATTTATATAGATATATTTGTCCCTTTTGACCTACCTACTTCTTTTTCTGCATGACCTAAAGGTTGACTGGTAGAGAATGCTTTTAGCATTAAGTCCGCCTTTGTACGTATAGTGTGCATGAAGGTTAAATAAATAAAAAATAAATAAATAAATAAACATACCAAGACACAAAAAATCTAAAAAAAAACTGTTTTGTGTTTAGACATCTTAGATTATATACATGTCATTTAAGATGCCCATTTAGCCTAATACAATCATATATTACTATTTTCTCAAATATCTTAAATTTACAAACACAGCTCTGTTACACTTTTATAATAGTTAGGATTATTAGTGTTATCATATTTTCAACGTCTTGGGTCCCGATCAATTATCACGATGGCTGAATTGGCAAAGCATCTGGACGGTATCCAGAAGATGCAGGTTCAAATCCTGCTCGTGACTGTAATTTTCAATTTCACATTATTACACTTTGTGTTAATTTATATGGCTAAGCATATCAAATGCTAAAAAATATATAAAAAATATTAAAATATTATACTATTGTTTTCAGCTTTTCACGAAATTATGATATAAGTAAAAGAAAAATATTGAACACAAAGTGAAAAATGTGAAACCGAAAATAACAGTCACGAGTAGGAGTAACCTGCATCTCCTGGATACCGTCCAGATGCTTTCCCAATTCAGCAATTTCAATGTATAGTGCTAAGCATGTCAAATCCTAAAAATATATATAAAAATATCTATAAAAGAAAAATAGTTAAAGTGACTAGCAATAAATAGATCGAAACGATGAATTCTATAAGCCGAAAAAGTCAAGTGTTATATTTATGAGATGTTCAACTCGCGAAATTTTAATGAATTTTGTTCAAAAGTAGCTAATTATTGGTCTTGATTTAGCTTACAACAAAGCTGGCACACAAAAAAATCTGTTACGGTTGGTTTATAGAAACATACTCCACTTCCTATCCTCTCATCCATCCATCAGCCTTTCGACGTCCACTGCTGGACATAGTCCTCCCCAAAATGAGGGATAGCCGTAATCGCCACGCTTGGCAGGCGGGTTAGCGATCGCAGTGGACGTTGTTAATACTCGAGAGAGTGCTGCTGCCCACTCCCCGGGTATTCCCTCAGTCGGCTCTTACGACTCTCATGGGTGGAGAGGGGTGAGACAATTCTAAAGCCGGCCTCACACGGCAACCATATCCTCTATTCTCTCCATATAATCCTTCCTTTGCACCTCCTATCCTTTTCTTTAACGCTGGCGACGTGCGCGTGATGGATAGATGTTTTCACATAGAGATAATTAATATGCGGCAGAGTGACGTATTTATATTCCGATCCACGTTGATGAGCCAAATCAAATTTTAACATAAATTTATAACAGTTGCTAAACCATTAGGTAAACATTAACGAGATGAAAAATCTTGTATGCATTAGTCCATCCAAGTTATAAAAAACTTTTTATATTGTGATTGATTAACAAACATGTAAACAAAACTTCTCACTCTCATAATATTCATTGTTTTCTTGTCTAAATGTTTTCTTTGTAAGCACTTCAATTTATTTTTGCAATTCCTGTGCGTAGTTCTGTGCTAAATATATTTAATATTCCTTACTTCCTTTCAAAGTGCATTAGGTATATCTCTATAAAATGTACATACAAAAAAACAGTCCATTAGTACATTAAATCCTCTGGACTGTGTTATACATTGCTATGCATTCATTAAACCTATCACTCGCGAAACGATTTGGACCGATATAGATTTTATAGTCCCACAAGCGAAGTCTGGCAGATAGAATTGAAAACAGTGAGCCGATAGAAATAGGTAGAATATATAAACTTTAAGAATAATAAACTATTTCTATTGTCCGTGTGGTAACGGACTAAGAATACAAGTGTCACCACCCCATCCTTTCCCGCGGATGTCGTACAAGGTGACTGAGGGAAGTAAGCAATTATCACCCATTGAATTACTGGTGGTAGGGCTGGGTACCAAGTAAGAGTACTCGCTTGCTATCGGACCCGAGCGGGTCAATACCACCGTCTCCTATATGACCGGCCATGAAGCACGTCAGTGTGTTTTGGCTGTAGCTGAAGAAAGCCGTTTATTCCCTCATTTCTTATCTGAGAAATGAAATAGTGCTTAGTGGCTTGACAATACCTTACAATGTTCCGCCTTCCGTATATATTATAGTAAGACTATACTATTGTAAAAGAAATATTATACTTTTTTGAGTAGATAATACTTGCGGCCTTTGTATTAAGTCAAAAAATAACCCTGAAACAAAAATAAAGCACCAACATATTTTACTACCATAATTTACTATATATTATAGCATAACGCAAAGTTTAATTAAAACAATAACAATATATATTCATTTTTCAATTACCAAAACTTATAAAAAAAAATTATAAGCGCTACAAAATTCTCAGTAGCAGCCCAGAGTTTGGAAATGTGTAGACATGATGATGTGGAAGACGTCAATAGGCTCGCCCCCTATTACGTGGGACTCAAACATAGCTGGCGAGTCTTGGGTGTGTAATACACGTCTGCCTACCCTTCGGGGAATACAGGCGTGATGCTATGTTTTTTTTTATAAACGCTACAAAGTAAAGAAAAACGAAGCCCTATTGTATCTAAAATGGCCATACCCCCTGGGCCGGGATATTGACGCTAGTTCATTACTAGCACAAATAAAAAAATCAGATGGAGCTTGTACAGATTTTTACAGTAAATTACAAAACATATATCTTGTTTATTGATATATTCGCATACATACAGGTCCTGTCTGAACGTTGGCATTTCGTTTAGATGGAGTAATTTATTTCAAATACTAAGGCAACAAATAATACACAAATACTATTTATTCATTAAAAAATAGAAGGGTTTGGTGTGTTTTTTTTAATGAATAAATTGTATTTGAGGGTTGTTGGTGTGTACCACACACACCAACAACCCTCACGAAGGAATGTAACATAGTTCCTGTGGCCCGCCAATAACGGCGGAGGGATGGCACACGGTGGGTTTCTTTAGTGGGTGAGGGCCCCACACTAACCCTGGTCGTTGCCCCGAACGATAGGGTGTGCGGATAGGAACATTTTTTCCCGCCTAAACAAAAAAAAAGGGTTGTTGGTGTGTACGGCGTGGGGGTCCCCTGCGACCAATGCTCGCGGGGCGGCGATTGTTGAGTGGGCAGCGTTGACGAGCCTCTGTATATTAAACAGACGCTCCGTCAACACGTGCGTGCGGCAACGGGGCGGGTCGATAGTGGACCTTTCATACGCTAGCCCCGACGTCGCAGCACGAGTGATGACTGGTGTGTTCTGGAGGAGGTTGAGACCTTGTCCGACCATCGGTATATCCGGATTGAGGTCTCCCAGTCCCTCCAGGGCCCCAGTAAGGGTCACGCGGCGCATAGAACTTCCGCGTTCCCGCGGTGGGCTGTGGGTAGGCTGGATAGGGACCTACTGGTGGAGGCAGCCATCGTTCAATCGTGGCTTTCCTCACCGGCCCAGACTGAGGAGGTGGACGTTGAGGCTGGCTGATTTCGCGCTGCGATCTCGCAGGTGTGCGACTCGGCCATGCCCCGTGTGCAACGTCCTCCTCCGAGGAAAGGGCTCTACTGGTGGTCCCAGGAGCTGGCGGACTTCCATGCGGCGTGCATTCGTACCCGGAGGTCCTACACCCGCAGTCGGCGGCGCAACCGCGATGGGGAGCGTGAGGGACAGCTGTACGAGGCATACCGCACTTCGCGGGTCGAGTTTAAGCTGGCCATCTGCCGTGCCAAAACTGAGAAAAGGCAGGAAATGCTGGACGGTCTCAATCGTGACCCCTGGGGTCGTCCGTACCGTGCGGCGCTGAACAAGCTCCGCACCCAGGGCCGCCCCCTCACAGAGACCCTTCAGCCCGGCCTCCTCACCGAGGTGGTCACCGAGGGCCTATTCCCGCGACGGGTGGAGCACACGCCCCCGGTCATGGCACCGCCAGATAGCGACCGGGAGGCTGACTTCATTGTACCACCCGTAACTGCGTCGGAAATGGGGGCGGCTGTTGCGCGGATTCGTTCCAAGAACACCGCCCCGGCCCTGACGGGTTACCCGCCCGGGCTCTGGACTACCTGAAGCCCCGCCTCAGGGGACTGTTCGACGCGTGCCTGGTGTTCGGACGGTTCCCTGACTGTTGGAAGGGGGTGAGACTGGTACTCCTGCAGAAGCCGGGACGAACGCCGGATTCGGTCGGGGCCTTCAGGCCCATCGTGTTGCTGGATGAGGCGTGTAAGATGCTGGAGAGAATCCTCGCTGCCCGCATTGTCCAGCACCTGCGCGACGTCGGGCCCGACTTGTCGGACGCTCAGTTCAGTTTTCCAGCTGGTCGTTCGACAGTCAGCGCGATCATGAGTCTGAGCGCCGCGGCCGCGGCGGTCGTCACCGGCGGGGAAATGCTGTTGGAGGTGTCGCTTGACATCACCAACGCATTGAATAGTCTGCCATTCAGCTGCATTAGGGAGGCGCTCCGGTATCACGGGGTGCCTGTATACCTGAGGCGGCTAGTGGTGGACTATCTAGAGGGCAGCAGCGTTGTCTATGAGAGCCGCATAGGGGACGTTGTGAGGAGACCCATGTCGTGCGGTCTCCTACAGGGTTCGGTCCTGGGGCCGCTTCTGTGGGACATCGGTTAAGACTGTTGATTTTATATTAGAATAAATCGATTGTAAAAATCCTGAAACCCTAACGCAACGCTACCTATCGGGTCCAATTATGAATCTAAGCCATTCTTGAGTACACTTGAACATAGACAGACGATTTATATATAACTAGCCATTGCCCGCGGCCCCGCCGCAGCCAAAACCTAGTTTTTAGATGATATATTCGGTTTCCGATATATTAGCGGGATAAAATGTATATCACTTTTTAAGTCTACTCAAGAGCTATCAAATAAAAAGTTGCATCAAAATCCGTTCAGCATTTTTTGCGTGAGGTGCAAACGAACTAAACAGAGAAACAGATAAATAGACAAAAAATCTAAAAACTATTGTTTTGTGTTTAGACACGCCTATATTATAGCCTAATACAGTTTTTTTTTCCCAAATATATTAAATGTACAGATATAGCTCTGTTACAGCTTTATAATAGTATAGAAGATTAACCTTTTGACATGCTCGACCATTAACCAGAATACAAATACCTACATACAATCATGGCGCAGGCGTTACCCAAAACGGTAAGAAAAACTGTGCTACGGAAATTGATTGCCCCAAGTGAATGTCACAATAGCTCAGCTGGCAGAGAATCTGGACTGGTAACCCAGAAGCACATACTCAGACCCTAATCAGAAACTATGTTGAGCCACCTCACAGATGGTAAGTGATAGCCATTGTTCATGGACTCAGTAATACTAGAGTACTGCCAAGCCACTGCTCACCATTTCTTTTCTCAGATGGAAAATAAATGAATGGATGGCTTACTGCTGCTGCAACCAGAACATGCCGAGGTGTTTCACAGTCAGTCACACAGAAGATGGTAGTACCAACCCACTCGAGCCAGGTAACTCTCACCCCCAAATTGGTGACCCCGACATGATCGTCAGCGCAACCTTCGCAAAGCTACGTCATCGTGACGCATGACGCCATCATCACTTCGTCAAGCTTTCGAGCAGCGAGTCATACAGCCAGCCAGCATCCACGGCTACTACGGGTATGCTGACCACCAGCATGCAGCGGACGCGCATTCCTGGTCTTCAACCACAGCCTTCTCAGCGACCTTGGCACAGCACATTGCACTTCGGCCGGTCAGCAAGCAGAGACGCACTTCTTTCCTGGTCGACGCAGCAGCGAGCCACTACGCAGCACTGCACCACTCCGACTCACTGGAGCATTTGCAGCATCACCCCGACTCACGGGACATCACCACTACATCGCGATATTAAAGTTATCTCAGCGATTGAACATAATATACAAGAACCCGACAACAGCCGTCGGGCAGTAACCCACCAGACACAACACCCGTCTAGTCGGAGGATCCTCCCTTTTCTATGCTAGGTGAGGAACTTTACACTCTGTTCCTTTCACCCCTAAATAACAAATGAATACTCCCACTTGGAAGCAAACTCTGGCTCTAATAACATAATGGGTGATAGAGAAGGCTTATTTCTGATTTGAGAAAATATATATTCTTGAGTGTTATTCGGTCCCAGATCCACATTTTCAATGATTTTTAATGGTACTAGTCAACCCGTACGGAATTCCGCATCGCTAAAAGGACCTCTTCTTAGATGATTTTAAATTTAAAAGAAGCGGTACATTTTTAGACCTTGCGTCTATTTTTTGTCATTAGCCAGCACGATAACCTTAAAATAAGGGTTAAAGTACAAATTATAATTCGTGAATAAGGGAAAACAGTATTTTAGTACAGGCGAATCGAACCTGCGTCCCTTCCTTTCCGGGGAAGTGCTCTAATGCACTGAGCTACAGTACTATCTTTTAGACATACCCAATCTCCTTATCATATTTGTCTTAACGACCAACGCCCTCTATCGGAACGCATTTACATGCTTTCTGATATTTACGCGAATGTTACACATTTTGAAATAAAACTACGTTTACGGAATCTATCGCGTTTACTTGATTTTACTACTATCCCGACGTTTCGAATACTTTACAGCATTCAATATAGTAAGTTTAATTTTGCAATTAAAATTCATACTAGGTATTTGATGGCGTAATTTTTTTAACATTTTGATCTATATTTTAGCACTTGACATGCTCAGCTACTCTTAAAGTACAAATTATAATTTGTGAATAAGGAAAAAGAGTATTTTAGTACAGGCGGGAATCGAACCTGCGACCCTTCCTTTCCGGGGAAGTGCTCTAATCCACTGAGCTACAGTACTATCTTTTAGACATACCCAATCTCCTTATCATATTTGTCTTAACGACCAACGCCCTCTATCGGAACGCATTTACATGCATTAATCCAATGTAGTAAGTTTAATTTTGCAATTAAAATTCATACTATTTGATGGCATGATTTTTTTAACATTTTGATTTATATTTTAGCACTTGACATGCTCAGGTACTCTTAAAGTACAAATTATAATTTGTGAATAAGGAAAAAGAGTATTTTAGTACAGGCGGGAATCGAACCTGCGTCCCTTCCTTTTCGGAGAAGTGCTCTAATCCACTGAGCTACAGTACTATCTTTTAGACATACCCAATCTCCTTATCATATTTGTCCAAACGACCAACACCCTCTATCGGAACGCATTTACATGCATTAATCCATCATCATTGTATGGGCACTTGTCTGCTCATACACTGACTTGTGAGGTGTAATGATATGCATCTCAGAAAGTATATTATGACGTTTATTGTTACATGATTACAATGATACTGCGATGTATGAACTACTTTAATATACACAATACATGACGTTATATTGGGTTTAATTGCTAACATTGCTAATTAATTATTGGTGACTGTGCGATCTAATCGTACATATTACGGGGCGAGAAAAAGAAAACCATTTAGATACTTTTATATATATTTTTAGCATTTGACATGCTTAGCACTATACATTAAACACAAAGTGAAAAATGTGAAATCGAAAATAACAGTCAGGAGCAGGATTTGAACCTGCATCTTCTGGATACCGTCCAGATGCTTTACCAATTCAGCCATCTTGACAATTGCTCCTGACTGCTAATTTCGATAACACATCATACTTAACGTCTTTGGGTGACGCCTGCGCCATCTGTCGGAAGTATTTTCATACATTATACCGACCAGGTAAACTTAATTTTACAATTAAGATTTTACCTAATAATGACGCAATAGGTATTCGTGTCATAATATACTACAATCTTCCAGTCATCTCGAATATGTCGCATGTTTGCTATCTTATCACAATACAGACTTCAGGTTGCACTCAGAGCTTGTTATCAAAGTAAAGAAAAACATAAGGGCAGCGACCACGGATACAAGGCTGTATTTGCTACTCTTTCCTTTATCATACTTTGCCTCCTTTGACCTCCTTGTTGAGGTTTTATCATCTTGCTGCTCTAATTCCTTCAGTTCCTTACGTTCTAGCAGGACTGAAAGTTTTATTACGGGACGTTTCAAAGTGTCGTTTTTCCGTAAGTCATGTATTTCTTGCCGAAACTCCACTTGCTGGATTTGTGTGATAATCACAGCGCTGGTTTGCCGTAACTCGGATAAAGTAATGTACTTTGTAGACGGTTGGCTTGTACTTCGATTAGTGAAGCGATGTACCCATGCTAATACGCGCAACACCATAGAAAATGAGCTGTATTTATTAAGTAAATTATCCACGATACTGGGTTCTGTCCTAATATTGGTTGTCGTGGAATGTACCACTTCTTCACTCTTAACGTAATTTAGGAAGCTCTCCTGATTTTCGGGCTTGTAATCGGGTAACCATGACGGTCCATTCCACCAAAGATCATGTTCTCTCAAGTTTGCACTTGTTAGTACCCTGCTAGCACAGTCGGCAGGATTTTCGGCAGACTTTACGTATCTCCAGCACGCAGCTGGCATCTCCCTGGTTATTTGACGCACTCTGTTGGCGACAAATACCTTCCACCGATCAGGATCTCCTCGTAGCCATCCTAAAGTTGCTGTTGAATCTGTCCAGCCATAAACCTTGATGTCGAGGCCGAAAAAACTTTCTTTTGCTTTTGCCATTACTTTAGAAAGTAAATGTGCTCCTAATAACTCAAGTCTAGGCAATGAAATGTTCTTGTTACAGGGCATCAACCTTGATTTCGCAGCTAATAACGAAATATGTGTTTGACCATTATTAGTCGTTTTGCAATAAATAACACAAGCATATGCTTTTTGCGATGCATCGCAAAACCCGTGTAATTCAATACAACTCGACGTGCCTTTTGTACCTAACCATCTTGGTATTTTAAATACATTAATATTTTGAATATTTGTCTTAATCTTGATCCATTCTTGGTTAATGGATTCTGGTAGCTTGTCATCCCATTGAAGGTTGTTTTTCCAGACAACTTGAAACAGCAATTTTAACCGGGTGGAAATTGGGGTCAACCACCCTAGAGGGTCAAAGAGCTTTGATATTTCGGAGAGCAGTTTTCGCTTCGTAATGATCGTATTTTCATTGGCAGTAATATCAATTTTTGAAGGGAAAAAAAAATGTCTTTCCGTGAATTCCAGTGCAGGCCCAATGTTTTCGTTGACTCTGCTTGTTTAAAGTTATAGCTTGTTTCGAGACTATTTTCTTGTAGTTGTTGATAATTGGACCGCCATTTCCTTAAATTGAAACCACCTGCCTTTAGTAACTGCTTCAAATCCTGTTGTAATTTTTTTGCTGACGTTATAGTATTTGACCCATGTAATAAGGTCCATGTAAAAGCATTCTTCTACTACTTGTGCTGCAGAAGGATATTTCGATTTTTCGTCATTGGCTAACTGTTTAAGAGTCATCATTGCCAAAAACGGGGCGGCCTTGGTGCCGTATGTAACTGTTGTAAGTTGATACTCTCGTAAGGCTTGATTGGGGCTGTCTCTCCAGATGAATTTCTGACCACCTTGGTCATCTTCGTGTATCCATATCTGTCAAAACATTTTTTCGATGTCCGCTATGAATGCTACACGATGCTGTCTCCACCTTAGTATCAACATAAGAAGGTCCTTTTGTAGGTTAGGTCCAATATGCATACAGTCATTAAAATTTTTACCATTTGATGTTTTCGAAGATGCATTGAATACAACCCGTAATGACGTAGTTATTGAGTCATCGCGAAGTACACAATGGTGCGGTAAATAGTACTGCGGAGTCTTGCCTAACTAATTGCCGGTTTCATGTGTCCGAGTGATACGTATTCATGAATAAATGTTTTATATTGTTTCGCAATATATTTATGCTTAGAGAATTTCCTTTCTATTTGGTGAAATTGCGCAACAGCCTTGCATTTTGATTCTCCAATTATGTCGTTCGATTTGGACTTGATCGGTAAACGAACTTGATAAATGCCGTCCGCCAACCTTGCTGTCGTAGACTTGTAAAATTCAATGCATTCATTGTCTTGATAAGAATTCTGGGTGTTCTCAGAATTATCTTACACTTCCCAAAATTTCTGAATTTCTTGAATGTCATTCCGTATAATGTTACACTGTATACTTTGGACTTCACCGAATAAAATCCACGCGTTTCTTGCGTGATCGGGCTGCTCAAATTATCACGAATTGTGTTTTTCATGATAATATTTGCGTAGATATCAGCACCCAATAGCAGATTCACGGGTTTTCTGATGTAGAACTGCGGGTCGGCCAAATGTATGTTATCTAAGTATGCCTATGACGGCCTGGAAAGTGTGGTATTTGGAATGTTTCTCGTCAAACTATCCATTATCAGCACGTTTGTTGTAAACGTGTAGTCATCACTCCGTGAGGTACAAGTGATGCTCAACATTCCCTTGCAATTGGTGTCGTTCTTGCCAACGCCTGTTATCACGCCGTGACACTTGTGCCGAGGTAATTGTGGCTGCTGCACTGCATTTTCGGTGATAAGTGAAATCTGTGTTTCTTGATCGATTAAGGCGCGCATTTTTCTCTGCAATCCATTGGCTCCTGTTACCAAGACAATTGCGGTCGCTAATAGTACAGTTGATGCTGTCCTTTTCTGCGCCACGTGAGTTGCTTCATTTTGTTCTTGCGTAAGTCTGGAAACGTTCATTGACGTCACATTGTCATATGAGAACGCGCCGTGGAGAATTGCGTTTTGCTGTCCATTACATTTTTTGCAACGTTTATTTGACATACATTTCTTGCCATCATTATTGTATAAACAATTTATACAATAATTGTGTTGTGAAATTGTTTTTCTTTTTAGAGCTGGGTCCATTTCTTGGAACTGTTTACAGTAGAATATGCCATGACGATCCTTGCATACTGGACAGGACACAGAAGCCTTTCCTGACGTAGCCTTGTTGCAAGCGTAGTACTGCTTGTCGTGGTGTGCTTTCGACTGGCCTGAGCCATTTACTGACTTCGGCAAGCTATCTTGTTTACGACGAGCTGACTCCATTGAGGCGAACTTGTTTTCAAGAAATTCCAAGAATTCCTTTAACGATGGTAGTTCTTTAGGTTCTTTTAGTGAGGTACAGTATTCACACAGAACTTCAGAATCCAATTTTTGGCTTATCAGGTAGACGAGTATCGGATCCCAGGTGGTAATATCTATACCTATGTTCTTAAATCCATTTAGACACTTGGATGCTATGTCATGAACCCGCTTGATATTGTTTGATGTCACTTGTTGCATGACAGGAATATTTGTCAAGGTGTTCATATATTTTGAGAAAATCATTTTCTTGTTATTGTAACGGTTATTTAGTATTCCCCAACACGTATCGTAATTTTCTATGCTAATTGGTAGGTTCTGAATGAGACGTTCAAAGTGGTTCCCCTTTGACTTTGCTTTTTAAAAACTGCATCTTCTGTGCTGCAGATAAGCATGGGTTTCCGTGTGTAGCCTCTGTAAAAAGATCTTTGGAAGAGACCCAATTTTGATAATTCCCGTTAAATATAGGGATATCAAGTTGTGGTGTCGCCTTTTCTCTATGAGCGACGGACCATACCTTGCGATTATATCTCCTTCTTGATTTGGAGATAGTTTTGCTCATGCTGTGTATATGAGTGCTCATAACTTTCATCTATATCATCGAATTCACTATCGATTTTCCAATGAAGAGAATCGATTGCTTTCCAACGTGCTTCTATAGTTTTTAGAAGGTCATCAAACTCCCACTTTTCTTCTACGATGGTTAAATTAATGTTGGCCAGTGCTCTAGAAAAAGCCTTGAAGTTACTGGCTTGCTTCCGCAGCTTCTCAGCCAATTTGCTATTTGTTCCTCTTGAAACAATCTCTGGGCCTAGCATTGGACTTGAACGGTCCGCCTTACTTTCAGAGACCGAAGCGCCTGTTCGCTGACGGCCAAGTAAAGACGGTTTTATTATGCTTGCTTTCTGGATCGATTCACGCACTTCATGATAGTACTTCTTGGTTTCCTCGTAGTGATTGCCTACGAAGTAATCATAAGTATGGTCGTCATACATACACAACTTGTCATGATTTTTCTGAAACTCGTACCAATGACTGTCCAGAACTTCAGTTCGTTTCTTGATATATTCAGCAGTTTTTCGTTCTGGGCTATCCTTTTTGAAATTAGTCCAAACTTGTTGAATGCCGTTGATAAGAACCTGCTGTCTTTGTAGCAATTCTTCCATCTTGGTAGTGAAAAAATTTATGAAAACTCAAATAAAACTTACTTATAAATTTTTCTTAATGCTCCTTAACGCCTTGTTGCGTTTGTAATTGATGATTGATCGATAAGTACTTCTTGCTTTGATTCTTGATAGTAGCCTTGGTGCTACTAACATCCTTTCAGAGGACTGCTTGCTTTGAGTCTTGATAGTAGCCTTGATGCTACAAACATCCTTTCAGAGGACTGCTTGCTTTGATTCTTGATAGTAGCCTTGATGCTACAAAAATCCTTTCAGAGGACTACTTGCTTTGATTCTTGATAGTAGCCTTGATGCTACAAAAATCCTTTCAGAGGACTGCTTGCTTTGATTCTTGATAGTAGCCTTGATGCTACAAAAATCCTTTCAGAGGACTACTTGCTTTGATTCTTGATAGTAGCCTTGATGCTACAAAAATCCTTCCAGAGGACTGCTTGCTTTGATTCTTGATAGTAGCCTTGATGCTACAAAAATCCTTTCAGAGGACTGCTTGCTTTGATTCTTGATAGTAGCCTTGATGCTACAAAAATCCTTGGAGAGGACTGCTTGCTTAAGTCGCTTGATCTGTGTTCTTGCACTCTCGTGAGGTATGTGCGCTCTTGTCTCAACTCACGTTGGTGAGACCCGCTTTTGGGAGGCCAACGGAGCCGATTCGCTACCACACGAAATACTCAAAAACACAAACATTATAACGCTCGAAGGACCACGTTGTATGGGCACTTGTCTGCTCATACACTGACTTGTGAGGTGTAATGATATGCTACTCAGAAAGTATATTATGACGTTGACGATGTGGTTAATTAGCTTTCTCTAGAAGTTTAGTTACAAAAAAGAATCCTGTTAAGCCTTACTTCTTAATGTTTTTGTCTGTTCATTCCATCTACGCATTCATGAAGGAATAAGCCCTTTGAAAGTCACTTCATAATTTTTTAAATACGTTGCCCCGTATGACACCCACACCCCTTCTAATAACTATAGAATTTAAGACTACACCAGCCTGTAAATTTAGCCCTGTATATATTTTACAAAACCAAATAAAAACGCTTTGTGGTAAAAGAAAGTCGACTATTTCCTTTCCCTAAGCAGACTACAGTAACAACATTAATATGCTGTGCAATGCTTCTTCTCTGTGTTTGACCTAAAGTCTTAGTTAACACGTCATTAAATTCAAAAAACCAATCTCGCTAGTAGGGGCGCTCCAGCCGGTGCTGGAAGAGTGGGCGGGGCGACGGCACGGAGTCCTTACCTTCCGACTGGTGCAGGTGCTGTCGGGGCACGGCTGCTTCGGCAGATATTTGCACATAGTCGCAAGGAGGGAAGTGACTCCGGGCTGTCACCATTGCAGCTGCGACGAGGACACGGTACAGCACACGCTCGAGTCGTGCCCGACTTGGGCTGAGCAGCGCCGTGAACTCGTCGCGGCAATAGGGGGGGACCTCTCGCTGCCGAGCGTCGTCAGAGCGATGCTTGGCAGCGACAGAAATTGGGCCACGGTCGCTGCCTTCTGCGAGGAGGTTATCTCGCGGAAGGAAGCGGCGGAGAGGGCCAGGGAGGCTAATCCTTCCGCAGACCCAAACCGCCGCCAGCGACTGGCAGCGAGAGGCGGCGCGAGTATTTGCGTCTAATGCCGCCCTAGCTGGGGCTGCGGGTGGAGGGACCGGGGAACGTCCGCCACCCGCAAGGCCTCCCGCGAAGGTGCGACGCTCCATGCGCGGATGTGTCGCTAAGTTGAGGGTACCCGAAAAGGTAAGCCGCCGGCGGACCTTTGAAGGAATGTAATATAGTTCCGGTGGCCCGCCAATGAAGGCGGAGAGATGGCACACGGAGGGTTTCTTTAGTGGGTGAGGGCCCCACACTACCCTGTTCGTTGCCCCGAACGACGGGGTGTGCGGTTAGGAACATTTTTTCCCGCCTTAACAAAAAAAAAAAATAGGGTGCGGATATTTAAACAAGCATAACTTTTTAAAAACACTCCTTGTTGAATCAGGGCAATGTGGTTTTCAACTAGAAAGTAAATTACTTTTGCTGTGATTTTTTCACAACTACGTAGTCGTGCTGTGGTTTTTCACGTTAATTAGCAAGCACCTAAAAAACTTTCTGTAGTAATTCTCGAGAAGGATTTATGTGAAAAAGTATACAAAAATTTTGTAGTGTGTGATTTTTGTTATGCTTTGGATTTTTTTTAACTATATGCTGCGTGTGCTGCTGATTTTTCTAACATGCTTTTATTAGCTTCAATTGCATCAATATGATACTAACCTTTGCTTGGGGCTCCGCCGCAACCAAAAGTTAGTTTTTAGGCTATATCTCAGGTTCCCGATATAGTAGCGCGATAAAATGTATACCAGTTTATAAGTCTAATCGAGATCTATCAAACAAAATAAGTTGCGTTAAAATCCGTTCAGTAGTTTTTTCGTGATGCGCGAACAAACAAACAGATAAACAGATAAAAAATCTAAAAAAATTAGTTTGGTGTTCAGACACGCCTATATAGCCTAAATTAGTCATTTTTTCTCAAATATATTAAATGTACAGACATAGCTCTGTTACAGCTTTATAATAGTATATAGATAAAGGAATCTGTGAACGTGATTTTCCCCATTTCAAAACGTCCGATTAAATTAAAACTTTGCAGTTATCAAGGACCGATGACAATACAATAATATTTGATGTTTGTGTTGTAATTAACGGATTACCAATTTATGATTACTTTATTCAATCAAGCGCGTTCTATACTACACAGTAACACCACACCAAGAAGGTACAACAGAGTAGAGCAGTTTGAGAGTAACTGTGAAGGCGACAATTTATAATATAGGTTTTTTTTTAATACTACTCTGTCAAGAAAGTACGGGGAAAAGATCAATACACAATTTTTTTTGTTATTCATCTAAATTTATTTTACCACCTTCAAAGTATGCTCCTTCAGAAACGATAGACTTACGCCAACGAATAATCTAATCATCAAAACATTTTTTAAACACTGTTTCCGGAATTGAGTTCAGTTCTCGCTGCGAATTCTCCTTTATGTCTTCTACCGATTGAAAATGAGTCACATGAAGTGGTAATTTGAGTTTAGGAAAAAGAAAGAAGTCGGCTGGGGCCATATCTGGTGGATATGATGGTTACTCGATGGTATTTGTTGAGTGTTTGGGCAAAAATTCAATCAGAATGATGGCCTTGTGCGAAGGCGCATTATCGTGGTGCAAAATCCAAGAATTTTCTTTCCACAAATCTGGCCTTTTTCGTCGAATTTGCTTTCTTAAACGCCGCATAACGCTCAAATAATATTCTTTATTTACCGTTTGACCTTCTGGCAAGAATTCCGAGTGCACAACACCGCGATAGTCAAAGAAAACATTCAACATGACTTTGACTTTTGATCGACTTTGGCGTGGTTTTTTCGGTTTCGGTTCAGTTGGAAGTACTCCAAAGCTTGTTGACTAGTTTGCATGTCAAACTCGTAATCCGACGTCTCGTCACCAGTAACAATGCGTTACATGAATGTTGGGTCAGAATTGACTCGTTCTAGCATGTCCTCAGCGACTCTCATGTGATTGAGTTTTTGGAGAAAATTCAGGTCTTTTGGGACTAGCCGAGCCGAAACATATTTCATACCCAAGTGATTATTCAAAACGGTACGGATGACTCGTGACACACAAAAAGTTCAGGGGATATCTCTCTCGAAGTTGAATGAGGAATTTCAGTCACTATTTCCTTCACTTTTGCAATATTAACTTCAGTTGCAGACGTTGATGGCCTATCAGAGCGAGGCAAATCTTCCATCACATCTCGACCGCTTTTAAAAGCTTTGTACCACTCATAAGCACGTGTTTTTGATAAAGTCGATTCACAGTAAGCCTTCCGTAACATTTTCAATGACTCCAAACACGAAATTCCATTGGCAATGCAAAATTTAAGACAAACTCTTTATTCGATGTTTTTGTCCATTATGAAATTCGCAATACACACTAGATATGATATAACTAAAAACAACACTGTATTTAATATAAATAACAGATGCAACTCAAACTCCGCGCCAAAATGGATAACAGTTGTGCCAATCTAACAACAACAAAAAAAACAAAAATTTGAATTTGGTACCATAAACAAATCATCCATTCCCGGTACTTTATTGACAGATTAGTATCCATTGCTATCGGTAATTTAATAAATATACTAAGTTTATAAATCACCCCGTGAGTTAAGACACTTTTGGAAAAGAACGCGAGTTGGATGTTTCATATTCCACCACACATAGAGCTCTTACATATCTACTCTCTAAAACCTTTCACATATAACACACACAAAATAAACAAATTACTTGTGAATGTGGAAAAAGATAATTATGCTGCAAGCGGGATTCGAACCTGCGTCCCTACCAATACGGGGGAAGTGCTTTAGATAGCTAAGCTATCGCAGTGATCGACGGTCATACCCAATCTCCACATCACATTTGTCTTTACGACCCACCCCATCTATCGGATGGTTACATGCATTATTCCAATATACTGAATTTAATTTTGCAATTAAAATTCGTAATATTTGATGGCGCGATTTTTTAAATACAGATCTAATACACACAAAATGTTTATAAAGTGATATCTGAGCAGGTTAACCCCATTTAGATGATCAGTTGCCGGATCATTGCTCGCTGCTTATTATTCATTGCGATCACGTCACTAGTTCAGAATGTTTTCTATATCAAAATATGTACACGTAAAGAATATTATACCGGGTATAAATGACATCATATACCGGCAAATATGTCACCAAATAACTGTAATAATATACGCCATTTTCGTCGACAACGACAAGTTATAAGGTTAGCAATTTTTTAGCCGCCAATCGAATCATTAACAACACGATTAAAACACGATGAGGATATCAATTCATTGGAGTAAATTGGTGATTAATGGATTTATTACCTAAAATATAATTTAAATGGATCAATATAAGGAATTTCATCATTTTATTTCTACTCATTATTTCTACAAAATAATTTCAATGTTTTCACACCTGCCAGATGTCCCGAGACTTCTATTATTTTTTTGATCAGAAACCTAGTTTTATTTTCCCAAAACTAAAAACCTGAACCTGAGATATAACCTAAAAACTAACGCCGCAGCAAAAGCTAGTTTGAGAATGAATCAAAGAATCCAACTCATGAAACGATTTTACTCTACTGTGATTTAATGAAGGGGAATTCCTTTTCGAAAACCTGCTTGAACACCTAATATTTTTCAATCTCCAGAATAAGTACTTCTCATTTCGTGGGCAAAATGAACAGCTAAAATCTACTTTCTTTAAGCAAACATTTAACTTTATTTGTGTAATATAAAAATAAC
Source organism: Leucoma salicis (assembly GCA_948253155.1). Taxonomy (NCBI): domain Eukaryota; kingdom Metazoa; phylum Arthropoda; class Insecta; order Lepidoptera; family Erebidae; genus Leucoma; species Leucoma salicis. The sequence continues at coordinate 6,046,368 of OX411819.1, forward strand.
GTTTAATATTCTTATACACAATCTCTCATTATTATTAAACAGGTAGGTTGAACTTTATTTTGTTTATTAATTGAATTTCTGATAACTCAAACATTCATGTCATTTTGAAAAAACTCTAAATAATATTTTTCTGTATAGGATTGTTTTTGATACACACAAATAATACTTGAAGTAAGTAAGAACACATTAATTGTGTTTGATCTATAGTTTTTAGTATTTGACATGCTCCAGTACAATTTATTTGTGAATAAGGAAAAATTGATTTTTTTTCCCGCTCGCACAAAAAATCTCTTTTTCCTTAGGTATTCACAAATAATTTGTATTATAGACACATTAATTGGTTACAAGATAAGTAGGAAAAGTAAGACTCGACTAAGTATCCTACTAATATAAGTTTTTGAAGATATTTGGATGTAGATGTTTGAACATTTGCACGTCAAGCATGCCTAGACGACTGGGTAGATTTGGATAAAATATGGTAAATAGATACATGAGACACTGGATTAACATATAGATTACTTGTGATCACAAAGTTAATAATAGTTCTCGTAGCATAGATATTTTTCCCAAACACCTAACAACCAAAGCGATTTCTATAAAATCGTTGCTAAGGTGATACATGGGAAAGTGAGTTTCGAATGAGAGAACAAACTAGAGACGGGCCTCTTGGCGCAGTCGGTAGTGTAATCGACTTCCGTGCACAAGATATATTACATTTTTTTTTGTAAATACATACATATAATAGATAGAAAACACCCAGACGCAGTACAAATATCTGTGTTCATCACACAAATAATTGTCCTGATTGGGAATCGAACCCACGACCTCGTGCACGAAAGTCGGTTACATTACCGACTACGCCACGAAGCCTATAAATATATGTAATATATCCCTAATCTGGTACTCATAGCACAAGCGTTAAGCTTAGTTTGGGACCATAGGACGTTGTGTAAAATGTCCGTAAATATTTATTTACTTTCGCATTTATAGTTCTTTCAGGCCACAACTACTGCACCAATTATCACGAAATTTTTCGTAAATAAAGTCTGAATCCCGGGAAAATTTTAATCCCGGATAAAACAACTGTTCCCGTACCGTAGACTGATTTATTTATGTTCTGAAGTCAAAGCAGACGGAGTGCTTCAACCAGAAAAGGCATTGCCAAGCCGTTTTCCACCATAAAGATTTGAGGATCTGCTTTGACACTATACGGATCGAAATATTTAAAGAATGTATAATGTGAGATAGTAAAAGCATAATTAGATCTACATTTTCAGATTAGGTATATCACTATCGAGCATGCCTCCTGAAACAAAGAAGTTTCGCTACGAGTCACTCTGCCTTAGGGTGGTCACAAAGCCGGGACCTGCTAGTGGAGGCGGCTATTTTTCAATCTTGGCTGCCTCCCCCCCTGACGGAAGACGTGGACGCCGAGGCTGGCCGCATTCGCGGCATGCTTACGCATATCTGCGATGCGGCCATGCCCCGTGTGCGGCGCCCGCCTCGACGGAAGGGGGTCTACTGGTGGTCCCCGGAGCTGGCGGACCACCGTGCGGCCTGTATTCGTGCTCGGAGGTCCTTCACCCGCAACCGACGTCGCCGAATCCGCGACGAAGAGCGGGAGGGCCGGCTGTATGCGGCGTACAGCAGTGCGCGCGCCGCGTTAAAGCTGGCCATCTGTCGCGCCAAAGATGCGAAATGGCAGGAGATGCTGGAAGGTCTCGAGCGTGACGTCTGGGGACGCCCGTACCGCGCGGCGCTTAACAAGCTCCGCGCCCAGGGCCCCCCCTTACGGAGACCCTCCGGCCAGGCATCCTCTCTGAGGTGGTTGAGGGACTTTTCCCTTCACGGGCGGTGCACACGCCCCCGGTCATGGCTCCGCCAGATGATGACCGGGAGGCCGACGACGGGGAAGTACCACCCGTGACAACGACGGAAATGGGGGCGGTGGCAGCGCGTATGCGGAGGGGCGCCGCCCCCGGGCCGGACGGGGTTCCCGCCCGAGTGCTGGCCCTGGTCCCCGACCACCTTGAGCCCCGCCTCGGAGGACTGTTCGACGCTTGCCTGGTGTCCGGACGGTTCCCTGACTGCTGGAAGGAGGGGAAGCTCGTGCTCCTGCCGAAGCCGGGACGGTCTCCGAATACAGTCTCAGCCTTCAGGCCCATCGTGTTTCTGGACGAGGTGGGCAAATTCCTCGAGCGGGTAGTCGCTGCCCGCATCGTCCGGCACCTAGGAGCGGTCGGCCCCGACCTGTCCAACGCCCAGTTTGGATTTCGGGCGGGTCGGTCTACGGTCGACGCCATTCTGTGCCTGAAGGCCGCGGCTGCGGAGACCGTCACCTCGAGGGATGTGCTGTTGGCGGTGTCGCTCGACATCGCCAACGCCTTCAACAGTCTGCTATTCGGCTGCATCAAGGAGGCACTCCGGTACCATGGAGTGCCCCCCTACCTAAGGCGGCTGGTGGCAGACTACCTCGACAGCCGCAGCGTCCTCTTCGTGGACCGGGAAGGGGACGTTGTAAAGAGGGCTATGTCGTGCGGCGTCCCGCAGGGTTCGGTTCTTGGGTCGCTCCTGTGGGACATCGGCTACGACTGGGTCCTCCGTGGCCGGCTCCCCCCCGGGCTGGGCGTAATTTGCTACGCAGACGATACGCTCGTCACAGCCCGGGGCAGGACCCTCGAGGAGGCGGCAACGCTGGCCACCTCAGGTACCGCGGAGGTGGTCAGGCGGATCGAGGCGCTGGGGCTTAGGGTAGCCCTTGAAAAGTCGGAGGCCCTACTCTTCCATGGGCGCCGATGGGGCCCGCCCGCCAGCGCCTCGATAACGGTCAATGGTGTGGGCTTCCCAATCCAGGCCCACATCAAATATCTGGGCCTGGTATTGAATGGACGGAGGCACTTTGACGAGCACTTCCGCCGTCTTGCGCCATAACTCGTCAGCACGGCGTCCGCCCTCGGGCGGCTGATGCTGAATTTGGGCGGACCGAATCTCGCGTGTCGACGACTCGCCCGCCCATACGGCGCGCCCATGTGGGCGGAGTCCCTAGCCGCTCGCAATAGGGCCCTTCTGTGGCGTCCACAGAGGGTCGTAGCGGTCAGGGCAATACGCGGGTACCGCACGGTCTCGACCGATGCAGCCTGCGCGTTGGCCGGAACCCCCCCGTGGGATCTGGAGGCGGAGGTGCTCGCCGACGTCTATCGGCGGGTGTCGACGGCGAGGGTGGGGGGCAACCACCCCTCGCCGAGCGCAATGTCATCTTGGCGGGAAGATGCCCGCCGCGCCACCGTCCTATAGTGGAAGTCTCGGCTGGAGACGCCCCGGACTGGTCTCTGGACCGTGGGGGCGCTCCAGTCGATATTGGAAGAATGGGCAGGGCGGCAGCACGGGATCCTCACCTTCCGGTTGGTGCAGGTTTTGTCGGGGCATGGTTGCTTCGGCAAATACCTGCACATGATCGCTAGGAGGGAGACGATCCCAGGCTGTCACCACTGCGGCTGCGACGAGGACTCGGCGCAGCACACGCTCGAGTCATGCCCGGCCTGGGATGTGCAGCGCCGGGAACTCGTTGCAGTCATAGGCGTGGACCTGTCGCTGCCGGCCGTTGCGCGAGCGATGGTTGGCAGTTACACGGCCTGCGAGGCTGTCATCTCGCGGAAGGAGGTGGCGGAGAGGGCCTGGGAGGAATCCTCCTTCGCGGACCCGATTCGCCGCCGGCGCGCGGGGCGGCGTGCGCGCGCTTACCTGCGCCTGATGCCGCCCTAGCCGAGGCTGCGGACAGTGGGGTCGGGGAGTACCCTGCCGTCCGCGGAAGCATACCGCGAAGATGCGACGCCCAAGTGCGCGAGGCGTCGCTCAAGAGAGGGTGCCCGAAGGGGCTGCCGCCTGCGGATCGCGGTCGAAACGACGCGGTACCCGTGATCCGCCGTAGCAAGGGCGGGTGGAGGCGCACAGTGGGTTTTTAGTGGGTGAGAGCCCCACACTACACCGTTGCCTCCCTGGGCAGCGGAGTGTGCGGTAGGACATTTTTGCCCACCTTAAATAAAAAATAAAAAAAAAGGGTGGTCACAAAGCAAACAATTTACTACACTGTTAGGTTAGCATACCCGATAACTCATTTTTATTTCGATTTACAGAAACCTAAAATAATTACTTTTTTATTTTAGTTAATTTATGTAAATACTTCCCACTCTATTTAGGCACATTCAAGACACTTTTAACATCTGGGGTCAAGAAATAAAACTAAACAAATAATATCATTTTATCAGCCATGATTGGTTAAGTTTAAATGATTGTTCCCGCACCCCCTCTCCTTGAGCTCTGCACAATTTGCTTAACGACAATTACATGCAATTTTGATTGTAGACCTAAAGGCTCATTTTCATTGGTCGTTAGAGCTCGCATTCGAGATTTCTGTTTAAGCATGCCATATGGCCAGCATGCGATAGCCGTTTTCATTACTCGATAGGGCCCGCTTGCGGATTGCTGGATATTCTTCACCGCGCATTTGTTTTGAAAGAGTGGTACTGAGCAGACGTAGGTACCTGCTATGGAACAACAATAATTAATGTTAAAAAACCCCTAAAACCCCCCTGATTCGTAAAGTGAGTCCCTGAGCCAAGCTTACTTTACACCACCATTGGTTGTTAGGCCGCGTGCGGGGAATACCCGCATGCCCTATATCGACCAAGATATAGATAGCCTACTTTCATTAGTCGATAGCCCGTATTCGGAGACTCCTCGCCTGCTGTATAACGACCGAATTAACGACCAATGAAAATGAGCCATAACGCATATTTTATTGTTCAACCAAAACTTTTTTTCATCAACCCGCTGCCGCTACAATTTATTTCTTTTACATCAATTAATATTGTCCATATTGGATTAGTTTCAAAGGCTTATAATTAAGTTAGTAAAAAAGAAAAATAAATATATATAATTCAATAAAAATGTGGTATGACATACTGAGGAGCTCTGGTCCCCAGGCTAATCGAACCCTTTTAACATGTAGCTCAATGGAGCTATCAATCAGAGCGAGGTCCAGTTTGTCCCCCTTAACACGCAACATAACATTCTCGCAACTTCGGACACGTCTGACTAAAGACGCTACCTTTTGCGCATGAACGCGTAAAATTCATCAACACTGACATCAGCAAATGTACTACAGAATACGAAGGAGCCAGAATAACGCTTTGAAGATATTCTTGTACTAGGCACGTATACAATTGTAGGCATTCTTAGTAAAGTTGGCTCACATGCTTCCAGCGTAAAATGTCTGGCAGTAAGCTATAAATAAATTAATTTTGACTTGAGCTGTAACACCTAGCCATCCTGTGTGCACAATATATTATCACGCACAGACAATTCTCTACGCTCCCTCTCCATATCTAAATTATCATTAAACTAGCTTCTGCCCGCGACTTCATCCGCGTAAAATACTTACTTTTGCTTTCAAAAGGAACAAAAAACCCCCGATTTTAAAACATTCTTCAATGGTGCTCAAGTCCTATTGGTCTTAGTGTGATGATATATAGCCTATAGCCTTCCTCGATAAATGGGCTATCTAATACTAAAAGATTTTTTCAAATCGGGCCAGTAGTTCCTGAGATTAGCGCGTTCAAGCACACAAACTCTTTAGCTTTATATATTAGTATATATATAGATTCTTCAGTTGATATGTCTCCCAAGTACTTAAATAGTTTCACACAGCTTACGGGGCACTTTAATTATAGTCAATGAAGGGCTTAAGGTTGTAATGCATCAATTTGATATTTTGCTGTGATCTACAATAGTATAACCCGCTGTCCTAGGTGAACGACGCGACGCGACGTGACGCGACGCGACGTGACGCGACGTATAGCGACTAATACTTTAATCGCGTTTCGTCGCAATTATATTAGCGACCACGTAGGCCATAAGTACAAACAACATCTATTTGATATGTTCGTGTCGTGTCGCGTCGCGTCGTATTACCGCGTTTGTCATTCACCTAGGACAACGGGTAAGTCTCACAAATAGTTATAAGTCCCCTTAAGCCACCAATCGAAGGGCTTAACAGTACCACGTCGTTAACATAGCTTATATATTATTGAAGCACACGCCATCAACATGGCAACTGACATGCGCATTGCTAAGCTACTTAACCAGCTTATTAACGTAAAAGTTAAATAATCATGGTGAAATCAAACCCACTGTCTCACCCCACATTTCAGCAAATACTCTTTTGAGAGAACATTACACAGGGTAAAAGGGTAAAAACACAGTTACTAGGCTTATTACTGTACCAATATGACAGGATGGCAATCCCTTCTAAAGGAACACCAGCATCGCTTAGCTTTGTCCAAAGCCTATCATAGGACACAAGATTAAAAGCTTTGGACAAATTTAAGAAATAAGCTTACACAATTGTTTTCCTGTTAACATAATAGCAGACCATGTGTTTATACAAAGTATGGCACACTCAATGGAGAGCCCAAATGATTATACAATCAAAAATAAGTTCGAAACTAAAACTGATTACTGAAAAAATATATTTACTCAAAACTATGAAAAAAGTAGACGTCGCGGGACGTCTAGCAGATGTGAAAACATCGAAATTATTTTGTAGAAATGAAATGATCATAAGTTGACAAAGTCAAGTTTAAGACGAATCAAACGAGTATAAACTCGATAGGGTTGCGTAGTTTCATTACAGAGTTACTGTGACCACCTTCCATCTCCATCGTCAGACCCTGGACACCATCTAGAGACAAAGTACTCGTCAAGACAAATCATACGAGCCCAAGCTCGATGGAGTTATGCCGTTTTATAACGGAGTTCCTATGGCCACCTTCTAGCTCCATCATCAGACCCTGGATACCATCTAAAGATAAAGTACTCATTAAGACGAATCAAATGATTCCAAACTCGATGGGGTTGCGTCGTTTCATTACAGAGTTACTGTGGTCACCTTCCAGCTCCATCATCAGACCCTGGATATCATCTATGACTGAAATTCTAGTCAGGACATTTCAAATGAGCCCTAATTCGACGGGGTTGCGTCATTTCATTATAGAGTCACTGTGGTCACCTTCCAGCTTCATCATCAGCCCCTGTATACCATCTAGACACAAAGTACTAGGTAAGACAAGTCATACGAGCCCAAACTTTATGGGGTTGCGCTGTTTAATTATAGAGTTCTTATGTCCACCTTCCAGCTTCATCATCAGATCAGCTCCATGTCATCATAATATTGCATTGTCACGTAATATACACTTGCGTGTAAAATTTCAGCTCAATCGGAAACGGGACAAGAAGGTACAATAAAAGCGTCGCCACGCTGACAGCCGATTTTACCCTCCCTTCGCATTAGAATCAGATGTTTCACATCAATAAAATTTGTCCGTGTGGTGACTGACTAAGAATACAAGTGTCACCACCCCATTCTTTCCCACGGGTGTCACGACTAAGGGAAGTAAGCAATTATCATCAATTGCATGACTGGTGGTAGGACTGGGTACCGAGTGGGAGTACTCACTTGGTATCGGGCCCGAGCGGGTTGATACCACCATCTCCAGTGTGACCGGCCATGAAGCACATCGTTGCGTTTTGGCCGTAGCAGGAGATAGCCGTTTATTCTTTCATTTCATATTGGTGAAATGACATGATGAGCAGCAGCTTGACAATACTCTCAGTATAGTTGAGTCCATGAGCGACGGTTACCATTTACCATCAGATGGGCCGTGAAATAAAAAAAGTTGGATGGCAGGCCGGTATCTAAACCACTCCACCATCTATGCAGTCAAAAACGTTAAAAGGTTTTTTACATTATGTACGAGAGACTAATTAAACATTGTCTCACGCCAGTATCCCCAAAGGGGTAGACAAAGGTGTTTTTAACAAAACCACGGTTCGCCAACTATGTTTAAGTCCCATGTAATAGGGAGCGAGCCTATCGCCATATACCGGAGACATTTCCAAACTCCGAGCTGCTACTAAGATTTTATAGGAAAAAGCATAATAACGCTGCCCGCCCCGGGCATCGAACCCAAGACCTCATGATCAGCAGTCACTCACAGTGCCGCTGCACCATCGAGGCAGTTACCGAGAGACTAATTAATTTAAATAATAGCTGGCATAAATAGGAAAAAATAATATAAATAAAAAATAATATACACTGCATAAACCAAGGCTGTTAGGTAAATTAACTATGAACGTACCTCCTCTGAAGACCAAATTGAAAAGAATTACTCTCTACTACCAGGATCTATAAATTATCAGAATGACGATTTCTGATATTTGCAATAAAGATTTTACTAACACAAAACATGAAAATGTGAAATCGAAAATACCGGCGTCACCTAAGCCATTAAGAATGTGTTATAGAAATTCAGACTCCTGAGGAATTTTGACGATAGCTGAATTTACAAAGCATCTGGGATGGTATTCCAGGAAATGCAGATTCAAATTCTGTTTGAAGGGCGCTTGTCACCCTTTTCATTTGTCAGATATGATATGAAAGAATAAACGGCTATCTTCTGCTACAGCCTTTTTTTTGTTTAGGCGGGAAAAAACGCACCTAACCGCACACCCCGTCGTTCGGGACAACGAACAGGGTAGTGTGAGGCCCTCACCCACTAAACTAAAAAACCCGCCGTGTGCCGTCTCTCCGCCATTATTGGCGGGCTACCGGAACCATATTACATTCCTTCAGTGGTATCTTCTGCTACAGCCTACACTGGCTTGATTCATGACCGGTCACATAGGAGACGGTAGTACCGACCCGTTCGGGCCCGATAGCAAGTGAGTACTTTCACTTGGTACCCAGCCCTACCACCAGTAATGACAACACCAGTAGTGACAACTGCTTAATTTCCTTAGTCGCCTCGTATGACATCCGTGGGGTGATGACACAATATAAACGTAAAATATTCTCATTTTCTTATATACCTCACTTTCAATAAATTACCATATTCTATTCATGATGACTCTTTGTTCCCTGTACGTGAAGTTTTATAACGATGCGCTAACTTACCTTGTAAATTAACTTACGACCCCTATGGCATTATTGCTTATTGCTTTTTAAGCTGAGATTCTACATAGTTACCTCTTGTTCTTTGAAAACTGCGCTCTGTAAAATAACGTGTATATAAGTCTCTAGTCCGTAGTAGCTAAGAATATTGTAAGGCGTCTTTTGTGGCAAGAAATACATATTTTCTTTCTTTCTTTCTTTTTGGACTAACCTTCCGTTGTGTCTGAAAATTAAGGACGACCAGTCTGCGTTACCAGTAATAACATAAAATATAAAACACGTCGCGGTCTTCAAATGTTAGCCGTGTATCAAGAGTTAAAGTCCCTTCTGGCTTCTCTATGTGTTCGAAGAAGAGTGACACAACGGGTTGGCACGCTGAAGTGCCTCATCGCTAAAGAAGTGACAACCATTGTGGAAGAAAGGTTCTCGAGTGGTGACCACATATAGAGCAGCGCAGCGCGTAAAAGCTCCGCACCAGATGGACCAACCATCTGGTTAAAGCTGCGGGGAGCCGTTGGATACAGTCTGCCTAGGACTTAGGTTGTGGCACTCTCTTCGACGTGGCCTTTTAAGCTGATCGCTGCATGGATGGCTTTACTTAGTAGGCAGCAGTCGAGGTTGGTGGGTAGACTTGTATGACCTTTATTGAATGCGTTTGATTATTTTAAGTATAAGGTACGCTACCCCACTCAACATACTTTCAATCCGTTCCGTGTGGTGACGGACTAAGAATACAAGTGTCACTACCCCATTCTTTCCCACGGGTGTCGTACGAGGTGACTATGGGAAATAAGCAATTATCATCCATTGCATGACTGGTGGTAGGGCTGGGTACCAAGTGGGAGTACTCACTTGGTATCGGGCCCGAGCGGGTTGGTACCACCATCTCCCGTGTGACCGGCCATGAAGCACATCGTTGCGTTTTGGCTGTAGCAGGAGATAGCCGTTTATATTTTATTTCATATCTGTGAAATGAATTGGTGAGCAGCGGCTTGACAATACTCTCGGAATAGTCGAGTTCATGGGCGACGGTTACCATTTACCATCAGATGGACCGTAGCTCGTCTGCCACTACATGCAATAAAAAAAAAATCCTCTCCATGTTGCCTGTAAGATACCAGCAAAAGATAAGCTCGACACTTCTTAGGACTGCCAGTCGGTCCTGGCAGACGCGCAAGTTCCCGGACTGAACGATTATTTATAGTGCTCTTATCGTCTTTTCGGACTTCTAACAACCAATGTCCCATAGGATCTTGTTAAATTCCTCTTCCAGCTTGGTAATTCTCTTGTCTGCCTTAAGTGACTGCAATCATACAGCGTTCACTTATTTACTTATGCATGTGGGGTGGACAGACTAATAAAACATTATGTTACTAATCCATTGCATGCGTGCCGGAAGATTCAAATAAATCTCTGTGAAGAAAAACAAAAATTGTTTTACCCAGAAATAATATAAAATAATAATGATGCAAAATTTGGCTTCAGTTAATTTTTAATACGCCATCGTAGCCCACGGTAAAATCGTTTATTGTTCAGAGATCCGCAACTTTGTAAAACTAACAATTCTTGGAAATGTAAATTAAATTATTACTGTATAAACAATACCAGATTCCTTCGGGAAGAAACCAGCGTTCCGGAAAGTTTCTTACCTCAATGGGCTTCTGATTGATTGAGATTAATTGAACGAGTTCTTTTTCGATTATTGTAGCTCCATAATCAGTTTGTCTTCCGTGTACAATCATACATCCTTTTTTTTATTGCATTTAGTGGCAGACGAGCCACGGCCCATCTGATGGTAAATGGTAAGCCGTTTATTCTTTCATTTCGTATATGTGAAATGAAATGGTGTGCCGCAGCTTGACAGTATTCTCTGTATAGTTGGGTCCATGAGCGACGGTTACCATTTACCATCAGGTGGGCCGTGGCTCGTCTGCCACAACACGCAATAAAAAAAAAGTAAGATATACCTACCATATAATCTGAAGCGGTGATTCAGTCGTTAAAATGGTACCAATTTAACCGTGTTGTTGTTCAATAGGAGTAGTATCATTTTATCGTACATAATTATATGCATATAATATTGTTTGTGCCAAGATGAAATCTAGAAAGTTTAAGCAACAGAATATTTCAGGCAGCTACTGTTAAGGAGTAATTAATAGTTGTATTACAAGATTTACAGTACATATTTCTCGAAGCAGTACTTGGAGTTGTTTGTATAAAGTTTTCGAAAGATTCGGTTGTATAGTTAATATTACTGTTTTCAGTCTTTTAAAGTTCTACTTAATTTTGCTCATTTCGTCACAGTTTACAGCATTTATTTGTTTATTACTTATTATACGATATTAACAAAAGATATATTAGAAAATCGTAATAGATCTGCGAGCTGGATTCGAATCGCTACCAGATTGCATATTGTACCCGCAAAGAGAAATTACGATATCGCATGGATTCTATCGTCCTATCGACTACACGCTATCTATAGGATGTTTTTTTACATACATACTTTTTTCCGATCAGGCAGGCCTAATTTAATATATCCTGGTATTTTTAAGCACTTGATATGCTTGGCTACTTATACCAGAACCAATTTTGTGAAAAAGTGGTCCATAAATTATGGCCAATAATAGAGCTCAAGGTCGCACAGCATGCTGTGGAGTTGGCTATGCTCGGAGTTTAGGTACCTACGCGATAAAATCCGAAATACAGAACTTCGCACGCTCACGGCTCAGTAAAGAATAGTGTCATACTAGGTGAATCGATGACGCAGTAGGTATAAGCCATTTGAATGCGTTCGACAAAAGACCGTTCGTAGTGGCATTTTCTTGAGGAATCCCATGTCTAGTAGTAGACGATAAATGGCTGATGGACTGATGGATTGATGAACAAGATAGATGTTCCAATTTTGTTTATAAAACAATCGTTATTTTTTGCGGAGATCATTTAAGCGTCCTTAGTGTCAGGATGCCGTTTACGGGCGTAATAAAGAAAACTTAATGAGTAATTAAGCGCTCTAAATCCAATGTATCCAGCCTGGCTTGCTAAGTAAATTAGAGGATATTGAAAAGATCAAAAGCGTAGTGACGGCCTAACGGTAAAACCAAGGCACAGTAAAAATATAAGCAAAGCAGTAGTGAAACTAGGCCTAATCATTGAAATAATTACCTACACTCCATTGGAGCATTAGGGTTGTCCCCGTAAGTTATATAAAATCGAAAATGTTTGTTTGCAGAGTTAACGTTGTATTCATCTAATTAGCACAGTATTCAGATATTTTTTAGTTATATCGATTATTAGCGTTGTTTTAAACGTACCAAAACCACAACGCGGTTGTCGGTATCGCCCACAAGGTTGCGTTTGACGGCAAAGTGTAAATGAGACTATTCATAAACATAGCATCACGCCTGTATTCCCCGAAGGGGTAGGCAGACGTGTATTAAACACCAATTTATCATTTTTCTATTTTATTATTTATTTACTATTCGTTTTCATACAAATTAGAACCCAACCACGTGTTGTTCTTGTGGTGTGGTTGTGGTTCGTGTGAAACTTCGCTTAGGATTGTCACTCTTCCTCTCTTAATAGGTAACTAAATCTGTATAAGAGCTGTTTCTCTACATCCATCCATCCATCCATCAGCCTTTCGAAGTCCATTGCTGGACATAGGCCTCCCCAAGAGAACGCCACAACATGTGTTTCGCTCATATGCGGGATAGTGCCGTAATCGCCACGCTTGGCAGGTGGGTTGGCGATCGCAGTTGATGTTGTTAATACTCGAGGGAGTGCTGCTGCCCACTCCTCCAGTATTCCCTCAGTCGGCTCATACGACTCCCATGTGTGGAGAGGGGTGGGACAATTATAAGCCGGCCCCACATGGCATATCTCTACACAGAAGCATTTCTCTACATAGAAGGAAGAATATTAGACTAGGTATTTAGGCATGTGAACACTTTTTTTTATTTTTAATATTTTTGTCTGTTTGTTCACAAATCACGCAAAATCTATTGAATAGATTTTGATGCAACTTTTTTTATTTAATAGCTCTTGATTATCCTTAAAATTCAGGCACATTTCATCCCGCTACCTACTAAATTGAGAACCTGAGATATAACTTAACAAACTAACTTTTGTCACAGTCGGAGCCGCGGACAAAAACTAGTTTATTGTTAACGTATGTAAATTGGAAAGTATTTTATTATATATTAAAAAAAAAACTTAGGTTCTGTAGTGATTAACAACAATAGAATTAAAATAACGAGTTTACAAATAAAATAAGTATTTACAAAACCACCAACAATAAAAAAAAATATTTGGTGTTTATTCTTTTAATTACAAATTATTTACTTACAGGAAAATACTTTCATTAGCTGTTCACGTTCGGAATGCTTTATTATTAACATTGATTGTGTAAAAGATTCTCATTTGAATGAATAGTTTTTTAAAGTAAACTATTGGAAAACTACTACACGGTACGTAAGACGTACACATAGAGAAAAGTAATCATTATTAAAACGTAAACAACTACTCATCCCGACGCACCGAAAATGTCCCGATGCGACACCCGCTACTGACAGCACTGCCAGGGAGGCTTACACCCATATTTTAAGACGGTTCCTCGAAAATTTCTCGACTTCACTCAAGCGCACTCAAGGAGTTTGGTATTCTTAGTTGTTCACTCGAGGTGAGGAAACAATTGTCAATCTCAAGGTACGTCGGGACCAACCTTAAGGAATACTCAAGGAAGTTTTTGTTCTATAAACAATTTACTGAAGTTTATTATTTCATGTGAATATTGTTTTCTAGTGTTTATAATGTATTTCCAGCGGTGTTTGGATTAGTATTATTAAGTATGATTATTTCATAAGATGTTACTTGCGAGATGCTGCAAACCCAACTTTTACGATACCGTAGAATTCCAGACGTAGGTAAGCTATTTTTTTTTCCAGTAGGATTACCGGCACCTAAAGTAGCCGTCGAATTTATTTTATATTTAATTATGAGTTCCTGTAGGCATAACTTTACCGACCGATATTCAGTAAGAATATCTTCCAGACATATTACAATATAAATGATATCTAAACAATTTATACTAGCTAGAGCTATAAAAACACACCCAGCAAAAAAACAATGTTGACGCGACGACGCTATGTAGGTACTTTCTGGTTATACGATATACGTAAGTATTACTTTTTGCTATGTAGGTACCTACCTGAGTTTTACTCCTTGTGGCGATCCTTGTATAATACCTCGATAGGTATTATTATAGGACGATTCCTATCTAAACATTTACATGTCAAATGACAAACATCTGTTAACTTTTGTGTGACCACAGATGTAAAATCAAAGCATTTTTGCCCAAAACACTGTTCTATCTACAATACAATGACGTAATTAATGACGTATTACCTCGACTCAACCTCATTCGAGGTTCCTCGAGTTTTCAACTATGAATACCAATTTCGAGGATTCCTTGAGATATTCCTTGAGGTATCCTCAGTTGAGTTTGAGTCGAGGAAAGGTTGAGGAACCGTCTTAGAATATGGGTGTTAGAATTTCGGAAATGCGCGCGTCTGAGTGAGTGTGTCGTTTTAACGCTTTGTTCCTAGTTTCAGTACTGTTGATATATTTACTGTGACCACGGACTGCAATCGAGATCGATTCCGAGTCCAACGTTCAGACCTCATAAGGCACATGCCTCTGACGTTTCGAGATTTTTGAAACCGTGTGTGTATTTTGTTATCTATAATTTATTTTTTTGTCATCATTGCTCGGTGAAGGAAACCATCGTGAGGAAACTTGCATGCCTGAGAGATTTTCTCGATGGCTTGTAAAGTCTGCCAACCCGCATTGAGCCAGCGTGATGGACTATGGCCTAATCCCTCGCACCATGAGAGGAGACCCGTGCTCAATAGTCGGATAGAAAAATGGTTATTAAAAAAATGTGCTCACTTCTCATTTTTTTTTAATGCTTGTGGTGCCTGACGAGCCACGGTCCATCTGATTGTAAATGGTAACCGTCGCCCATGGACTCGAAAATACCGAGAGTATTGTTAAGCCGCTGCTCACCAATTCATTTTACAGATATTAAATTAAATATAAACGGCTATCTTCTGCTACAGCCAAAACACAACCATGTGCTTCATGGCTGACACGGGAGATGGTGGTACCAACCCGCTCAGGCCCGATACCAAGTGAGTATTCCCACTTGGTACCCAGCCCTCCCACCAGTCATGCAATGGATGATGATTGATTGAAGGATCAGTAGGGTAGCTTAGTGGTTTAGAGCACTTCCCCGGATTGGAAAAGATGCGTGGTTCGATTCCCGCCCCTACTAAAAATCTCTTTTTCTTTATTCACAAATAATTTGTACTTTAAAAAGTAGCGGAGCATGTCAAGTGCTAAAAGAAATAGATCTAAAATATAATATATTAATCATACTACTAGTATTTAGATATTTTTTTTATATATATTTTTAGCATTTGACATGCTTAGCACTATACATTAAACACAAAGTGAAAAATGTGAAATCGAAAATAACAGTCAGGAGCAGGATGTTATTATTTATGTGCTGTTATTTTCGATTTCACATTTTTCACTTTGTGTTTAATGTATAGTGCTAAGCATGTCAAATGCTAAAAATATATATAAAAAAATATCTAAATATTTAAAGGGTTTGCGTCATTATTAGGTAAAATCTTAATTGTAAAATTAAGTTTACCTGGTCGGTATAATGTATGAAAATACGTCCGACAGATGGCGCAGGCGTCACCCAAAGACGTTAAGTATGATGTGTTGTCGGGATTAGCAGTCAGGAGCGATTGTCAGGATGGCTGAATTGGTAAAGCATCTGGACGGTATCCAGAAGATGCAGGTTCATATCCTGCTCCTGACTGTTATTTTCGATTTCACATTTTTCACTTTGTGTTTAACATACTACTAGTTTTATTTCTTTGAACATCCTTTCATCATTCACTGCTGGACATAGGCCTCCCCAAAATGGGGGTTTTACCATAATCGCCACGCTTGGCAGGCGGGTTGGCGATCGCAATCAATGTTTTTATAATAGTATACAGGGGAACGGTGCTGCCCGGTCCCCCGGTAGTCCCTTAGTGGACTTTTACGACTCCCATAGGAAGATACGGGGTGGAGCTGTTCTTGGTGCCAGCCCCACACAGCAGTTCTTTGAACAGCAAGATTTATCTCTCTGGGTACAAAACAAATAAAAGGTCAGTGAAGTTAAATTAGGAAACACGAAATCTGTAGTTTACCATTTCACTAAGTATCTGGATTATGATGAGATTGGTTATAACTCGTAGTAAAAAGCATCAGGTTTCTCAATATAAGAAACTTGCAGCGCTTCGGTCTTGCGCTTCATCTGAAGACAACGAAATAGGAAAACTCCCTAGTTTAGAAAAATGGTAATCAATATAATTATGCGCCGATTGTATTTTTTGTTATCGATTGAAACCACCACTGCCTTTACAGCTCTTTGTTTTACCGCCAGGACATTTAAGTAATTATAATTATACTTTAACTGCCTCGGAGGTCTAACGGTAGTGTTTGCAATAGTAGATCACGAGATCACGGGTTCGATTCCCAGATCGGGCCTACAAAACTTGATTGGGTATTTCATCAAGAAAGTCATAATAGTAGCCCGGGGTTTGGAAGTTGGTGGTGTTTTACCCCTGTGTCTTGGAAATCACGTAAAGCCATTGGTTCTGTGCATGATATCTCCCCGGTCGTGTCCGGAATGCCGTCCCATCAGACTATGAGAGCGAGGGCACAGAGATTGCACGCGAATGTGTGGCTCTCCGGTGGCCGGAAGGGTATGCCACCGGCAAACCGCTGAAAAAATGTCTACCAGTTCCAGTGGTCTGCCAATATCTACAGGCGGATAGATGACATACGGCGGGTTATTTAGTGGGTGAGGGCCCCACACTGTTCGTTGCTCCGAGTGATGGGGTATGCGGTTAGGTACATTTTTCCCGTTTTAACAAAAAAAAGGGCCAAATAATAATAAATAATAAATATTCACGGACATTTCACACAACGTCCTCTAGTCCCAAACTAAGCTCAACGCTTGTGCTATGGGTTTTACTATGGGATTACGGATATAATACATATATTACTTTTTTTTGTAAAAACTTACATACATTTTAATAGATAGAAAACACCCAGACGCAGTACAAATATCTGTGTTCATCACACAAATAATTGTTCTGAGTGGGAATCGAACCCACGACCTCGTGCACGGAAGTCAGTTACACTACCGACCACGCCACGAGGCCCGTCACGTCAAATGTCACTATGTTCTAACCCATCACTCTAACCCGCGTTAATACGACGCGACGCGACGCAACACGAAAATATCAAATAGAGGTTGTATGTACTTATGGCCTACGTTGACGCCTAATATGAATGCGACGCAAAGCGGTTAGTTTTTATTTTTTTATTGCATGTAGTGACAGACAAGCCACGGCCCATCTGATGGTAAATGGCAAGCGTCGCTCATGGACTCAACTATACCGAGAATATTGTCAAGCCACTGCTCACCATTTCATTTCACCGATATGAATAATGAAAGAATAATCTCCTTCTACAGCCAAAACGCAACAACTTCATGGTCACACGAGAGATGGTGCGCTCGGGCCCAATACCAAGTGAGTACTCCCACTTGGTACCCAGCCCTACCACCAGTCATGCAATTATCATTGCTTACTTCCCTTAGTCGCCTCATACGACACCCGTGGGAAATAATGGGGTGGTGACACTTGTATTCTTAGTCCGTTACCACACGGAAAAGAATTATTTATATATTATCCGCAATACGTCGCACCGCGTCGCGTCGCTCACCTAGGACAACGGGTAAGAGAAGACCCGTTCCCAACAGTGGACTAGTAATTAGTTACTAACTTACAGGATCTAAAGAAGTGGTAAAGATATCTACATTAAAAAAACCTCAAAAATAAACAGTTATTTGACCTTGGAAAGGCTACCATTGCCCTTTGGGAAATGCCTTTTAGCCATGGTAACCCTTCTGTAATTAGATTCCATACGAGCGGAAAATTTCTGCTCTCAGCAATAACATAATCAAGAGAACGGAAAATCGTCCGGGAAATTTACATTAGACTAAATCAAGCAAATTAATTTAAATATTGCAATGAATTGCGGATATTAATCATCGGGGATATTTATGAAGTCAGTTAAGAATAGGGTTAATATTTTTCTTGACACTTTCAGATATATCAACTACACAACCTGAAATACATCTTACTAGCCTTTGCTCGCATCTACACGCTCCACTGTAGACAAAAGCTAGTTTTGGAGTTGTATCTCAGAGTCCCAATATAGTAGTGGGATAAAACATTAACCAGTTTTAAGTCTAAAATGTCCAGCAGTGGACGTCGAAAGGCTGATGGATGGATGGATGAAGTCTAAAATTGGAATAATGCATGTAAATGTGGAGATTGGGCATGGCCGTCGGTCATTGCGATGGCTTAGTGGTCTAGAGCACTTCCCCGGATTGAAAGGGACGCAAGTTCGAATCCTGCTCGCAATAAAGCTCTCTTTTTCAACAGTCACAAACAATTTGTTGTTTTTAACATAAAAAGTTCCATCAAAACTCGTTCAGTAGTTTCTTTCGTATTTAGAATCGTATTTGAATTGTTTTTCTCAAATATCTTCAATGTACAGTCGTAGCTCTGTTAGAGCTTCAATTTAGACTAGTTTGAGACCACTGCAAGGCAACACATCCCTATGACTTATCTGAGTTATGTTTATAATTATTTACTAATTATCATTGCCTGCTCAAAAAATTGTGAAGATTAGTGCAAGCCTGAATGGTACTCTGCTTCTGTCCGTTAACCCCTTGACTGTCAGGATTATTATATTATTATTTCAACAAGTTCTAAACGAGCGTAAGACTCCCGGGAGTCTTACACGTGACGGCTAATAGCGTGCCAAGGCCACGCGAGACCGCGAGGGGCGGCGTTTTTTCCTAAAAAAAATCTAAAAAAAACTACTTACCCATTGTTGAAAAATCCATGTTTATTGTGAAGTATAATAACTATTTTATGCATTAAAACACTTAAAAACACTATCCACTAATTAATATAATAACACTGACGTTATAAAACAAAAACTTTCCACAAACTTTAATTTTATTTCACTTTCGCGTTGAAATCTCGACTTTATTACCGTACGGTTCGAGTCCATAGACGAAACTGCTTGACGTTTACGTTTGGGATTTATTTCTCGATGATGCAGTATACGTAGGCTTAGGCAAAAATCATGCACAGATTATAGAATGAACAGACTGTATCGGGCAAAAATGTTGGAGTAGATAGCTGTGAAAGTTAAGAAGTAGGAAATATTAGAGCCAATTTTTTTTGTGACTGCGCGCGTCTCGGCCCTTTTTTTGCGATGCTGATCCTTATTGCAAACGTTGGAGATTCTTTTGGACTTTTTTTTTGTGTCGAGGTCATTGGTCCGAGACTCCCGGGAGTCTAACGCGCCTCAATCGGTAGCCTTACTCCCCACTGGTGGCCTGCATGGTGAACTCCCCGTTACTCTGAGAAAGTGTCATGCATAACAGTGGATCTCAGGTTCTAGTACCGGATTGGGCCAGAAAAATAATTATTGGGTTTTTCCGTCAAGAAATTCTCCATTGCAGCTTTGAGTTCCCGCGCCTCCGAAAGCACATAAACGGTCCTGCATCTGTGGGTCTAGCCAAGTTGCATTCTATGATCGCCAACGCTAATAGAAAAAATTTATTAAAATGTATGGAAATTTGACATCTCTAACGTTAAGTCACGTGACTTAGCGTTATAGATATTGTTAAAGACTTAGATAAATATAGATTCTTTCTCTAAGGTTATAGATGTCAAATTCCCGTACATTGAAATAGTTTTCTATTAGCGTTAGCGATCATAGAATCCAACTTGGCTAGACCCACTGATCTCTATCAATTCGTGTCGAAATGCCCATCGAACTATGAGAGTGAGCAAACAGAGTGTGCACTTGTATTTACTCACATACCTACTCGTGCACTTTAATATCTACTGCGTATACGGCTAGTGTATGTCGATACTGGCCAGGTTCGACCCAAACTATGGAAATCTGGAGAGCGAGTCTAACAAAGAGGGACAATTATTCGTAGTGCAATGGTTGATATCGAGAGGGTGTTCCTATTATTGCGCGAGGCGTCGCATGCGCGAGGCGTTGCACAAGAGAGGGTGACCGAAGGGGCTGCCGCCTGCGGATCGCGGTCGAAAAGACGCGGTACCCGTGATCTGCCCTAGCAAGGGCAGGTGAGGGCGCACGGTGGGGTGTTCCTATTATCACTTATCGAATAAACATTATGTTATTGTTTGTCAAACAGTACCCAAGATCTATCCTCATTTGGTACTAAAAACTAAGTTATTACTACCTAATACGTATACTTGCATTCTATGGTTATATAAATATTTATTACTTTCTAAAAATTTCATAATTGGGTGCCTTAAAATATCTTAACTAAATTAAAATATAACGGAAATCAAAACTTTTTTGCACATAATACTTTATACAAATATCATTTGAGTGAAGTGTCATGTTAATTCGTCCGAGTTGTACCTACATCATCATGGATTTAAGCCCACAGCCCACCGCTGCTCACGGAGAGGCTACGTAGGTACGTGTATCTAACTTCGTTTTGCAAGAAAACGTATGAGATAACGACCACAACAACCCATGAACACGCTATGAATACGAGATAAATGACGTAATTGCAACTTGCTCGAATGTGGCGACCACGCAGCTCAAGGCTGTAACGCTATGCACGCGATACACGAAAACTTTCGTAGCTGCGCTACAATTATTGTACATAGTCGTAAGTTAATATTCGTATATACTGTGTGCTAGCCTGGTAATGTGCCCACGTGGTTAAACAAATGAATCCTTGCAGCTAAAATGCGCAGCGTGCCCGTGCACAGCGTGCGCTGTCTTTACTCGTGAACATTTTCTTAGTATGAATTTCTACGAATTTAAGCTTAATTTGGCAGGTTAATAGAGCTTTGTACTGCTGTAAACTGCTATTTGTGATGAAGCACCATGCAATATGAATATTTTACAGTTGGTTTGCAGAATTAAAACGCAGTCATGTCAATCTCTGTGTTGATCGCTTTGAACAACAAAAACATCGATGCTGTGCATCTTATGATTGTAAGCCGACAGGCATGTCACTTATCAAGATATTCGGACATCCTTAGGCATAGGCATGGGTCACACACATAATCAATCCTAGTATATTTCCTCGCCAGTTATATAATAGTACATTGTTACCCTAGGGATGAAAGCAACTTATTTAGTCCCCTCAAACTATTGGAGCCCTCGCTACGCTCGGGCGCCAAACCCCGTCTTGGGACTAAATAAGTCTTTATCCCGAGGTAAACACTGTGCTTTTCATTACGAATACGAGGAAACTAAAAATAAAAATCATGAATTAACTAAAGAAAAAATGGGAGACTAAAAAATTGAATTTGGAATCGCCGTTTTCCCGCCGATTTTGTTTTTCATTTTAATCATTGAAAAAATATAAATCTTCGTTATTTTAAAGATATAGTTGCAACTATATTAAAATAAAGTCATATAAAAAAACAAATTCTTTAATAAATACTTAACTTTATGTTATTTCAATTTTACATCGCGCTGTAATTAAATGGCTGTACAGAAAATGGAACTGTTTTTTTTTATAATTACTCAGCTGTCAGTTGAAAGTAATTCTCGCTAGGGCTGAAAAGTATTACTTTCAACCCGCTCCTCAGGCAACTTCAGGCCTACTTTCAGAGTATGAGTAATGAAAAGTATTTTTCTCACCTACACCCGAAATCAATCAATTATAGTTTTTTTTTATTTATGTTGCTATGGTGAGGTTCACAAGATCTTTTACCATAGTTGTCCTATGAATTCCTACGGGATCCATTATATCGTTGCAGAAAAGAAAATTTAACTGAATTTTAATGCTCCATTAAATTTAATTAATGAGAGGTCATTTTAAGCTTGGTAAAAACTTCTGATACTCTATATTCTTCTCAATCTTTCGTAGGCTACTTTTCAGAAGTTTCACTTTTGCCATGTGTGAATTGCACACAATGACATGTTTTTTTTTATTGTAAGTATAATTCTCATTCTTTTGTCTGAAGTACGCGTGCGAAGCTGCTAGCAGTAATTAGTATTTCATATAAATAAACCTGAAAAGGAAACTGGAATTCAAAAACAAAACATAATCTTGGGTGTTTAATTTTCATTATCGGTCCAAGAAAAAATCAAAGCCGTTGAGTCACATCTATTAATCACCCTGAAAATGGACCTTGAAATTTAACGATTTCCTTTAATTAAATACTGATGCAATTAAGTCAATAAATATTATTAATTTTTTTCTTTCCTTTTTGTTGTCGTATTTAAAAAACATTATTTGAATCGTTAACAAAATATTTCGTCTTTGATTGTTCCAACCATCACATGGCCTGTCTCTCAGCCACCTGGTATTGTCATCTGAGTCTGCCATTAATCAAAATACAATCATCGAACCATAAATACGACGGGCCTCGTGGCGTAGTCGGTAATGTAACAGACTTCCGTACACGAGGTCATGGGTTCGATTCCCACTCAGGACAATTATTTCTGTGATGAACACAGATATTTGTACTGCGTCTGGGTGTTTTCTATCTATTATATGTATGTATTTACAAAAAAAGTAATATATGTATTATATCCGTAATCTAGTACCCACAAGCGTTAAGCTTAGTTTGGGACCAGAGGACGTTGTGTGAAATGTCCGTGAATATTTATTTATTTATTATTTATAAATACTTGTACTTAGAAGTATACTATAATATAGAACTTAAACATACAACTTACCTACCAGTCTGCCATGATTGTTGTATTGTGCATGGGTCTCCTCTTATAGCGAGAGGGATTTAAGCCGTAGTCACCAGACTGGCCCAGTACGGGCAGACTTCACAGGAGGTCGAGAAAACTTCTCAGGAATGCAGATTTCATCACAATGTTTGCCTTTACCAAACAATCACAATTTGTAAGCAAACCTACGTCTTTTTTAAAAATCTCGAATAGTCAAAGCTTTGTGACAGGTCTGGACTAGGGATTGAGTCGATCGTCGCTCAGGAGACGGCGGACCACTGAAGTAATATAATACAGATCCAGTGGCCCGCCAATACAGACGGAGAAATGGCACACGGCGTTTTATTTTGTGGGTGAGGGCCCCACACTACCCTGTTCGTTTTCCCGAAAGACAGGGTGAGCGGTTCGGTAAATTTTTTCTCGCCTTAAAAAAGGGATTGATCTCGATGCCACAATCTTTGCAGTCCTTGGTTTTACCGCTATCACAGCACTGCCACGATTAACATTAATAAAACTAAGTAATTGAAAATCTACATCATCATTTTGCCATTACAGCAGGCCTACATCACTCGCTCAAGGCCCCGAGTTATATGCCTACCGCTTCGCGTACCGATCACGGTACTACCGACAGAAGACTGTCATACGCGCGCCTAAGCGCTCGCTCTTGTAGTATTGATTAAAATAAAATTATTTACGCGATTTAGGGTATTTCGACAATAAAATTTAATAACCGAAAATTCAGAGCTGAAACTCTAAACGTATATGATCAACAAAAAAAAAACAATATATAAAAAAATAATCCGACTTGAAAATAACATTTAAAATTATATAAAAAGTAATCAAATAGAATCTACTAGAAAAATATTTTTTTAAGTTTTATAAACGACAGCTTTGTTGCTGTCGGTGGAGTCAGTAGTCTCCGAAACCGGCGAGCGGAAACCGGAGAGTGTACGAAGAGAATTATGAATCTTGAGGGTGCAAGAATAGAGCCTTTAGTTACTTTGTTCTTTCTGCCCACCCCCCCAAGGGAGATAGCGTGATGATAAGTAAGTAAGTAAAATCGTCATAGGTGCAACCCTAGCGCATTTGTTGAATGACGCGTTTGCCCGAGGATCATGCGGCGGGCAAAACAATCACAACTGTATTTCTGTGTTTATAAGGTACATTTCTTCTCACTACGAACAATTAGTATTATTATATTATATTATATAGTATTATTATATTATTATATATATTTATATTAAATACAGTGCTGTTTTTTGTTTTTAGTTATATCATATCTAGTGTGTATTGCGAATTTCATAATGGACCAAAACATCGAACAAAGAGTTTGTCTTAAATTTTGCATCGCCAATGGAATTTCGTGTTTGGAGTCACTGAAAATGTTACAGAAGGTTTACGGTGAATCGACTTTATCAAAAACACGTGCTTATGAGTGGTACAAAGCGTTTAAAAGCGGTCGAGATGTGATGGAAGATTTGCCTCTCTCTGGTAGGCCATCAACGTCTGCAACTGAAGTCAACATTGTAAAGTGAAGGAAATAGTGACTGAAAATCCTCATTCAACTTTGAGAGAGATAGCCGCCAAACTTTCTGTGTCTCACGAGTCGATCCGTACCATTTTAAATAATGGGAACACGAGTCGATCTGTACCATTTTAAAACACCATTTTAAACTTGGGTATGAAACATGTTTCAGCTCGGCTAGTCCCAAAAGACCTGAATTTTCTCCAAAAACTCAATCGCATGAGAGTCGCTGAGGACATGCTAGAATCAATTAGGTCAATTCTGACCCAACATTCATGTAACGCATTGTTACTAGTGACGAGACGTGGGTTTACGATTTTGACATGCAAACTAGTCAACAAGCTTTGGAGTGGCGACTTCCAACTGAACCGAAACCGAAAAAACCACGCCAAAGTCGATCAAAAGTCAAAGTCATGTTGACTGTTTTCTTTGACTATCGCGGTGTTGTGCACTCGGAATTCTTGCCAGAAGGTCAAACTGTAAATAATGAATATTATTTGAGCGTTATGCGGCGTTTAAGAGAGCTAATTCGACTAAAAAGGCCAGATTTGTGGAAAGAAAATTTTTGTATTTTGCACCACGATAATGCGCCTTCGCACAAGGCCATCATTGTGAATGAATTTTTGTCCAAACACTCAACAAATACCATCGAGCAACCACCATATTCACCAGATATAGCTCCAGCCGACTTCTTTCTTTTTCCTAAACTCAAATTACCACTTCGTGGCACCCATTTGATTGAAAACGGGTGCCACGAAGTGGTAATTTGAGATAGTGGTAATTTGAGGTAGAAGACATAAAGGGGAATTTGCGGCGAGAACTGAACTCAATTCCGGAAACAGCGTTTAAAAAATGTTTTGATGATTGGATTATTTGTTGGCGTAAGTCTATCGTTTCTGAAGGAGCATACTTTGAAGGTGATAAAATAAATTTGGATGAATAAAAAAAATTATGTGTAATATTGATCTTTTCCCGGTACATTCTTGACAGAGTAGTATAATAAACATTTTTGTGCAGAGGAAATAAAAGCGATGAAAATGGAAACAAAAAATAAAAAAACATAGCATCACGCCTGTATCCCCGAAGGGGTAGGCAGAGGTGTATTACACACCCACGACTCGCCATCTATGTTAATAGGGGGCGAGCCTATTGACGTCTACCCGGCACATTTCCAAACTCCAGGCTGCTACTGAGAATTTTTCTTTTTAGGAAAAAGCTCAACAACATTTCCCGACCCGGGGATCGAACCCGAGACCTCATGATTAGCAGTCGCAAACACTAACGCTACACCACCGAGGCAGTTAAAATGGATGAAAATGGAGGTTATTTAAAACTGATTTAAAAAAAACGAATATAATTACGTCCCTTCTTTCTTGTTATACCGACTGGCTATTGTTTTATTTCTTTAAAAAAATATAATTTTAGAAATGCGTGATTAGTTAAAAGGAGGCTATCAATCAAAATTCGGAGAATTCAAGCCCACTCTCTCCCACTCTAGCCTCCCGTCCGAGTATTGTGGATTCGATGCCCACACAGGAACACTCTTTGTGTGATCCACAAATGGCTGTTCTGAGTCGGGGTGTACTTTGTATCCGTGAAATTGTATGTTTGTAAAGTCCCCCGCGACACAAGGATTATTCCTTAGTGGGTTAACATTTTTTTTGTTTAAGGATTACTTTCATAACATAATTTAGTATATCTTATATACAGCCTGTTATATATATATTTATCTTTCCGTGTGAAATATTTCTTTTACACTTTTGTTATTTCAATAAATAAACCTTGTAAGTAGGTATGTAGCGCAAATCACGTTTACACTACCGTGATCAAAGTTCTCCGTGAAATGTAAATAAACAAAGTTCATAGATATCTTTGATCTGTTTCTTTTGGATTATAAAGATACACCTAGCTACAAGTAGTGTATAATTATCACATATGTGAGAAAATATACCTACCAACTACTTACTGACTACAGGTTAATTAAGAGTTAATATATCATGCTATAGAGTCTGAATGCAAACGAGATTGATTTTGAAAGAAGAGTCAAAATACTTCTTAGTTTGTTATCTTTAATAAAAGTCGTGCTGCTAATGGATGGATGGA
This sequence comes from Leucoma salicis, assembly GCA_948253155.1. Taxonomy (NCBI): domain Eukaryota; kingdom Metazoa; phylum Arthropoda; class Insecta; order Lepidoptera; family Erebidae; genus Leucoma; species Leucoma salicis. The sequence goes on from OX411819.1 coordinate 6,072,899, forward strand.
TGATATATGGGTGTGGTTGTATGGTGGTTCTTTTCGTCCCTCAATATCTATTTCATAATAACATTGGATTTCCGCCAAGTGTTGCCTCATCAATTACTTGTAGGTACTATTTAAATTGTCACTGCAGGTAGTGTCTATCATCCTATGATTCATCCGTCGAATTATTCTGGGAGAATTCTAGTCTATCAATCTCAAGCTCTTGGTATTCTATATAATGCATTTTGGAAAATGTGCACTGCAATGTAGTTCCTCTAACCCTGTTGTTTATACATCCAGATGCTTAATTCGCATAGCAATATATTTTATTTATAGCTTTTGCACAATAAAAGTGTACAAGGTGGCCTTAATGCCTAAGGCATTCTGTCCCAGTTGACCCAGGGTGGAGCAGAGATATATTGTGGTAGGTTAGGCATAATATAATAGAGGAAGTTGCCAACCTCCTTAGAAAGTGATACACAAAATCGTATCGACATTGTGTAGTCTCATTGTGATTTATAGAGACACCGAAGCGTGATGTCGCAAAAGTCCCTTAGCCAATCACAGTGATTCATCAACCAACACAATAGCACGATGCGATAACGATACGATTACATTCGAACGCCCCAGTGGGATACACATAGTCATTACAGTGAATAGACTTTTTATTCGTTATAGGTATAAAAACGTTTCCCAACAAAAAAGTTTGGACACAAGTTCTGTCTGATATAAAAACGTTTATACGATCATACATACTTTACATCCAGCTTTCGTACCCCAACATTTACACTTTGATTATGTTTTAAACAAAAATGAGACTCTTTTTTCTTTAAACTTAGTTTATCTAGGTAGAAAGTTCTTAGAAATGGTATTATTTGAAGAACCAAAACCACTTAAACTTTTTTCAAGGTTTACATCAGTCAGTTTTTTTTACATGACCTTATATTGTGTGCATGAAATTTAAAAATATATAGCCGTAATTGTAATGTGAAGAAGGTAGGCGTGGACTCAACCACAGTAAATATATAAGCTAAAGCAGTAGTGAAACTAGGCCTATTCGTTGAAATAATTACCTACGCGTCGTTGGAGCGTTAGGGTTGTCCCCGTAAGTTCATACAAATTAGCACCCGACCACATGTTGTTGTGGTTTGTGTGAAACAATGTTTACGATAATAACTAAATCTGTAACAGAGGTATGTCTGTACATCGAAGATAGTAAATGGGACTATATTAGGCTATTTATGTCTTTTTTTCTTCTTTCTTCTTTTCATCCTCCATCCCTCCATCCATCAGCCTTACAACGTCCACTGCTGGACATAGGCCTCCTCAAGAGAGAGCGGTCCCATCATGGGGAATAATGCCGTAATCGTCACGCTTGGCAGGCGGATTGGCGATCGCAGTGGATGTTGTTAATACTCGAGGGAGTGCTGCTGCCCACTCCCCTGGTATTTCCTCAGTCGACTCTTACGACTCCCGTGGGTAGAAAGGGGTGGGACAATTCTAAAGCCGGCCCACACGGCCTTTCATCCTGCTACTACTATATTGAGATATAACTTAATAAACTAGCTTTAGTCTGAGCCGAAGCCGCAAACAAAAGCTTTTAATGTTTATATAATTGGAAAGTGTTGTGTATATTATATACTAGCGGCTCGCCCTGGCTTCGCAAGGGCATTTATTTTTTTTAACATTTTAGGATAAAAATAAAGTAAATGTATCATTATGCCAGATTTTTTTTTCAAATTAATGTTTATAGTATATATATTTATATTTATATAGCCCGTTATTTATATACTTACAAAATTGCAAATCATTCCTCTTTTTAATATTAGTAATAAGTTTATTACGATTCATAGAACAACTCAAATAACGCATGACACAACACTTATCCCGACGCGACACCCGATACTTTCAGCACTGCCAGGGGTGCTTAGATTCTCGTAGATGCGCGCGTCTGTGTGAGTGTGCCGTTTCTAACGATTTGTTCCTAGGTCCCGTACTGGTTTATATATTTACTGTGACTCAACGATGTTATATACAAAGAAGAGTTGAATCCCACTAGCGCGTGGTAAGTAATTGCCGTGGACGAATTCAGTCCGAACTTGTTAGTCGGTGAATAGCAGCGAGCGAGGTATGCAATGATTCCCTAGAGTAATTCATCTACAATTCACAATATACAGCACAATATCTCTTTCTGTATCATGTATCTATGTATAGCGTAATTTATGCATACATCTATAAATTAGAACTTCGTCATATTGCAACAATATCGGTACGCTGTTTATTATGAACGTAACTCTACTTGTAATATCATTCCGTGGACTAATATTTTTAATAATAAAAAAAAGCTTAGATGAATTAAAAAATAACAAACCAGATGTACCAACTTTAACTGCCTCTATGGTGCAGCGGTAGTGTAAGCGACTGCTGATCATGAGGTCTCAGGTTCGATCCCCGGGTCGGGCATTGTTATTGAGCTTTTTCGTAAAAAGAAAAATTCTCAGTAACAGCCCGGAGTTTGGAAATGTGTAAACGGCAACAGGCTCGTCCCTATCACGTTGGACTTAAACATAGCTGGCGAACCGTGGGTGTGTTATAAACCTTTGTCTACCCCTTCGGGGAATACAGACGTGAAATAGTACCATAAGTACTTTCTTCGTATTATGAGTTTTGTGCTTTCTCCGAACGAATTAAAATGATTACTTATTCCAATGATTTGGAGCAATTTTGCCGTTCTCTCGAATGAAACATTGGTCCACCATTTCAATCCCGAAACTAAGAAACAAAGCATATCTGGAAAATTACCACCGTCTCCGCCCCTAAAGAAATTTTGAGAGGCTTCTTGCGCTGGCAAAGTTATTCAGTAGTCTGAAATAGTGTATAAACACTTTTTATTGATTATTTGTGAAAAGGATAGACGATAACCGGACCCTATCATACAAATATAATCTATATAGGTACCTACATAATTATAATTGCTTGTATCGACTGACTGACGATCAACGCAGAGCCTAAACCGCTGGGGCTGCAAACTTGAAATTTTAGTAGTTGATGCCTTTTTTGTTGTAGAGATCCACTAAGAAAGGACTTTTGAAAATTTAACCCCTAAGAGGGTAAAAAAAGGTATAAACGGTGGTATGGAACTCTGTCAGCTTGAAAGTAAGAAGCACGAAATTTTATATACTTACCTGTTTCTAATTAGCAATAAATGTACATGTATAATGGAATTTAAAAGAAAGCACTACCAAGATGGTTATTTAGGGGTCGAAAGTTTATATGGGAAGTTGGGAAGTTCGTCATTTTTAAAGTAAGAAGCACCAAATTTCATATACCTATTACTTGTTAAAAATAAATGAATACGTGAATCAGTGATTTTATAATTTTTACCCCTTAGAGGGTGAATTAGGGGCGAAAGTTTATATAAAGAGTTTGTTATTTTTTAAAGAAGAAGCATGAAATTAAATATTGAAGCATCTTATATAAAGTGTAAGTAACAAACTTTATTAACTAAGTGCAACCCGCGACTTCGTTCACGTGGAATTTAGTTTTAATTTTTTTTGCAGTAACCTAATTATTTTTCTAAAATAATAGTATCTTGTCACTCCTTGTAACATCTGCTATACGCCAGTGGAAGTCCGGTCCAAATTGGTCCAGCCGTTATGGATATTAGCCGAAACGAACAGTCAGACAAAAACATTAAAATTGTCATTTTGTTACTCTCATATGCTTTTAGTTTAAAACTGTTATTTAAATTTGAAATTTATTTGTATAGATAAGTTTTTTATTGCTTAAATTCATAGTCTGCATTATAAATAAGTTTACGCTCGATAGATGGCATTATGCACGTTTTCTGATTCGGGCTATTGTTTCGTTATGCCGCTTATAATTATTATATGACGGGATAACATTAAACACTCCGTAGGTTGTACGTAAGCGACCACTGAAGGAATGCCACACAGTTCCAGTGGTCTGCCAATACAGACGGTGAGACGGCACTCGGCGGGTTTATTTAGTGGATGAGGGCCCCACAACAATTCCAATGACTTTTTGATGTATTTACCTTAATATGGATCTGTTGCATGCTGTATTCAATCAGACATCTCTGATATACCTAGTACATATTTATAAGGAGAATCCTACAAAACTTCGCACAAGATTTACAAATACTACTGGAATGCTAATACTAAATATAAAAAATTTGGAAAATCCAAAACTGCACGCGTCATAATCCTCAATTTCACAATAAAATTGATTATTTGATAAGTAACTAATAATGTATTGGTTTTACTAAGTAGTTTTCAATAAATCACATAGATAGCGTTAATTTCAAAAAGTACTAATGTGGGTTTCTTGTCTTATACGCCATCTAGCGCTAATTTTAAGAAGTACTTCTATATTGGTCTACCTCTGTCATTTTGCAAGACGCCATCTGGCAATTAGTAAGAACAACAATCCATGAGTTTACATATATACCTGCATTGGTGCATATAATATATACAAACATGTAAAATTAAATAATATATTAAACTGTAAACAAAAACAATTTAAGAAAACAAAAAGACATCGCTAGTTTCCTTACAAAAAAAGCAATATTGTGGTTCTATATAAACAACAGCAATTGAATACATCTAAAATTGCCACTTGCGACATCTAGGGCTGCATTTGTTAATATCTCTTTTACTTTAAAACAGCGACATCTATCAATAGGAAATTGCAACGTTGGACAGTATTATACGACTTATTTAAAAATCAACGAGTTCAACAAGAAATCTCTAAACCATTTATCTTCCTAACTTGGTTGCCTTATAATTTTATACTTTGTTCTAAGTGAAAACACCGTGACGCCAAGGCCATGCAAAGAAAATTGTGGAATGTAAAATATGTTTTTTTCGTGTTTTATAACGTTGGTGTGTTATTATTTACGTGTGTGTTACATCCCTGGTCACACCATGCTTCAATTATAATGAAAACATTACGCAAGCAGTAAGCCTTCTTCCAATAAAGAGGACCATCGATGGAACACAGCGCCTTTCGTCACCCTCACTTCGGTACGAACGGACAACCCGTAGTTAATAAGCAAATTGTAATAAAACTTTTGTTTTATTTAATTAAATATAATTTAGTTCATAAATTGTTTTTTTTAGATCCTCGGCTGGCGTCACTCGTATTTGGCGCAGTCGGTAGGATAGTCGAGTCAGTGCGTACGCTAGCAATATAGAACATTCGGGCCTTCATTCGAACTATAGTTATCCGCCTTCGTACGTGCTGATAGCGTTTCAATGCCTCATCGACTTCCTAAAAGAACCAGGAGCCAGACCAGAATCTACTGGGAGCTGCAGAAGCCACAAACATCTGAACTTCGATGCAACATTCTGTCGCTGCAATGTTACTGTGAGTTGCACAAATTTTAAAGATTGGTAGCTATATCCTATCCTTTCTAGTGCCTTACTAACATCCCAAAATTTTTCACCCACGTGTTACTAGGGGTATCGAACCCCAAAGAACGTCCACCCGCATCGCGCTGACGGACGCTTACAGAAACTTAGATATTATATTAGAAGAGAATAATATATTAAATATGAGTAAACCAAATTGTGAAGAAATTATGGATAAAATAATTAGAACATTAATATTAGTACCAGAGTTTGACAGAAACCCAAATACCTTAATAGGATTATCAGGACTATGTGATCAATTAGTTTTAAAATACATCAGCTCAAGGGTATGAACTATCAAACCTAGCTCTAATAAATGGCATTTTAAATAAAATCACCGGTCCTGCTGCCAGGACTCTTTCCAATAATGGTATACCCCAGGACTGGAATGGTATTAGAAATACATTAATTAATAGCTTTGCGGACCACAGGGATGAAACAGCCTTATATTCAGATCTTTCTCAGCTCACACAAGGCTCTGAGACACCCCATATGTTTTATGAACGTGTGCAAAATTTATTGAGTTACGTAATGACATATATAGAATTGCATGATACTCTTGATACCACAAAAGCCTCAAAGAAAACCTTATATACAAATTTAGCGTTAATAACATATTTAAAAGGCCTCGAGGAACCCTTAGGCTCACGTGTCAGGTGTATGCGTCCACCTACACTTGAAAAGGCCTTGGAGTACGTACAGGAAGAAAGTTATATAAGAATATTGTGTACTTACAAAATAAGATGCCTAACAAGTACAATAAACCCAATACTTATTTGCCTTCTACCAGCGTTGCCTCAAGCCCAAATCTTTTAACCCCAATAATTCGTTTGTGCCCCACGTATTCCGACAATATCAACCCCGATTTAGTAGTTCATACGAGATGAACAAACCAAGACCTATTTATCAAGGACCATCTAGGACCCAACAAATATTTAGGGCTCTACCACGCTCCAACATGTCTACTGGTTTCAGAATAAATCCAAGGTTTCCAGTATCGCCACCCCGTAATGACCATCCACGACCTATGTCAGGTATTAGTCACCCAGTAGCACGTCCCTTACCACCTACTCCTCAAAGACAACACGACTGGAGAATACATCGAAATCCACCACCAAGTAATTACTTAAAATCTCGAGAGCTAAATTACAATGAATTCTATGAAAAAGACTCCAACTACGATTACTGTTATGATGACCATGAACCGGAGTACTGTATCAATTACCCCAACGAGTACCCTTACTATAATGACCACACACCTATCGAAAATACATATATCCAGGAGATACCAGCCGACTCTCTTGGAGATACCATTCCACCCCAAAATTTTCCCAAAACTCCGGAGAACAATGCCCCAGAATAGAGATTCATATTCAGAATAAAAGACGCTTACCGTTTGTACAATTTTATATTAAACCTGAACACCTACCTTTAAAATTTCTTATCGATACAGGGGCTAATCAATCATTTTTAAGTCCCAAAGCTGTAAATCAATACTTCTCTGATTACGCCTTAGATTACGACCCGTTCATTGTGACTAATGTGCATGCTACATCTAAAAATTATTACTCAATCACCGCACTCTGCTTTAAAGAAATTAATATATGCGAACCGATCAAATTATATGTATACCGATTTCATGAATATTTCGACGGCCTAATAGGGTGCGATCTTCTTCAACGTTGGTGTGCTAAAATAGACTTAGGAACGCAGTCATTACAGACTAAGTCATCTACTATACCTATACTTATGTACACCTCAGATAATGCTAATTTATATGAAGATGTTATTCAAGCGAAATCTTCGAAACCGCTCAAATTACCAACAAATGTTTCTGAAGGGGAGATTTGTATTGAGGAGCAATCCATATCTGGATGCCATATTAACGAATGCATATCTATAACTAGGAAAAATCGTGCATTTTCGGAAGTATTTAATGTAACTAACAATGACATTATATTCTCGTTATCCGAACCAATTCGTGCACGTTTTTAATGAAGAAACTTTACCCGTACCGACATTTGACACCAACACCTGCAATGCTCGAACTCGTGACGTCTTATCACGTTTGCGCATAGATCATTTAAACACAGAGGAGACAATGAATTTAAAATCACTTTGTGCCATATACTCCAAAAGTGTGGAGTGTGGCGGACGTCGTCGACTTGCGCACCACACTCATGGCATCTGGGGGCCCCTTCTCTGCCAATTTGATACAGGTACTTACCGAAGCACCCGTGCCCGGTAAGCACCTGCGTCATTCTAAAGCTAAGGCTGCCGTGCTTTCTATTTAACCAGCGGTGGAGGTGCGGTCCAACCACTTCTACAGTCCCCCGTCCTGCTCCGGGGGCCTCCAGTTGTTGCCTCCACCGCTCACCCTACGGGCTGCTTCACGAGCTCTGCCCAGACTCCCTGCAGAAATTTCCTCGCCCCCGGCCCGCGCCGTAGCACAACGCCAGTAGACCTCTGCCAACGCCTCGGCCTGGAGAGGCCAAGGCGGGTCCCCTGCCAGCAGCGTGGCTGCGGCCCAAGACACCGTACGGTACCCCCTTATGGCCCTCACCGCTATGGTCCTCTGAGGACGTCGCAGGAGGGCCTTATTTGGAGCGGTAAGGGCATCCGCCTAGATTGGGGCACCATACAATGCCATAGACCGCAGAATACCGCTATAGAGTCGGCGGCAGGACGACCCTGGACCTGCACGGCAACCCCCTGCACAACAAGGCATGCTCCTCGGGGGGGACCTCGGCGAGGGCCATGAAAGAGGAGGGCCTCGGTTTTGGACATCGAGACCCTCAGACTCAGCATACCAATCCGGTCAACGACGAGCGTGACTCCAACCTCCGCCGATCGGGCGGCCTCCTCGAAGCCAGCCCGTCTCACCGTGACGAGGATGTCATCTGCGTAACAGATCACCCCCATCCCGGGAAGGAGCCGGCCCCACAGGACCCAATCGAACCCGACGTTCCACAGGATTGGGCCAAGGACAGATACATGTGGAACGCCGCGCTCTACCCGATGGCGGAATAGGCGCCCGTCGCCCCCCTCCCAGAGCACGTACCTCCCCTCGGGGTACGCCTCCAACAGCCTCCGGAGATACGGAGGCACTCCATGGAATCGGAGCGCCTCCTTCAACGTCTCGCGAGGGAGATTGTTGAAGGCGTTCTCGATGTCGAGCGAGACTGCCAGAACGACCTCCCTTCTGGCCACCGCCTCGATGGCCAAGGTTTTCAGGGCGGCCAGTACATCTATTGTAGAGCGGCCCGCCCTGAACCCGAACTGTGATTCTGACAGCCCCGGCCCGACATCCTCGAGGTGCTGGACGAGACGGTCCGCGAGCACTTTCTCGAGTAATTTGGCCGTCTCATCCAGCAGCACCAACGGCCTATATGCGGAAGGAGAGTCAGGTGTGCGACCTTTCCTTCCGCAGCAGACAAAGTCGTCCGCTCTTCCACTGCTCCGGGAACTGCCCAGAACCCAAACATAAGTTGAGCAGCTCCCGGAGTCCATCTTGGATGTACTCCGCAGCGACACCAAGCACCAGCCCTGGGATGCCGTCCGAACCGGGCACCTTTCTTCGCCCACGAAGGCGGGAGAGGGCTACTTTTAGTTCTGTGTCGGAGACGGGAGGGATTGGCGCCCACTCTTCCGCCACCGATGGAGGAGCCATTGGTGGGGGGACGTGTCCCGTAGACTATGGGAACAAGCCCCCCACCAGCCCCGACAGGAACCCTCGGTCTATCGACTGTGTGATAGGGGTGCCTTTGGTATGGGCGTCCTCATGGATCCCTGTCGAGGCCCATTAGTAGCTCCTCACGTGCCCTCTCCTTTGCCCGGCTGATGGCCAGCGTTCTTCGGTATTCAACCAGCAGCTGGCCCTCAACGAAGGCATCCCTCGCACCCCTTCCCCGGCACCGGACGTAAGCCCGCCGCTCACGTTTCTCCGGCTGCGCTCCAGCCGACCAGGAGCCTTCCTGAGTCGGCAAGTGTCTTGGCTGCGGTGATGGGGCAGCGGACCTTCGCCATGCCCATGCCTCGAGGCCCGGATTGGATAACACCAGCTCGGACCTCCTCGGCAGCGCAGCCGCGGACGACGGCGGCGGTAATTTTCTCCCTTGTGACGGAGTCATCCAGCCCCGTCACGCGGAGATCGGCACACTTGACGGGACGTACGACATCCGCCACTCCTTTCAGGGCAGCCCGTAGATGCTCGGCTAGCTTATCAGCCACTTCTGGTGACTGGGCCTTGGGCAGCTGGAGTACCCTGGCACCAGTCACAGATCGCCGTATTTTAAGCCCCTCCTTAATCCCCAGGGCTGGGAGATCTACGTCCCGCTCCGCTTGCAGCATCACTTCAGCGTACGTCACCCCCCTCTTCTCGGCCGCTGGCTGCAATGTGATAATCACAGCCGAAGTACGGGGGACAACGAACGCCGATTTCTTCTTTTTTCGGCGTGCCTTCCTCTTAGCCACGTCATTAGCTGCTGTAACGGGCTAGGCAGTGGGCGCAACAGATGACACAGCAGATTTTTGGGGGGATTTTTTATTTCCCTTTCGCACCACCATGGTCCAGCCCTGTTCAGACACGGGGAAAGCAGGAGCATTGGTCTTTGATGGACCGACAAGGGCAGGTAAGGCCCCAACCACCCTCTGTGGGGTGCCAGCAATAGCCGCATTTGAGGCAGTCTCGGTCGCTTCCCTCCTTCTGTCAGTGGCGAGTGGAGGTCGGAGGGGTCACTCAGGAGGCAGTCGTGCCTCCATCGCTTCCAGGCGCGCGCAAACCATCGTCGTAAGACGTGAGATCGCGCGCGCCGTCTCCTCCGGCAGGCCAGAAGAGTCATTTCGACGGTCGAAGCAGCCGCAGAAGACCGCGTGGCCGTCTGCATGTGATCCGGTTCAACAGGTCCAACCCCCGCCCGCTGCATAGCCGCTTCAAGGCGCGTGAGCTTGACTTGCAGCTCTGTGACCTGGGTATTAAGGCGACTATTGTCGGCCCACAGTTCTGCCACTTCCGGTCGTTGGTTGCCTGCAGCCGCTCTGTTTCTTCGCTGGTAGAGCGCTTGGCTAGGGCCTCCCCCACCTTCGCGTTGTCAGCAACTGCTTCCTTAGCAGCGCGCACGAAGGTGCCCTTGATATTTACGGACTTTGTGGCCACCCTGTTAAGGATAGCCGCGTGGTCCTGGGCTCACCTTTTGAGATCCGCGACCGACTCCCTGTCGCTCACGGGGATGGTTCACGTCCTCCGCTGGATCATCATCACGGATCCTCAGAGAGAGCTGCTCGACCTCTTCCTCGGCCTGCAGCTCCCCTTCGGTGCACCTCGCTCTTCGAGCGGCAGCCTTTGATATAATTGGCACCGGCGTCCCCGGGCGGTTGATGCATCGACCCCTGCGAGAGGTTGTGACCTTCGGGGGAGGCATCTCCGTCGAGCAATACTGACGCACCTGGCCCAAGGTCAAGAGATCCAACTTGAGAGCCTGGAAAATGGACCTGGGATCATGTTTTATAAGCTGGGTACTACTAAACTTATCTCCCACTACCATGTCCAAGAAATTGACCTGGGCATGATAGATCAACATATTACTAATCTTCACATACAACTCACTGATTTAACTTATAGATTATCTAATATTAGTTATCCTATGTTTAAATTTCAGATAACATACATTACTTATAAGTTAAATAAAATCCAAGCGCAACTTGAGAGTTTCCAACCTTCTAGTAGAAATAAAAAAGGTTTATTTAATCCTTTAGGAACCGTAATAAAGTCCATTCCCGGTAATCTTGATAATAATGACGCCTTGAGGTTCGAAAATGCATTACGTATTTTGAAAAATAACGATAAATTAATTTCAGATAAATTTAATCAACATATTACCTTGTTTAAGGAATTTTCGGTTCAACAAATAATGGTACTAAGGAACTTAACTTTAAATCAACTCAAGTTAGATAAAGCTCTCTCATACGTCATAAATTTGACGTCATCAGACAGAGAGCGTACTCTTAGGTTTGCGCATCTGGTGGAATTGTTCGTTGTACTTAGCGATAACGTACGAGAGTTATCAGATGAAATTATTAGAATAGAAAATATTTTAGGATATTGAAATAATGTTAAGTAAATTACGTGATCTGTACAGCACAGACGAGATTTTAAAACTAGATATTAGATACTTTTATAATATAATTAGCTTAGAATCTTATTATTCAGATAAGAAAATTGTGGTCGTTCTTAAATTCCCTATAGTATCAAAATTAACATTTAACCTAATCAGACTCTGTCCTATCCCTAATAGAAATCATGAAGTTATCGTTCCCCCGTATCCTTATATAGCTACCACGTCTAGTGGATTTGTGTACATGGAGGCTGAATGCCCGAAGGTTGACAGCATACATATCTGCGAGCAGCGCACAGGACATCTACTTCACACCGAACCTGACTGCATAGATAAACTCCTTAAAACTCAGGAGATAGATGGAACGTGCCAAGTCACGCCTATTTCTCTGACCAAGGAAGCTCTGACAGAGCTAGACACTCAGTATTACATTGTATCTTTTCCAAAGCCTACAAGGGTCCAGCTATTCTGTGGATAAGAAAAGCATCATTCCTTACAAGGAAGTCATTTGGTTACCATACCTAAATTCTGCAAACCCCAGAGTTTACATTGGCCAACATCGAAGACAAAGTCAACGGAATCAGTGTTGTAATCGCGACGCTTCCCATGCATCATTTCCGAGAAACCAAACCAAATTACCATCTGACTTCGACGAATCTCAGCACATTACAAAACATATTGAAACAAATCGAAACCGAAACACCTGCCCAACTGATTTCATCGAATCATCCGACGATGTACTTTACCACACAACAATACCTCTTTACGCCATCATTGCTGGAATTTTAGCTGCAGCTGCTCTGATCAGTGTATTTTATATTCGCCGAATAGAAATTTACTGAGACCACCAATAATTCTGAGAACATAGAGTTATCAAGTCAAAGCAGGCGAGACGCAAATTTTCATTAAACATTGGCAAATAGTTGCTCATCTAGGGGGTAAGGTGTTACATCCCTGGTCACACCATGCTTCAATTATAATGAAAACATTACGCAAGCAGTAAGCCTTCTTACAATAAAGAGGACCATCGACGGAACACGGCGCCTTTCGTCACCCTCACTTCAGTACGAACGGACAACCCGTAGTGAATAAGCAAATTGTAATAAAACTTTTGTATAATTTAATTAAATATAATTTAGTTCATAAAGTGGGGTTTTTTAGATCCTCGACTGGCGTCACTCGTATTTTGTGTTTAGTGTTTTTAATTATTGTTATGTATAAAATAGTTGCCGTGTGGGGCCGGCTTTAGAATTGTCCCACCCCTCTGCACCTATGGGAGTCGTAAGAGCCGACTGAGGGAATACCGGAGGAGTGGGCAGCAGCACTCCTTCGAGTATTAAGAACATCCACTGCGATCGCCAACCCGCCTGCCAAGCGTGGCGATTACGGCACTATCCCCTATTCTTGGGGAGGCCTATGTCCAGCAGTGGACGTTAAAAGGCCGATGGATGGATGGATAAAATAGTTATTATACTTGACAAATATCATCAGTTCGTCAAGCAAAGGTTAAAACTTTCTTTTAACAAAAAACAATGTACCAGCCGGGCGAACGGCGTTCTGTTCTGTTGACGATAGTAAAACCACCGGTGGCTATGCGTACGTAAAAAGGTAGGTAGTTCTCATGAAAGGCACTGGTTTTAGTGTCGCGTCGAGCGTAAATGCCGTAAATATTCAGTATTTTTTTGTTAATTTAATAACAATTAAACCATTAAACACAAAGTGAAAAATGTGAAATCGAAAATAACAGTCAGGAGCAGGATTTGAACCTGCATCTTCTGGATACCGTCCAGATGCTTTACCAATTCAGCCATCCTGACAATTGCTCCTGACTGCTAATTTCGATAACACATCATACTTAACGTCTTTGGGTGACGCCTGCGCCATCTGTCGGGAGTATTTTCATACATTATACCGACCAGGTAAACTTAATTTTACAATTAAGATTTTACCTAATAATGACGCAAACCCTTTAAATATTTAGATATTTTTTTATATATATTTTTAGCATTTGACATGCTTAGCACTATACATTAAACACAAAGTGAAAAGTCAGGAGCAATTGTCAGGATGGCTGAATTGGTAAAGCATCCGGACGGTATCCAGAAGATGCAGGTTCAAATCCTGCTCCTGACTGTTATTTTCGATTTCACATTTTTCACTTTGTGTTCAATGTATAGTGCTAAGCATGTCAAATGCTAAAAATATATATAAAAAAATATCTAAACAATTAAACCACATCAAATCAGAACGTGAAAAGTAATATGGCTCTATTCCTAGTCATAATAATTCGTTAATGAAAAAAAAAAGACTCGATTAGTAAAGTATTTTTGTCGCTATCGTGTTAACATACATTACCTACAACTCACGGTCGTCCAAGCCAGATTTTTTTCAAACAGTTTTTTAACTAGTTTAAATAACAGTAATGGCATCAAAAATATCATGAGTGTTAAAAATAGTGTTTGTTCTTTATATGTGTGTGTAGATATTATTTTACAAGTGCAATATACGATAAATAGAGACATTTTAAGTGTGAAAAATCAGCTGTGCCGTGTCAACCGGGAGTAGAACACACCTCAACGCTTCGCTTATGAGGCGTGCAAAAGGAGTTCACAGAGCTGCAGTAATTAATTATCAATAAAACCATCTACAGGTGCACAGAATTGTTGTAATTAATTACCTGAATAACCACCCGGATGTTCACAAAGCAGCCGTTTGTAGGTATGAAGAGAATTATCTATTCTATAAAAGGCGATTGCTTGCGTGGAAAGATACAGCATTTTCTAGTATGAAGTATGATTCTAGGATATTTTACGAAACGTTTAAACATCTAAAAGCAAATGGGAGGTGCAGATTGAGAGTTGCCGTGGGTGACTGCGATGGCTTAGTGCTCTAGAGCACTTCCCCAGATTGGAAGGGACGCAGGTTCAAATTTCGCTCGCAGTAAAGTTCTCTTTTTCCACTTTCACCAATAATTTGTTATTTAAAGTACCTAACTGAGCATGTCAAATGCAAGATCAAATACTTTACGAAAATGATAAATCCGTTTTATAGAGCATAATGAGTTAGGAATACGTAAATTGTAACGCCCTTTAATTTAAAAGAAGACGCGCCTGGTAGGTGTATAGTTAGTGACTGTGTTTCTCACTGGAAACTCACTCTTAAATTTGGATCACCAATAATGTAAGAAATCTTAAGCACCTTAATTGTGCAATGGAAAAAAGTTACAATTCATAGCTTTTTATAAAAATGTCGTAGGAGCCACAGTAATTACCGAACATAGTGAAGTAAATATATTCATGCCACGAATACCGTTAATTCCATCAAAGTATCCTGAACAAATTCAAATAATATAAAAGAATACAGATCCCTCTTAATGTGTGCTTTGCCATAACAATTAACAAGTGTTAAACACAAAGTGAAAAATGTGAAATCGAAAATAACAGTCACGAGCAGGATTCGAACCTGCATTTCCTGGTTACCGTCCAGATGCTTTGCTAATTCAGCCATCGTGACCCTTGCTCCTGACTGCTAATCTCGATAACACATTCATACTTAACGTCTTTGGTTGACGCTGCTCGTGGCTGTTATTTTCGATTTCACATTTTTCACTTTGTGTTTAATGTATGTTGCTAAGCATGTCAAATGCTAAAAATATATATAAAAATATCTAAATAATTAACAAGTGCCTAGGCCAGTCACATGGAGGGATTTATGTTGCATGCCAGAGTCATGTCCAGAGTGAGTATTAGACGCAAAAGGAAACACAACGTCGTTTACAAAAAGGTACTTACTACAGTAATTAAGGGTTTTTTGTTAAGGCGGGAAAAAATGTTCCTAACCGCACACCCCGTCGTTCGGGGGTACGAACAGGGTAGTGAGGGGCCCTCACCCACTAAATAAACCCACCGTGTACCGTCTCTCCGCGTTTATTAACGGGCCACTGGACCCATATTACATTCCTTCAGTTCTCCGGCGGCGGCTTACCCTTTCGGGTACCCTCAACTGAGCGATGCACCTTCACAGGAGGCCTTGCGGGTGGCGGACGTTCCCCGGTCCATCCACCCGCAGCCTCAGCTAGGGCAGCATTAGGCGCAAGTAATCACGCCTGCGCCGCCCCAGTCGCTTGCGGCGGTTCGGGTCTGCGGAAGGATCAGCCTCCCTGGCCCTCTCCGCTGCTTCCTTCCGCGAGATGACCACCTCGCAGACAGATTTTAACAAATTTATAATTTTTCATAAAGTATTGTACTTGTAAAATATTATATACACACACATATTAAGAAAAAACACTATTTTTAACACTCATGATATTTTTGGTGCCATTTTTATTATTTAAACTAGTTAAAAAACTGTTAAAAAAAAATCTGTCTTGGACGTCCGTGTGTTGTGGGTAATGTATGTTAACACGATAACGACCGCAATACTTTACTAATCGAGTCTTTTTTTTCTTTTAACATTCAGTATAATTACGAATAGAGCCCTATCACTTTTCACGGTCTGATTCGATGTGGTTTAATTGTTGTTAAATAAACAAAAAAAAATTGTGAATATTTACGCTCGACTCGACACTAAAACCAGCGCTATACCTTATTTCGTAGAACTACTTCAATAGACCAATATACTAATACTTCTTAAAATTAGCGCTATCTATATGATTTATTTATTTATTTACAAATCGACTCACGCGCAGCCTTGACGACTCATAGCCTCCCGAACAAGCCGGTTTCCGAAAAGGCTATAGTACCATAGACCACATCCATACGCTACGCCAGATTATACAGAAAACTGAGATATATAATCAGCCTCTGTGTCTGGCGTTTGTGGACAATGAGAAAGCCTTCGATTCGATCGAAACTTGGGCGGTGTTGCAGTCCCTTCAGCGGTGCCAAATTGACTATCGGTACATCGAAGTGCTGAAGTGCTTGTATAGAAACGCCACCATGTCAGTCCGTTTTCAGGACCGGAGTACGAAACCGACCCAACTGCAGAGAGGTGTTAGACAGGGAGACGTTATGTCCCCGAAACTCTTCACTACTGCATTGGAATATGTCTTCAAGCTCTTGGACTGGACCGGATTCGGCATCAACATCAATGGCGATTACATCACTCACCTTCGATATGCCGACGACATCGTAGTCATGGCAGAATCGCTGGAGGACCTTGGCACCATACTCAATGATCTCAGCAGGGTTTCCCGACTAGTGGGTCTCAGAATGAACATGGACAAGACGAAAGTCATGTCTAATGTCCATGTCATTTCAGCACCGGTCCTAGTCGGGAGTGCGCTTCTCGAAGTTGTCGACCACTATGTCTACCTGGGACAAACAGTCCAGTAAGGTAGGCACAACTTCGAGAAAGAGGTCAATCGACGAAACCAACTCGGCTGGGCAGCGTTTGGGAAGCTAAGGAAGATCTTCTCGTCCAATATTCCGCAGTGTCTAAAAACGAAGTTCTACGACCAGTGTGTGTTACCAGTGATGACATACGGAACAGAGACTTGGTCTCTGAATGTTGGCCTCGTTTCAAGGCTCAAAGTCGCTCAGACATTATGTGGTGCTAACACTTACAAGCAATGGAGTTATTGAAATCGCCTACCTTTTTTTATTGCGTATAGCGGTAAATGGTAACCGTCGCTCATGGACTCAAACATATCGGGAATACTGCTCACCATTTTATTTCACAGATATGAAATAACAATAAGAAAACACACCGATACGCTCCATGGCCGGTCACACGGGAGATGGTGGTACCAACCCGCTCGGGCCCGATAACAAGTAGGTAATAGGTACTCCCACTTGGTATCCAGTAATGCAATGAGTTATTAAATTGAATTAATTATTTTTGTTAAAGATTTTTTTATTTGAATTAAATTGTAAATTTTAAAATTTACTTTTATTTTAAATGTTAGGGATTTTCCCCGTAACAATCTGGCGCCCAACGTGGGGCCTATAGTTTTTTAAATACACTATGCAAATATAATATTTTAAAATAATTACTAGGTACTAGTAATACTTTATTTTAAACACGCAGTGTTGGATTTCTGCCTCGACACACATAATAATCCCGTGAGTGAAAAAAATGAATCTACCCGACCTGAGCTATTTATTATATTATGTTAATTCTGCTAATATCCCTCTCCATGAATCTACCACTATCTCTCTCTCGCGCTATTGCGTCCCGACTTGCTATTCGCTGTTAAATACCTATTCGAGTATTTTCGTGATCGTAACTCCTGTGATTGGGGCATTCTCAGAACATTCTGGAACCCTGGTCATACTCTGCTCGCATCCGGGATCGAATGCTGGCCATATATGGTAATGTAAAGTGATTATTGCCTTTGTGGGAGTGGAATCATGCGAACTATTGGCAATTATTTAACAGAGTAGGGATTCTGGGAACGCGCCCTTTTTAAGTTTACGGATATCGTATCCGGCATAATCGAATATGCGACTTTACAATTTATTTATTTATTTAATCGGTTACATCGTAAGAAATTGCTTATTTGCCTTAGTAGCCTCGTACGACACCTATGGGAAAGAAGGGGTTGGTGGTACTTGTATTCTTAGTAAAACACGCACAAAACGTATAAGTACATAAGGCGATAACTCTTCTTACTACATCAAATGAGAACATAAGAGCCGCCGCTCTGGTAAACAAGTACACGAAAGATTAATGGCGCTGAGTCAGGAAGTGAGGCGGTTTCCGAACAATTCAGGGAAAGGTCAATCTACACAATTGTATTGTATTAAATCCAGATTTAATACACATAAACTCACAGGGTATGGTAAGCTTATTATGATACAAATTATGACATGTAATAAATTGATGTAACTAACTAACTTCTCATCACGCCATTTCCCTTGCGGGGTAGGCAGAGAGAACAGAGTGCCAAGAAGCTCTATTCTTGCATATATCTCTCGCTTCCTCAAAATTCATAACTCTTTTTTTTATCTATATTTCTTAGCATTTGACATGCTCCGCCACTTTTTAAAGTGCAAATTATTTGTGAATAAGGAAAAAGAGATGTTTTGTACTAGCGGGAATCGAACCCGCGTCTTTTCCAATCCGGGGAAGTGCTCTAAGCCATTGAGCTATAGTACAGATCTTTCGATCATCCGAATCTCCTTATCACATTTGTCTTAACGACCAATCATACACACTCGCCGGTTTCGGAGACTCCTGACTCCACCTTTCTTCAATACATGACCAATTTGGTCTAGATAGGTAAGTCTCGGTCTCCCTCTGTACCTAGATCCTTCCACTTTCGCATTGTATATCTTCTTAGATAGTCGCTCGTCCGGCATTCTTTCCACATGTACGAACCATCGGAGCATTCCCTTTCGCATCTTTACACCAATACTTTCTTTCATACCTACTCGCTCTCTTACGTCATTGTTACGAATGCGGTCAGTCAGCCTCACTCCACAGATTCTCTGCAGAGATCGTATTTCGACCGCATTGATTTTACTCACATGCTCCTTTTTCCTCCTGGCCGTGTGGGGCCGGCACGGGGGACCGGGCAGCAGCGTTCCCCTGTGTACTAAAAACATCCACTGCGATCGCCAACCCGCCTGCCAAGCGTGGCGATTAATGTAAAACCCCCATTTTGGGGAGGCCTATGTCCAGCAGTGGACGATGAAAGGCTGATGGATGGACGAATGGCTCCTTTTTACATACAGAACTCTCGTTTCCATATAACAACGTTGGGACAAGCACTGCGTTGTGTATTGCGACACGTGCCTTCTGGCTGAGGTGGTGGCTGCCGAGAAGTGCTCCCAATGCTCCGTTTACTCTATTTCCCGCATTCACTCTTCTCTCTACATTAGTGGTGTACCTTCCATCCCGACTGAATCTACATCCAAGATATACAAATTCATCCACTTGTTCTAGCACACCATTTCCTATTGCTACTCTAACATCTGTTCTGGCTTCTTCTCTTTTAAAAACCATTACTTTGGTTTTGCTCACATTCACACGTAGGCCCCTTTTCTTACAATCTTCTGCCATTACGTTGACTAGGGTTTACAGGTCAGTCGCAGACTGAGCTAATAGGACTGCACCGTCTGCATATAGCAGAGACTTAACTACTGAGTCGCCCATCTGAGCTCCCACATTAATTTCATTCAACCTTTGTAAACATTTATCCAGATATATGATAAACAGCCTGGCTGATAGAACGCAGCCCTGTTTAACGCCGATACTGACATCAAACCAGGGTGACTTTCCATCATCCAGCTGCACACAAGCTTTGCAGTACACGTAGTTGGAATGCACCGCTTGTAGCAGTCTACCGTTAATACCATACTCCGTCAAAATGTCCCAAAGTTCCTTTCGTACAACAGTGTCAAATGCTTTCTCCAAATCTACAAAACTGCAGAATACCCTTTGGCCTACAGCCAGATGCTTCTCCACAATGTTGCGCAGAGAAAACACTTGATCCATGCATCCTCGTTCACACCTGAAACCTCCTTTCCTCATACAAAAATTCATCAGACACCATCCTCATTCTCCTTTCAATAATCTTACCATACACTTTGACTGCCAAACTGGTCAAGATTATGGCTCTGTAGTTTGCACAGTCATAACGTGAACCCTTGTTTTTAAACAAGGACACGATGACTGCGCTTCTCCAGTCCTTGGGAACCATTCCTGAACTCCAACATAAATTGAGAAGCATCAGGAAGGATTCCCAGACACATGAGCCTCCAAGCTTGATCGTCTCAGCAGACACCATATCAATACCCGCTGCCTTACCTTTTTTTCAAACTTCTAATCGCCCATTCAACTTCATCCATACTAATGTCATCAGAGGATGCCGGTACTGAAAGCTGATCTGTTACCTCTGTCCACATGTGGCACGAGCATCACCCTGAACATCCGCATAAATATTTCCAAAATATTCACTCCATCGGCTTAACACATCTTGTGTTTGCGTAAGAATGTACCTTTAGACCTTATTTTATTCATTCTGAAAGCTGACCAACCACTCCGAGATTTCTTCACCTCCCTCCAGAAAAGTTTGGTGTTGCTCTCGAAGTTTTTGGTCAGCCTTTCTTCTGCAATCATATTTGCTCTATCACGCTTCTCTTTCACTAAGGCTTTGGTGTCATTCTTACGTTGCCGGTATATTTCTTTCTTCTGTTCTTTCATACTTGCACTCAGGTTCAAAGAAGATACACAGTCCATCCACGCTTTCTTCTTTTGGTCTACGGAAGCTGCTACTTCCGTATCCCACCATGCATCACCTTTCACTTTCCTATGCTTCTTTGAGCCTCCACATACTTCTTTCGCTACATCTACCATACTATCTTTCAATATTCTCCAGCATTCTTCTATGTCAGATCCCGGCTGACTTGCCATTGTTAGTCGTTCACGGACACCCTCTGCATATTTTGCTCTTACACTCTCATCTTGCAACTTTTCAATCTTCATTCTTTCAAGCCCTCCGAAGTGGACACGCTCTCGCCAGTGTCTCCACTTTCTGAACAGACCACTAAATCTCGCAATAACGAGATAGTGGTCCGTGTCGACAGTGGGACCCCTGTAGGCTCTTGTATCCAGAATTTTACTTCGGAGGTGACTCTCTAGCAGAATTAAATCTATCATACTTCTCTGTTCATTCCTTCTCCGTGTATACATATGGATGTCCTTATGTTGAAAAAATGTGTTTGACATCATAAGGTTTTTCTCCATACATACATCCGCAATGAGCCGCAATGATTATCACCAAATGAACCAAGCACGTCCTCGAAGTCTGGTCGCTTGGTCCCAACCCATCCATTCAAGTCTCTGCATACGATCACGGGTTCACTAGCTTCTGCCAAATCCAGAACTTCCCTAACATTATCCCAGAACTTCTCTAGATCCGATGCCACTGAAGAGCCTACGGGAGCATAAGCTGCGACCATGAAGACCCTGGTGACACCTAGTTTTATTCGGACCCATAGAAGTCTGGGATCGAACATTCCGTACACCTGAGGCCAAGCGAGCGGACAGCAACACCCCCACTCCCACGCTGGCCCGATCGCTCTGCGGTACACCAGACCATAGAGCTATCCCGCCACCAGGAATATCACAGGCGTCGTTGCCCTTTCGCTTGGTCTCTGTTACACAGAGCACATCAAGCTGTCTGTCCGACATGACGGTTACCCGCTCGTGTAACTTACCTTCCACACCACCTCTTACATTCCACGTGCCTACTCGAGACTCTGCTCCCCTCGACTCGCCAACCTGGGCAACGCGTGATGGGTGGCGGCCCCCATCGCCGAGCTAAGTCATTATAAATTGATGTAATGTGTGTAAATGTGTTAAATAAACCTGCGTCCCTTTAATTTCGGGAAAGTGCTCTAGACGCCATCAAATAGTATGAATTTTAATTGCAAAATTAAACTTACTATATTGGATTAATGCATGTAAAGACAAATGCGATGTGGATATTGGGAATGGCCGTCGGTCAGTGCGATGGCTTAGCGGTCTAGAGCACTTCCCCGGATTGGAAGGGGCGCAGGTTTGTATCCTGCGCGCACTAAGCTTTTCTTTTTCCACATTCGCAAATAATTTGTTCTTTAAAGTAGCTGAGTATGCCAAGTGCTAAAATTCAGATTAAAATGATGTAAAAGAGTTTATGAAGTTCACGATTTTCAAGAGAAATGTAGATACATTACATTTCTTAATTTGTACATGTCTACTTGCTCTAAGGTACATAGATCTTATTTATTACACATTTGTCCAAAATGTATTGACGAAGAGCACAATCATTGGTTAAAATTTTTCCATTATTTTAGAAAGATTTTTTATTAGAATAAAATTAAAAAAGCACATGAAACATTATTTACTAAAAAAATTTGTTACACATTTCAAAAACACCTTAAAAAAGAAAACCAAAGCTATTTTTGAAGTGAAAACTTCTTCAGGCGCGTTGAGCACTTTTTCTCGCGTCATCGCCACCGAACGCTCAGATAGAAGTGAAAACTAAGTAACTTGTGAATTGTATCGTTGAGCTATTAGATTTATTATTTTTGAATTATTTTTGGTTTGTAAAGAAGTCATTAACACTTCTTACTTACAATTCAACGATACAATTCACAAGTTACTTATATTTCACCGTCCCCAAAGACTGCCCCGCATGTTTTTTTTTTCAGTTGCTAAAACCAACGTGATCCTGGTAAGTTAATTTAATTTTATTATTTCATTTTTTTTTCAGTTCGTCTTATTGTGCACGGGTGGGAGACCCTAACTCCTCATATTGAGAGGGATTAGGCTATTGTCCATCAGTCTAGCCCAGTACGGGTTGATAGACATCACATGCTATCCTCCAGCACCGAGCATTAAATTGTAAGCAAATATACACAATAATTTCGAAAAATCTCGATATGTTAGAAGTGTGTGCCGTACGAGGTCTGAACCTGACTAGGGATCGAACTTGATACCACAGGATTTGTAGTCCTTGATTTTACCGCTAAGCTATCACTTCAAATTATTTAAACAATTTCAATAATTAGGTACTTTATAAAACACTGAAGGAATGTCGTCTTGGTGGGTGAGGGCCCCACGCTACCCTGTTCGTTGCGGTTAGGAACATTTTTTCCCGCCTAAACAAAAAAAAAGTACTATCAAAAATAAATTCAAATCGCTTATAAACTGCTTACTATGAGTGTAATTAACTTAAATTATTTTAATTTGGGTCCAAAACAATCCACCGAGTTCAAATAGAAACCGTACAAACTTCGTATAAAGGTAGTCGAATGGCCTGGCCCCGTCAAATGTACTAAAGGAGATGTACCAAATGCCTATACATTCTCGGCCTGGAAAGGACATACACAAAACAATATATTTTTTGAAGATAAATGACGATCCTATTGCCCTGTGTAATTCTTTTCACACTAAAACTTTTGGATGATGAGATAAAAGACATCTAATATGGATATAATTTTGAAATTGAAATACCTCAAAATCGAATATTTGATCAAATATAACACCATAATTATAAATAAATAAAATAATATCTACATATAATAGGGCTTAATATCACTAAATATATAACTTAAGTACATTCATAATATCACAATACAATATTCACGATACACAACTACAACAGTAGATGAGTAGAATGAATGACATGACATAACAGATGTAAAATGTTTTGCCTATATTTTGAATCATACTTGCTACTCTTGATTAGAAATAATATTAGTTTTCACCAAATAATTATAAAAAATATTTTATTAAATAGGCCTATTACTGTTCTCACGAAATTATTTAAGAAATAACTACGTAATATTGTTTTGTAATATAATGATGCCAAAGTTTTTAATGTTGTCAATTCAGCGTAGCTGCAATATCCTATTTGATTGTCAACAAATAACAATCATCCACCAAAAACCATTACGACAAAGTACAAATTCAAAATAATAGTTTTTAAACTATAATATTTTTCTAAAGTTCTATCAAGAAAAGAAAACCACTGACGGATTTTATAAATTATTAGTTTAATTTTAAATATTGAAAACATTATGTCCGTCACAGGTCGTAAATGGCACGTGTCCTGTAAGTTTTATTGCGAATTTTTCAATCTCACACTTAGGTTCAAAAGTATCTACTATTAAATATGGAAAGAATCAAAGCGGTTATACCCACTGTGTTTTTAGTCTCTCATCTCACTGAAAATTTACGATTCACGTAAACTGGTAAGAATTGACGCTTAGCATAGCTGTCCTTTAAAGTTACATTCATTAAAAGTTATCTCGTTACAGAATCAAACGATATTCCGACGTTTATATAAATATTATTATCCTTACGAATATTATAAACTAGCCTTTGCCCGCGGCACCGGCGCAGCCAAAAGCTAGTTTTTTGAGCTAGCTTTTAGCTTCTATCTTCTCTTTGGTGTGATAAGCAATCAAACAAACAGATAGACAGACAAACGATTCAAAAGAATCGTTTTGTGTTTAGACATAATATGTAGCCCCATATATATAGCCTAATACAGTCATTTTTTCTCAAATATCTTAAATGTACAGACACAGCTCTGTTACAGGTTTATAATAGTTATTTTTCTTTTTTTTGTACCGCTTTAATGCCGTAACTATTGAAACAATCGTCATGATTTTTTTCATGAAAATTGTCAGTAGCCCAGAAAAGGACATAGAATACCTTTGTCCCGGCAGGGTTACTATGGGATAGCAATTTTTGTATACAGACAATTTGAGTGACGTAAAAATATTCCAAATTGGCCGTGTGAGGCCGGCTTTAGAGCCGACTGAGGGAATCCGGGGGAGTGGGCAGCAGTACTCCCTCGAGTATTAACAACATCCACTGCGATCGCCAACCCGCCTGCCAAGCGTGGCGATTACGACACTAACCTCCCATATGAGCGCATAGGACCGCTCGTTGTGGCGTTTCACTTGGGGAGGCCTATGTCCAGTAGTGGACGTCGTAAGGCTGATGGATGGAATAATATTCCAAAGACCAGACGCATAAAATCGCGGGCAGGTTCTAGTTTTTTCATATAAAACTTATTGACTATTAGCACAGTCTAATAACCATATTCTTCGACTGTACTATTATTAGATTGTAGTTTCTTGGAAATATAATTTGCGAATCAGAAATAATTTAGAAATTAATTCAAGCGCAAAAAGTTAAATGAGTAACGAGAAACCTCCTTTTGTAAAACAAAACCGTTTGTACATAACTTTTAACATTGTAGCTGAAGCTGTCGCTATACAGGGTGTAAAGGTCAACTTACCGATAATTGATACCATGGGTTCAGTATTCGATTCTGAACCCCAGGTGGTGGAAATTAGCATCGGTCTTTTCATAAAAATTGCAATTGCTTTTTTAATTTTTTTAAATGCGAGGTAAAATCGTTAATATTGTTCTATCTTAATACGATTTTAGGTAGGTAATAAACCTATTAATCAAGATTTACTCCAAAAACTACAATGAATTGCAACCATCTTAATGATTTTTGGTCGCGTTGTTAATAATTCAATACAAAAAAATGCTACTAAATATTTAAAAAAAAGAAAAAAAAATGCTTTGTAACCCGTCGCAATCGACGAAAATATTATGGGGCATATTATTACAGTCATTAATTGGTGACATCTTTGTCCGGAGTTATCGGTATGATGTCAGTTACACCCGGTATAGCATGTCTTCACTACTCTTCACTCAATTAATGATAAAAATGTTTCTTTTTTTTAAATATATTTATATAGAGAGTCTTTTGCGTATACTATGCCACCGAATAAAAAGTTAATAAAGATTATTCATTCATAACAGACACATACATAGTATCACGCGTGTGGGATATACGATACGAAGGGGTAGGTCCTGCGTAATAGGAGGCGAGCCTATTGTCGTCTACCGGGCACATTTTCCAAACTCCGGGCTGCTACTAAGATTTTTTCTTTTTACGAAAAAGCTCAATACTACCGCCCGACCCGGAAATCGAACCCGCGACCTCATGATCAGCAGTCGCTCACACTACCGCTGTACCATGTACCGAGGCATCATTCATACATCAGGATTTCGCACTACTACAACTAGGAGTACCGCAGTATATCGTGCTTATAATGCGAGACATTCTCGCCTACCGCGGCTTTCGCTACAGAGCAGAAATGGGACACATTTCTCCCCTCACCCCATTCTAGCCGGAGTACCTGAAGGCTCCGTTTTCTCCCATATTGGTATGTATATGAATTAATGGTAGTAACATAGCATCACGCCTGTATTCCCCGAAGGTATAGGCAGAGGTGTATTACACACCCACGATTCGCCAGCAATGTTTAAGTCCCACGTAATAGGGGGCGAGCCTATTGCCGTCTACCGGGCACATTTCCTAACTCCGGGCTGATACTGAGAAATTTACTTTTTTTTTTACGAAAAAGCTCAATAAGTACTGCCCGAACGGCGATCGAACCCGAAAACTTATGATCAGCAGTCGCATACAGTACCGCTGCACAACTGGTAGTAAAGAAATAATAAATGTTCGTAACTTTACTCTATCGTTATCAGTGCTATCTAAATTGGCCTAATGTTGCGTAGGTAAGGAGTTATATAAAACAGCTATTTCTGACTTTACTTCTACAATACTCACGTCGTATTTATTGGTAATAAAACCCGAATCACAGTAACAGTTAACAAAACCCTAATGGTTTTTTGCTAACTAAATTGTACATCGTTTCCTGCCTACACTGGAATTATTATATCTAGAATGTTGGTAGCACATTTGAACTGCCCTGTACTATTTACTAAAATGTACATAATATAAAATAATGTTACATTTCTAAATTACTTCAGTTAATGTCAGATTTTATCGGTGGGTACACCCAAAATGACTGCCATAGAAAATTAGGCCTAATTATAATATGTACCTATATTTACATTTCGCTTATAAATATATTTTTGAATTATTCCTAACTAGCTGCCACGTGTATAGATATAGTATATACGTATAGATCACCAAAGCGTGTGAGCGAGAAGAAAATCTTATACGGCAATATCGTAAGATGGAAGAGGAAAGCGAATCTAATGTAAGCTGTTTGAATAACAGGTAGTCAACAGGCGCCAAGCTTGAAACTAGCTTCACGGTTTTGCACGCCTCATAGCGAAGCGTCTCTATTTGTCATATATTGCACTTGTAAAATAATATATGTACACAGCACACACACATATCAAGAAAAAACACTATTTTTAACACTCATGATATTTTTGATGCCATTTTTGTTATATAAACTAGTTAAAAAACTGTTTAAAAAAGTTCTGTCTTGGACGTCCGTGTCTTGTAGGTAATGTATGTTAACACGATAATGACCAAAATACTTTACTAATTGGGTATTTTTTTTCTTTTACGATTCAGTATAACTACGAATAGAGCCCTATCACTTCTCACGGTCTGATTCGATGTGGTTTAATTGTTATTAAATTTAAAAAAATAGTAAA
The DNA here is from genome assembly GCA_948253155.1 of Leucoma salicis. Classification (NCBI taxonomy): domain Eukaryota; kingdom Metazoa; phylum Arthropoda; class Insecta; order Lepidoptera; family Erebidae; genus Leucoma; species Leucoma salicis. The sequence continues at coordinate 6,100,359 of OX411819.1, forward strand.
TATTTACGCTCGATTCGACATTAAAACCAGCGCTATCCTTATTTCGCGAGAACTATTTCTATAGACCAATATAGAAGTACTTCTGAAAAGTATGAGAGAGAGATGGCGTATAAGACATGAAAACCACAGTACTTTTTGAATTTAGCGCTATCTATGTGATATTGAAAACTACTTAGTAAGACCAATACATTATTAGTTACTTATCAAATAATCAATTTTATTGTGAAAAATGAAGATTATGAGGCCTGCAGTTTTGGATTTTCCAAAGTATTTATTTATTTATTTGTGTTATAAATCTTGTTTATTATATGATTATAAATGTTAAATACAATGGCTGTTTGTGCCGTGAGGGCCTGTAATATAATTATAAACAATCCTGATAATTGCACGTTTTGCAGGTTCTCAGGATGTCATCACTACTTAAATGCATAATTACTGATATTTTCTGTTTCAGTTACTCTATCATACGAGCCCAAACTCCATCGAGTTTGGGCTCGTATGATTTGTCTTGACGAGTACTTTGTCTCTAGATGGTATGCAGGGTCTGACGATGAAGCTGGAAGGTGGTCGCAGTAACTCTGTAATGACACGACGCAACCCTATCGAGCTTATACTCATTTGATTCGTCTTGAGGAGTACTTTGTCAAGTTATGATATCATTTTATTTCTACAAAATAATTTCGATGTTTTCACGTCTGGTAGACGTCCCGCGACGTCTAGTTTTTTGTGTATGGGTACACATTAATGCCGCGCATAGAAAGTATTTATGATATTATATCTATATAAATGTACATCGCGCGAAATTCGATGATCAAACTCTTAATATCTTTCTTTTTGTTCAAATTTTTTTAATGATTTTTTTTTTTGGTGTGTAATTACACTATGTATATCTAATTATTTATACCTAGCTATTTTTGTTTTATAGAGAAGAAAAACTTAAAGAGCTAAAAAGAAAAAGAAATTGTGAACGTCAAAGGGCATAAATTATCAGCGTCAGAAAGATTTGAAGAAAAATGAAAAAAATATTTTAAAAACTTACTGCATAAATAAAAAATAAATAAATAATTATAATTGCATAAGTTGATAAAAAATGCTATGCAATAGATTTACCGCGGCAGTCCCCGAGTGCCACACGTTTTTTTTTCTGAAATATCTTAAATATGCAGACTCTGTTACAGTTTTATAATAGGATTTACCTTATTAACAGCTGTGTTATTTTATTTGAAATGGTGACCTAACAAGAAGCAGGGCCCTTTTGCCATGAATAACTAAAGCAATAAATAACAAAGACGGGATAGAGGGTCGCTGCAAGTGATAGATCTTTGTCTAAGATAACAGCAGGAGACACTTTGTTGTTCCGTTTAGTTTATGCACGTATATATTGCGCGGTTTTGTAGTAAAATTGTTGGGTAACCTATAAAGACGATTTTGAGTTCATCTATGGACATAATCCATATTTTTTTTATTGCTAACGGTGGCAGACTTGCAGACGACCCACCTGATGGTAAGTGGTAACCGCCGCTCATGGACTTTGGCAACACCAAGGGCACAGCCAAGCCGCCGCCTACCGTGAGTAAAGTGCTCTTCTCAAACCTCGTTTAAAGAGGGACAAGTCGTAACGCTGGGTAAACACCGCAGCAGGAAGTTCATTCCACTTACACGTACGTGGTTGAAAAGAACGCTGAAAACGAACCGTCTTGGACGAGATCGTCTCCAGGTGGTATGGATGAACCCTAGTACGGCGTCACGTGGTCCAGTGGTAAAATGGCGATGTTGGTACCACCTCAAACAGTTCCTCAGAGCACTCTCCGTTGAAGAATCGATAGCACACATAGATAGCCCCAAAGTCTCTCCACCGCCCTAACGGCTCCAGCTCATCCGTGAGATTGGGATCATCGACAATCCGAACAGCACGCCTTTGCAGGGAGTCAAGTGGGTCAAGCTGGTATTTTGGTGCGCCTGCCCAGAGATGTGAGCAGTACTCCACGTGAGGACGGACTTGTGCTTTATACATCACAAGTCGCTGCCCCGGGGTGAAGTACCGCTTGGTTCTGTTCAGAACGCCCAGTTTCTTGCCAATTTGGCTTTGTCCTCCAAATGACTCCCGAACTAGACTTTGCTGGATATGTCGATGCCAAGGATCCCAATACTCTCGGAGACCGGGAAAGTTACCCCTTGGAACTGGGGCGTCACGACAAATGCGTCCTTCTTTGCAGTGAACGCGCATACCTATGTCTTCGTAGGGTTGAATTGAACCAAGTTCTTTTCTCCCCATTCCGAGGCTCGCCCTAGAGAGCGCTTGACTTCAGACACAATTTGGATCCGCCTCTCCACCAGCATGTTCCGAGGGACTTTCTGATAGCCGGTATATCGCGTATCACCCGTACTGTCATCCGCATCCGCATACTCTCAATCGAGAGCAAGTCATTGATATGCAGGATGAACAGCGTTGGGGAGAGCACCGAGCCTTGAGGAACGCCAGCATTAATCTCCATGGTATCAGAGCAGCATCCGTCTACAACGACTTTGATGCTGCGACCATGGAGGAAGCCGGCGATCCATTTGCAGAGCCCCTTGGGGATTCCGTATGATGGTAACTTCGATAGAAGGGCCCTATGCCAGACCCTGTCGAATGCCAACATATTCCAATATTCAATGTAAATAATGTATTCAATGTCTGTTATGATGTCATTGAATATTTAATAAAATCTTAAACATTTTGATCTGTATTATTAGCACTTGATATGCTCATCTACTTTAAAGAACTAATTATTCCGCGCTTCTAGAGCATTTCCCCGGATTGGAAGGGACGCAGGTTCGAATCCCGCTAGCACTTAACTTCTCTTTTTCCACATTCAAAAATAATTTGTTCTTTATAGCAAAAACCTTTTTAATAATTCCTATAATTTTTAATTGTTGCGCCTCTGAAAAAATCAAGTTACCTCGGAAACTGGATATATTAGTAGATCTTGTGCCACCATGAATGGTGCTACTCAATCGGGTGAGTACCACCCCATCACAGAAGATCAGCGTGAAACAGTCGTAGGTATTGCTACAGTTGTGTTTCGTATGGTGAGCACTGAAGGTCCAAACGACCCCTCTTCCTTATCATCTCCATATCGGATGATATTCATCTCCACTCCCTATCCCTTGGAGTCGGCAGCGATGTCCCTGATGTTACTAGCGTCTACAGCTTAGTAACCTGTTACCATCAGGTAGGCCATATAGCCGGTTTTCCACCCGTAAAATAGAAAAAAAAGATCAAGCCATTGGTAACCGAGATCAATAATACTAGTAGTAGAGATCAGTGCCTTTCAATATCTGTTCTAACATACAATATCATTATTACGATGACAGTTTTCCATGGCCATGTCGATAATACGCCCATCTGCCAAGAAATTATGGCCATAAACATTCCTATTGGATGAGAACATAGTATTAACTAGTAAACTTTACCAATTCAAATATAATCACACAGTAATTTTCCGTGCTCAAACATGTAAGTAAATTATGTTTACATGAAAGTTTGTAAAGGGTTAACAAATATTTATATTAGGTTATTTATTGGAATATTAATTATTATTATTAAGCAAAGAAATAAAGGTGCCTACGATATATATGGTGGCACAAATAATTGGTTACTCAGTTTGCCCGCCTTTTTTATTAAGGCGGTATATTATCTCCCTAACCGTACACCGTAGCTCGGAGCAACAAAGAGTGTGTGCCGTCTCTCTGCCTGTACTGACAGACCACTGGAACTCTGTGACGTTACTTTAGTGGTTCAGTTTGGCTACCTGAACCTTAAGAAGACGAACTGCGAGACACATGCAGTTTCCCTACCTATATAGTTTCATCACCGTTTAAAACCAAATCCAAATTAAATTTTCTAAATGATGGCTATGCCTTCAGTATGTAGGATAAATGGATTACGTATTGTATTACGTTCAACGTTTTAATGATAATTATAAATAAATATTAAGTAAATAATAATGCTCCGGTGATACTCGGCACTGGAAATATAAAATACTTAATTATATTTCTATAAAATGTAAACAAGAACACATAAGTACATTACAAGATACTTTTAAAAACAATTTATTTGTGAAAGTGAAAAAGAGAACTTTACTGCAAGTGCTATTCGAACCTGCGTCCCTTCTAATCCAACGAAGTGCTCTAGACCGCTAAGCAACCGCACCGACGGTGACGCCCAATCTCCACTTCACAATTGCTTTTCGATGTCTTTACGACTCGCGCCATCTATCAGATGCATTTACATACATTGTTATGGAGTATGAATTTTAATTGAAAATTAAACTTAGGTACTATGTTGGCAGTAAAGCTATCTTTTTGCATTTTCACAAATAATTTGTTCTTTAATGTACCTAAGCATGTCAAGTGCTAAAATAAAGATCAAAACATTACAAAAATTGTAAAAATATGAAAATACTAGCTTTAGCCTGCAACTTCTGAATATAAATTAAATACGTCGCTCTATGGCACACTAATAATCGTTGATTTTTCCGGGATAAAAATCGCCTACGTCCTCTTTAGGTCTCCTGGGCTATGTATGTATTTCACGATGATTCGGTAGTTTCGGCGTCACGCGTAACAAACCAAAAACAACTGACTTTCGCAATATTAGCAAGGATTGTCATTGTGAAATATAAACTTAATAATCCATCTTTGACTAAATACTGACTAAATATCGATCGCTCGCTGTGAAATTATTTTATTTCTTATTGCTAATGGTGGTAGGAGCCACAGCTTACCTGATGATAAGTGTTAACTGCTCATGGTCTCAAAAATAATACAAATACGTCCAAGCCGCTAACTAACCTTTCATTTCGCGAATGTGAATATTTAACATTTATATTTTAGTACTTAATTGAGTACCTACTTTTTTTAATAATTCAATTATGTTAATAAATTAAATAGGAAAGTTAATAATGTTATAAATAAATAAGAAAAATACATTAATACAAGAAATCTATCATATTTTTTTACCAATAATATCTTAAACATAGCAAATACAAAAGATAAAAATTAAATCAGCAACAAAAAGAACAATTTGTCAGGTGTGATATCTTAAACATAGCAAATACAAAAGATAAAAATTAAATCAGCAACAAAAAGAACAATTTGTCAGGTGTGGGGTTCGAACCCACGCTCCCTCTCGGGAACCAGAGCTTAAATCTGGCGCCTTAGACCACTCGGCCAACCTGACTTGGTAAACTGTTGCGAAATTATACAATAGATATAGAATTAGCAAATAGTGATAGTTATTCCAACAACTCAATTAATTGAAATTTTACCTTTTACAACGAGAATCAAGTTGTTTGATTACAATACATGTATATCGTTTATCGCCTTACAAAATGATGTCAAGCCACTTATTACGTATACTCAAATTTATTTATGAACTATCGACCTGAATAAAATACATAATTAGGTATTGTTATTAGTATTTACTTATGTTCTTTTATTATATATAAATTTTAAATGTATTTATACTTTTATATATATTTTTTATTTAGTTTAATTAATTTACTAAATATATAATTTAATAGAAACTTATAATAGCTTATTTTATAGTAGAAAAAAATGTTTTAAAAAATGGTACATAGATATACAAAGAAAGTACAATTTTTTGAGAAATGCTCATACTTTAGCAATAACTAACTTTACTTACGTAGGTTACCCACATTCGATATAATATGTTTTTGATTTTAGTAAATTCGTCTTGTTCAGTCTCACGACTAATGGCCGGTTTCTGAGGTACATTTAACTGGTAGTTTATCTGTCCGATAGCGCTATCGATTCGATAACTCATGAAAATGCGTTTTTGAGGAGCGCGTCTTGAGATAAACTTAGTTTAAAGTAGCGTTAACTTGACTGACAAACATGTGCCGTTTATTGGTTCTATAACTATTTGTAGTCTCGCTCTTGAACAAAATACCATATGTTATCTTAAAAAATGGTACATTATCATAATCAATTCTTACGAATGAAGTAATTTTGAAACAATATTATTTTGATGTTATAATTGAGTATGGCATTGTGGGGACTGTGCTAGGTGTATGATGTAATAATAATACTTCGAGCCTTTTTTTTGTTAAGGCGGGAAAATATGTACCTATCCGCATCCGCACACCCCGTCGTTCCGGGCAACGAACAGGGTAGTGTGGATGTATGTCGAGCCTAGGAAAGACGGTCAGTCACACGCGGACCGCGCTATGTAACGGTCAAGATAAGAACAATAATGTTCTGTGCTGTGGAAGAAACGTCAAAGGAAGTTTCTACAATGATAGCAAGAAAATATAATTGTAGCTATAATTCTAGTAAATAGTCTATAGACGCAGATCTTGTTTTTTATACTACAAGGGAGGTGAACAAGCATACGGTCCACCTGATGGTAAGCGTTTACCGTAGCCTATAGACGCTAGCAACACCAGAATGTATCACTCGCGCGTCGCCTTCTCCATGGAAAAGGATAGGAGGTGGATAGGAAGAATAATAAGGAGCTGGGATAAATATCTAAGCAAGGCTCTACCACTACAAGAAACAATCAACTTTGAACTTTCTTTAGGGTATTTTTTTAAGAGTAGCGCCATCTATATTTTATAGTTCGCTAGTTTTAATTTTGTGACGCCAAATGGATCGATAAGTGTTTTTCTTTTTGCTAGAGTCTTAAGACGCAAGGACGCCTTTATTTTGTTTTTTTTTGTTAAGGCGAGAAAAAAAATTCCTTACCGCACACCCTGTCGCTCGGGGAAACGAACAGGATAGTGTGGGGCCCTCACCCACTAAAGATTCCCGCCGCGCGCCGTCTCTCCGCATTTATTGGCGGGCCACTGGAAAAGGACGCCTATTACTCGTATATACCACAAATATTGTTCTATAAAGTTCGAAATAATAGCAGAAGAACCAATTATATACAATCAAACAATCCATCAGTCAAGTAGTCTAATGGTGAACATAAGGCCTTGACGCACGTCCGATTCATTATATCAAAAATTACATTTAATGATACGATTCCAAATACTTTGCCCAGTTTTCGAGATTTTGTGTTCGAAATGTTACTCAAGTTCAACGTATGGACGATCCTCATACAAGTCCCAATAGCTTACAATATTTATGCGCGTATAATAAAATTTACTTAGATCTACGGCGACAATGATGGACTCCAAACATGACCAAGGACATAATAATCTCTCAAAAAACAAACTTAAAAAAATGTTTGTACGATAATTTCCAAATAAAATGTTATGCACCTCTACAGCTAAAAACTTATTTTATACTAGCCTTTGCCCGCGGCTCCGCCGCATTCAAATGCTAGTTTTTAGGTTATATTTCAGGTTCCCGATTTAGTAGCGAGATAAAATGTATACCAGTTTTTAACTCTAATCAAGAGCTATCAAATAAAAAAGTTACATCAAAATCCGTTCAGTAGTTTTTGCGTGATGCGCGGACGAATAAACAGACAAAAAATACATAACTTTAGGTTTCTTTCATAATACTTACTTAATATTCCCGTAAATATAAAACTAGACGTCGTGGGACGTCTACCAGATGTGAAACATCGAAATTATTTTGTAGATAAATGATCATAACTTGACAAAGTACTCCTCAAGACGAATCAAATGAGTATAAACTCGATAGGGTTGCGCTGTTTCATTACAAAGTTACTGTGGCCACTTTAAACTCGATGGGGTTGCTTCGTTTCATCATAGAGTTATTGTGGCCACCTTCCATCTTCATCATCAGACCCTGGATACCACCTAGAGACAAAGTACTTGTCAAGATGAATCATACGAGCCCAAACTCGATGGGGTTGCGCCGTTTCATTATAGAGTTCCTATGTCCACCTTCCAGCTCCATCATCTGCAGCTCCATGTCATCATAATATTGCATTGTCACGCGATATACATATATGCGTGTAAAATTTCAGCTCAATCAGAAACCGGGAATTGTGTCAAATTTAACTTACAAGATTTGAACGGGACAAGCACCTACAATAAAAGCGTCGCCACGCTGACTGCCGATTTTACCCTCCCTTCGCATCAGATGTTTCACATCAAAATCTTAAATAAATTGTTTCGTGTTCAGACACGCCTATATAGCCTAATACAGTATTTTTTTCTCAAATATCTTAAATGTACAGACATAGCTCTGTTACAGCTTTATAATACCTAGTATAGATAAACTAATTGGAATATAGAGGGCGGGCCAATTCCGAAAAAATCGATGAGTCTTTCTTACAAAAAATAAAGTCACATCGCAATATTAAACAAGGTTCCTTCACAGAAAAGTAATCATTTCAATTTTTCGAAATATTTGGGCCACATGATTTTCTTGTTAGAAAACTTGTTTCATTGATGTTCTATTTCCTACGTTCCCAAATGTAGTCTCACAAAGTAACAACGTTAGGCGAGTTCATTTGAATTCCAGAAATTTGTTTATTTTACGGAGCAATTGCGCGAAATGAAAAATGTTTTTGAATAATTCATGCTATTTCACGAAATAGTTCTCGGCAAATTACTGCGATGTTTTGTCAAAAAAATTAGCAAATGAAATTGGATAAGCTCATATTTATTTGTAAAGTATCTGACAAGCCTTTCAAAATTTAAAATTGTTTGTCTTTTCGCCCTTGCTTAGACAGAGACAGGGCGACACCAGGGAATACAAGCCTATATACAAATCGTAACTATTATAAAGCTGTAACTGAGCTGTGTCTGTACAATTAACATATTTGAGAAGGAATAACTATATTAGGCTATATAGGTGTAGCCGGTGCTGGAGGAGAGGGCAGGGCGACGGCACGGAGTCCTTACCTTCCGACTGGTGCAGGTGATGTCGGGGCATGGTTGCTTCGGCAGATATGTGCACATAGTCGCAAGGAGGGAGGTGACTCCGTGCTGTCACCATTATGGCTGCGACGAGGACAAGGCATGGAACTCGCTCGAGTCATGTCCGACTTGGGTCGAGCAGCGCCGCGAACTCGTCGCGGCAATAGGGGGGGGGGGGGGGGGAGCCTCTCGCTGCCAGCATCATCAGAGCGATGCTCGGCTGCGACAATAATTGGGACGCAATCGCTGCCTTCCTTTTGGAGGGGCGCAGGCGTGAGTACTTACACCTGATGCCGCCCTAGCTGAGGCTGTGAGTGGATGGATCGGGGAAAGTCCGCGACCCGCGGGCCTCCCGCGACGGTGCGATGCGCCGCGTTGCTCAGGGTACCCGAAAGGGACGGACCACTGAAGTAATATTGCGCAGTTCTAGTAGCCCGCCACTATAGGCGGACAGACGGCACACGGCGAATTTATTTAGTGAGTGAGGGCCCCACACTACCCTGCTCGTTGCCCCGAACGACGGGGTGTGTGGTTAGGTACTTACATTTTTTCCGGCCTTAACAAAAGAAAAGGCTATTTAGTATCTGAACATACATGTATATCTAACAACCTAAAACTATTTTTTTAGGTATTATGTCTGTTTTTTTGTTTGCGTATCACGCAAAAACTACTGAAGGGATTTTGATTGTACTTTTTTATTTGTTATCTTTGTTAGACTTAAAAACTGGTAGGTATAAATTTTATCACGCTACTATATATATTATTATCGGGTAAGTACCTACCTGAGATATAACTTACCAAATCGGTCATGTATTGAATGAAAGTGGAGTCAGGAGTCTCCGAAACCGGCGAGCGTGTATGAAGAGAATTATGAATGTTGAGGAAGCGAGGGATGTATGCAAGGATAGAGCCTCTTGGCACTCTGTTCTCTCTGCGTATGATAAGCACTAGCTTTTGGCTGCGGCGGAGCCGATGAACTTTGTGGTTGCCAACAAGAAGATAGCGTGATCATCTGGATATATTGGAGAATAGGAGAGAGGCCTTTACCAAGCAGTGGGAGAGATTATAAAATTGTAGTTATAAAAAAGGTATTTATTTCATAATAACTAAAAATACGAGTGCTCACACCTCTCCCGGTTGTCGTACGAGACAACTAAAGGTAGTAAGCAAATTCAATTCAAATTCAAAAATATCTTTATTTCTATTGGCCTATTATATAGCACTTAAAATCGTTATGAATTCACTAATAATGACACGAGCGCCTGAGGCAAGTGCATCCGCAACAACTAAGTGTTGATTGCAATCGCTACAAGTGTGGAGATGGGTGCTGTGGGATAATATTGCCTTTGCACCTAGTATTAATGTTACGCAATGATCAGCCATTGCATTCCTGGTATTATCTTTGGATTCCGGGTACTCACTTGTTATCAGGCCCAAGTGGTTTAGTACCACCGCCTCTCGTGTGACCACCGTGAAACACATCGGTGTGTTTTGGTTGTAGTGGGAGATCGTAGTCCATACATCCATTTCCTATCTGATAAATAAAATGGTGAGCAGCGGCTTGGTAGTATTCTAAGTATAGCTGACTCCATAATTAGAAAAAATATCTAAAATTGTTATTGAAGATAATAAAATTCAAGCTCTTCTCAGCCCAATTATTACGTCAGCACAATATACTCGTATTTTCCATTCGCATTCCTATCAGATATCATCTATGTGTTTATATTGTAACTCTAACCATATCATGCTACAAATTTTCCATCCATTACTTTTGGGTTCACCCTCAGCCCTTAATAGGGATCGACGACAGTTTAAATCTATATATAAAATAAAACAAAAAAACTATTATTGTACATATAATGAAGCATTCTTAGATTGAATTCTCGTATTTTAAGTACAATTCAATATTGTAGGTTATATCTTAGGTTCCCGATATAGTAGCGGGATAAAACATATACCTACCAGTTTTTTAGTCTAATCAAGAGCTAGTAAATAAAAAATGTGTCATTAAAATCTGTTTAGTAGTTTTTGTATGACATGCGCCGAAACAAACAGACAACAAATCTAAAACAGTATTGTTGTTAGACGCCTAAATAGCCTTTTTTTTGTTAAGGCGGGAAAAAATGTTCCTAACCGCACACCCCATAGTTCGGGGCAACGAACAGGGTAGTGTGGGGCCCTCACCCACTAAATAAACCCGCCGTGTGCCGTCTCTCCGCCTTTATTGGCGGGCCACTGGAACTATGTTACATTCCTTCAGTAGTAGACGCCTAAATATCTTAGTGCAGTAGGTATTTTTTCCCAAATATTTTTAACGTACAGATGATACTCTTATACAGCTTGATAATAGTACATATGTTTTGATATTTGTTACTAAGTAACGCAAAAACGGCTGAACAGATATACACACAAATTCTTTGTCTCACTCTGCAACTACTCTTTTCTATTAGCGCAATCGATGACACGGATGAATATTAAATAAAATGTCCGTGAATATTTATTATTTATTTTCAAATTTTTTTGTGCAGTCTCACATTTCTTTGTCTCTAAGTCTAGACCCAATATTGAAGTTCACGTAACTCAAGTAGAAAATTATATTATTTTGAAGTCCGTGTGGTGATGGACTAAGAATACAAGTATCACCACCCCGTCCATTCCCGCGGGTGTCGTACAAGGCGGCTAAGGGAAGAAAGCAATTATCACCCATTGCATTACTGGTGGTAGGGCTGGGTACCAAGTGAGAGTACTCAGTTGCTGTCGGGCCCGATCGGGTTGGTACCGCCGTCTTCTGTATGACCGGTCATGAAGAACATCAGTGTGTTTTGGCTGTAGCAGAAGATAGCCGTTTATTATTTCATTTTATATCTCAGAAATGAAATGGTGCGCAGCGGCTTGACAATATTCTCGGTATAGTTAAGTCCATGAGCGACGGTTACCACTTACCGTCAGGTAGGCCGTGGCTCGCCTGCCATCATTAACAATAAAAAAAAAGTATAACAACTCTACAAAAAAATTACTTTTTGATGTGAAACATCTAATGCGGAGGGAGGGTGAAATCGGCTGTTAGCGTGGCGACGCTTTTTTACTTGTTCCGTTCAAATCTTGCAACTTAAATTAGACACACTTCTCGATTTCTTATTGAGCTGAAATTTTGCAAGCATGTGTATATTGCGTAATAATGCAATATTATGATGACATGGAGCTGATCTGATGATGGAGCTGGAAGGTGGATATAGGAACTTCATAATGAATTAGCGCATCACTATCGAGTTTGGACTCGTTTGATTCGTCTTGATGAGTACTTTGTCTTTAGATAGTATCCAGGATCTGATGATAGAGCTAGAAGGTGGCCATAGGAACTCCAATATAAAACAACATAACCCTATCGAGTTTGGGCTCGTATGATTCGTCTTGACGAGTACTTTGTCTCTAGATGGTATCCAAGGTCTGATGATGAAGCTGGAAGGTGGCCACAGTAACTCCATAATGAAGCGACACAACCCCATTAAGTTTGGACTCGTTTGATTCGTCTTGACGAGTACTTTGTCTTTTAATGGTATCCAGGGTCTGATGATGGAGCTAGAAGGTGGTCATAGGAACGCCGTCATAAAATGACATAACTTCACCGAGTTTGGGCTTTTAAGATTCGTCTTGACGAGTACTTTGTCTCTAGATAGTATCCAGGGTCTGACGATGGAGCTAGAAGATGGCCACAATAACTCTGTAATGAAACGACGCAACCCCATCGTGTTTATACTCGTTTGATTAGTCTTGACGAGTAATTTGTCTCTAGATAGTATCCAGGGTCTGATGATGGAGCTCGAAGGTGGCCACAGTAGGTAACTCTGTAATGAAACGACTCAACCTTATCGAGTTTGGAATTGTTTGTTTCGTCTTGACGAGTACTTTCGTCCTAAATGATTTCCAGGACCTGATGATGATGATTTCCATTTCCGCTATTTCACACATGTCATAATTTTATGCAAGCACACATTGAAACAATTGATTTGGGCCATGTGGGGCCAGCTTTAGAATTGTCCCACCCCTCTCTACCCACGGGAGTCGTAAGAGCCGAATGAGGGAATACCGGGGGAGTGGGCAGCAGCACATAAATGGCGAATACATCACAATATTCCACAGTGTCTGAAGACGAAGGTCTACGACCAGTGTGTGTTACCGGTGATGACTTATGGAACAGAGGCGTGGTCTCTAAATGTTGGCCTTATATCAAGGCTCAAAGTCGCTCAGCGTGCCATGGAGCGGGCTATGCTTGGGATCTCTCTACGTGATAAGATCCGTAATACGGAAATCCGTTGGAGAACGGGAGTAACCGACATAGCCCGCCGGGTCAGCATGCTGAAGTGGCAATGGGCAGGCCACATCGCTCGACGAACCGACAACCGTTGGGGAAGAAAGGTTCTCGAGTGGAGACCGCGTATTGGACGGCGCAGTGTAGGACGGCCTCCCACCAGGTGGACCGATGACCTGGTCAAAGTCGCAGGCATTCGTTGGATGCAGGCGGCACAAGATCGTTCGCTGTGGCGTTCCCTTGGGGAGGCCTATGTCCAGCAGTAGACGATGAAAAGCTGATGGATGGATGGGCAGCAGCACTCCTTCGTGTATTAACAACATCTACTGCGATCGCCAACCCGCCTGCCAAGCGTGGCGATTACGGCATTATCCCCCATGATGAGACCGCTCGTTGTGGTATTCTCTTGGGGAGGCCTATGTCCAGTAGTGGACGTTGAAAGGCTGATGGATGGATGGACACATTGAAAAAGTTATGATTATTTTATTTCTACTCATTATTCCTACAATTTTTTTTTTTCAATTCAATCAGCCTATTGCAGTCCACTGCTGGACATAGGCCTCTCCTAACATGCGCCATTGCACACGGTCTTCCGCCTTCCGTATCCAATCTGTCCCAGCGATCTTTTTGAGGTCGTCTGTCCACCTAGCTGGGGGCCGTCCTACCTTACGCTTACCAAGTCGCGGTCTCCACTCTAAGACACGCTTGCTCCATCGGCCGTCGGTCCTTCTGCAGATGTGACCAGTCCATTGCCACTTCAGCTTACTGAGCCTGCGAGCTATGTCGGTAACTTTGGTTCGTTGTCGGATTACCTCATTACGAATTTTATCCTTCAAAGAGACGCCAAGCATGGCCCGCCCCATAGCCCGATGCGCGACTTTCAATTTGTGGACTAGTCCCACTGTGAGTGTCCACGTCTCGGCCCCGTAAGTCATGACAGGTAGGACGCATTGGTTGTAGACTTTAGTCTTCAGGCATTGCGGTAAAGGCGAAGAGAAGACGTGGCGTAGTTTGCCAAATGCTCCAATTGGATCCTGCGGTTGATTTCCTCGTCGAAGTTGTTTCTACCAAATTGGACAACTTGTCCAAGGTAGACTTGTTGATACTCCTGAACAACTTCGAGCATCGAACCGTCGACGTAGATCGGTCCCGGCGCGACATGTTCATTAAACTTGATCTTGGTTTTATCAAAGTACATGCCGAGGCCAACGTCTCTAGAGGCTCCATTTAGGCTATGCAGCATTCCGCTTAACTGTTCCAGTGACTCCGCAACGATGACGATATCATCGGTAAACCGAAGGTGTGAGATGTATTCGACGTTGATGTTAATGCCCCGCCCAGTCCAGTCCAGTGTCTTGAAGACGTCTTCGAGTGCATTGGTGAAGAGCTTGGGGGATATTACATCCCCCTGTCTCACCCCTCGACGCAGCTCGATCGGGTTAGTCTTTTGGTCTTGGAGCTGTACGGTCATTGTGGCGGTATCATATAGACATCTCAGCACCTAGATATAGCGCCAATCGATGCGACACCGCTGCAGAGCATCCAAAACCGCCCAGGTTTCGATGGAGTCGAAGGCTTTCTCGTAGTCCACGAAAGCCATACACAACGGCTGATTATACTCTTCGGTCTTCTGTACAATCTGACGAACAGTATAGATATGGTCTACGGTACTGTAGCTTTTTCCTACAAAATAATTTCGATGAATAATTCACATCTGATAGACGTCCCGCGACGTCTATTATTTTTTTTAATTATGATTTTTCTATTCATTACGCTTTGAAATAAAGGAATAATACCCATATCCTTTAAAAATTTTCCTATTCTTTTTACGTAGTATACGCGGTTGGCAAAGAAGCATATGGCCCACCGGATGGTAAGTGGTTACCGTAGTCTATACACGCTAGAAAAACCAGAGGCATCACTCGCGCATCGCCATCTCCAAGAAAAGGGATAGGAGGTGGATAGGAAGTATATTAAGAAGAGGATAGGTAGGATACTAAGGATATGATAGGAAGGATAATAAGGGGAGGATAGGGAGGGAGTTCGGGCCTCTGGCACTCTCACTAACCATACGATAAATAGCGGTACAATTTGTGTTGGTTTACGCTGATCCTTTGTGAGAGACTGGTACTTCCCCGATCGAGCCGGCCCATTCATGCTGAGATAAGCTCTACCATTAGAGAACTGTGGTAGTTATAATAACAATAATTTTTTGATCTATATTTTAGCACTTGACATGCTCCGCTACTCTTAAAGTACAAATCATAATTTGTGAATAAGGAAAAAGAGTATTTTAGTACAGGCGGGAATCGAACCTGCGTCCCTTCTTATCCGGGGAAGTGCTCTAATCCACTGAGCTACAGTACTATCTTTTAGACATACCCAAACTCCTTATCACATTTGTCTTAACGACCAACGCCCTATCGGAACGCATTTACATGCATCCAATATAGTAAGTTTAATTTTGCAATTAAAATTCATACTATTTGATGGCGTGATTTTTTTAAACATTTTGATCTATATCCGGTAAAACCGGCTGTTAGCGTGGCGATGCTTATAACTAAATAAATCCCCGCGGACGAAGTTGCGGTTACATAGGTAACTAGTAGGTATTTTATAAAATATTGAACGAAAAAATTTAACCGTTCCCCTGGATACAATAGTTTTGTATCCAGGGAACTTTTTAATATTAGGGGTTAAAGTATGAAATTGCCGATTTGTACTGAAAAAATAAAATTAGTTTTTTTTTTCATTTAACATATTTATTTAATCAAAATATCTACCATTATTATCTATACATTGCTGCCATTTAATAGGAAGGTAATTTATGCCTTTGTGATAGAACTCTGGTGATCTAGATTCTACAAAATGTGTGAAAGCATTTTGTACTGCCTCCTGGGAAGTAAACTTTTTATCACGTAGAAAATTGTCCAAATCACGAAAAAAATGGTAGTCTGTTGGAGCAAGGTCTGGCAAATACGGAGGGTGACGAATGGTTTCTAATTGCAGTTCCTGTAGATATTTAGATATTTTTTATATATATTTTTAGCATTTGACATGCTTAGCACTATACATTAAACACAAAGTGAAAAATGTGAAATCGAAAATAACAGTCAGGAGCAGGATTTGAACCTGCATCTTCTGGATACCGTCCAGATGCTTTACCAATTCAGCCATCCTGACAATTACTCCCGACTGCTAATCTCGATAACACATCATACTTAACGTCTTTGGGTGACGCCTGCGCCATCTGTCGGACGTATTTTCATACATTATACCGACCAGGTAAACTTAATTTTACAATTAAGATTTTACCTAATAATGACGCAAACCCTTTAAATATTTAGATATTTTTTATATATATTTTTAGCATTTGACATGCTTAGCACTATACATTAAACACAAAGTGAAAAATGTGAAATCGAAAATAACAGTCAGGAGCAGGATTTGAACCTGCATCTTCTGGATACCGTCCAGATGCTTTACCAATTCAGCCATCCTGACAATTGCTCCCGACTGCTAATCTCGATAACACATCATACTTAACGTCTTTGGGTGACGCCTGCGCCATCTGTCGGACGTATTTTCATACATTATACCGACCAGGTAAACTTAATTTTACAATTAAGATTTTACCTAATAATGACGCAAACCCTTTAAATATTTAGATATTTTTTATATATATTTTTAGCATTTGACATGCTTAGCACTATACATTAAACACAAAGTGAAAAATGTGAAATCGAAAATAACAGTCAGGAGCAGGATTTGAACCTGCATCTTCTGGATACCGTCCAGATGCTTTACCAATTCAGCCATCCTGACAATTGCTCCCGACTGCTAATCTCGATAACACATCATACTTAACGTCTTTGGGTGACGCCTGCGCCATCTGTCGGACGTATTTTCATACATTATACCGACCAGGTAAACTTAATTTTACAATTAAGATTTTACCTAATAATGACGCAAACCCTTTAAATATTTAGATATTTTTTTATATATATTTTTAGCATTTGACATGCTTAGCACTATACATTAAACACAAAGTGAAAAATGTGAAATCGAAAATAACAGTCAGGAGCAGGATTTGAACCTGCATCTTCTGGATACCGTCCAGATGCTTTACCAATTCAGCCATCCTGACAATTGCTCCCGACTGCTAATCTCGATAACACATCATACTTAACGTCTTTGGGTGACGCCTGCGCCATCTGTCGGACGTATTTTCATACATTATACCGACCAGGTAAACTTAATTTTACAATTAAGATTTTACCTAATAATGACGCAAACCCTTTAAATATTTAGATATTTTTTATATATATTTTTAGCATTTGACATGCTTAGCACTATACATTAAACACAAAGTGAAAAATGTGAAATCGAAAATAACAGTCAGGAGCAGGATTTGAACCTGCATCTTCTGGATACCGTCCAGATGCTTTACCAATTCAGCCATCCTGACAATTGCTCCCGACTGCTAATCTCGATAACACATCATACTTAACGTCTTTGGGTGACGCCTGCGCCATCTGTCGGACGTATTTTCATACATTATACCGACCAGGTAAACTTAATTTTACAATTAAGATTTTACCTAATAATGACGCAAACCCTTTAAATATTTAGATATTTTTTATATATATTTTTAGCATTTGACATGCTTAGCACTATACATTAAACACAAAGTGAAAAATGTGAAATCGAAAATAACAGTCAGGAGCAGGATTTGAACCTGCATCTTCTGGATACCGTCCAGATGCTTTACCAATTCAGCCATCCTGACAATTGCTCCCGACTGCTAATCTCGATAACACATCATACTTAACGTCTTTGGGTGACGCCTGCGCCATCTGTCGGACGTATTTTCATACATTATACCGACCAGGTAAACTTAATTTTACTATTATTAAAAAAATATCTAAATATTTAAAGGGTTTGCGTCATTATTAGGTAAAATCTTAATTGTAAAATTAAGTTTACCTGGTCGGTATAATGTATGAAAATACGTCCGACAGATGGCGCAGGCGTCACCCAAAGACGTTAAGTATGATGTGTTATCGAGATTAGCAGTCGGGAGCAATTGTCAGGATGGCTGAATTGGTAAAGCATCTGGACGGTATCCAGAAGATGCAGGTTCAAATCCTGCTCCTGACTGTTATTTTCGATTTCACATTTTTCACTTTGTGTTTAATGTATAGTGCTAAGCATGTCAAATGCTAAAAATATATATAAAAAATATCTAAATATTTAAAGGGTTTGCGTCATTATTAGGTAAAATCTTAATTGTAAAATTAAGTTTACCTGGTCGGTATAATGTATGAAAATACGTCCGACAGATGGCGCAGGCGTCACCCAAAGACGTTAAGTATGATGTGTTATCGAGATTAGCAGTCGGGAGCAATTGTCAGGATGGCTGAATTGGTAAAGCATCTGGACGGTATCCAGAAGATGCAGGTTCAAATCCTGCTCCTGACTGTTATTTTCGATTTCACATTTTTCACTTTGTGTTTAATGTATAGTGCTAAGCATGTCAAATGCTAAAAATATATATAAAAAATATCTAAATATTTAAAGGGTTTGCGTCATTATTAGGTAAAATCTTAATTGTAAAATTAAGTTTACCTGGTCGGTATAATGTATGAAAATACGTCCGACAGATGGCGCAGGCGTCACCCAAAGACGTTAAGTATGATGTGTTATCGAGATTAGCAGTCGGGAGCAATTGTCAGGATGGCTGAATTGGTAAAGCATCTGGACGGTATCCAGAAGATGCAGGTTCAAATCCTGCTCCTGACTGTTATTTTCGATTTCACATTTTTCACTTTGTGTTTAAAGTTCCTGTAGAGTTAAAACGGTTTCATGTGCTGTATGAGGTCTCGCGTTATCATGGATCAATAATGGTGAAGATCGATTCATGAGTCGGGGCTGTTTCACTGCAAGTTCTGCTATCATTGTTCGGAGTTAGGTACAGTAGACATCTGCCGTTATTGCTTGACCAGATCGGAGAAAGCTATAGTGAATAATAACACCATGCTGAGACCACCAAACAGTTACCATTACCTTTTTATTGGTAAGCTTTGCTTTAGGACACTGTTGCGGCGTTTGACCTGGGGTCAGCCATTGCATTTTTCGCTTACGGTTATCGTAAAGAATCCACTTTTCATTACATGTCACAATTCGATCCAATATTCCTTCATTTCTGTATCGATTCAACAAGGCAACACGCGTTTCTTTCTGCAGATCAGTCAAATCATGAGGCACCCATTTTTCATATTTTTTTATTTTATTGATTTTATTGATTGAATCACTCGAATTTTCGAAGTATCCATCTTTCATGTCTAAGTTGAATAAAAAAACAACTGAAAATCGATAATAGAATGTTGCATATTTTTTAAAAGAAGTACCTCATAGGTACCATTTGAAAAAAGTTTTACTCAAAAATCTCAAATCATGAAGGTTCTATGTCAATTCGAAGTACCTACTACAATAAAATGGCAATTTCATACTTTAACTCCTATTATTTTTTGTCTTTTTTATCGATAAATCTATGTATATTATTCGTGTTTACCTGTGTAATAACAAAAACGCTAGTAACAAACATGAAAAATAATAAAGTTTCCCTCAATTGTAATCCGTTTTCGGTAATAAAAGTAATGGCTTTGTTTATTCAAGAAGAAAGTAATATAAATAGGTACCTATCAGCTCAATATCTATTTTCAGAATATTTTATTGAGTATTTGTAATCGAGACAATTCTTTTGACGGGCCTCGTGGCGTGGTGGGTAGTGTAACCGACTTCTGTGCACGAGGTCGTTCGATTCCCATCCAGGACAATTATTTGTGTGATGAACACAGATATTTGTACTGCGTCTGGGTGTTTTATATCTATTATATGTATGTATTTACAAAAAAAAAATAATATATATGTATTATATCCGTAATCTGGTACCCATAGCACAAGCGTTAAGCTTAGTTTAGGACCAGAGGACGTTGTGTGAAATGTCCGAGAACGTTTATTTAGTTTATTATTTATCTTTAAATGACTCACTGACTCTTTACAATCACCACCTACTATTTGAAATCAAATATCTGTGAAATATGATTTTCGTAATATTCTCATGAAGTTAATTATCAGCCCAGACTTTTGTGGCTATCTTCAAAAAGACACTAAACCAGATGAAAGGTGTTGGTAGCATGGGATTTTTACTCACTAAAAACCCCTTCTCTATAGCATCTGATGTCACGGGACAGCGTTAGCATTACTTCGTGACACCAGTACTCATCTCACTCTCTCTGACAGCTCGAACAAAATCAAGCGGCTCCGAAATAGCACCAACTGTGCTATATTTTTTTATGTCAATTTGATCTCAGCTCAAAGCAACCAAATGAGGAGATTAGCGCAATCAACCAAACACATAAAAGTTCTTTAGCTTCATTAAACTGGCACAGACATTCTTTGTTAAATTAATGACGAAATTATCGCTCTGTTAACCATAAAAACTTTACAAAGCTCAAGAAATTGTTAAAAAGCGTGAACAATAAGTATCAATAACTTCGGCTTCGATATATTCTAATAACCTTTTCATATTAGCTTTGAACATTATATATTGTATCGAGAAAAGACGTTTGTACTTTGTAAAAGGCTAACATACACAGCTCTGTCAACAAACACGCATGATTTGGGTTGCTACCTTTTTACTGTAACAAACAGAGTGTAAAGGGACACAAAGTGCGAAAATGTGAAATAGAAAATAAGTGGGGGTAGGAACCGGCGCCTACTGAATATTGTTCAGATGACACTCCAACATAGCTGTCGTGATTCACTCTGGGCAATATAAATTTCATAACACATTTCTTCTAATGCCTTGGGTGATGTCAATGCCATCTGTTGGGTGTATTTACATACATGGTTTGGATCAGGTCTTGTTAAATGCTTAAAAATAATGTAAAATAATTACATAAGTAAGAGTATATTATAATTTATACTTTTTAACGTGAAAAAATTAAGTAAGTACAACACAAAAAAAGAAAAAAGCAAACTGAATTGCTTTGTTTTCTTTACATATTTAATGTTAAACCTTTTTTGTATGCATATAAATGACACTTACACATTGACAGTGAGAGGGATTAGGCCATAGTAGGTACGCCACGCTGGCCCAATGCGAGTTGACCGACTATACAAGCAGTCGAGAAAATCTCTCAGGTGTGTAGGTTTTCTCACGATGTTTTCCGTCACCGAGCAGTGATACATTGTAAACAAATACACACATATGTAACACCACGCCAGATGCCAAGCCGAGCCGCGCCAACGCCATGCCAAAGCCAAGCCGTGACAGTCACGTCACACTGACAGCCAATGTCAAAACTTGCCATTATATAAAGCCTCGCTCGCATTTCGAGGGGTATTCGATTGCGAGCATACAATTAAGTTGAAAATCTGCCCAATTACATTTTAATTATATTAAAAAGTCTGATTAAGTCTATTAAGTCTTTAATATTACCTACCGTTTCACATAGTATAAAAAAATCTCGAAAAGTCGGACGATGTCTGAACTTTGGACTCGGGATCAAACTCGATACCAGTCTTTGCAATCCTTGGTTTTACTGTTAATCACTGCACTGTCTTGGATGGTGACTCACAACCACAACCACAAAAGCGCAAAATAAATTTAAAACTTGTTTTGTAACCCAGGTACAACAAGTTTATTACTTATGCGCTTAGCAGCTTACAATTATTATTACGGTGAAGTACTCTGCTTAAGCTTACCTAGTGCCGCGACTAATTCATTATTTACCTACACCCGTATGTGACAGTATTAATATAAAACAATGTAAGTTTAAACCATAGATATAGATACTATATCTTTAAACCATGGAAGAATAGGTCCATGCTTTAAACTAAAACCACATACCATAGATACCTATAGTATCTACTATCTATATCACTTTAAACTAAAATAATTTTTCTTATAAATTTTATTGAAAGAAGGCAATTTCTTTCTTTTGTTTTATTTTATTACTATAAATGCTAACATAATATGGTATCTTACTCAAATATCGTTATTTATGTTAGTCAGGAGTGTCAGGACTATTATGATTGTTATTCTTAACACCTGAAACGAATTTAAATTTGTACGACACACAAAGCTTATTAGGTTTAAGTGGCACGTTATGTCAATTACATTTTGGACCTACTTTTTTTGTTAAATAAATAAAAAAAATCGGTAGGTAGTGCTATTGCATCCCGAATCAATGTATCGAATCGGATTCGATAAATATCGATGCGCACTGCAGAATACCGCATGGGGCGACGAGTATAAACAAATTAGTCGAGCTTGCTACGTAGGTATTTAATATACATAGCTATTTACTGGAAAACAAAAATACTTTGTAAAATCCAAAAGTGCACGCCTCATAATCTTAATTTTTCACAATAAAATTGATTATTTGTTAAGTAACTAATAATGTATTGGTCTTACTAAGTAGTTTTCAATAAATCACATAAATAGCGCTAATTTCAAAAAGTACTAATGAGGTTTTCATGTCTTATACGCCATCTAGCGCTAATTTTAAGAAGTACTTCTATATTGGTATATAGAAATAGTTCTCACGAAATAAGGATAGCACTGGTTTTAGTGTCGCGTCAAGCGTAAATATTCACTATTTTTTTGTTTATTTAATAACATTTAAACCACATCGAATCAGACCGTGAAAAGTGATAGGGCTCTATTCGTAGTTATACTGTATCATAAAGAAAAAAAAAATACTCGATTAATAAAGTATTTCAGTCGTTATCGTGTTAACATACATTACCTACAACACACGGACGTCCAAGACAGAAATTTTTTAAACAGTTTTTAACTAGTTTAAATAACAAAAACTGCATCAAAAATATCATGAGTGTTAAAAATAGTGTTTTTTCTTGATATGTGTGTGTATATATTATTTTACAAGTGCAATATATGATAAATAGAGACATTTTAAGTTTGAAAAATCAGTTGTTCTGCGTGAAACGAGAGTAAAAGATGACCACAAATTACTGTAATAATCAATTTGTATTGCTCTAATAACAGTTAAACTCATAATCAGTACTAAAAGTTTTGTGCACACGCTCGTGTGTTACTACAGAATTTTACTCACGACTATCAAAGTGACATAAAGAGTGGAGGAATACGACTGATCTACAACAATACGACGAGTCGTTTAACAACTTTACTACAATTTTATAATACTTTATTTTATTTACCTAATACGGTGTTAACGCCGTTGAATAATTCTTAAGCTTTATTTTATGTAAAAATTAAGTTTACAAAGTGCGAAATGCACGCTGTTATTTTTTACGTCTATATCGCTGACGAAATATATATTTGACCTTGGAGAAAAACAGCAACAGCTAATTTTGCCTTAAATTACGTGCTACGGGGAAAATCCCCCACAATTCAATAAACAAAACAATTTTTAAAATTTAACAATTTTAATTCAATAAAATTAAAAAATTAATTCAATAAAATTAAAATAAAAAAAAATTATCAAATTAAAATAGAATTGAAGAAAATAGAAAAAGAGAGATGAGAAAATCAGGGGAGGGTTCGCAACTCAAGAGTATTCCCCGAGACCGTCACCCACGGGGTAATATTCGCATATCTGATAAAAGAAAAGTTTTGAACATAAAAACTTTCCTGAATTTACAAACTTTGGCCTAATAGAAAAGAGCTACCTAGCAATCAAATTAACTTACGGTAAATATTTACCTTTGATGCTTATTATAATTTAGTTAAATTTTAAATCCCTTTAACGTTATTTTGATTAATACTGACAACTTAATTTAATTTTGCCATCAACAAATTGTCCTTTCAAACGCTACATGAAACAGAAATCAACCAATTAAGATTAAAAGCATTTTTTCACAATTGGTAAGATATAATTATATCAATAGATGATGTTTCAAGGGATATCCCTTGTTGCTATGTTTAAATAAAAAAAATATTTTCCATTTGAGGGAGTTTTTTTTTGTGAGTAGCAAAACCTGGCTGGACCAGGGCATCTTCTTTTGCCTAGCAATTTTTTTACACCAGCAGGATAGAATAAGGTGACATTTGTACTCTTAGCTCCTTACCACGTAGAATAAATTGGGAAATGATTAAGTAATAATACTGGTATAATATTGGCGGTAGATGATTATAAACTGTACCTAAGTTGTTATCAAAAAGCATGCTAAAAGCAATAAAGTAAAGTAAAGTATAAATTATTTGAGAATAAGGAAAAAGAGATTTTTTGTACTAGCGGGAAACGAACCCGCGTCTTTTTCAATCCGGGGAAGTGCTCTAAGCCACTGAGCTATAGTACAGGTACTTCGACCATCCCAATCTCCTTATTACATTTGTCTTTACGAAAATCTCTTTTTCCTTATTCTCAAAAAAAAAAAAAAATCTCTTTTTCCTTATTCTCAAATAATTTATACTTTAAAAGTGGCGGAGCATGTCAAATGCTAAAAAATATAGATCAAAAAAGTAAAGTAAGAAAGTCATTCTAATTTTTCTTATCGAATAATGCTAAGCGAAGATATGCTAAAATAAGATCCAATTCCCTGCTGCTTTTGAAGCACGCTATTACGACTTAGTTTACATAATGCTGCTACTTAACTTTTAAATAAATTTTAGAAACGTGATCCATGCAAAGGACTACGAAAGCTTCTACTTATAGAATAATTTCATCAGTATAGAGGTCGTCATGAAGCAATAATAATTTTGCTAGGAGTGATCCTATCCACCACTGAAGGAATGTAATATGGTTCCGGTGGCCCGCCAATACAGGCGGAGAGACGGCACACGGCGGGTTTCTTTAGTGGCTGAGGGCCCCACACTACCCTGTTCATTGCCCCGAACGACGGGGTGTGCGGTTAGGTAAATATTATCCCGCCTAAACAAAAAAAAAAAGGTGCTATGAAGTTACACTTACACAAGTTATTAGGCCTCTCCAAGAATGAGGGATAGTGCCGTAATCGCCACACTTGGCAGGTGGGTTGGTGATCGCAGTGGATGTTGTTAATACTCGAAGGAGTGCTGCTGCCCACTTCCCCGGAATTTCCCTCAGTCGGCTCTTACGACTCCCATGGGTAGAGAGGGGTGGGAAAATTCTAAAGCCGGCCTCACACGGCACACCACTGCATATTATTGTATAATAATATGCATTAGGAATAGCGTTTACCTATTTACACAACTTGTTGAGCCTGTGCTGTAGAAATTTGCTGAACTGCCCATTTCTGTCCTTAACCAATTTCGGGTTCTGGCACGACATGTTCCACAGCAATAATGTATTATGCCAGTGACAATAATATGACAATCACAATGGTCATTGCTCCATATATTTTAATGTTAGTTTCCATTGAACTGTGGACGGCGTTATTTGCGCCGTTGTGGGCTATGATAAATCTTCATGTTTGCTATACGATTTACCCATTTTAATAATAATTTTGAATGTTCACTAGTATCCGATATTTTATATGTAGATTTATTATAACTCAATTAGGTGTAGTCTAGACGAAGTTGATATACTCGTAAGTAATGACAAAATAGTACTTAGTTTAAGTTTACAGCAATCTATTATTTAGTAATTAAAGCTCGCCAACGATTTCGTAACTAATTCGGATTACATTGTTTTTGCTACATCAAGTATTAAAACAGGGTTTGCTCAATATTTATTTTTTATTTTAATAATTGGTGTTATTATATAAAAGTGTTACAAATTAAATCTGACTGATCTTCTAATCTTCTAATCTTAACCACTCTACCTGTTTGCGTAGTACGAATATTGGGCATTGGTGTTGACGCATTATATTGCGAAACTTTCAAAAACTTATGTTCATGAACAGTAGATGTGTTATTAATTACTTATATCTAAATTACTATCTGAGTCGTTTAACATCTAAGCTGGTTTTAACCTGTTAATTAACACACTTAATTCTTTACCAGGTAATCTTATTTTAAAAATTTTATTAGTTCCACTTATGACGCGGAAGGGGCCGTCATAATAATATTTAGGCGTTAGGGATCTTTTTACCATCTCATTTCGTATAAACACATGCGTGCAAGACGCTAAATCCCTGCTTACAAATATTTTCTTAGATACGCTTCTGAGGTTTCATTGGTTTACGTAACTGTTCTATGTAATCGTAATAATTGTTCTCCTGTTTACTCTGCTGAAAAAAATCTGATGGCAGTCTTAAAACTTGTCCATAAAGCATTCCTACAGCGCTTCTCTTAATTCCGTGTCTGTTTTCAATGCTGCTCCTAACATGACCGTCGGTAGTTCAATCCCAATCCCAATCGGAACTATACGTCATTTCATGTTAACGCAATTTTCATTGAGCGATGCCACCTTCTATGAGACCATTACTTTGCGGGAGATATGCAGTAATGTGTATTTTCCGTACGCCTAATAACTTAATAAGTGTGGTGAAAAGATCGCTTTCAAATTGTCTTCCCTGATCAGTTGTGATCCTACCGGGGCAACCGAATCTACATATCCATTCTTTATAAATTACTTTGGAAACCGTTTCAGCTGATGTGTCGGAGACTGGGATAGTCTCTCGTCAACGCTTTAAAATGGTCCATAATCGTTATACAATATCGGTAACCGTGGCGTGACGTTGGTAATGGTCCAACTATGTCTGTATGTATGTATTCGAATCTAGTACAACGTGGAAATTCCGTAAAACCTGAAAGCGTATGTCTACTTATTTTTGCCCTTTGACACGGTATGCACGCTTTAGGCCATGTGTTTATATCTCTATTCATTCCTGGCCAAAAAAATCTTTTACTTATTAATTTCCTAGTAGTACGAATACCTTTCTAGCTTCAATTGTGTATTATAAATACTACTTTAGGTACAGGTGTGTTCTAGTAGCAGACTGCCGTTACATTACAATGCAATTATTATTTATGCAGTCGCGTTCGTTACTTAACCCCTACAACATTCCTCCCCTTTAAAAAAATAATGCACAAACAAAATTAGTTGAAATAAAATTATCAATTTACACTTAAATACAAATATGTAACTACGTAACACATCATTTAGCAAGCTGCACGAAGCGTGAGTTCTCACTGTGCAGGTATCGCTTACACATGGCTACGTAAGTAAAAATTGCAGGTGGCTTATGAACACTGTTACCGTGGGAAAGTACATTATTATATATATACAATCATGATATAGGATATATATGAGAGAATTTATATAAAAAAATTGTTAGACAAATATAATTAAGTATAGGTACACCAATTTTAATGTTAAGTAAAAATAAAATTAGGTTACACGTAAGGAACGGTTGCTGGTTGCTGGCCGGCTTTGTCAACCTGCCTCAACGACACTGCTGAGTGGAGTTGATTCCGGACCCATCTCTTAGTATTTTTGTGACACCTTTTGATCAGGAAGCAGGTTACGATTAAGAATATAACACAAACAACTTACTTACTTACTTATCATTACGCCATTTCGTTACATAAGCTGGACTACTATGGTATAAGAGGGATTGTTCAGGAATGGTTATCTAGCTACCTAGAAAGTATAAAACAGTTTATAGAGGTAATGAAAACCCTGTGTCAAAACGGCAAAAGTTATACAAAAAGAAAAATTTAGATCGAATCTAGAAACAAAACGCACTGGCGTGCCCCAAGGTAGCATTCTTGGACCATTTTTATTCTTGTTATATATAAACGACCTGCCAGATGCTACCCCACACAAAAGTATTCTTTTTGCCGATGATACAACTGTTTCAATTAAATTTGACAATAGTGTATCACCAGGAGTACTTGCACAAAAAAACTCTTCTCGATATAAGTAATTAGATGATAAAAAATAACTTAAATCTTAATATTAATAAAACTAAATTAATTCAACTCAATTCCTATAATACTATTAATTTACCGATTGACATAATTTATAATAAAAAAAAGTTGACGAAGTTGATCACTTAAAATTTTTGGGAATAACGTTAGACAAGCACTTTAATTGGAAATTTCACGTTGAATTAACATGTAATAAACTAAATAGGTTCGTATTTGCACTAAAAAAATTGCGGCACACGGTATCAACTGAAGCAGCACTAACAGCCTACCATGGCTATGTGTCATCGGTTCTAAGCTATGGACTAATAATGTGGGGAAACTCCGTCGAAGTAGAGAGGCTATTTAAAATACAAAAAAGATGCTTAAGGGTAACAAATAGGTCGTGGTTCCTTGACAGTTGAAAATCTTTATTTAAAAAATGCAAGGTATTGCCTCTAGCATGTATGTATATAAGAGATATATGTGTATTCACCAAAAATCATATTGAATATTTTGGTAAACGTAGTCTAGTTTTACCCAGGCAAAAAAGAGTGAAGTTTGAACACTTATTGTATCAGCCACCTTGCCGCAGAGATATTTATAAGAGAAATGTATTTAATATGTGTATAACAATATATAATTAACTTCCAAACTATATAAAATTGCTAAATGATAGACAATTTAAACACATGTTATCGAATTTCCTTTTAGATAAGTGTTATTATAGCGTAAAAGAATTTTTAGTAGATGCTCTTAATTAAACTAAAACATGTACCTAAGCATGATTAGAATAATGATGTAAATGTGATTAATTTTATTTATCATTATAATATTATTTAATAGTTTGCACGTCTGCATGCAGACAAATTACAGTGTACCAAATATTTGACTAAAGACCATTGTGATGAACTGTAATCTAGCAAATAAATATTTTGATTTGATTTGATTTGAAATCGAAAATAACAGTCACGAGCAGGATTGGCAAAGCATCTGGACGGTATCCAGGAGATGCAGGTTCACATCCTGCTCGTGACTGTTATTTTCGATTTCACATTTTTCACTTTGTGTTTAATGTATAGTGCTAAGCATGTAAAATGCTAAAAATATATATAAAAATATCTAAACAATTATTTTATGGAAATAAAATGATCATAACTTGACAAAGTACTCCTCAAGACGAATCAAACGAGTATAAACTCGATAGAGTTGCGTCATTTCATTACAGAGTTACTTTGGCCACCTTCCAGCTCCATCGTCAGTCCTTGGATACCATCTAGAGACAAAGTACTAGTCAAGACGACAGTCCTATACTTAACCGTAAAAGTAACTTAAGTAGTGCTACTAAGTTACGAATATACACATATCTTGTTAGACCATGTCTAACTTACGCTTGCCCTGTGTGGAGCAGCACCTGTTGTTCAAACTACCAAATTTTACAAGTAATTCAAAATAAAGCCCTAAAAACTGCTTATAATACTCAATTTAAAACTAACCTAATGACACTCCACAGTAAAATTAATTTTCCGTTGCTTTTTAACTTTATTATAAAACTCACACGCAATTTTTATGCTAAAAATAAGTTACACGTTGTTAATCCCTTAATTGCTGATATGTGTAGTTTTGATACAAGCAGCCTACCGTATATCGATAATTACGGAACATATAAGCTACCGCATCACTACTTATGCCTTGTTTCCCCCAGTCAGCAAGTGACAGCAAGCGCAGTCGACAGTGATAAGTGACCAGCGTAGTGACCCATGAGGGCCGCTTGATTGCCCCGCTCTAGCCTGAATGGTGTATAATGGTGCGCGGGCGGTGGGACGGATCTTCTCCTTAGTACACTGGTCGAGCTACAGATTTTGCATTCGATGCAGTGCCTTCGCAATACCCACATTTCATGTTATAAACGAAAATATCAACTGAATATTTCGTACTTATTTAATATAATGTTTTATAATTAAATATTACTTAATGTTATGGTGTTAATAGTTGTTATAGTGTGTTTATGTTTGTTAAACTTTTATAGGCGTTCTCAGTCTGAAAAAGTGCTTGTAATTTATCGATTAGTGTTTCTATTTTTTGTATGTTACACTTTTGTATCTTTTTTTTTATTATTATTTTTAAATAAAGACTTTTTAAAAGAAAGTCAAGACGAATCAAATGATTCCAAACTCGACAGGGTTGCGTCGTTTCAATACAGAGTCACTATGGCCATCTTCCAGCACCATCATCAGACCCTGGATATCATCTAGGACTGAGGTTCTAGTCAAGACATTTCAAACGAGCCCTAGCTCGATGGAGTTTACAGATAAAATTACAGATTCGTAACGACGACGTAAGAGAGCGAGTAGGTATGAAAGAGAGTATTGGTGTAAAGATGCGAAAGGGAATGCTCCGATGGTTCGGACATGTGGAAAGAATGCCAGACGAGCGACTGGTTAAGAAGATATACAATGCGAAAGTGGAAGGATGTAGGTACAGGGGTAGACCGAGACTCACCTACCTAGACCAAATCAGTCATGTATTGAAGGAAGGTGGAGTCAGGAGTCTCCGAAACCGGCGAGCGTGTATGAAGAGAATAATTTAAAACGTTGAGGAAGCAAGAGATGTATGCAAGAATAGATAGCCTCTTGGCACTCTGTTATCTCTACCTACCCTGCAAGGGAAATGGCATGATGATAAGTCAGAAGTTAGTTAGTATAATATTTTTACATAAGAGACCATTTTTTTAGAAAAATACCTACGCAACTTTTAGCTTAAGACCAAAACTATGAAATTGTATGTGTTAACAAAAGAAAACAGGATGGCATTTTACAACAAACAGCTGAATTTATACTTCACAAACTTGTACAATAACCAGAGACTCAACACAAAATTAAAATATTAGCCCTGCTGAACAAAAGTCACAAAACCCAGATAGTAGCCCGAACAAAAAAAAAGGAAAGAAGACAAAGACATAAAGAAAAATAGAGGCAAAAGAGACTGAGAAATAGTGGTAAATCTTATCGTTCATTATAATAAAAATAAAAAGATTATTCCAGAATGTAAACTTAAACCACCATTCAAGTGTCGTTCAAATATCACAGATTACTAAGAGTGATGAATAGAGACGGTGTTAAAGAAGAGAAATAAAGATGACAATATTTCTTCAATTAACGAAGATCAGGGATATCATGCTAATCAATATAAAATGTATGAAAACATTAAAAATCGTGTTATTACAATTATAGAAGCAATACCGAATGTAGATAGAAGCAAAGGCATCGCCGATCTTCATAGAGGCATGTCACAAAATGTACCTTTTGCCACGTATTTAATGTTTCACTTATCATTATTTGTTCTTCAAAAAGGTTTGTGTGATGAATGTGAAGCTTACAAAAATAGTAAGTATTGATGAAGAGAAAGAACGACTAAAAGAAGGCTACGAAACACATCAACGCGCAGAAAGGGAGAACGATAACAAAGTTTCTCTTTTCTAAATACGATCTTCAAGCGGTTCCAATGTCCCAAAGGATTAATATTTTATTATAAAGAGATAAATTAACTTCCCCAGTAAAATGTGATTCTCATTAAAGTAATGAAAAATTAAAATTGTGTTTATTTATAATAGCAGTCTGATTTTGTAACATTTTAATATAGAAATTATTAATTTATTTGGAACAAAAAACAGTTACACATTATGGTTTAACAGCAAACTTATCGTAACGTTATTGGAATTGCGTTTATTCAAACAAAAAAAATGGATCTTAAATATCGGTTTTATTTCAACAATAGTTGTATATTTATTATATAAATCAATCTCATACGAAAAGTAATATCATCAACACCGTGACAACTTAGTTTGCAACACGTATCTTATTACTTTATTTGCAAGAACAATGTGACATATATTATATTCCCCTTTTTTTAATAAAGCCTAGGAACTTCAAAATTGTCAGGATTTTGATGAATTTCCAGGTAGTATATTTGTTATTATTTATAATAAATTTTACATTGATAATGAAAGGACTTTTATTTTGTCACAACTATTTTTTTAATGTTAAAAGACGCTCTCCTGTAAAATCAGGATTTTTCAGATATTATTGAAGCAAAGAGGCGATATAGCTTTTTTTTTGTACTTTACATCTATTACCGTACTATGAATATTGTATCGCATCTAGTAGGATATAATCTCAATCTATATCATATGTATGTATTTACAAAAAAAGTAATATATGTATTATATCCGTAATCTGGTACCCATAGCACAAGCATTAAGCTTAGTATGGGCCCAGAACACGTTGTGTGAAAAATGTCCGTGAATTTATTTATATATATAAAGGAAAGTCGTATTAGTTACACTATTTATAACTCAAGAACGGCTGAACCGATTTGGCTGAAAATTAGTAGGAAGCTAGCTTAGAACCAGGAGACGGACATAGGCTTTTTTTTTTATCCCGTTCCCGTGGAACGTGTCATAAAACGTGGTATAACAAAACGCAGCTGATATGTGCGTGTTGGTTATGTGTTGGCCCCAACGTCATTTGAGTCACTACGGACTGTTAATGGTACAACTCAATTTACTAGAAAACGATACCCACTAGGATACGACAATCGTTGAAGCAATTATCTCTGCATCGCCAAGTCAGATACGCACATTATTTTTAGGGTTCCGTACCCGAAGGGTCAAAACGGGACCCTATTACTAAGACTTCACTGTCTGTCTGTCTGTCCGTCCGTCTGTCGCCAGGCTGTATCTCAAGAACGGCGATAGCTAGACAGTTGAAATTTTCACGAATGATGTATTTCTGTTGCTGATATAACAGCAAATACTAAAAACAAAAAAATTTATAATTTAAGGGGGGCTCCCATACAACGTCTGTCTGACCGTCCGTTTGTCACCAGGCTGTATCTCAAGAACGGCGATAACTAGACAGAAATACATCAATTGTAATTTTTTTTTCACAAATGATGTATTTCTGTTGCCGCTATAACAACAAATACTAAAAACAAAAAAAAATACAATATTTAAGGGGGGCTCCCATACAACAAACGTGTTTTTTTTGGCCTTTTTTACTCGCTATTGATAACGACAACAGGGTCCTGATTTGCTATGGTTAAAGTAGCATGTTACGTGGCGAGTTGACGATGTCTGTGTGGAAGTCGTCTAAAATTGTATTCACTATGCATATTATCAAGTTTCATAACGCGGCTGGGTCAGTTTTGAAGATGTTCTAAGCTGTCAATCTAACGTGTTTCATGCTAGCGCGTTTGTGGTTACGTTTACCATTGTTATTATATTTTCGTGGGTGAAATGACTACAAGTTTCTGTAACTGGCAAAATAAGCTAAAGTTTAGAAACCCAGTGATTTTAATGGTTTATAACACCATTAAAATCGCTACCGGCTAATACTTTACCGACTTATTATTAAAAAGTATTTTAGGTATACATATTTAGATATTTTTATATATATTTTTAGCATTTCACATGCTTAGCTTAACTTTGTGTTTAGGCATACATTTTCAGAGTCACTAAGATAATATTTAGGTATTAAAAGGTCATTTGTTATTTATTACGAGAACTAGAGTAAGTAGAAGACAGAATGTCTTCTTAGTATTACAACTTACAATTTTATTATAGATACCTACTATACATTGTACATATAATATCAATAACTTTACAATGCACATACTTATTGATAAAATAGTGCACGTTATGTTATTTGGGAGAAACAAATAACTACGACTCATGTCTTAGATATAACCCGAAGATTATTACAAACTCTTACAAAAAGTCCAAGTAATATAATATTTAATAAAATCTGTATTTAGATCAAGTATTAGACGTGTGTATAATAGTAGGCAAACTCTTCTTGTATTCTTATAAATAAAATTGATGAAATAAAGTACGCAGAAAAGTAATAATCATTTATTTATTTGTATAAATAAGTATAACTTAATTAGTACCTATGAAGTCTCACAAACAAAAGTTAAGCAAGTCACTGATAGGAAACATCACACGGGCAGGAAGGCACTAATACGTTCACAACAAATTCTCACAACACGTCTACTAAAATTATATCCATTTTATGAAATTAAGTTAATTCCTTGTATTAAGCAATAGCCGCCGCAATTTTGCCGCTGATATCGATGAAATATCACATATGGGAATTTTGCATTTGTTATTATATATAATGTGATAATTCAGTTCTTGATTAATAATTTACTCTAGTTCTCGTAATAAATAACAAATGACCTTTTAATACCTAAATATTATCTTAGTGACTCTGAAAATGTATGCCTAAAATACTTTTTAATAATAAGTAAGTAAAGTATTAGCGGGTAGCGATTTTAATGGTATTATAAACCATTAAAATCACTGGGTTTCTAAACTTTAGCTTATTTTGCCAGTTACTGAAACTTGTAGTAATTTCACCCACGAAAATATAATAACAATTGTAAACGTAACCATAAACGCGCTAGCATGAAACACGTTAGATTGACAGTTTAGAACAACTTCAGAACTGACCTAGCCGCGTTATGATAGCCTTCTAAAAACAACGTTGCCAATGCCCCGTACTTAATTCAAATAGATTATTAAAGTAAGGAGCAATGGGTATTATTGTTATAACAATAATTCTTCTGTGGCGATCTTATTGATTCCGCAAATGAAAAGTTTTCTGAATTTTTCTTCTGTTGATAAGTTTGTAGTGTTGAGCTTATTATTTTACATATTACTTTATTTTTTCTTGTTAGTTTGTGAAAGTAACTTACTTATATTCAATTAAATAAACAATTTCATTGATGGGTTATTATAAAGTAAAATTCACAACAATGTGCACACACTACTAAGAGATACTACTTATAGACTGTGACATATGACGTGACATTAAAACAATGACAGATAGATTTTAGTTTTAAAACTATCTCCTCGTACGTAGAGATAGTACATAATTATCCAATATTTGATCATATATTTATATCGAAAGAAAAACAAAGTAATATTAATTGTCTATAATAGTAATTTCGATGCATAAATATCAACTAATAATAAAGTTTAGAAACAAGTAAATGTAATTTAAAAAACCGGTTATTTTCCGATTGAAACGATTGTATGGTTTCTAGATGTACTGTATGAAATCGAAATTTGGCATAGACAACATATCGTGCAGTATACAGAATATTTTTTTTGTAAAATATGTCGTGGTACATTTCGTTCTCACGTTTGAGTTACGCGCTCGGTATGACGTCACTGGTTTTCGGCAAGTAATTTTACGTCTCATAGAGAATCAAGGCCCAGGTAGATGCTTGAAATGTTTACAGGATATTTAGTTATATAACTTTAAAAATAAATATTTAAATGACAATTAAATTAATATTTAAGGTTTCCTATACAACAAACGTGATTTTTTTACTCGTTTTTGCTCGATATAACGGCAACAGTTAAATGCTTGAAATATTCATAGAATATTTAGTTATATATTAACTTTAAAAATAAAGAATTAAATTAAAATAA
The DNA here is from genome assembly GCA_948253155.1 of Leucoma salicis. Lineage (NCBI taxonomy): Eukaryota > Metazoa > Arthropoda > Insecta > Lepidoptera > Erebidae > Leucoma > Leucoma salicis. The sequence continues at coordinate 6,135,836 of OX411819.1, forward strand.
AACAGTTATTTAAGGGGGGCTCCCATATTATCTAAACTGTCTGAAAAGTAAGTAGATAGGTACTTAACAGAAAATCATAAACAAAAGTGGGCGGTCCTACTACCTACATAGCTACCTATCAAGTAATTGTTAACACCACTTTCTTTATATTAATTACCTAATTCTTACGCCCTTACAAATAATAATAGAAGTTTAAAAAGTTGATGAAATTAACACTATAAAAACTCATCCACGCCTACTTAGAGTCATATGTGCGCAGTGGGTAAAAGTGCGCAAACCCATTCATTTTAGTCCGAAATATATGCGATTGCGCACGCTTACACACTGCGCACAGTTAGCTCGAATGGTAACATCCGCATACGATCACGCGTTCACTAGCTTCTGCCAAATCCAGAACTTCCCTAACATTATCCCAGAACTTCTCTAGATCCGATGCCACCGAAGAGCCTACGGGAGCATAAGCTACGACCATGAAGACCCTGGTGACACCTAGTTTTATTCGGACCTATAGAAGTCTGGGATCAAACAATCCGTAATCTTTCACACCTGAGGCCAAGCGAGCGGACAGCAACACCCCCACTCCCATGCTGGCCCGATCGCTCTGCGGTACACCAGACCACAGAGCTAACCAGCCACCAGGAAGATCACAGGCGTCGCTACCCTTTCGCTTGGTCTCTGTTACACAGAGCACATCAAGCCGTCTGTCCGACATGACGGTTACCAGCTCGTGTAACTTACCTTCCACACCACCTCTTACATTCCACGTGTCTACTCGACACTCTGATCCCCTCGACTCGCCAAACTGGGCAAGGCGTGATGGGTGGCGGCCCCCATCGCCGCATCTGCCGTTGTTCGTACCAACGGGGGCGGGTCGGTACATGTCGCCTGTGGGGCACGCCTTAACCCGCACTGCGGTACACATTCGAGCCAGATTGCAGCCTGTGGATTACAGGCTGGCAGGGATCGTGACGAGCACGCTCCGGACTAAATAATAAGTTATTTTAAAAGTAAATGATAAATATAGTAAGTTAACAGCAAGTACCTGCCAGGGTAGTGTTATCTACAGAGTTTTCACTACATATGCAGAAAATCTATTACAACAAGACATCTGCAACATGGAAGTAACATCTATTCAGAAGTCTATTGCACAATTCAATGCTTCTTTTTGTGAGAGAATGGCACTTTTTGAATCACAGCTATCTCAGACTTCAAGCACACCAACTACACTGTCTTCTCTTGCTACAGAGTTCTCCAATTTCAAGTCCTTTATCAGTGGCACACTAAGGAATCTCCAACAGCAAATAGATATTCTAGGGAGTCAGGTTGACTCTTTAGAGATGCGGAGCCGGAGAAAGATGTTGCTTGTACATGGTGTGGCAGACCAAAATAAAGAGGAAACGTCTAAAATATTGAATAAAATATTGGTCTAATTGCTATTAGCAATAAGACCGCCCATTGTGCATTTACTTGTGAGTTTCATTATTGTCTCATTATCTTATCTTGTATTTTGGTATACAATAAAGTATACATTCATTCATTCATTCATCCCTATAATCCCAACCGATATGCCGTTTGAGTTTAAACGACATTAATTTCCGATCCGTCTTGCATTTGCCATGACTATTAACAAATCACAAGGCCAATCCTTGAAAATTTGTGGTCTCAATCTAGAAAATCCATGTTTTTCCCAAGGTCAATTATATGTGCCATGTTCACGGGTCGGAAGACCATCTGCGTTATTTGTTCTTGCTCCTGATAATAAAACGAAAAATGTCATCTATCACAAGGTGCTTTACTGAAGAGTTACAACCCATGCATCTAAATACATGGCCAATAAAGAATCTTTAAAATACTTGTTTTTTTTATATATTTATTATCCTGATAAAAATAAAATCCAAAATCTGCTCATTTATTGTCCCTAAGGCGGAACAAAGTTCGCCGGGTCAGCTAGTGTTGTAGCTAGTGTGTAGTGTGTAGTTCATATAAATTTTAAACACTAGTTGTAAGCTCTATGATTGTATCCAGTTTTGCTAACCAAAAAAAAAGTTATTTACTTTAAACACAAAGTGAAAAATGTGAAATTGAAAATAACAGTCACGAGCAGGATTCGAACCTGCATCTCCTGGATTTCACATTTTTCACTTTGTGTTTAATGTATGTTGCTAAGCATGTCAAATGCTAAAAATATATATAAAAATATCTAAATATTTAAAGGCTTTGCGTCATTATTAGGTAAAATCTTAATTGTAAAATTAAGTTTACCTGGTCGGTATAATGTATGAAAATACTTCCGACAGATGGTGCAGGCGTCACCCAAAGACGTTAGGTATGAATGTGTTATCGAAATTAGCAGTCAGGAGCAAGGGTCACGATGGCTGAATTGGCAAAGCATCTGGACGGTATCCAGGAGATGCAGGTTCGAATCCTGCTCGTGACTGTTATTTTCGATTTCACATTTTTCACTTTGTGTTTAATGTATGTTGCTAAGCATGTCAAATGCTAAAAATATATATAAAAATATCTAAAAAAGTTATTTACTGATTTTAGGTTATTTTTTTTATGTATCTTATGTTCAATAAATAAATCTCAGGTTCCCGATATAGTAAGGGGATAAAGTAATAATAATTTTAAGTCTAATTAAGAACTATCAAATAAAAATAAGTTGCACCAAAATCCGTTGAGTAGTTTTTGCGTGATGCGTAAACAAACAAACAGATAAATGTTTGGTGTTCAGACAGGCCTATATACCCTAATAGAGTATTTTTTCTCAAATATTATTCTAAGAATGTACAGACACAACTCTGTTACAGCTTTATGACAGTTAGGAAATAGTCATTTCAGAGGCAGAAAGTCATAAAGAAAAATTTCATTTGTTATTAGAAAGGAAATGTTATCGCCCTTGTCTGCGACACCTCGTAAACCATTGATTGAACACCTTTACAGAATTTTGTTATGAATTTCAAATATTTTGTATTTCTAAAATTGAGTAATTCGTAGGTGTATCACGTTCACATTTAATCCTTTCAAATGAGTTGATTTACAATATATTATATTTTAATCTTAAATATTGCTCAAAATTCTTTCTTATTAGAATTAAATATTGTCATTGCGTTTGGGAGTTTGTTTGTACCTATTACAAAAATATGAATTGTTAAAGGTAAAAAAAGGTAAAAGACATCTGCCTCGGTGGTGCGGCGGTAATGAATGCGATTGCTGACTGATCATGAGGTCCTGGGTTCGATCCCCGGGTCGGGCAATGAAAGCACTTAAAGCCATTGGTACTTGGCCTGATTTCGAAATCCCGTTCCATCAGGCTATGAGAGTAAGGGAACAGAGAGTGCACTAGTGTTTGCGCACACACGCGTGCACTATAATATCTCCTATGTACATGGCTAGTGTCTATTGAAATTGGCCATCGTTACCGAAGTTACAGTCTGGGGTTAAATCTTTATTACTATTACATATGCCGTGGAGGGCCGGCTTTAGAATTGTTCCACCCCTCTCCACCCATGGGAGTCGTAAGAGCTGACTGAGGGAATACCGGGGGAGTGGGCAGCAGCAATCCCTCGAGTATTAACAACATCAACTGCGATCGCCAACCCGCCTGCCAAGCGTGGCGATTACGGCACTATCCCTCATTTTGGGGAGGCCTATGTCCAGCAGTGGACGTCGAAAGGCTGATGGATGGATTGATGGACTATTACATATATGTTATAAGTTATTTCAAAATGTCAAATAAAAATGGACAACGAGGCTCTAAGTGATCTAGTCTTGTTTATACGAGGTAATGTAGCGAGGACAGTTTAGACCTAGATATAATATACCCTATATTATATCTAGGGTTTTAACTACGCATACATAATAAAGCACTTAGCCGTGTGAGGCTGGCTTTAGAATTGTCCCACCTCTCTCTACCCATGGGAGTCGTAAGAGCCGACTGAGCGAATTCCAGGGGAGTGGGCAGCAGCACTCCCTCTTGTATTAACAATATCCACTGCGATCGCCAACCCGCCTGCCAAGCGTGGCGATTACGGCATTATCCCCCATGACGGGACCGCTCGTTGTGGCGTTCTCTTGGGGAGGCCTTTATCCAGCAGTGGACGTTAAAAAGCTGATGGATGGATGGATGAATAAAGCACTTAATTTTACTGAAACTGTAAGCGAAGCGTTTACAAAAGCCTCTCTAACAACGATAAAGTTTATTCTTTGTCTCTAACGACGAATACACTCGTTATTCGCAGTTAAAAAAATCTAAGTACATAATGTTCAAGTCAAAAATATAAACGGACTCTTACTTTGAAGATGAGAGGCGTTAGATATTTTATATTAAACTCTTGAGTTTCTTTGAAAACGTTTTCAATCTGCACACAATATATATTTATTTACAGTAAGAGGTGGGTATTCCGCTACCCTTCTGCGAGGAGGTTATCTCGCAAAAGGAAGCGGCGGAGAGGGTCAGGGAGGCTGATCCTTCCGAATACCCGAACCGCCGTCAGCGTCTGGGGTGGCGCAGGCGTGAATATTTGCGCCTAATGCCGCCCTAGCTGAGGCTGTGGGTTGATGGACCGGGGAACGTCCACCACCCGCAAGGCCTCCCGCGAAGGTACGACGCTCCGTGTGTGGACGCGTCGCTCAGTAGAGGTACCCGAAAGGGTAAGCCGCCAGCGGACTTCCGAAGGAATGTAACATAGTTCCAGCATAGTGGCCAGCCAAAAGGCGGAGAGACGGCACACGGCGGGTATTCCGCTGCAACCAAAACATGTTTCACGGTAGGTAACATGAAACTGGTACCAAACCACACGAGCCCGATGATAAGATAATACTCCCCACTTAACACACCCTACCACCTGTACAGCAATGGGTGAGCATTTTGTTTGATTTGATTAAAGAAGCATCATGTCTTATTGACATGCTTATCCATATAAATCTGGGACGGTATTGCAGGAGATGCAGATTCAGATCCTGCTCGTGGCTGTTATTTTTTTCAATTTCACAATTTCAAACATTGTGTCCATGGGATTGTGCAGCAGCACTCCTTCGAGTATTAACAACATCCACTGCGATCGCCAGCCCGCCTGCCAAGCGTGGCGATTACAGCACTATCCCCCATTCTTGGGGAGGCCTATGTCCAGCAGTGGACGTTAGAAGGCTGATGGATGGATGGATGGATGGTGTTAATTTATATGGCTGGGCCACTAGCGGAAATTTTGAGAAAACTAAATACGTTTACTGACTTAGATTTCATGAATCTAATCTAATTCAAAATTTATCTTGTACGTAAGAAAATTCTAAAAAACCCACAGTAGTGATTAGTTAGTATTTCCGCATAAATTTAATAATCCATGACAAGTTGTTGCCTACTGAGTTTTTTGGCCGGATCTTCTCAGTCAGGCCGCGTTCCGATCCGGTGGTAGCTTTTTAGTCTTAGCTTCTATTAAAATCAATATATTTAATAATAGAAACTAATAATCAATATTGTCTTATTAATAGTAGCTTTTTGATTACTTAAAAATTTTAATTGGTAGTTTGTGGTAGAATTTTTAAGCACTAAATTAAAGGAGTATTATACTAATTTTATTATACTAGCTTAAAATCTCATACATTGTAAGCATAAATCTAAGAGTAGATATTTTTAATTGTGTTTCTAAACGAATATTATGTGGGTTGAAATAAATAAACCAACAATTTGTAAAATCATATTACTGTGGGTAGATGAAACCGTTGAAACAACATATCAGCTTTGGACATCTACCATCTAAGTCCACACGTGATCATGAATGCTGTAAAGTATTCGAAACGTCGGGATAGTATAAAAATCAAGTAAACGCGATAGATTCTGTAAACGTAGTTTTTTTTTCAAAATTATTTCAAATTCTCTTCAGTTTTACTAACCTCATTCTGCTTACATCCAGCCAAATACAAAAGAATGAATGAACGACACAAGTATTCTTCTCTCTCTCACACAACAGTTACTTGCATAAGTCTTTGTTTAATGTCAGATATGACGCCAGGTGTTTTTATTACTATAAGTGAGAGTCCAGTCTGCTCACAAGACCTATTATTACCCTTAGCTGGTTTGATGTTACGCTCTAGTTGGGATAGATCTTGGAAACAGTCGAGCATAATAAAAGGCAAACATTATAGGTCAATTCAGGAATACATTCCATTAAAACCATGTTTTTTTTAATTTCGAAACATAGATAATAGAGCCACGTCAGTCATTTGCCGACTTCGTCTCGATCACTCATGCTCACCTGTCCACTTAGCGAAGATCAGGGTTAGAGATTCCTCGCTGTGCGAATGTGGTTTGGATGAAGGTAGCCCAGAAGATATATTTAGCTGCCCCAACACCCCATCTTCCTTACACGACCTTCTTCCTCCTTCTTTTCCTCGCCCTTCAGACTTAAAATCACTTCTTTCCTGTTTATATATCCCATTTACTTATTTACTTTGTAATTTTATTATAAATAACAATATTAAACTATGATAATAATAATTACTTTTCTTCTTGCTTTAGGTAACTCAACAGATTTCAGACTTATTCCTAAATTTATTATTTTATTTCCCTTCACAAAGTTTTCCAATCGTTTTAGTAGAAAATACCTACTGAGTTCTGACCATCACATAAATTTAGCAAAATATTGAAGAGAACATTGTCATTGTTTGCCACAAGTCAATACAAGAAGAAGAATGGCAATCTGTCATTATGTCAAATTGTTGCGTGTTTACTATCTCGAGTGCAGTTACAAAATAGTAACAATATATCTCTATTATTTTGTGAAATGTGAAGTAAATCTTACATACGTGGCCCTATTTTCACAAGTGGGAGCAGTTTACTTCTTTGTGATATAACTAATAACCAAATATAGGTAAACATCTCAGACTAAGAACTAGACAGAGCGAAGAAAATTCATTTACATGTATAAGCAAGAACGTAAGATACAATTTACTGGTGCAAAAAACAGACAAAGTCATAGATTTTTGTCTTTGTCACCGTGGCCAGTTTTTGGTATAAGTCACGATGCTTTGTCTGTCATGATTCAACTGACATAATCGAACATTTGTATAAAATTCGTGTTTTACATATATTATTATTCAGTGTCATTACGTGTTATTCAGTGTTTTGAGACAAAGACTACGTAATAATAGTGCTTGTAAAATAGTGTACTAGGCTACTAAAGCTACAGCGAGCGAAATAATACCGGTATAACATTTCATTCGTAAGTAGTCGAAAATGAAATAATTTAATGATTGAATGCTATAAAGTGTTATAAAATGGGCTTTCTTTGCTCGAAATTAATACCTAATTGTTTTTAAGATACACTCGCAAAACACGTTTTATAGCTAAATTTCTATTACTTAGAATTGTTTCGGTGTTGTCTTATTGCGAATTTAATTTCTCCAGTTTTCACTTTACTAAAATTTATATGTAATTTATGAGATAAAACATAAAAAACATAGCATCACGCCTGTATTCCCCGAAGGGGTAGGCAGAGGTGTATTACACACCCACTACTCGCCAGCTATGTTAGGTCCCACGTAATAGGGGGCGAGCCTATTGACGTCTACCGGGCACATTTCCAAACTCCGGGCTGCTACTGAGAATTTTTTTTTTGTTTTGAAAAATCTCTATAACACTGCCCGACCCGGGGATCGAACCCAAGACCTTATGATCAGCAGTCGCATACACTACCACTGCGCCACAGAGACAGTTGTAACTTCATCTTTGTAAGTAAATCTCGATTCTAGATTATGACTACCGCTGTAGTCATAATCTAGAATTCAGAGAAACTGATTTGCTCTTAGTTCTTATACAATTAGTTAAATCAGCACTGGAAGGAAGATAATTCTTTTCTTATTTGACCCAGAAAAGAAAGAAAAGATAATTTAATTATATTCTTGTGTACTATTATTTTATTAAATTTTTTTACTTTTTTTTTTGTTTACCAGATGAGATATCGAACAGAACGGCAATTTATGGAGCAGCAACACTTACCTTGCATCAAGGCTCAAAGTCTTGGTATTTCCATACGTGATCGTATTCTTATTACGGAGATCCGTAGAAGCTGAAGTGGCAACGGGCAGGCCATATCGCTCGACGAACTGACAACCGTTGGGGAAAAAGGCTTTCGAGTTGCGACCACGTATCGGACAGCGCAGCGTAATATGGCCTCCCATCAGATGGACCAAATATATGGTCAAAGCTGCAAGGAGCAGTTGGATGCAGTCAGCGTAAGCCGGCTAGTTCTGGTGCTCTCTTGGGGAGGCCAATGTCCAGCAGCGGACGTTTAAAGACTGATGGTTGGATGAATAGAAGGGGTGGTAGATTTACTTTTAAATAATTATTTTGATAAGCGTTGTGATTTTCAATTAAATATTTGTTACGAAGAGTTTCTTATTTACGATCAAGTTACAGACCTCATTCTAACTATCGTTTATTTTGCCCAAATATGGTTAAATATTTGTCAACCTGGCAACATTTAAAATAATATTGCAGTTTTTAGTGCGGCCACGCCGTGGCTCCGTCTAGTTCTTAGTCTGAGGTAAACATGTTATTGGCAATAAATAAGAAACTGCTGGTGCTATCCTGAACTAACTGGGCCCTGTAGATAAGTGGTATAATAGATGATGTACCTACTATATATAGTGTGTGGCATAAATGCTAGTAGTTTTACTAGAATGAAAATAGAAGAATAGAAGAATTATTCCAATAATCAATGTATGGGATTGACATAAGATTACGACGTCATAATAAGCATATACCGTTGTCTAGGAATGCACACACATGAACACACATCATCAGAATCCAAAAAGTCACCCATCAGGACCAGGCACACGAAACTTCTACTACCCTATCTATTCTATAGACGGAAGCAAAAAATAATGTTCTTGTCTAGCGCGTACTGGGTATGACAGATGTCACTCAATAGAAGCCAAAGCCCACAGAGTACATTCAATAAGTATACATTTATGACAACCAAAATCTCTTTCTCTTTGTCAAATCTAAAGACGAAAATTTATGAAATTACGGCTTTTAAGTTTGTAAGATTACATCGTTAAATCTATGTGATTTGTTGGCGTATTTTTTCTGTTATTGCGGTTAAAAGTACCAACATGCATTACAAAAGGTGTGAATATTGTGGTTATCGATCCGGCCGAAAGATAGGTGAAAACTATGATTTTTGGCTGAATTGCCCCTGGATGAAGATAGGTAAGTGTAAAAAACCGGCTGTTTATCATGAACATATCAAGGATCTTTGTTTCTATAGTCGTATAACACGAAAAAAATTTTTCTTATATCGTTCTTGAGAAACTAGTGCTGTGCCCATGTTTCACACATTTTTGATTTTTTTTTTTGCATTGCACGTAATGGCAGCTGAGTCACGACCCATTTGATGGTAAATGGTAACCGTCGCTCATGGACTCAACTATACCGAGAGTATTGTCAAGCCGCTGCTCACCATTTCATTTCACCGATATGAAACGAAAGAATAAACGGCTATCTCCTGCTACAGCCAAAACGCAATGATGTGCTTCATGGCCGGTCACACGGGAGATGGTGGTACCGACCCGCCCGGGCCCGATACCAACTGAGTACTCCCACTTGGTATCCAGCCCTTCCACCAGTCATGCATTGGATGATAATTGCATACTTCCCTTAGTCGCCTCATACGACACCCGTGGGAAAGAATGGGGTGGTGACACTTGTATTCTTAGTCCGTTACCACACGGACAAAATTGCACCTAAAGGCACTCGCTCAATATTTTTACAATCCGTAGCAATGTCCCACATCACAATTGTCATCAAAAATAAAAAATAAAAGCAAATTAATAGTAAATTCATTTGCATGAATTTAATTTTTTATTTTTTCATAGAGAGGAAGGATCATAAGAAAAAATAAGAGGAAGGTCGGGCGTCCATCTGTCTTACTTATAAGAAACACATCAGTAGAAGTACCTACCATTGTTTCAAGCTAATTTTCTGTGAGCAGGTGGTACTTTAGGTCCCTTCTGTCAAGTGTCAAATAAATTGTAGTTTGACATGTTGTCTGACATACTGAATTAATGAGATTTTTTCTTTTAGCAACATACAAGCTAGTGCCCATTCATAGATTAGACCGATAGACCACAAAGTATGGAAGTTCCAACTCTAATAAAAAAAAAACGACGTCCGACGTCGTGGGACGTCTACCAGATGTGAAAACATCGAAATTATTTTGTAGAAATAAAATGATCATAACTTGACAAAGTACTCCTTAAGACGAAACATACAAGCCCAAACTCGATGGGGTTGCGCCGTTTCATTATAGAGTTCGCATGTCCACCTTTCAGCTCCATCATCAGATCAGCTCCATGTCATCATAATATTGCACTGTCACGGGATATAAATGTGCGTGTAAAATTTCAGCTCAATCGGAAACCGGAAAGTGTGTCAAATTTAACTTGCAAGATTTGAACAAAACAAGTGAAATAAATGCGTCGCCACGCTAACAGCCGATTTTACCTCCCTCCGCATTAGATGTTTCACATCAGTAAACGATGTAATGTTATTCTGTTGTTTTTGATCTATATTTTAGCATTTGACATGCTACGCCACTTTTTAAAGTACAAATTATTTGTGAATAAGGAAAAAGAGATTTTTTGTACTAGCGGGAATCGAACCTGCGCCTTTTCCAATCCGGGGAAGTGCTCTGAACCACTTTGCAAGAAATATTTAGCCCTGCGTAAGCTGTAACTCGGAGTTTTATACATTAACTCTGGAACGTGCAAGTGGGCCAAAAGTATCAAAATAAGCATTATGCCTTTCTTTTTGTTATCGATATGATGGCGGAGGCTTAAAAAAAAATTATTTTTTTAACAAAAACATGACACTCCCCTGGGATTTTTAGGTTTCAATTGACAATATTTATAAAATGAAAGAAATCACTTAATTATATTTGCAGCTGAAACATAATGCTGATCTGTTTGCCCTTTTGGTACCATAACCGGTGATCCGTTTTATGTATTAATATCTAGCTGTAAGGGTTATGTAATGGGTTATATGCCAATAAAGATTTTCTGTCTTCTATATAAATTTACTGCCTTTGTGGTGCAGCGGTAGTGTAAGCGACTGCTGATCATGAGGTATCGATCCCGAGTGGGGCAGTGTTATTGAGCTTTTTCGTAAAAAGAAAAATTCTCAGAAGCAGCTCGGAGTTTGGAAATGTGCCCGGTAGATGGCAAGAGGCTCGCCCCCTATTACGTGGGACCTAAAACATAGCTGTCGAACCGTGGGTGTGTAATACAGCTCTGCCTACCCCTTCGGGGAATACAGGCATGATGCTATGTATGTTTTTTAATATTAGTAAGTAAGGATTTCTATTAATGTGTATCTACCATGTCCAATGTACGGAAGACGCGATCCTACCCCAATTAAGTCACCTAACCATATATTATTGTATGTGAGACATGATACCTACTTTTTTGAAGTAAATACTTCTTCACGCACGCTTGACTTGGTGAGTAAGCTGGTAAATGCGTGATGTGAGCGTTACGAAAAGTGTGATCGGGCGACGTGAGAGCTTAAGTATGATAGTGAAGATAGAAAGAGAGAGAGTTACGTTTCGTATAGGTATTACTGTAGGGGGCAAGAGAGAGAAGTGCGAGCACACATTTTCTTGTTAAGTTTTACTTCAGTCATGTGGTCTTGAGTCAGTCGTGCTTGTTTTATTTCGTATTCGATAGTTTTTTAAAGTCTACAACTTGAACTTCCTTCCGTTTTTGAGGAATTGAGTCAGATTTTTATTTTTAGCGTAGAAACATAAATTAATTTGATTCACACATATTTTTACACGATTTTTTGCCCGAGAAAATTACGTGATTTTTGCCAAATCCCCTCTCTCATATATAAAAGAAGTGGAAAAAGATTTTCTTTATGATTTTTTATAATGGTTTGAGACTAGGTTTTTTATTTACTACTTAAATAATATTACTTATTAGAAAATATAAACATCAACAAAATAAATAATTAATTGTAAGTAGCCCTTTGTACCCATTTCGACAACATGAAAACCTTTAGTCTTTATTAATTAAGTTTAATATTTTGAGTAATATACGAGAATATTAATAAAGTTTTCAGTCAATGATTCAATATTCACTGAAATATTTACTTTGAATGGGAAAGTTAATTTAATCTATTAATTATAGCTGTTGAAATTTGTATTTGTGTTTGAATAGAACCTGATATTTTATGTGTCTTCATGTACAAATAAATTCTGAGTTTTCCAATATAATTTGATCATTTGGTCATTAACACTTCTTTACAAATATATACATTTATATGGAGGAAGCATTGGCGGACTGTAGAGTGAATGAAAGGTATATCGCGATTATGAAACACCTTCAACAAAATGCCACGGTATGCGTGAATCTACACAAGAAAACTCAGAAGTTTCACCTTGCACGTGGAGTAAGACAAGGAGACACCATTTCTCCCAAACTTTTTCCGCGACCCTTGAAAAAAATTTCAAGAAATTAAACTGGGAAGACAAAGGTATTAATGTAGAAGGAGAAAGACTTACGAACCTAAGATTCGCCGATGACCTTACTTTGTTCGCCGAAAACCCCGTCCCTGATATGTTGGATATTATCGAAGAGCTGAATTATTAAATCTGAAGAAGTGGGTTTGAAGATGAATATCTCTAAAACAAAAATCATGACCAACATATCAGAGGCAAGGATCTACTAACTGCCCGCGGTGAGCGGCGCAGCAACGTTGTATCCGGTTTCGAAGCCAGCGGGCAGATCGCACGGCGTTAGAGCGGCGTAGTGTTGTGTTACGAGAAATTAGTATCTTTGTTCGCGAACAAAATGTCTAAACAGCGATGAAAACATCTTTTTGATACTAATTCCTTCTTAAAGTTTGATTTATTGTGGGGAAGAGAAGTCGTAAATTCTACTATGTCACTACGTCAATGCAGACGCGCGGTCGCCACTGCCTTCGAGGACAGTTCCATATAAATGTATGCATTGGAACGCGCTGCTCCCCGCGCCGCCGCCGCCGCCGCCCCGCTGCCGCTGACTTCGTGACGGAGGCCTCAGTTTTCCCTTCTATCGGAGCGTTCGTGACAATGACGCAAGTTTCATGATTTTTGTTCGCCCAAAAAGTGCTAAACGTGCCTAAAGAAGTTTTCACTTCAAAAAGAAACATTTATTTTAAAATTAGAAATCTCTCGAATCTCGAACGTCAAGTGCCGAGAGCAGGGTATAAATACCCTTTGGAGCGGTGTTGAAGATCACTCTGGTGTTGTTCTTTAAACGTAATGGTTATCTTTCTTGATTCTGATGTTTTCCTTGGTATCACTGAGCATATAACCGAGACTTGGCATAGTAAAGTCACTAGTTACAGTGTGTCATCTATAAGTAAAGACTCTGATTCTTTCTGGTCTTTTAGAGCTAAAGACGATCTGAAACCACTAGCTAAAGATGATCTGAAATTGTTTCAAATCTTTATTGCATTTATACCGCTAAAATGTGCCATTTTCTTATGGAATCGCATACTGTTTACATAGGACCCTACGTTTTATACGACAGACCTTGAAGAACATTTGTAGTTCAGGTTTAACAACTTTACCACTGAAGTAATGTAACACAGTTCCAGTGGTCCGCCAATACAGGTGGAGAGACGGCACACGGTGGGTTTATTTATTGGATGAGGGGCCCACACACTTGTTCGTTGCCCGAAACGACGGGGTGTGCGCTTAGAAACATTTTTTCCTTAAACACAAAGTGAAAATTGTGAAATAGAAAACAACAGTCACGAGCAGGACCTGAACCTGCATCTCCTGGATACCGTCCAGATGCTTTGTCAATTCAGCCATCGTGACAATTGCTCCTAACTGCTAATTTCGATATTCTGATATATATATTTTTAGCATTTGACATGCTTAGCACTATACATTAAACATAAAGGTCCTTGGTTCAGGTCCTGCTCGTGACTGTTGTTTTCGATTTCATATTTTTCACTTTGTTTTTAATGTATAGTGCTAAGCATGTCAAATGCTAAAAATATATCTAAATAACATTTTTTCCTGCCTTAACCAGAAAAAAAGGTAGGTAATTGTTTGTTTGTTACGCTCTCGCACTGTAACTAGCGAAAAGATCATAGTGAAATTTTGCATACATACCTATCTATAATCTGGATCTCAGAAAAGAACATTAATAGTTCCGGGATATCTATTTTCGCATACCTATTATATATACAGTTAGTGCTCCGTAGAGATAATGCATTTATATTCTGAAATCGATGCGGACGGAGTCGCGGGAAGAGTCTGTTTGTTTTTTTCTTTAAATACATTTTGGAACCGTGACATATTATACAAGCTTTTGAGATGTGCTCAGTGATTTCTAAAATTACTTTCTCAATTTAAATTCACAATACGCATGTTATCACTCAAATCAAATGTGCAAGAGATTAGTTTTTTACTTGAAGCGTGAAACCACTTAAATTAGACTGGAATAGAACCGAAATTATTCTAATATGATTAAATATTCAAATAACTATCTCTGTTTTCGCTCAAGCGGGAAATTATAACCATGTAGGTATCAAAATTTGATTTAATACTTTAATTTTGAAATACATTTTCTAGCTTTTGCTTGAGGCTTTGCACGCGGCCTTATTAAAAAATTTAGACATATTATAATTACACATATAATAAATATATTATGATTAAATAAAATAATACATGATGTACCTATACAAACATGATGACATACAAACCTTCACCAGTCATTTCGTGTGTTTAGATGTGAAAATTTAAAAACCCTGACACATCATTATTTTATTTATAATTATATTATCTAGCATATATCTACTATTTTTTTTTCCTAAGAAAACATCCTGCACTAAGGAATAATACTTGTATCGCGGGGGACTTTCATACAATTTCACGGACACAAAATACTCCCAGACTCAGAAACACTATTTATGGATCAAAGAGTTGTCCTGTATGGGAATCGAACCCACAACACTCGGGCGGGATGTCGGTATATAAACCAATCCGCCGTCTGTGCTGTCTGTGAAAATAACAAAGCTAATACTTTCTAACATTTACGCGAATTTTACACATTTTGAAATAAAACTACGTTTACGGAATTTATCGCATTTACTTGATTTTTATACTATCCCGACGTTTCGAATAAAGTATTCGACAGTATATATATATTTAATAATAGAAACTAATAATCAATATTGTCTTCTTAATAGTAGTTGTTTTCATTACTTAAAAATTTTAATTGGTAGTTTGAGGTAGAATTTTTAAGCACTAAATATAAACAAAAATTTTAAAACTTGAAGGAGTATTATATTAATTTCATTACACTAACTTAAAATCTCATACATTGTGAGCATAAATCTTAGAGTAGATATTTTTAATTGTGTTTCTAAACGAATATTATGTGGGTTTAAATAAATAAACCAAAAAATTGTAAAACCAACCTATCAGCTTTGGACATCTACCATCTAAGTCCACCCGTGATCATGGATGCTGTAAAGTATTCGAAACGTCGGGATAGTATAAAAATCAAGTAAACGCGATAGATTCCGTAAACGTAGTTTTATTTCAAAATAACAAAGCTAGTGATGGTGTGTTCCTTTGTAAAGTTCTGGAACTATCAAGCGGATTTAAAAAAATATTTGTATACTAGCCCAAGGTTTAATTTAAAATTACGCTATGATCTGTAGGGACCGAGCCCAACTTAATTAAACACTATGCGTAAATGAAGCGTCTGCACTAAGGACAAATATATTACGTATGTTTGTCTTTAGTGGGTTCGATTGGCCACATCGCTCGACGAACTGACAACCGTTGGGGAAGAAAGGTTCTTGATTGGCGATTACGTATCGGCCGGCGTAGCGTAGGACGGCCCCCCACCTGATGGACCGACGATCTGGTCAAAGCCGCGGGGAGCCGTTGGATGCGGTCGGCATAGGACCGCTCGTTGTGGCGTTCTCTTGGGGAGACCTATGTCCAGCAGTGGACGTTAAAAGGCTTGGATGGATGGATGGATGGGTTCGATTCCCACTCAGGACAATAATTATTTGTGTGATGAAAACAGATATTTGTACCGCGTCTGGGTGTTTTCTATCTATGTAAGTATGTATTTACAAAAAAAAGTAATATATGTATTATATCCGTAATCTGGTTGGTACCCGTAGCACAAGCATTAAGCTTGGTTTGGGACCAGGGCCCTGATACGCTATGATTAAAGAAGCACGTTACGTAGCGAGTTGCCGATGTCTACGTGGAAGCCGTCTAAAATTGTATTTACTATGCCAAGTATCAAGTTTTATAACGCGGCTAGGTCAGTTTTGAAGCCGTTTTAAAATGTCACTCTAACGTGTTTCATGCTAGCGCGTTTGTGGTTACGTTTACCATTGTTATTATACTTTCGTGTGTGAAATAACTACAAGTTTTTGGAACTGGCAAAATAAGCTAAACTTCAGAAACCAAAAAATAATAAAAAAAATGGTTTATAATACCATAAAAATTGCTAGCCGCTAATACTTTACCTACTTATTATTTACTTTTATAGCATACATTTTCAGAATCACTAAGATAATATTAAGGTATTAAAAGGTTATTAGTGTTATTTATTACGAGAACGAGAGTAAATTCTGTTTTCTTAGTATTACAACTTACAATTTTACTATAGGTACTATACATTATACATATAATATCAATAACTTTATATATAATATTTTGCTTTTGCATTTATTATTATATATAATGAGATAATTCAGTTCTTGATTAATAGTTAGCCTTCTAGAAACAACGTTGCCAATACTCCGTACTTAATTCAAATAGATTATCAAAGGAAGGAGCAATGTCTATTATGGTTATAACAATAAATTCATGTGACGTCCTTATTGATTCCGAAAATGAAGTTTTCTGAATTTTTCTTCTGTTGATAAGTTTGTAGAGTGTTGAGCTTATTATTTTACATATTACTTTCTTTTTTATTGTTAGTTTGTAAATGTAACTTACTTATACTCAATTAAATAAACAATTTTATTGATGGGTTATTATAAAGTAAAATTCACAACAATGTGCACAGACTACTAAGAGATACCAAAGAGCATATAACAATTCAATTCAATTCTTGATTTAATGCGTTGTTAGACTTATAGACACATCTAGAGCATATAACAAGAGATACTACTTATACACTGTGACATATCATTAAAACAATGACAGATAGATTTTAGTTTTAAAACTATCTCCTCGTACGTAGAGATAGTACATAATTATCCAATATTTGATCATACATTTTTATCAAAACAAAAACAAATTAATATTAATTATCTATAATAGTAATTTGGATGCATAAATATCAAATAATAATGAAGTATAGAAACAAATAAATGTAATTTAAGAAACCGATTATTTTCTGATTGAAACGATAATACGAGTACAATCGTTACAATCAGTTTCTAGACGTACTGTGTGAAATCGAAATTTTTCATTGTCAATGTATCGTGCGGTATACAGAATATTTTTTTGCAAAATATGTCGTGGTAATGTCCTGAAAAAACGAAGAAAATGGACCCATGAGCTGAGTACTCAACACATAGAATTTCGAAAGTTTCACACTTTGATATCTACATTACGAAAAGATAAAGAAAGATTTTATTCATATTTCCGTATGTCAGATAAATCTATAATCGAGAATCTAACAAAGTATACAGAAACAATATACTAACTTTCGCGACTAAGGTCGTATAGGACCTTGTTTACTTTTTCTTTTTGGAAAAATAATTCCATTTTCAACGGCATTTTGATAAATCGCGCACGATAACTCGTATATTTCGCTGCAACTCATACGATTATTCGCGCCAATTTGAACACGTTCATACAAGTTAGCTGGCACAATCGGTACGAGCGATTCGCGTCCCGCGTCCCGCACGGGGTTCGCCTCAGTTTGAATAAAGCTTTACGTCTCATAGAGAATCAAGGCCCAGAGGACGTTGTGGAAATTTTCGTGAATATTTATTATTTATTTATTTATTATTTACAATACGAAAGGATGACTGAATAATTTAAAATAAATAAATTTAGATTGACATCAAACGTTACAAGTTCATTGATAAAGTAAAAACACCCTACGCTTTTTTACAATTATTATTTACTAGCTGTGCCCGCAACTTCGTCCGCGTAATGCTTTACAAAATAACTCTTCTCTATACACGATATAACGTGATTTGACGTGATCTTTAAATTGCCATAACTATAACAGTTCCTTGTTTTCTACGGAAACCTAAAAACAAACTTCTTACATTATTGTATTGCCACTAGTCCTTGATAAAAATGCAAAGTTGCAATTTAATTCAGCGTTTAAAAGTAGGTCAAAATGACGTTCAAAGATTTCGTTACATACAAAGCAAATATTTTGACATTGTTGGCAACCCTAAAATAAAAAGTCGATTTTCTTGCAGCTTGACATCAGGGCTACCTCCAATTAACGGGTTATCCATTATTTATGACAGATCCTGTATATACAGAGTACACAATACAGATACCTACAGAGAACCGTTTAAAATAAAATTTGCACTTTGAAAGAGTAGATAAAAGAATTTTATTGATCAAAATTAGATAAATAACATTGTTTAAAATATACGACAGGAAATACGTATAACTACCCATTTTCATCCGCTCTTACAGTGGCACACTGATCCAGTGCAGGCTTAGATAAAAAACCTATAGATGTAGCCATCGCGTGGCCACTCATGAGACAACAATATTACACTTCAGTGTGGCTATTACGTACAAATCGCAAAATAAATGTGGCAAAAATTAAATGAAGATAACGATATATTTTTTACTACTATCTGAATAAATCACTAATTGATTAATACATTAATATCGGTTACTTACTATCCTAATTAATATTGTGAATGCAAAATTATGTGAGTTTAGAGATAATAAACTCTCACAAAATTTTAACGTAAATAACAATTTAAAAAAAAGTTTTATTTTACATGTTCAACACTAATTCTGCAACATCACGTAGTTATTAGTAAATGTATTGTAGCGATTTCACATCAGTTAAATAAAATGTATATTTTTTTTTATTCTCTATTTAGTTTCAGGACTTTTATCGAACATGGATATGCCAGTCCCATAGTACTCTTCTTCAACTAATAACAATCTTAACCTAATCTAATCTAAGCAGCAGGGAGGAGCTGCTGAGAAGCAACCACCATCTCATATACCTTTCTTGAAGCAACTGAGGCGGGTTCTGCCAGAATGGATTGGAAAATACCCACATTGCTTCTATTCAGCCCAAACTCGCTCAGCAACGCTTCCCTATGACTCCGGTTCCTATCATATTCCACTAATAAATGATGCACGTCCTCCACCACATCATATATCTCACATTTGGGTGAGGTGCATTTTTTTAACAGAAACACCATATTTTGCAGATGGATAGTGACCGGAACGGAATCTGAAAGCAATTTTTAAATATTGCCTGTTAATTATGATATCTCCGGACGAGGGGCTACGAAAGATTGAGCACTGTATGGTTTTATGCCAAATACTCTTTTCTCTTGATCTTAAATCAAAATATTCCTGCCATATATCCCAGAATTTCCTTTTGTATCTAGGGATTACTTCGCTGTAATGAGGAAATATTTCATAGTATGTCCCACTCGAAGATGCTGATTTAGCAAATTGGTCTGCTTTTGGGTTACCCCTAATTCCGATCCAAAGACACTCCCCTCGATTGCAAGTCGTAGATGTTTTTCAATACTTCATAGGCTATCAGTAAAACTTCCACTATTTTTAAGAAAAGGATTATAAAATAAATGCTGCTCCTAGACCATTGGTACCTACTCTTTGACTCATCAAATAAATGTTTTGTGCTAACCATTATATTTTTCTTGCAACATCCTTGTGGTGACGGACTAAGAATACAAGTGTCATCATCCCATCCTTTCCCGCGGGACGAATTTAGTGAAATTCAAATAAAGTTTGTTTATCTGACATGTTTTTATAGATTTTGTACGGAAACCGTTTTTTTAATCACTGTATCTATAGGAACAATATGTAATTATTATTATTATAATTATTTATTATTATAATCAGGCGTGCAAGTCTGCTTTTTAATAAATTTGTTTGAAACACGGCGTTTCAAACACAAAATACGGCACCTAATTTTCCTTTTAATGGTATCCCTGGTAGTCATGGTGATTAAGTTGTATGGCAAACTTTTTGAAAGTTCGCCAGTTGAAAAACCTGCACGTCATGAGACAGGAAGATACGATACTTCGACCCCTCCTACGAAAAGTATCGTAAGCCCAAAAACCAAACTTTACAGGAGAGCCGATCAAAGTTTAGGCAGTGCAATAATATGTGTAGCTCCTATTCCTTTTGTACGGCTTTAATGAAATTTGGTACACATATTCTAGTTATCAGGATTTATTATATTAGGATTTTTTTTTTAAATAATGATAGTCCTTGAGTTAATGTTCTTACTACATTTTGGTATCATATAAATGACACACGATTTTAACATGAGATTAATACATTAATATAAAAACGGCGTTGTTTAATTATTTTTATTTTCCACAATAAAAATCAACGTTGAATATTATTTTTTATTGAAATTACTACAGTACTTATCTGTTATAGAGATTATTAAATAAAACACAAAAAATAATTCAACCAGAGAGGTAATAGTGATATATAAAGATGAACTTAAAAATGGTTTAAACCAAAAACTAAATTCAACAACACAATAAATATTATTCATTCATTACTTTTGGCCAACGAGGTGCAGGGGTAGGGACGAGGGGGCCGCCGCCGCCGGCCGCGGCGCTGGCGCGTCTTGCCCCTACCCGATTCATTCGCCGAAGAGACAGCAACGCAGTGGTCGCGCGCGCCTAATATTTTTACCTTGTACCTTTCATTGAACATTACAGTTATTTTAAAGACGTCTAAAGTCTATCATTACCGTCCTAGTCAGCATAGATCGGCCTAGTGACAAAATACACAACCATAAGGTCCTTCGAAAGGTTTGAACGCGCCTAAGGTCAAGGAAGAAATTTGAAATTTACCGTTAGCGACAGCCTCTTTGAGATACATCTGCTTCAAGATATCTTCACCGGCAAGCTACGGGTGTTTCTGGCAGCGTATACGACTCAACATACTATATTCTACATACGGAAATTGGATATTTAAGGAGTGACTTCTTCAAACGTATGTTAAAGCAAAAGGTCTTCACATCAGTGCCTTTCTTAACATCAACGAGCTTCAGAAACTCCTTTTCATTAATATCAACCGTGCAACGGCAGTCGAGAAGTGTGTTAATGGTCACCGTGAGAAAAAGCAAACATACCTACTGGAATTGGAATTTGAATTTCAACGAACATTACCAACGGACGAGCAACAAACTGTGAGATCTTTCCAATAACCACTCATTCATCCATCACATCTTATCACAACCATAATATTCACACCATTCCATGCCTTATTCAGGCAAAATTCATATTGCTTTGCCTCTTCTCATAGTCATATATCTTCATAGTCATTTATTAACATAGTAATTTTACAATTATTTAGTTTTCATTTGTAGTTTAGACATACTTGTAGTGTCATATTACATAATATCACAATACATCAACTCATTTCATATCATAAAATCATATTTTCATCAGAATAATTTAAATTTTTTCGGTTAATTCATATGTTTTAAATTTTAAATAATTTTATCATATTGTTTACTTAGAATAGTGAATCAATAATTTCTTTCAAGGAAACTCTAAAGCGCCTACACGTTTTTTGTTAGCAAGTTAGTGATACATTTCATTGCAGATTTAAATAAGATAATTGATTCAGTTTAGTATAATATATTATAATTAGGTAGTGTTTATTGTTTTTAATTGCATTTAATTTTATAAACTATTGGCTATTGCAAGATATCTGTTATCTGCACTACTTCAATCGCTGCTTTCGCTTATTAAATCTTTTGTTTTTCCCTTTATTTAACAGCACTATATTGCTCATATTAAAATGGCACTAAGCAGTGATATAAAAATGCGCGATTTAATTAAAAAACGTGGATCCATAAAAGCTAAGCTTACGCAGTTTTCAAGCTATTTTTCTATAGCTAAAACCAGCACTAAATTAAGTGATGCACAACTTTTAGAACTAGATACTAGAATTGATAAAATAGTCGCCTTATATGTTCCTTATGATGAACTTCAGACCGAGTTGGAGCTGCTTGCGGACACCCCCGACGAGCTGTATACCGAGCGTGAGCAGTTTGAGACATGCTACTACAGTACATGCTACTAGTGGCTGCTGCGCGAGAGCTGGTGGAAAGGTATCGCGCGCAACGCGAAGGGACCGCTAACTCTGAGGTAGGCTCGTCAGATGCTAATTCTACGGTGGTGTCACAGAAAAAGACGCACGTTAGGCTACCTATCATCAACTTACCTCACTTCAGCGGGGGCTATAAGAATTGGCTCGAGTTTAAAGACATTTACACATCATTAATACATGATGATAAATCAACTGACGAAATAACAAAATTTCACTATTTACGCACTTCACTTCATGGAAGTGCAAGTATCATAATACAGAGTTTAGATTTCAGGGCCGATAATTATCAGACTGCATGGAGGTTACTATGTGATAGGTACGACAATAATCAATTATTAGTTCAGAATCATGTTCAAGCACTGTTTAATGTTGAACCGGTGCACAAGGAGTCTAGTCAAGCTTTGCGACAGATTGTAGACAGTACCAATAAAAATCTTAGAGCACTAGCAACTCTCAACCAACCTGTTCAACACTGGGACACAATTATCATACATATAATGTCTTCTAAATTAGATCCTGTGACTAGTAGACACTGGGAAGAATACAGAAATACATTAAGTGAGGCTCCTTCCTTAGAATGCTTTGTCAAATTCGTTCATAGTAGGTCAAATCTATTAGAGACGATTGAGGAGGCACAAAATACAAAAGAAAAGAGTGATAAAAACAGAACATTATATAGCAAACCTAAGAGTTTTATCGCAACATCTACTTCTAAATCAAATTATAAAAAGCCATCTTGTCCGATTTGTCCTATTTGTAAAAGGGACCATTATGTTTTCAGCTGTGAAAACTTCAGGTGTTTTCCAGTCGAGACACGGATATCAAAAGCAAAAGAATCAAAACTGTGTCTTAACTGCTTACGTCCGGGTCATACCGATGTTAAGTGTAGACTGGGCCATTGCAAATATTGTAAACTTAAACATAATACCTTATTACATAGCGAGGAAAACTCAAAACCTAATAACGAAAATGTTGCCTTATCAGCTAATATTCATTCATCCAACTCATTCCGTTATGTCATACTGTCCACAGCACTTGTGAATGTGATGGACAGAGAAGGCAAGCAGCACTGCGCCCGAGTCCTGCTTGACAATGGAAGCACGGCAAACTTTGTGACTCAGGACTTATGTCGTAAGCTTAATTTAATTACTCGTACAGCCAAGTCTAGGGTCACTGGCATAAATAATCAATTTTCTGACAGTACCAAATCTTGCTATCTTCATTTAGAGTCTTATAGCAGTGATTACAAAATGGAAATTGACTGTTATGTTATGCCTAAAATAACAGCTCACATACCAAATACATACATAGACACGCACGACATGCCTATGCCTTCTGGTATTTGTTTGGCAGATCCGTCTTATAATGTCCCATCTTCCATTGATATACTCGTGGGAGCTGACGTCTTTTGGAACGTAATAGGCACTAACCGTATTAGCTTAGGTAGGAATCATCCCCATATTTTTGAAAGCAAGCTGGGATGGATTATATCAGGTACCATTCATCAACCATGTAATCAGAAACCCTCTTGTTTGTTTGTACAAGACGATCATGCTTCTACAGACTTAACACGATTTTGGGAACTCGATTCCGTATCTTCTAGGCATAATTACACAGCAGAGGAAAATTCATGTGAACAATCTTTCATTGATAACACTAAGCGTAAGAGTGATGGGCGTTTCGTAGTAGCTATTCCTCTTAAAGAGTCGCCAGAGGTCTTAGGAAACTCCTACGAGATAGCCAAGCGCAGGTTTTTTTCATTAGAGCGTAGGCTAGAAAAGGATATCGCCTTGAAAACTCGTTATGTTGAATTCATGAAAGATTATGAAGATTTAGGTCACATGTCCTTAACTAAATATCCCATATCGACAGATAAGTCCTACTTCTTGCCACACCACGGCGTTGTACGGGAGTCGAGCGCGACAACAAAGCTGCGTGTTGTGTTCGACGCATCAGCCGTCACGACATCTGGCAAGTCTTTTAACGACATACAGTCAGTAGGTCCTTCCATTCAGGATGACTTGCTCTCCATTCTTCTACGCTTTAGGCAACATAAAATTGTTGTTTCAGCCGATATAGAGAAAATATATCGGCAGATAGAGATCAGCGCCCCCCAACGTTCTCTGCAGCAGATATTGTGGAGGACTGACCCATCTCAACCACTTAAGAGATGCTTCTGAAAAGGCATATGGGGCCTGCGTGTACGTGCGCACAACAACAGTCAACAACGTTGTCACAGTTCAACTCCTTGCATCAAAGAGTAAGGTGGCTCCTATTAAGCCAACAACAATACCTCGACTCGAGCTGTGCGGAGCATTACTCGAATCGAGGTTATGCAACAAAATACTGAGCTCTCTTACCATAAAGCCAGACGATTGCATATTCTGGTGTGATTCCACAATCGTATTGGGTTGGCTGAAATCTTCTCCAGCTCACCTTAAGCAATTTGTGCGGAATCGTGTGTGTGAAATTCAAGAGAGCTTTGGGTCTTGCTCTTGGAAGTATGTTCCTTCCAAAGAGAACCCCGCAGACTTAATCTCTCGCGGACTAAGCGCTAATCTCATTAGCGATTCAGTCTTATGGTGGTCCGGCCCTTCTTATTTGGCAATGGGTCCGTCTTCTTGGCCCATCATGCCAAACACAGAAAACAAGTTACCAGAGATGGTCCGGTCGCTGCACACAATCGCTAAACATCACAAAAATTCAATTCAAAATTTAATTAACAATTCATCTAAATTTTCGAAACTACAAAGAATAATAGCATTTATATATAGATTTTTAAATAACTGTTGTGCGCCTACCGGTGTTAAAGCTAGCGGTGCGTTAACATCAGTTGAATTAGAATCAGCAAATAAGCATATTCTACGCATAGCTCAGCAGGAGTCTTTTCCTACTGAATACGAACTGCTCAACTCCGGTAAGAGTTTACACAGAAAAAATCGACTTATCGCCCTATCACCCTTCATAGACAATGGCTTGATACGAGTAGGTGGTAGGTTGCATAATTAATTTTATGATTACAACGTGAAACATCCTATATTACTATGTAGCAAGCATCACTTGACTAGACTCATTTTTAAAGCTTATCATCAACGTCTCATCCATGCAGGTCCACAACTGCTTTTAACAACCATTAGGCATAGTTATTGGCCACTGGGAGGTAGAAACCTTGCAAAAAATATTGTACGCGCATGTGTGAAGTGTCTTAGGTTCAAAGGTGAAACCATTCAGCCTCTTATGGGAAACCTTCCCAAGCAACGACTACACCTAGAGTTTCCTTTCTTAGAGACCGGGACAGATTATGCTGGACCGATTCTTATAGCCGATCGTAAGGGGAGAGGATGTCGTCTCATAAAGTCCTACATTTGTGTTTTCATCTGTCTCGCCACCAAGGCATTGCATCTCGAGCTCGTGTCGGACCTCACTAAAGAGGCCTTTATAGCAGCTCTAAACAGATTTATAGCTCGTCGGGGTAAGCCAAAAAATATCTATTCGGATAACGGTACGACTTTTGTAGGTACCTTTAAGGATTTATCAAACATTTTAAATCAAAACTTCACAAATGAGATGTCTGAAACAGGTATTAATTTTAATTTTATACCCGCATACGCTCCGCACTTTGGAGGCATATGGGAGTCAGCTGTCAAGTCAGTCAAACATCACCTGAGACGTATTTTAGGGCTTTCTCATCTCACTTATGAGGAAATGAGTACATGTCTTGTTCAGGTTGAAGCAATTTTGAATTAGAGGCCTCTTACAGCCCTTTCCGATGATCCTTCAGACCTCACTCCTCTCACTCCAGCCCATCTCCTAATTGGAAGGTCACTCATGTTTTTGCCTCACCCGCAAGTCATTAGCGAGAAGATTACAAATCTGCAGAGGTTCCAGAGGATAGAATATCTAAAGCAACATTTCTGGAATCGATTTTCTAATGAGTATGTGTCCTCCCTTCAGCAGAGAGCAAAATGGCATCACTCTAGAGGACAACTAAAGGAGGGAGCTCTGGTCATCGTGAAGGAAAAGGGTCTTCCACCATTGATGTGGCTTCTCGGCCGCGTCCTTCGTGTGCATCCTGGGAGAGACGGCGTCGCCAGAGTCGCCGACATCAAGACCAAGAAGGGAGTTCTTCGCAGGGCATTCAACGTGCTCTGCCCTCTTAATAATTTTGAAGATAACTCTTCAACCCCGGGAGTTATGGTCGCATCGTAAGCGACCGGTTCCCCAGCGCAGGCCAACGAGGTGCAGGGGTAGGGACGAGGGGGCCGCGGCCGCCGGCCGCGGCGCTGGCGCGTCTTGCCCCCACCCGATTCATTCGCCGAAGAGACAGCAACGCAGTGGTCGCGCGTGCCTAATATTTTTACCTTGTACCTTTCATTGAACATTACAGTTATTTTAAAGACGTCTAAAGTCTATCATTACCGTCCTAGTCAGCATAGATCGGCCTAGTGACAAAATACACAACCAACTTTCTTGATAACATTGTGGTACGTGCGCGCTAGCAAGATCAGCAACAGCAGTAAAGCCTACATCTAAAGCAGTTGGTAGCATGATTTAAATTAAAAATCTTTGTTATAGAGGTCGAAAACCAACTTGAAGCGAATGCGGGCGTTAGAAATAAGTATACCTAATGACGATTTTATACAAGTTCTGTAGAAGATTGGGTTCAACAGTGCTTCAGCGTTCCCACAAGGCTAGTCTATATTTTTTTCTCATGTATATGTAGGAGAGGGTTTGAACATTGTTAAAATAATAAGTCAGTTCCAATGTATGTTTACTTCTCTCACGAAATAACACATAACTTTACAGCAATGAGTATATTACAACAAGACTCATTTCACTATGAAACTCACTATTTCATCAGACACACAGTTGTATCAGACTCACTGTTTTGTCAGACTCACTGTTATTAGACTCACTGCTTTAGTAGACTCACTGCTTTATTAGACACTGCATTAATACTCACTGCTTTAATAGACTCACGGCTTTCTTTTTATTAGACTCACTGTTTTATCAGACTCAATGTTTTACAGACTCAATATTTTGCAGACTCAATGTTTTATCAAGAATCAATATTCAATTAATGATTCTCACTCAATAGGAAACTATTATATCATAGAGCACCACGATGACACATGCATCTGGCCAAAGCCGGAGTGAGACTGCATCGCTATACCGATCGTCTGCCTTTATATCTCCAAGCCCGGCAATAACAAGACAAGTTGAATGGTGGGGCGTTTGTTTATCTAACCGCAGCTGGTGTTTACAATAGCAGTGTTTGACTATGCCGCGTATTTGTTTATCTCAATGCACGTGTTGTTTACAATAACACAGGTGCATGCTGCAGGTGCATAATGTTTATCTCAATGCAGCTGCTGTTTACAATATTATAGCACACGTGTAATTTGCAGGTGCGTTTATGTATCTGTTATTTACAATGTCCTAGTCCTTGTTTGACTGTGCCGCGCCGATACGGCGATGCTGACATGCGCACGTCCACGTGCGCTTAGTTACATGAAGCTATATGACAGAGAAAACCTAAACAATTTAATGTACGTTCATCCTGACAAATATTGTGAAATAAAACTACGTTTACGGAATCTGTCGCAAAATAACTACCAGTGAATAGACAAAATTGTAATTATTCATATTGATTATTAATTATTAGTTTATATTATAAAATATATTTATTTAACCAAAAATTAAAACTAAAAAGCTACCACCGGATCGGAACGCGGCCTGGCTGACAAAGATCCGGCCAGAAAACTCAGTAGGCAACAACTGTTGTGGATTATTATTAAATTGTGATGAAACTACTGAAAACTATAATTATTTAAAATTGCCTAAAGATTTAAACTCTCGGTTTTATCTACACAATAAGCGCTACCTTCTTGTATTATGTTTTGGTGAGGCTTATCACAGGATCGACAAAGATGTTTAAGTGGACCGGTTCATATTAATCCTTCACTGTATACATATAATAAGTCCTGATGATAGTTTAGTTATTAAATTCATACGAAATAACTCAAGATATACATATTGCAAATAACTACTCTGCCTATCCCTAAAAAGAGAAAGCGTGAAGCGCTTCCTCTTACCGAGTATTATATAAAGGTAACAAGTATTAGGGTCTCACTTGTATGCATCAGTGATTTTTTTTGGTATGCTACTTTATTATATGTTATATTAATATATATTTTTTTATAAATTTAAATAGTTTTTAATCAATTTATATTTTTAATTAATAGATATCTAAAGGGATAGCCTAGTGATTTTTTGTATACAGTTAATATTACTTCAGCCCTATATTAATTCATACATGACATATTATACTTTAACCCGACTTTTCTTGTGAATTATCTTTTTTTCTTTTATTGTGTGTGCTCCCTTAGATTATGAAGATTTTTCATCCAAGAGAATCGCGTTGCGTTAGGTTAAGTGATAGAACCGGTAATAGGCTCAGGGATATAGATAGGTACAGGGATTTAGAGGAGGATATCATGGCCCAACCTTCCGAGATTCAACTGTCCCTTGATACAATTTACAAATCGCTAAGATTATTGCCTGAATTTGACGGAAATCCACATGTACTTACCCGGTTCATAAGTCTGTGTGATCAATTAGTGTTAAAATTTTTTAATTCAAACCCTGAACACGAGTTACATAACTCGGCCTTGATCAATGGCATTTTAAATAAAATTTCAGGATTTGCACCTAATCTAGCTGTTAAATTAATGTTGCTGTGTAATTAATTCTAACGGTGTCTCAGATAATTGGCAAGGTATTAGGAGTGCATTAATTAATAATTTTGCTGACCATCGTGACGAGACCGCCTTGTACAGTGATTTATCTTTGCAAACCCAGGGCTCTAATACTCCACAAGAATTTTACGAACGATGTCAGAATTTATTTAGTACTATTATGACATATATTTCCTTACAAGAATCAGTTCCTACTACAATAGAAGCGAAACGTGAACTTTATAAAAAGCTTACTCTTCAGGCGTATTTAAGAGGTTTGAAGGATCCTTTAGGCTGTAGAATCCGTTGCATGCGCCCTAGTACCATGGAACAAGCTCTTGAATTTGTACAAGATGAACTGAATACTTTATACTTGCAACAAAGAAGTGAAGGTGGCTCTATCAGAAAAGACTGGCAGCTATCAAGGCCTTATAATAATTTTAAATTACCGTTAAATAATTTTACACCTAAGTTAATGCCTTTTGACATGCAATTTAAGCAACCGAATTTTAACACGCCTGGTCCATCAAGGTCATTTGGTTTTCAAGGTCACTCCAATCAAAACTGGCGTCCCAATTTACAATCGCAACAGCCACGAGGTCCTTCTCGAACTATGCAGTTGATGCGAGCGCCTCCACCAAACTATAATGCGCATAGTAACTTATTTAGAATTCCAAGTAAACCTCAGCACCAACCTTTATATCAAACCGGTAGTAATACACCGCGACCTATGAGTGGTGTAATCCACTTTATTCCAAAACCACTACCACCAACTGGACATGATTGGCGTAAATTTCGAAACCCACCACCGAACAACTATTTTAAAACGCGTGATGTTAACTTTACTGAATATAGTGGTTTTGATGATCACAATAATTATTATGATTATAATGACGACTATAGTGGCGAAGGCGAACAGTTTAATTATGAATATCCACAATATTATTGCGGTTACGAACAGCAGAACTTTGAGGAATCGAATAAAATATGTGAGACAGACCGACATCCACCCGAGAATGATACAAATTTTCAAGCAATTCCGAAATTAAAAAAGCCAAAATATAGATTAACTTTCATATTCAGAGACAGTTAGGCTATATAAAACTTTCACACCCTCCACTTAAATTTTTAATTGATACTGGCGCTAATCAATCGTTCATTAACCCCGATGCTGTCGGAAAATACTTTGATAATATACCTTTAAACTATAATCCTATAGAGGTCACCAATGTTCACGCTACTACTAAATGCAATTATTCTATAACTCTACCATGCTTCCAAGAATATAATATACTTGATGATGTAACTTTATTTGTGTATAATTTCCATAACTTTTTTGATGGTTTAATAGGCTTAGATTCATGGGTTTCTAACATAGATCTAAGAAATAAATTATTAACAACCCCGAATGCACACATACCTATACATATGTATGATTAGAAAAATGCTAATTGGTATGAAGAAATAATTCCTGCAAATTCTTCTAAATTGGTTAGACTGTCTATTAATACACAAGATGGTGAAGTATTAGTTGAAAACCAGGTTATGTGTAACTGTATAATTTCAGACTGCTTAACTACTGTAATTAATAACCGCGGTTTTGTAGAAATCACTAACCCTACTTGTAATGATATTATATTTTCTATAGATCAACCCGTTACAGCTGAAATATTCAATTTAGAAAATAGCACTACTGAAATTTTATCAGATCGTGCTAAAATTGTTTTGTCTCGTCTTCGTACTGAACATTTAAACCCAGAAGAAATTGCTAACTTAAGAAATCTTTGTGCAGATTATGCTGATGTGTTTTATCTTGAGGGTGAATCATTAACCTTCACCAACAGAATAAAACATAAAATTAAAACCGTAGATGAAATTCCAGTACATACTAAAAGTTATAGATATCCGTATGTTCATCGACAAGAAGTCAGAGAACAAATCCATAAAATGCTTGAGCAGAACATTATTCGACCCTCAGAGTCTGCATGGAGCTGTCCAATACGGATCGTGCCAAAAAAAGCAGACGCTTCAGGTAAGATTAAATGGCGGCTTGTTGTAGATTTCCGAAAAGTTAATGAGAAAACAGTTGATGATAAGTACCCTATTCCGAATATTACAGATGTTCTAGATAAACTTGGAAAGTGTCAATATTTCACTACTTTAGATTTAGCTAGTGGATTTTATCAGATAGAAATGGATCCAAACGACATTCACAAGACCGCATTTAACGTCGAAAATGGCCATTATGAATTTTTGAGAATGCCCATGGGTCTAATAAATAATATAATAGATAA
This sequence comes from Leucoma salicis, assembly GCA_948253155.1. NCBI lineage: Eukaryota > Metazoa > Arthropoda > Insecta > Lepidoptera > Erebidae > Leucoma > Leucoma salicis. Next base: position 6,167,228 of record OX411819.1, read on the forward strand.
TGTTCTGAAAGATCTTCAAAATCACATATGTTTAGTATATTTAGATGATATAATTGTGTTTAGCGTATCACTCCAAGAACATGTAATAAATTTAAATAAGGTTTTTCAAAAACTGCGTGAATCAAACTTCAAAATTCAGATGGATAAATCAGAATTTTTAAAATTAGAAACCGAGTTTCTTTGACATGTTTGACAAAGATGGAGTCAAACCGGACCCTAATAAAATCCACGCTATTCAAAATTATCCCCTAACAAAAACAGTCACTGAAATCAAACGTTTTCTCGGACTAATTGGCTACTATAGAAAATTTATACCAAATTTTGCACGAGTCGCAAAACCACTAACACAATGCCTCAAAAAAGGTTCTAAAATAGTTATAGATCAAAATTCAACTAACTGCTTTGAACACTGCAAGACACTACTTACTAACGATCCAATTTTACAGTATCCAGATTTCACAAAAGAATTAATACTAACTACTGATGCATCTAATGTAGCAATTGGTGCCGTTTTGTCACAAGGATTAGTTGGGGTCGATAAACCTATAGCTTATGCATCACGAACTCTTAACACTAGTGAGCTCAATTATAGCACTATAGAAAAGGAGCTTTAGGCTATCGTTTGGGCAACTAAATATTTCCGACCGTACTTATTTGGAAGAAAATTTAAAATTATAACTGAACATGCCTTTGCAATGGTTTATGTCACTAAAAGAGCCTAACTCACGATTAACAAGATGGCGGTTAAAGCTAAGTGAATATGATTTTACAGTAATTAATAAACAGGGTAAATACAATACTAACGCAGACGCCCTTTCACGAATAGAACTTCACAATGAAGAGCTTGTGTCTATAGTAGCTAATCCACCTAGCACATCACCAGCGTTAGATGGTTCTAGCACTGACACCGCTCCAGAAGTTGATGAAATAAGATCTGATTCTAGAACAACTACTGTACACACTGATACTAAAAATCCTATTCTTGAAGTGCCTATAACCGACGACCCGATAAATAAGTATACACAACAATTGATTTTTAATTTAGTAGGAGATATCCAAAGTAGACCAATCACAACTAAACCTTTTGACAATCATAGTAGAATATCTATACAGGTTTCGGAATCAACTTTAGAAGAAGATGTAGTTAATGCTATAAAAAAATATACTAACCCAAAAATTAGAATAGGTTTACTTATTAATCCATATTTAGCCATGTATAAAATTATACCAATTATACAACGGAACTTTAAAAATTCTGCTATGAATATAACTTTAGCGAAACGAGAAGTAGAGAATGTTAGAGAATATCTCAAACAACAAAGAATTATTAACCTGTATCATGATGGGAAAACTAATCATCGTGGTATTAATGAGTGCTACTTAGCTCTGTCTCACAAATATTACTGGCCAAAAATGAAAGAACATATTACAAAATTTATAAATGAATGTACAGTGTGCGGTCAAGCAAAATATGATCGCAACCCTGTAAGACAACAGTTTCAATTAGTACCCCCAGCGACAAAACCCTTTGAATTAGTACATTTTGATCTATTGACTATACAAAATGAAAAAATTCTGACTATAGTAGATGCATTTTGCAAATATGGTCAGGCCTATTATCTGAGAGATGGAACTGCAGTTAGCATATTACAGGCTATGCTTATATATTGCATACATCACGGTATACCTATCACCATAGTGACTGACAACGGAACTGAATTTACTAATCAGCTTATTGCCGAATTCGTTAAATTTCACAAAATACAACACCACAAAGTAGCTCCTCATACTCCTAATGAAAACGGAATCGTTGAAAGATTTCATTCAACTATATAGAACACTTACGTATTTTAAAACTTTCCCATGAATCCGATGCACTCCCTCATATAATGCCATATGCTATTTTAGGGTACAACAGTAGTATACATAGTCTAACTAAATGCAGACCCATAGACGTGATAACAGGACATTTTGACCCTCGTGATTCCTTCGATATAGATATCTCTGCTCAACTATTACAGCAACACATGGTAAATCATAAAGATAAAATGCAAATAGTGTATAAGACTATTCATGATTTATGTACCATTTCTAGGCAAAATATAATAGAAAATCGCAATAAAAATCGTGAAACTATAGCTGAACATTCCCCTGAACAACAAGTGTTTGTAAGAAACCCCATAGCTTCACGAAAAAAAGTTAGCTCCACGCTACACGCGCGATGTAGTATCTGAAAACATTTTGGTGTTTTTGCGACCTCCGTCAGTAGAACCCTTAACTAGGTGCATAATGTTTATCTCAATGCAGCTGCTGTTTACAATATTATAGCACACGTGTAATTTGCAGGTGCGTTTATGTATCTGTTATTTACAATAGGACTGTTTGACTGTGCCGCGCCGATATATACATACTTCGGAAAAATATAAATATATAAAAAGACTGATGGTCGCAGTGATATTATACTGTAGGGAAAAAAATAACTTACCTGAATTTTCCATAGAATATGTAAAAATATCAGTTCCTATAAGTTTTGTTAGAACATTTATCTCACTATCATTGAAATTAACTGGCAGAGGCAAATCTAAAAAGGTTTATAAAAATTAACATACATCGTATGTGAATCGCATGTCCATGTACAAGATCTTATGTGCTATATACTATAAATGTATTCATTCCAAAAGCGACGTAAGGTATAGTAAGTAACCTCACGATATTCACTGGTGATCTCACGAGCCAAGTAAAATATCGTATGTATCACATATGATATAGCATTTACGACGTAATATATCGTATGTAATTGATACGACATTTTAGACAGTCATAATAGCAAATTTGAAAAGTAACTATCTACTAATCATAAAATACATCACAAAACTTGCATTATTCGAGACGACAATTCATTAAAATTACTTGAATCCAAGTCATTAACAGAAATTTATTTTAATTCAGACGAATTTTTGTTGTTCGCTTTGTCATTTCTAGCTAAATCGCAAACAATTCCTAAGGGCTCTATTCCTAATTCTTAAACTCGAACGTCTGTTCATTTTAATAAATATAACTTAAGTAAAGAAGTTCGCGGGGTAATCTAGTTTTTTGTTCATAAAAATACGGTGTAAGTATGCACGTCTTTACGCAATGCATCCGCAGCGTGGATTGTAGTAAGTGATAGATACACGGCGCGGGCGGCGCACGTGTCCCGCTTCCCCTCCAGTGTGATCGATCGTAAAGGACAATAGAACACTTCACCGCGAGACTGTAATTTACATACTATAATATACGTTCGGTAATTTGGATAAAAACGTAGAAATCACTAAATGTTTTTGCCTGCCGATGATATATACTATTATATAAGATGATTTATGAAAAAAACGCAAATACCTATTTTTGTGGCATACGATACTTTACGTAGGAGGGGTCGACTTGTCTCAATTTTCTTAGCGTATTTCGTATATGCCCGTCTCATTTCTACACTTCCTAATGTATCATGGCTACATCTATAGGTTATTTATCTAAGAGTGCAGGCCTTGAAACCCATGCATTCTGGTTTCTGGCACGCCACACGGCAGCCAATGTTACAAGTCTCCTGAAAATCTTTTCCTTCGTCTTTACAATAAGATGATGATACCGTAGCGATGCAAACAACTAGATCGACTGCGAACAGAACAGCGATTGTATGTGCCTTCATGTTTGTGGTTTGTACGAGATGTATCGTACAACTATGCAACAGAGCTGATGTCAATATGACTGAGTCGGTGCAGCTGTGAGGCTTATATACCCCACTAATCCTGTTTACGAGGTGATAATTAATAACGCCAGACATCCCCAAATGTGTAATTTTCTTTAAATGCTCAGACTAAATATATCTAGACAGAGCGAAGAAAATTCTTTGACATGTATGAGCGAGAATACAAGATACAATTTACTGGTGTAAAAAACAGACAGTCATAGATTTTTGTCTTTGTCGCCATGGCCAGTTTTTGGTATTGTCATGATGTCAAAATGCTTTGTCTGTCACGATTCAACTGACATAATCGAACATTTGTATAAAAAATCGAGTTTTAATTAAAATTTAATGTTAATTTGTGATAATGAGTGTTTTGAGAAAAAGACTACGTGATAATAGTGCTTGTAAAATAGTGTACTATGCTACAAAAGCTACAGCGAGCAAAAAATTACAGATATAACATTTCATTCATATGTAAAAAATTAATGAAAAAAATTATTGATTGAATGCTGTAAAAAAAAATATGCTGTAAGAAAGTGATATAAAATGGGCTTTTTTACTCAAAATTAATAATTGCTACTAAGATAAACTCGCAAAACACGTTTTCTAGCTAACTTTCCATTACTGAGAATTGTTTCGGTGTTGCCTTATTGCAAATTTAAATTGCCCAGTTTTCACTTTACTAAAATTTATATGTAATTTATGAGATGATGATAAATATTTACTATTTTAGATTTCCTTCTAATCCAGATGCGAGATCAAAATGGGTGTATGCTACGGAAAAACGAGGCAACCCACGAAATACCCAAAATATATTCCACAACATTTTGTTGATGTTTCATTATACTTAATAAGAAAATAGTAACGTTGGGAGCAAAATCATTGCCAGTGAATATGTTCATGTAAGTATAGCTTTTAAAGTCTTTGTAACTTCAAAAAACATAGCATCACGCCTGTATTCCCCGAACGGGTAGGCAGAGGTGTATTATACACCCACGATTCGCCAGCTATGTATAAGTGCCACGTGATAGGGGGCGAGCCTGTTGACGTCTACCGAGCACATTTACAAACTTCGGGCTGCCACTGCGAATTTTGTTTTGTTTTGAAAAATCTCAATAACACTCCCTGACCTGGGGATCGAACCCGGGTCCCGATCAGCAGTCGCTTACACTACCACTGCACCACAGAGGCAGTTTTAATTTCATCTTTGTAAGTAAATATCAATTCTAGATTATGACTACCGCTGTAGTCATAATCTAGAATTCAGAGAAACTGATTTGCTCTAAGTTCTTATTCAATCAGTTAAATCAGCGCTGGAAGGAAGATAATTCTTTTCTTATTTGACCCAGAAAAGATAATTTAATTGTATTCTTGTGTACTATTATTTTATTAAATATAACTTATTATTATTTACCAGATGAGATATCGAACAGAAGGGCAATTTATGGAGCAGCAATATTTACCTTGCATCAAGGCTCAAAGTCTTGGTATTTCCCTACGTGATCGAATTCTTATTACGGAGATCCGTAGAACGTGAATATCTGACATAGCCTGCCAGGTTTGCATGCTGAAGTGGCAATGGGCAGGCCATATCGCTCGACGAGCTGACAACCGTTGGGGAAAAAGGTTTTCGAGTTGCAACCACGTATCGGAAAGCGCAGCGTAATATGGCCTCCCACTAGATGGACCAAATATATGGTCAAAGCTGCAGGGAGCCATTGAATGTAGTCAGCACCTGCCCGCTAGTTCTGGTGCTCTCTTGGGGAGGCCAATATCCAGCAGTGGACGTTTAAAGACTGATGGTTGGATGAATAGAAGGGGTGGTAGATTTACTTTTAAATAATTATTTTGATAAACGCTGTGATTTTTAATTAAATATTTGTTACGAAGAGTTTCTTATTTACGATCAAGTTACAGACCTCATTCTAACTATCATTTATTTTGCCCAAATATGGTTAAATATTTGTCAACCTGGCAACATTTAAAAAAATATTGCTGTTTCACGTGCGTCCACGCCGTGGCTCCGTCTAGTTAGTCTGAGTTTAAATGCATTTTTAATTTGGTTTTAATGTTAATATATGTCAAGGTGTCAAGTATTGACATCAATTGACATATCGAGGTTGCCATGAGTGTTTATTTATTCACTAGAATGTAGTACAAATTAGGTACTTAGGTACATAACGCCCTACCACTGAAGTAGTGTCACAAAACCCGCAAGTACAGGCGGAAGGCAACCAAGCTAATAAAAGCGTGTTAAAAACCAATTTAAAATGATGGAGGTATCCATACGAAGCCATAATTTGATCATCATTTTATTTGTATACTAGCCTTTGCCCGCGGCTCCGCCGCAGCCAAAAGCTAGTTTTTAGGTTATATCTCAGGATTCCGATATAGTAGCGGGATAAAATGTATACCAGTAGTTAAGTCTACTCAAAAGCTATAAAAAAAAGTTGCATCAAAATCCGTTCAGTAGTTTTTGCGTGATGCGCGAACAAACAAACAGACAAATATATCACCGACAAAAATTCTAAAAAAATAGTTTTGTGTTTAGACACGCCTATATAGTCTATTACAATATTTTTTCTCAAATATCTTAAATGTACAGACTTATAGACACAGCTCTGTTACAGCTTTATAATAGTATGGATTACTTCATTATCTAACAGAATTACCTACGAAATTCGATCCAGAAATCGGGAAGAAATCGGTAAGAATACATATACATACCTACAAAAAAAAATGCAGTTCAAACATAACCTTCTCCTTTCTCATGGACTCCAACTATACCAGGAGTAATTGTCAAGCCGCTGTTCACCATTTCATGAATAAACGCCTATCTCCTGCTACAACCAAAACACACTGATGTGCTTCATGTCCGGAGATAATTGTTTACTTCCCTTAGACGCCTCGTACGATACCCGTGGGAAAGAATGGGGTGGTGACACTTGTATTCTTAGTCCGTCACTACACGGATAATCCCGGAACGGAAGGGACGCAGGTACGATTCCCGCTCGCACTAAAGTTCTCTTTTTCCTCATTCACAAATAATTTGTACTTTGTATCTTTTGTCATTGTCTCATTAAATTAGGTTTCTCCTCCCATAATGCGCGTTTGAAATAGATTTTCATACAACTTTTCCCCCCATATAATATTGGGATAAGCTTGGCACAGAAATTATTTATTTTCTGCCCGGTTTTCAGGAAAACAATTAGTAGATTGTATCATAAGGGAGCAAAATAATATTTAAACGACGAGGGCGCTTTTTTGAATCCGGAATGTAGCGAGAGATTCAAAGTACGTCACCCGAGCCGAAAATATATTTTTCATTACTCATACTCTGAAAGTAGGCCTGAGGAAGTTGCCTGAGGAGCGGGTTGAAAGTAATACTTTTCAGCCCTAGGGAGAATTACTTTCAACTGACAGCTGAGTAATTATAAAAAAAACAGTTCTATTTTCTGTACAGCCAGTCAATTACAGCGCGATGTAAAATTGAAATAACATCAAGTTAAGTACATATTTATTAAAGAATTTGTTTTTTATATGACTTTATTTTAATATAATTGCAACTTTATCTTTAACATAAAGAAGATTTCTATTTTTTCAATGACTAAAATGAAAAATAATGGCTGAATAGCTGACAGGCCACAAAAAAAAAACAAAATCGGCTATTCAAAATTCAATTTTTTTAGTCTCCCATTTTTTCTTTAGCTAATTCATGATTTTTATTTTTAGTTTCCTCGTATTCGTAATGAAAAGCACAGTGTTTACCTCGGAATAAAGACTTATTTAGTCCCTCGAACTATTGGAGCCCTCGCTACGCTCGGGCGCCAAGCCCTGTCTCTGAACTAAATAAGTTGCTTTCATCCCTAGGGTAACAATGTACTATTGCGCCCGAGTGATACACTACTTTTCACACCCACTACGAGAAAATAAAAGGCGCCAAATATTTTATTGTAATACCAGCCAGTCTTTGTTCAAACAATATTTGAAACACTAAGAAATTCCAAATTCAAAAATTGCGCGGCACAGATTGTTGCGGCGCACATAGAGAGGATTAAAACTCATTACTGCCAGCTAAAAGTTCCTTATAGAAAACACCACGTCGTCCTTTTCGAATAGATGGGATGAAAAACGTATTTTCCGAGCAGGTGTAATTTAAACCTATATTTCAACTTTTCAGACTTTCGAGCCTATTGCTGGGTACGATTCTTCAGCACAATGTAAGAGAAACCACTGGAATAAAGTGTAGACTACTCGAATGTAGATGAGTTGGCGCAGCGTTTTGAATTATCTTTCTATTGAAATTTCTCGATCCCACGAAATCGAATGATAAAGCTGTTTCAAGTCTGTTTTCACACGATCACATTTTATTTGATCCTAGTAAATTTACGTCGCCTTACCTTTTTACTTCTATAAATCCAAATATTTATCAAAGCGCAGGGCAATTCGATGTTGTTATTCGACCTGAGTTAGCTATTTCGATGATATAAACATTTGGCTCACCGTATTCTTCATTGCATCTGTGAGAATTCTATTTTTAAAAAGTTGTTTTTTAAAAACATGTTTATTTTTATCTATTCATCACGAAAGATTGCTTCGAAAAATGGAAAGTACTTAATCACTTGTGGTGAGTTGGAAAGTCAAGTATTGAGAGGGAAGTTAGTTATATTTATATTACTTTCCATGAGTTTTAATGCCGACTACTAAAATAGCTCAGATTCATATGATTCACTGAAAAAGTACCATAGTATCACATATCAGTTTTAAGTAGCCATTTTTTCGGTCTCATTTCAACTCTTAAGGTGTCAGAACGTCACTCCTCATGAAAGAGCTGGGCCTCCGACTTTTCAAGGGCCACCCTAAGTCTCAGCGCCTAGATTCGCCTGACTACCTCCACTATACCCGCGGTGGCCAGGGATGCCACTTCCTCGAGGTTTCCGCCCCGGGCTATAACGAGCGTATCGTCAGCGTAGCAGATGAACCCAACCTGCGGGCAAACCGGTAACGGTGGTGGTCCACTAGTACAGGCGGAGAGACGGCACACGGTGGGCTTATTTGGTGAAGCCCCACACTACCCTGTAGGTTGCATCGACCGACGGGGGGACCCGCGACTCCGCCCTAGCTTAAAGCTAGTTTATGGGTTACATCTCAGATTCCTGATATAGTAGCAGAATAAAATGTATAGTTACCAGTTCTTAATTCTAATCAGAAGCTACCAAATAAAAAAAGTTGCATCAAAATCCGTACAGTAGTTTATGCGTGATGCGCGAACGAACAAAAAGATAAACAGACAAAAAATCTAAAAAAAGACGCCTAATAAAGTAATTTTTTTCTCAAATATCTTAAATGTACAGACAGTTCTGTTAAAGCTTTATAATAATAATAGTATAGACGTATAGATTACCTATTAGGATTACTAGCCCGCGACTTCTTTAACGTAGACTTAGAATTAATTATAATAATAAATTTATTTACATCTCTTAAAAATAATAATCTAATCGTTTCTTACAGTATATTATGTACATGTAGGTACCTATATTTTTTATTTCTAGTTAAGAAAAATGGTCTTGTACCCTAATTAGGTAATCCATCCTGTGTTTCAGGCTGATATGACTGATACGTTGTGGAAGCAGATAAAATTATCAGACATACTTAGTGTAGACGCGAAGAGTGTTTTCGGTCTACTGTATCTCCATAGGTAGGTATTTTATTGTAGCGGGGAAAAAGATCTAACCAAAACAAAGGGAGGTTGCACGAACACTTACCTTAGCCCTGCAACCGGTCAGGCGCGTTCTTCCCTTCGTATACGAGGTCTCAATCTTCTGCGGTTCTTCGATATTAGTGGACGAAGCCGTGCTGAGGTAGTACTTGCTCCAGGAAATGCGGTGGCGTATAAAAACTCCTCGATAGCACAGAGTTTTGTATCCGCGACTGGGCGCAACCGACGATGATCCAGTACTAATGCTCGCAGCCGCGCAGCCAGTTTATTATGATAAAATCAAGAATACCTACATTTATAAATATTAGAAAAATAAAAAAATAAGCACCTAATAGATTCGGCGCGAACACTTAGTATAAGCTGTAATTAAAGTATTTAATTGTGTTCATTGAGATTAAATTAGTCAATCATTAAACTGTTATTGAGATTGGGTCCTTTTTTATTGTTCATAGTGGCAGACGAGCCCCTGATAGTATGTAGTAAACGCTGCATCAACGCTAACAATACTACAAAACCGCTGCTCACCACTTTATTTCTGAGATGTGAAACGAATGAATGGTGGCTATGTTCCGCTATAACCAAAACACATTAAATGTCGACACAAAATGCGAAAATGTGAAACCGAAAATAACAGTCACGAGCAGGATTTTACATTTTAGCATTTTGAGGTGATTTATATGGATAAGCATGTCAATGCTATATAAAATATCAAAACATTAATGTGTTTCACGATCGGACAAGACGATATCACCTTGAGCGCTATATGTGGGTATGTGTGCTCATAACACGGTATGGCATAACACCAGATCGGGCCCGCTATTAGGTTTAAGCACCGTAATTTCAAAGTATATTGATAATATATTCATGTCGATTCCAGGGAACAAAAGTATTTTGTATGTTAGGTAATAAGTATAGGGCACAAACTATTTGTATTTCAAATTTCATTTGAATCGGTGCAGTAATTTTGGTGAGATTACGGAATCTGACACAAACGCCATAAATATATCTAAACATCTATACATGTCATACAAAATCACATTTATAATATTAGTGTGATTTTTTGCACAGGTAAGTACCTACTTATTTTCTATTATAAAACAAAGTCGCCCCGCCACGTCCGTCTGTCTGTTTGCCTAAAAGGAATCACGCAACTACTTTACAAATTGCTCACATGTTTATATTATATCATAATATCCATTTGACAATATATTATGATACATTATACGCACCGTGTAATAGGTATGAAACTATGTGACCCATTTGTGAGTAACGCTGTAACGTGATGAACAACCATTAATCACGAAGCGTAAAATCCTTTCATTCAACAATTTATATAGAAATATACTCTAGAATTACAATTCATACATATATTGACACGCCTTTTTCCCAGAGGATTAGGCAGAGACAACGAATTGTCAGTTGTAATAAAACGACCATATCCGCAGCCCGCATTACGCCCCCAAGCCTCTATCAAATAGTTTACCGAAGCCCCCGAGCCATTCGGATATATGATACTAAAATTCTCTATTACATTTTATATTTTTTATAGCTTATGTTGGCAGAGGAACTATGGCCCACCTGATGGTAAGCGGCCACTCATATGGACTCAGCTGTAAGATCCGCTGTTTATATAAAAATAGATAGATATTGAAGGACGATTCCGCTACAATCAATACCATCCATGTGTACACGTTTCGTTCACTTTACAGTCATACTAACGTGTTCCCGAGTGGAGGTTACTACAATAATATACCCTATTATGGACTATTATTTTACATTAACACAAAGTGCGAAAATGTGAAATTGAAAACAACAGCACAGATTTTTTTTATACTACGCGCCAAAACAATCATACGGATCACCTGGTGGAAAGAAATTACCGTAGCCTATAGACGCTAGTAACACCAGAGACATCACTCGTGCGTCGTCATCTCTAAGGAAAGGGATAGGAGGTGGAAAGGGAGTATATTAAGGAGAGGATAGGTACTAAGGAGCGGATAGGAAGGATAACAAGGTGAGGATAAGGAGGGAGGTTCGGGCCTAAGGCACTCTCATTCACCACACGAAACACAACGGTAGTATCACTACTGTTGGTTCACGTTGATCTTTTGTGAGAGGGTAGTACTCTTACTTCCCCGGTCGAGCCAGCCCATTCATGATGGGATATGCAAGGCTCTACCACTAGAAATAGAAATTTGAACCTGCATATCCTGGACCGAGCAGGATTTGAACCTGCATCTACCGTCCCAGATGCTTTGTCATTTCAATCTTTGTGTTTATAAAAAAATAATAAAAATATTTTGATGTGAAACATCTAATGTGGAGGGAGGGTGAAATCTGCTGTTAGCGTGGCGATGCTTTTATTTTACTTGTCCCGTTCAAAACTTGCAAGTTAAATTTGACACACTCCCGGTTTTCTATTGAACTGAAATTTTACACGCATATGTATATTGCGTGACAATGCAATATTATGATGACAATATGGAGCTGATCTGATGATGGAGCTGGAAGGCGGAGATAGGAATTCTATAATGAAACGGCGCAACCCCATCGAGTTTGGGCTCGTATCATTTGTCTTGACGAGTACTTTGTCTCTAGATGATATCCAGGGTCTGATGATGGAGCTGGAAGGTGGCCATGCGAAACTCTGTAATAAAATGGCGCGACTCCATCGAGTTAGGGCTCGTTTGAAATGTCTTGACTAATACTCCAGACCTAGATGATATCCAGGGTCTGATGTTGGAGCTGGAAGGTGGCCACAGTAACCCTTGATGGGGTTGCGTCATTTTATTACCTCTGTAGTAAAATGACGCAACCCCATCGACCCGGGGATCAAACCCGAGACCTCGTGATTAGCAGATAATTATTGTATCGTGTTTCTATTCTAAAATCACGTTTCGGGCAGAAAAATAACAGTTTTAAGTAACATTCAACACAAGATTTAAAACAACTTATTTTAAACACAAAGTGTTGCTATATGCTATGTATAGTGCTAAGCATGTCAAATGCTAAAAATATATATAAAAATATCTAAAACTTATTTTAATTTTGTTATGCTAGAAACTAGGGTAACTCCATACGGGATGAAAACTGCGAGATGGAATAAATATGCCAATGAATATCTATACAAGTAAATCAATTGTAGTGTCTGTTTGTAATGACGAAATAGCTAACAGCTTTCTACTGAGTTTAAATACGTTACCTATAACACAAGATACCAATTTTTAAAGGTTTTGTCTATATGTATTTTCGTCTGTCTGGCTGTTTGTTCCAACTAGTACGATTTCAGTGGGACTTCTAATGGCCAATATCCGACGTTATGAGGAATAACTTAGGCTATTTTAAAGAACAAATTATTTGTGAATGTGAAAAAAAGAGGAGTTTAGTAGCGAGTGGGATATGAACCTGCGTTCCCTCCGATCCGGGGAAGTGCTCTAAACCGCTAAGCCATCGCACTGACCAACGGCCATTCGCAATCTCCACATCACAATTGTCTTTACGACCGAACCCTGCCCCCGCTCGCACTAAACTCTAAACTTCTCTTTTTCCACATTAACAAATAATTTGTTCATTAATGTAGCTGAGCATGACAAGTGGTAAAATATAGATTAAAATGTTTAAAAAAAGCACTGTTTATTTTAGAAAAATAATTAGGGTTCCACACAAAAAAGGAAATAAATAAATTTCACGCGGTTGAAGTCGCGTGTTGCAGCTAGTCGGATGTATATTTAGATGTGGAATTCCCTGTAGAAATAATACGAAGTAACCTTATTTCCACTGGGGACTTCAGCGACTAGACTGAAATGTGCACTGTGAGTTTCAACTAGAATATATTATAAAAGCACGATGCTCACTGGGAGCTTTTTACTAACGAACGTGTTGAAAATATTCGCTAACCTGACATTTAGTAGGTAAGTAATTTTGTAGCTGTTCTCTCAAAAAAGTCTTGGTTGACGAAAGTATGCGGTTATTTTTTTTTATTTAATAAATAACAAGCTATGAGTCGTGACCATATTGATGGTAAATAGTAACAGTCGTATATATTCAGCAATACTAAAACTGCTGCCAAGTCGCTACCAACCATTTTATTATGCGGATGAATGGATTTGACTGCACAGATGCCGAAGTGGTTTAAATACCGGCCTCCCGCTTGAATTTTGTGGGTTTGATTTTCACACAGGACAACTCTTTGTGTGATCCGCAAGTATACAAAGTCTGGGTGTACTTTGTGTCCGTGAAATTGTATGTTCGTAAAGTCCTCCGCAATACAAGGATTATTTAATGCAGTGCTGTCCTAATGCCTGCGCCTAATGCCTAGGCGGACGGTCGGGTCGGGAATTGCCCACTGTCCGCTGAAGCCTATCGCGAAGGTGTGACGTCCAGGTTCGCGGGGCGTCGCATAAGAGAGCGGCCCGAAGGGGCTGCCGCTGACGAGTCGTCGCGGTGCCCGTGATCCGCCTTAGCAAGGGCGGGTGAGAGAGCACGGTGGCATAGTAGAAAGAGTGGGAAGTAGGTTATCTTCATACAAACGCAAAGCGCGCGGCATGTATATGTGCGCCATAGTATCGTACGCACACACTAACAAAATCTCGACCCGTTTCTTATTGCGCCAGTCGGGGCTAACACCGCACAAGGTTCGCGCGTCACGGCTTTTCGGCACCGCTAAATAAATGAAAAATGTGTGATAATCGCAGGAGAACTTATTGCTGTGTGTTTGGCTGTCTAAATAATTCAGCGATTCCACAGTTGTCTCTGTTCAGATTACCTACTGATCAGGAAAGGTGAGGAAGTCACTTATAATACCTATAATTTTTACATGATGATGAGTGAGATACCTACTTATTTTTTTGTTGTATTAGGTATTGTTTTATCAGACAGACGCAAGGCAAGTAGGCACGCCAACTTGCCCAATATAATGTATTACCTAGGTATTTTTCATCTGTCAAATTGATACGCCGCTATTGCTTTGTTTACGTTTAGTCATGTCGATTTCTCAGTATTGTAGGTATAGTGACTAAGTAATAATCGTAAGCAAACACTCACTAACCCTGAACGTCTGGGTACAGGGTTAGTGAGTGAAAACTAACACGGGTTATATAATTAGTGAGTACTGCCGCTTGGTATCTACTTAGTCCGTCACCACACGGACAATATGAAAGTCATGTAAAAATCTCACACAATGAAACCGCATTCGCAAAACGAATCCTCACAGTGAATAGGTACCGGCCTTAATGTGTATACTATGCAGGGGGCTTAGACGGAATCTCATATCTCACAATCGACATCGTATCGTGATCACTGTGATTGGTTGAGAGATCACCGTGATTGGCCAACGGTTTATTGCGACATCATGCGTCGGTTTCTCTGCTAATCAAAAACGAGATGGTACGATGTCAATATGAGATTCCGTCTAACCCTCCAGAACTTACTTTTATTTCTATTTTCTTTAAAGATAACGGCCTGCACTATACTATGTGCACTATTAATTGAGAATAATGTGCACTGACAGATCAGACTAAGAAAAAAAGTAAGATACCTACTGCATTGTCAACTAAAAAGGTAAGACATTTTTCTAAAGATGTGGAAGTTTTGTCACCAGAAATAAATTAAAACACTACCTATAAGTAGTCTGGGTAGGGTAAATTGTTAAAAGTTCTAAGTTTAAAGCGTAAAGTAATAGTAAAATAATTATATTTTGCGTATGATTGTAGGTACTTAAACACATAAAATGTATAAACTTTTTAATATAACCTAATTTGATGAACATCATTAGTCTCGAAAATCCAACGAAGTAGGGATATTGTATTATTTATAATTGTATGTAGGTACACCTAAAACACTATAAATTAAGGTAAGTTTCAACATGATACATTATGTACCAAAGCCCATATATTTGTGGGCACTCTCCACAGTTCATAGTTATTGTTAAAATGCTTGAATTTATTCTATTTAAGACTAGCTGACCCGACAGACCTTGTCCTGTCTTAACTATGAATATTGAATTCGAATTGGTATAATTAATAAAAAAAAATATTATTCAAAAATTAATATTGTCATTAAGTTTTCTTAAATTTTCTAATGTTTCGCTTAAATTTTTTTTTTTTTTCATGAACGTCGCGGGACGTCTACCAGATGTGAAAACATCGAAAATTTTTTGTAGAAATAATGAGTAGAAATAAAATGATTATAACTTTTTCAATGTGTACTTTTTTAAAATTATGACATGTGTAACATAACGGAAATGGACAAAAATCATCATCAGACCATCATCATCTAGGACCGAAGTACTTGTCAAAACGAATCAAACTATTCAAAGGTTGATGGGATTGCGGCGTTTTATAGCATAGTGCCCGTGGCCATCCGGCTCCATAATCAGACCCTGAATATCGTCTATAACTCAAACTAGCCCTAAATCGATGGGTTGTGACGTTTAATTATCGATTAACCATGGCCATCTTCCAGCTCCATCATCAGACTCTGAATACTATATAGAGATAAATTACTCGTCAAGACGAATCAAACGAGTATAAACTCGATGGGGTTGCGTAGTTTCATTACAGAGTTACTGTGGCCAACTTCCAACTTCATCATCAGACCGTGGATACCATCTAGAGACAAAGTACTCGTCAAGACGAATCATACGAGCCCAAACTCGATGCGATTATGTCGTTCTATATTGGAGTTCCTATGGCCATCTTCTAGCTCCATCATCAGACGCTGGATACCATCTAAAGACAAAGTACTCATCAAGACGAATCAAACGAGTCCAAACTCGATAGGGTTGCGCCGTTTCATTATAGAGTTACTATGTCCACCTTCCAGCTCCATCGTCAGATCAGCTCCATGTCATCATAATACGAGTATTGCATCGTCACGCGATATACGTATGCGTGTAAAATTTCAGCTCAATCGGAAGCCGGGAAGTGTGTCAAATTTATCTTGCAAGATTTGAACGGGACAAGTAAAATAAAAGCGTCGCCACGCTAACAACCCATTTTACCCTCCCTCCGCATTAGATGTTTCACATCAAAAATCCGACTTGAAAATAACATTTAAAATGATATAAAAAGTAATCAAATAGAATCTACTAGAAAAATATTTTTTTAAGTTTTATAAACGACAGCTTTGTTGCTGTCGGTGGAGTCAGGAGTCTCCGAAACCGGCGAGCGGAAACCGGAGAGTATATGAAGAGAATTATGAAAGTTGTTGTTGAATTATTGAAGTAGTTTAGAGTACAAATGATTATTTGTGATTATAATACAATACCTAGTATATTTGGGTATGACCGCAAGGGAGTACGATAGCTCAGTGGATTAGAACACTTCCCCGGATAGGAAGGGACGCAGGTTCGATTCCCGCTCGTACTAAAGTTCTCTTTTTCCTCATTCACAAATAATAATTTGTACTCTAAAAGGACGATACTGACTGACGCGGCCAATCACGAATCGATATTATTTTATCAAATAACGTTATGTTTAAGTACATTAAGAAAACGGCTGATGAAATTGCGTCAGCTGAATTATTATTTTAGTTGGGGAAATTTTTTTAAATAGCGTAATTACGAAAATTTACTATTATTTTGCATTTAAATAATATAATATCAAGTAAGTAAAGAGTATTTGAATATCAATGGAACTTGCTTATACCAGTATATTGCCTCAACTATGTCACCAAAACTTAATAATGCTACAAAAATTGGGGATGGGGACATACCAGATTATTTAGTTTTGACTGTTGTCTGCTAGCTTAATTAATTACTATTTTAATTAACGATAATTCAGTATAGAGGCCTCATTAGACATCATAATTTACTATAAAACCTGAAACCGATGTCTAAATTGGAGATTATTTTCATATAAGTAGGTATGTTCTTCAGTGAAAAACACTCTAAACCCCGTTCCGAAGAATCACCCTTATAAATTGTAAGGCAAATACACACATACATTCATAGTCACAGTTAATTTAAAAATAATCTTTAAACCTTTTAGGTATCTAATCTATCATGTTTACATGGTTTTCTATTATCGTGTCGCTTCAAATACCTTACAACATTCATGGTCACGTGGATGGATGAACACAAATATTCGAACTGACAAGAGAAAATCAACCAAACGCGATATATTGCGTAACTGAGGTTCCAAAATCCCGTTCATAAACTGTAGGTATATGTCACAAAGTGTACCTTATATTTTTTGTTAAAAAACTTCCAAAAGGCAGGCTTAATATTCAACCCTACATGAATCTAAGTTTGTGTGTCAGCAAATTTCTCAAAAAATACTTTCGTTATTAAATGAATATGTTTTTCAGGAACGGTTTTAGTGTATAATAATAGCCTTTGCTAGAGCGCGGGCCTCTGCCGCAGCCAAAAGTATTTTTTTAAGTTATATCTCAGGTTCCCGATATAGTAGTGAGATAAAATATATACCAGTTTTTAAGTATACTCAAGAGCTATTAAATTAAAAAGTTGCACCAAAATCCGTACAGGTTTTTGCGTGAGGAGCTCAAGTTAGACACACAGCAACGTTTCTCGAAAACATGCCTTCATAAAATCCTGCAGTACTTCGGACTCATAGTGCGCCGTAGTAAGGATAACCTTGAAAGGCTCCTTATAACAGGGAATGTGGATGGTAGGCGGCCAAGAGTACGCTCTCAAAAACGGTGGTCCGATCAGGTATCCAAAAAACTACAACTATCACCATCGAAGCCACGATCCTGAACAGTGAGGGAGCTACTTGAGTGTGAGATATGTAAGAATAATATGATTATGTGAGGGTAGGTTAAGTCCGTTGTTGGCGATTATATGTGAGCTAGTACAGTCGCGTTTTATTGCTCTCTACTCCTATAGTCCTGTGGGATAGATTGTTTACGAGAATTCTTCAGTGGCGACGAGGATTATCGGATTCACGTGTGCAGTGTGCAAATAAGGTTTTACAATAATGTCTATCGGTAAAATCGCGGAGTTCAACGTGCACAAGGACGATTGGAGGTTATACGTGGAACGTCTTGAACAATATTTTCTAGTGAATAAAATAGAAAGTGAATTACAAGTGCCGACGTTAATCACCGTGATGGGTGCGGAAAGTTACGAACTACTTGTAAATTTATGTACGCCGGATAAACCTAAGTCGAAAACATTCGTACAAATAACGGCCATCATGGAAAAGCACCTTCAACCGAAACCGAGTGAACTAGCCGAACGTTATAAATTCCGACATAGGAAACAGCATGACGGCGAAAGTATATCGGAGTATGTAGCTGTGTTAAAGAGAATGTCAAAGACTTGTGAGTTCGGTACTTGGCTTGAGATAAGTTTACGAGATCAACTAGTGTGTGGGATTAAAAGCGAAATTATCAGACAGCGGCTGTTCGCGGAGCCTATGCTAGACCTCGCCAAGGCCTATAGACTGGCGGTTAGCATGGAGGCAGCGGAGAAGGACGCAGCGATAGTCGATGGGACTCATGGATCAGAGGGGGAGGTGAAAGCGGTGGTAGAATGCCAAGCAGTGACGAGCAGTTGGCGTGGCAGATTGTCTCAGGTGCCGCCGAGCACCGCCACTAGGGCGGGTCGAGCGGGCGCCGACAAAGGTGGGCGGCCGCACCGCGCGGGCTTGGCAACCAGGCCAACCGTGCGGTCGCCGGCTGACCATCATCATCAGTGCCGTGTTTGTGGAGGCACCCACGACGCGGATACATGCAAATTCGCCCGTTACGTGTGCCGGGTTTGTAACAGGCTCGGGCATTTGCGGAGGATGTGTCCCAATTTGGCGCAGCATCACGCTGTCGAGGCCAACGTTGGCAGCGATTTAAACGAACAGGACAGTGATGAGGTAATTGTTGATATCAATCAAGTGTCCATAACCGATTGCAAACCTATATTTGTCACATTAAATGTTCATGGTAAATTAGTAAAGTTTGAATGCGACACGGGCAGTGCCGTGTCATGTATAAACGAGGTGTTTTATAAAAAAATATTTAAAGATTTACAAATATGCAAATGTAATTTGACCCTCCGCTACTATACCGGGGAGTATGTCAAGCCTCTGGAGGTGATTAGACCCCTAGTGAAATACAATGGAAAATGTGAAAACCTAGATTTATATGTAATTCGTAACGGAAAAACCGTTCTATTAGGCAGACAATGGATAGCATCGTTAAATATTCAATTATCTTTAGGCAACTCTGACAACTCTGTAAATATGTTAAGGAACGATGAATTTAACTTAATCGATTTCAGTTCCAGATACTGTAAAGTGTTTGAAGAGGGTCTGGGTTGATTCACGGGCGGTACGGTGAGCATACATGTGCGCGAGGGCGCACGGCCGGTGTATATGCGCGCACGGCCGCTCGCCTACGCGCTGCGCCGGCCCGTGGAGCGCGCGCTCGATCAGCTGGTGCGGGACGGCATCCTCACTCCCGTCGAGCGGTCCGACTGGGCGACGCCCATCGTGCCCGTTGTCAAGAAAGATGGTAACATTAGGATTTGCGCCGATTATAAATTAACATTAAATAAGGTTATTGAGGTCGACCGCTACCCGCTACCTAGGGTTGAGGACTTACTCGTTCGCTTACACGGGGGAGCACGGTTTATATTTCCCAAATTGATATTTCCCAGGCCTACGCACAATTTGAACTAGACGAGTCAAAAAAATATACCGTTATCAACACTCATAAGGGGCTATTTATGTACAATCGACTCGTATATGGATTTCGAAGGATTATTTGCAGACTTGCCCCATGTGGGTGTGTTCCTAGATGACGTCATTATAACGGGGCATAACAATACGGATCATTTGAATAACTTGTGTAAGGTTTTCGATCGGTTAGAAAGGTACGGATTGAGAGTGAAGCGAGACAAATGTTCTTTTTTCTCGTAGTCCATTTTGTACTTAGGACACGCTATCAGTAAGGAGGGTGTACATACATGTCCCGATAAGATCGAGGCAATAATGAAAACGCCAGCATCATCAAACTTATCAGAACTGAGGGCTTTTATAGGCATGGTTATGTATTATGCTAAGTTTGTAAAAAATATCAGCACTATTTTAGCCCCCCTATATAATCTATTAAGAACAGGTGTCCGGTACCACTGGAGTGAGCAGTGCGAGGAGGCTTTCATGAAAGTGAAGCATTTATTATCCAGCAGCGAGGTGCTGACGAACTACTCGCCCGATTTGCCGCTCGTGCTGACGACCGACGTGAGTACCGTGGGAATTGGCGCGGTACGGCCGATAGCGTATGCTTCGCGCTCGCTCGATGCGGAACGAGCCTATTCGCAGATAGACCGGGAGGCGTTAGCGATAGTATTCGGTATAAGGAAATATCATCAGTTTTTGTATGCGCGGAAATTTATATTAAAAACGGACCATAAGCCGTTAACTTATATATTCGGGGATAAGGTAGAGATTCCGGTGATGGCAGCCTCTCGTTTGCAACGCTGGGCAGTTTTACTGTCAGGTTATAACTATAGCATTGAATATATAGCTTCGAAAAAGAACTGTGCTGACGCTTTATCGCGACTGCCACGGAAAATAAGTTCCCTTTGTAACGGTACGAACGAGAGTACCTATGTTAATTTTGTGGAAAATTTTTTACCGGTTACGAGTAACGATATTAAAGCAGGTACTTCCAAAGACACAGTATTAAGCAGGGTCATGTCATACATACAATCGGGTTGGCCGAACGATTGTCCTGGTAATGAAATCCAGCCATATTTCGCTCGACGTCGTGAATTATATTCCGAGGGTGGCTGCGTCATGTGGGGTTATAGAATGGTAATACCATCGTCGTTAAGAGTAACGATTTTAAAGCAGCTGCATAGCGGTCACATAGGTATCGTCAAGATGAAGGGTTTAGCCCGAAGCTATGTGGGGTGGCCTAACGTAGACGCGGATGTAGAAACAATATGTAAGCAGTGCGACACGTGCGCCGTGGTGGCAGACGCGCCACCGCGGGCTCCACCGAAGCCATGGCATTATTCGGTGCAGCCTTGGACTAGGCTTCACGTAGAATTTTTGGGTCCCTACCGGGGTAAAACGTTTTTTGTACTCGTCGATACTAGTTCGGTCTGCCGGTAGAGTTAGTGTCGGACCAGGGTCCCCCATTCACCAGCACAGAATTTGGTGACTTTTTAAAAACTAATGGCATACGCCAAATGTTCTCACCAGCTTACCATCCAGCGTCTAATGGTGCCGCCGAGAATGCCGTCAATATTTGCAAGCGGGCTATTAAAAAAGCGTATAGGGACAATATCGACGTGGATGCCGCCTTACAAACGTTTTTACTCGCGTACCGAAATACCATGCATAGTACAACAGGCGAGACGCCCGCGAATATGCTTCAGAGACGCACGCTTCGTTCACGTTTGGATTTGTTACGTAGTCAACGAACAATAGAAAATAGGGTCTTTGACGTACAGCGCAGACAAGTCGAATACGCGGGTGGTATTTCTCGACACTTAAACCGGGGAGATACCGTTTGGGCGAGAGAATACGGAAATCGGGATAAGTGGGTTAAAGGTACGGTGAGGGAGATAGAAGGTTCACGTAGGTATATTGTGGATAGCGGTAACGGTCGACTGATTGAGAGGCACGTAGATCAAATACGGCGTAGATCCCGGTTATCAGATGTTACTTGTCCGGGGGAAACATCACCAATCAAGGGTGAAAATATCGTGCCACAATCGGATGGCATCATTGATCCTGGAGCAACGGAGACAGGACATTCAGTGGAGGGTGGAGTTAATAAGAAAAGTAATGAAACTAATGAATCTGTTTTACCCTCCGACCCTCAATCGAGTGTCCGTCCCTCGCTACAACCACCTGTCAACCAGGAACCGCCACCAGCCGTGCCGTCCGGGAGTCGCTACCCAAAACGAATACGTAGACCCGTCGTTAGGTTTAAAATTGATTAATATTTTTGTAAATGTAATTTAGTATTAAGTATTTATGTTATATTATTTATGTTAAGGATTGCCATATAATAAGGGTGGAGGTGTGAGATATGTAAGAATAATATGATTATGTGAGGGTAGGTTAAGTCCGTTGTTGGCGATTATATGTGAGCTAGTACAGACGCGTTTTATTGCTCTCTACTCCTATAGTCCTCTGGGATAGATTGTTTACGAGGAAGATTTTGCGTGATGCACGAACGAACAAACAGATAAACAGACAAACAGAGAAAAAAATGTAAAAAAACAGGCAGACACAGCTCTGTTACAGCTTCATAATAGTTAGAACATAGGATTTGATGAAGATGATTAATAAAAAATATTTTCAATAAATGAATTTTGACTTTGAATCATTAATTATTAGATAGTACTAAATATATTGTTTCTGTCTTATTTTTTTTATATTGAAAGCCTTACTGCTTAACATTTTAGATACTAATTAGCGTAAAAATCACAGTAAAAGTTATTACTCCGTGATTGTGGAACAACTACATTACCCTGATTCAACAAGGGGTGGCTTAAAAAGTTATGTAAATATCCGCACCCTGCCATTAGGAAAAGACAAGCAATAGTGACGTCATTATCACTTTGTCATTACTAAGCGGTTTTATTTCGTTCTATGCAAGAAATTCAGATCATGGCTAAGTTGAAATTCCTCAAGAACCGAATAAAATAGGTTATACTCCGGGTCATGCTAAGGAGAGATTATTAATTGCTTGTACAGTTTCGTCATCCAAGAAGCTGTTGGACGAATATTGGCTTAATATTTAACCAGTGACCCGCACTCGCTTCCAATTGAATGCAAATATCCTTAGAATTTACTAAGAACTGCAACTCTTTAATACAGTATTTTATAGTACCTAATACACACACAGACATAGGTTGACGCCTGTATTCCCCGAAGGGGTAGGCAGAGATGTACTAAACACCCACTCCGAGCTGCTACTGAGAACTTTTCTTTTTAAGAAAAAGCTCTCCGAAAAAGCTGTCCGACCCGGGGATCGAACCCAAGACCTCATTCACCCCAGACCATCGGCAGTCGCTTATACTAGATACCACTGCACCACCCACCGAGGCAGTCAAATTAATTAAAAATAATAATTAATATACAATACTTATTATTTTAAAGTAGATATATTATAAACTTAAAGCTGTAGCTAGCGTATGCCGCAAATTAATTTGAGTAAAATCATTTGTTTCTAAAGGTTTTTACGGGATTTATAACACGTACATTTTTACTTACGAGTTTGAGTTGGAGCACGGAGCACTTTGCTCCGTGATCATGGCGCTTGCAACAGTGCCGAAATTTCGGAAACACGTAAGTAAAAATGTACATAGTATAATCCCGTAAAAACGTTAAAATGATAAGCGACCATGAAAGTTTGAAAAAGTCATTTGTTTCTCTTTAAAAATAGAAATTAAGATTGGTTTTGTATACATAGGTATATTATAAACCTTCCTTGGAATTTATTATTATGTATAAAAGACAGTGAAGTTAAAAATCTATTGCGAGGTTATAAGTTAAAAAATAACATACTTAATATTGCACGCCTCATAAGAGAAGCGTTGAGGTGGGTATTATTCTCATTTTACACAGAACATTTTAGATATTTTTTTTATATATATTTTTAGCATTTGACATGCTTAGCACTATACATTAAACACAAAGAGAAAAATGTGAAATCGAAAATAACAGTCAGGAGCAGGATTTGAACCTGCATCTTCTGGATACCGTCCAGATGCACCTATATAACCTGGCTCGAACGAGGAAGTACCAGGACCTCATAGAAGACCAGCGTTAAACAAGGGTTTTTTTATGGTGAGTGAGAACTCTGGAGGTCCAAAACCCCTTCCTAACCTCTCCTTATTATCCGTCCTATCCTCTCTTTAGTATCCTTTTCATCCTCTCCTTATTATCCTCCCTCTCCACCCCCTATCCCTCCCCTTGGGTTATAGTGACGCGCGAGTGAATCCTCTGTTGTTGCTAGCGTTCATAGGCTACGGTAACCGCTTACCATCAGTATGCATATTTGCCTCCCACGTAGTAAAAAATACTTTGGGAAATCCAAAAGTGCACACCTCATAATCTTCATTTTTCACAATAAAATGGATTATTTGATAAGTAACTACTAATGTATTGGTCTTACTAAGTAGTTTTCAATAAATCACATAGATAGCGCTAATTTCAAAATGTACTAATGTAGTTCTCATGTCTTATACGACATCTAGCGCAAATTTTAAGAAGTACTACTATATTGGTCTATAGAAGTAGTTTTCACGAAATAAGGCATAGTGCTGGTTTTAGTGTACCACCGAATTGATCGTAAATGTTCACTATTTTTTTATTTATTTAATAACAATTAAACCACATCGAATCAGAGCGTGAAAAGTGATAAGGCTCTATTCGTAATTATACTGAAGCGTAAGAGAGAAAAAAAGAGTCGATAAGTAAAGTATTTCGGTCGTTATTGTGTTAACATACATTATCCGAACATACCAACAGACACACGGACGTCCAAGACAGACATTTCTCAAACAGTTTTTTAACTAGTTTAAATAACAAAAATGGCATCAAAAATATCATGAGTGTTAAAAATAGTGATTTTTCTTGATATGTGTGTGTATATATTATTTTACAAGTGCAATATATGATAAATAGAGACATTTTAAGTTTGAAAAATCAGTTGTTCTGCGTGAAGTGAGAGTAGTACACGCCTCATAAGCGAATTAATATTTAGATCAATATATCCTTTAATGATAAAAAAGCTCCTTGTCTTACAATCAATTTAATTGATTTGTTTTTAGTGAAGAATCAAGGAAGTTTAATTGAAAAAATCTTGAATTAAGTAATATTAAAAGAAGATATCACACAATCAGAACCTTCTTATCATTAATACAAAGTGTGAAAATATTGAAATGGAAAATAACAGTCACGAGCAGGATTTGAACCTGCATCTCCTAGATGCTTTGCCAATTGAGCCCAGATCACACTTTGTGTTAATTTATATTAATTCTAAAAAAATGTAAATATCAAAACACTCTTATCATATCTAGCTTATTCACTACGCCTACGTCGTGAGTAATAATGTGCAATTAAGGTCATCGTTGGAGGTGCGATACAGCAATTTCTTTTGAAAATTAACTTTATCACATTAGTTTACACTACAAACTGAAAATATCATAATAGTATGGCAGAGAAGATAATAGAAGATAACAAAGAAAAAATATTATAGGACAGGACTAGGTAGATAGCAAGCAGATAGTGGCAGAGTTTTGATTCTTCTAGAATCTAGTAAGGTACTTACTTACCTATAAGAATAATTAGAATTGAAATAACATTTTTTTAAAATAAATGCATACTGGCATGATTTTAATAACTTAAAAATAAAATAAAAACATGACATAATTTTAGTAGTTATTAAGAATAATATGGCAACACTGGTAACAACTTTACTGTCTCCTGGCATAGGCCATATTAGGCGGGAGGGGGGGAGTTGGGGGATGGTAAATGAGAAACCAAAGTCTCAGACACCAGACACATTCTGGCTGGACGGCCAGTAGAGTGAAGTCGCATGGAAGAGATCTAGTTGCTCCTGCTATGTTGGATAGCGAGTAGACCGTAGCTATAGTACTCAAATATAAATAAATAAATAAATATTCCTGGACATTTTCACGTCCTCTGGTCCCAAACTAAGCTTAACGCTTGTGCTATGGGTACCAGATTACGGATATAATACATAATATACTACTTTTTTTTTTTGTAAATACTTACATATAATAGATAGAAAACACCCAGACGCAGTACAAATATCTGTGTGTGATGAAACACAAATAATTGTCCTGGATGGGAATCGAACCTACGACCTCGTGCACGGAAGTCGTTTACACTACCGACTACGCCACGAGGCATATAATTATTGATAATGTAGTAAGTTGGGTAAATATACGATATTAACTGTAGATGTATATGTATATTCTCTCTGCCTACCCCGCAAGGGAAATGGCGTGATGATAAGTAAGTAAGTAACAGATGTTTCGTTTTTTTATAATATGAATGAAAGTATATACGTTAAACATAACAAAATACCAGTTTTTAAAGTTTTTGTCTGTCTACCTATTTGTTCCAGTTAATCTCCAAAAATGCTAAACAGATTTCGACGGATTTTCACTGACAGATAGCTGATATTATAAGGAGTAACCTAATGTCATGATTTTCAATAATTATATAATATTTTCACTATTTTGTCAAAACTAAAAGTAATCCAATAAATTATTACCTTTAAAAATATTAAAAAACCAAACAGATTTGATTGTGTAGTAGTTTTTCAAAAGTAATTATAATTTAAACTAAAAGTATTTAATTCGAGTTACAACGAATTACTGTTTAAAATGTCTAAAATAACTGATTTGACTAAACATTGTAAATGGCGTGGTTTAAAAGCAAGTGGGAAGAGGGGACACATTTAGTCCGCCGTTTAATGTCTGTATTGTAAGGTCGTATTGGCATTGGGTGACCAGTCTCGAAGTATCAGTATAATGTATATATAAGCCCTCTGCTAACATTGTTAATAGTTATTAAGTTATTGAAATAAATTATTAAGAGATCAGAAGGTGTTTTCTTCATACTAAGTCAATTTTATTTCAGAGTATTATAGTTTCGCACAAAAAAGAAAATTACTAAGTGAGCGCTGGAGGCCCAAACCTCTTCTTGGTATCCTATCTATCCACCTCCTATAACTTTCCATAGAGATAGCGACATACGAGTGATGCCTCTGTTGTTGCTAGCGTCTATAGGCTACAGTAACTGTTTACCATCAAGTGAGCTGTATGAGTGTTTGAAACCCACGTAAAATAAAAAAAAAATCCACGCGGAAGAACTTGCGGATAGAAGCTGGTAATAAATAAATGTACAATCTATAGAAAAATAAGTATACATTAATAAAATGGAAATTTTGTATTACATAATAAAATGCTGAAAATGAAACCTTTTTAAACATGATCATTATAATTTTTATAATTTGTAAAATGAATATTTTACCTGCGGCTTACCTCCAATTAATTTTATTTACAAAATTTAATGAAGGTCACCATGCCACAATATTGAAATGAGATCCTCATCAAATTATGGAACCCTTATAAATTATGTAGGGCGTACCTATACTTAATCCGACGGAAGCAATGTTGTACATTTTTGACTGTTTTCAAATACAAATATAGGTAAGTATATTGTTTTGGGGGCACAGTTCGTGTGGTGAAGGACTAAGAATACAAGTGTCAACACCTTATTCATTCACACAGTGGTCGTCCTACGACGGCTATCACGGAAGAAAGTGTACTGGCAGTAAAAAAAAATATTCAAGAGAACAGGCGAATTACATACGAAGAGATTTAGCATACACTGCAGATTGGTTCGGGAAGCGTTCACAAGATTCTACACAAGCACCTTCGCGTGAGGAGGATAGTTTCGCGCTGGATACCGGACAACCTCACCGAAGCTCAGAAGCAGGCCCCGTCTGGAGTGGTGCTGTGATATGATTCAAAAATTTGAAGCAGGCTCGTCTCGGCGCGTTATGACATTGTGACAAGTGACGAATCCTGGATTTATCAATACGATCCAGAAACAAAGCGTCAGTCGACAGTTTGGCTGTTTCAAAACGAACCAACGCCTATGAAAGTGAAGCGATCGAGAAGCGCAGGGAAAATTTTGATCGCTAGTTTCTTCACTTTGACGGCGTATCTGGTTTCAATTCCATTGCGAGACCACAGCAGCATCAACGCCGAATGTTATGGTATACCACAAAATGCCTGCCAGAAGTTTTATCTGCAATGAGCAACAAACGAACAACTGCTTCACCATGACAACGCGCCCGCGCACTCAGCGCTCAAAACGAGGGACTTCCTGAATACCACAGCGATCAGAGTCTTGGGTCACCCTCCTTACAGTCCTGATCTGGCACCGTGAGACTTCTTTTTATTCCCTAAAATAAAATATCAGCTGAAAGAGATACAGTTTTCATCGCCGAAAGACGCGCTAGCAGCGTTCGAGAAGGCCGTGGAAGGTGTCTGCGGCGGACTGGATAAAATGTTTCGAAAATGGTTTTAGACGCATGAAACTTTGTATAGAGGCTGGTGGAGAGTTCTTTGAAAAGATTTAATTAAAATATTTTATCCATAGAAGTTAGTTTTTTGGTTTCTCAAAACTTTCTGAGTGTGTTTACGTAGTTGAGTCCATGAGCGACGGTTAACATTTAGGCATTTACCATTAGGTGGGCCGCGGCTCGTCTGCCACCATACGCAATAAAAAAATAAGATGCATTATGGTGGCAGACGAGCCGCGGCCGTGATGGTAAGCAATAACCGCCGCTCACGGACATAGCAATATTAAGAATACTGACAAGCCGCTGCTCACCATTTCATTTTACGTATGCAAAATGAATAAATAGGATGGAATTTGCCATACCTATATGTTACAACAAAATGTTTCCACGGGGACAAAAAATGGACACTATATAGCCGTTTTATGACAAGAGGCAATTTGTTGTAGAGACAACAGACAGATAGGCAAAGGCCTATCCTTCGAAAACAGGCGCGAGTCTATTATTGTACGGATGGATTTTTAAGAATTATTTTGTACTAAAAAAACAGCTAAAGATTTTCTTGGGCTTTGAAGTGTGTACTCTGGGGTTGTGTAGTGGACTATAAAATATAATAATTTGTTTTAAACAAAAAAGAACATAGTATTACGCGTGTATCCCCGAAGGGGTAGGCAGAGGTTACACACAATTCGCCAACTATGTTGAAGTCCCACGTAATAGGGGGCCAGCCTGTTGCCGTCTACCGGGCAAATATCCAAACTCCGGGCTGCTACTGAGAATTTATCTTTTTAATGAAAAGCTCAATAGCACCGAACAACGCGGGGATTGAACCCCAGATCTCCTGACCAGCAGTCACTCACACTACCGCTGCACCACCGTGGCAGTTAATTTGAAAATAAATATATGTATTTAATAGTGATATTTTGTTAATTCTATTTTTCTTATTTTTCAGAATTAAATAGACATTAAAACCATTCATCTAAGAGTATCCATACTTTGAAAATGAAACCCTACACATATATTTTGTGTATTTCATAAAGAAATACATAATGTTCTATGAGGGACTCATGACCTGGATACGCTCTATACTTGACGGGAAATTATGTATCAAGCTCGTCGCTGTAATGTCAGCTGTTTGCCCGAGTACATTACGAAGCACTTACGATACTTTTGCTCTCATTCATTTTTTTTTTTTCATAAGACATATTTTGCGGTAAGTGTTGTAAACTTACTTTAGGAAAATGACTAGCTTTCATCTGATAAAATATACTTCCACATTTATTTTGACGGTAACCTTTCCTTGCCATATTTCTTGCACAAGGAAATATGTAGTATGTAAATACCCATTTTTTTTTTGCTTTTTAGTTCCTTAGTGTCTTTTGAAGGCAGTCTCTTTTTTATTTAAAAATAATTTCTTTTCTTGCTTTTTAATTTTTTTTTATAATAATAAGTGCGTAGATTATAATAGGTGGTACCTACATGATCGGGAGGCCTCCCTTGGGTGCATCTCGTATGAGAAAGCGTCGAGCACAGCGGTGGGGAGGCCCCCTATCATGTACCACCTACTCTAATCTACGCACCTATTTTTATAAAAAAAAAACACTAAAAAGCAAGAAAATAATCTGATAAAATATACTTCCAATTTATTTTCACGGTAACCTTTCCTTACCAGATTTCTTGCACAATACATTACTGTCCGCCTGTGGAGTATGTTCTTGTCACAATGAAAGCAATTTAGGTCAATGTCACGTTAGACATGGTGTTGCCAGACTTACGAACTTCTGTCTTTGGCTTGCAAACTTTTACGCGATATTTTTGAATCTCGAATTCAAGGCTCAAAAAGTAAAGCCTCGACCTCCACAATTTCATTTCAGCATTCACGTTTTATGTTAATTATTATTAAAAGCTTTTATTAAGTTTCAACTGCCCCAGTGTCACAATCATCAAAACAGTTTTAAACGCTGTTTCCGGAATTGAGTTTAGTTCTGGCCGCGAATTCTCCTTTATGTCTTCTACCGATTGAAAACGGGTGCCACGAAGTGGTAATTTGAATTTAGGAAAAAGAAAGAAGTCGGCTGGAGCCATATCTGGTGAATATGCTGGTTGCTCGATGGTATTTGTTGAGTGTTTGGACAAAAATTCATTCACAATGATGGCCTTGTGCGAAGGCGCATTATCGTGGTGCAATGTCCAAGAATTTTCTTTCCACAAATCTGGCCTATTTCGTCGAATTTGCTCTCTTTAACGCCGCATAACGCTCAAATAATATTCTTTATTTACCGTTTGACCTTTTGGCAAGAATTCCGAGTGCACAACACCGCGATAGTCAAAGAAAACAGTCAACATGACTTTCGACTTTTGATCGACTTTGGTGTGGTTTTTTTCGGTTTCGGTTCAGTTGGAAGTCGCCATTCCGAAGCTTGTTGACTAGTTTGCATGTAAAACTCGTAAACCCACGTCTTGTCACCAGTAACAATGCGTTTCATGAATGTTGGGTCGGAAATGACTCGTTCTAGCATGTCCTCAGCGACTCTCATGCGATTAAGTTTTTTGAGAAAATTCAGGTCTTTTGGGACTAGCCGAGTGGAAACATGTTTCATACGCAAGTGATTATTTAAAATGGTACGGATTGACTCGTGAAACACAGAAAGTTCGGCAGCTATCTCTCTCAAAGTTGAATGAGGATTTTCAGTCACTATTTCCTTCAATTTTGCAATGTTAACTTCAGTTGCAGACGTTGATGGCCTACCTACTACTGTTTTTGATAAAGTATATTCACCGTAAGCCTTCTGTAACATTTTCAGTGACTCCGAACACGAAATTCCATTGGCGATGCAAAATTTAAGACAAACTCTGTTTGATGTTTTTGTCCATTATAAAATTCGCAATACACACTAGATATGATATAACTAAAAACAGCACTATATTTAATATAAATAACAGATGCAACTCAAACTCCGCGCCAAAATGGATAACATTTGTGCCAATCTAACAACAACAAAAAAAAACAAAAATTTGAATTTGGAACCATAAACAAATCATCCATTCCCAATACTTAATAATACTTTCTTGACTGAATGTATATAAATATAAATCTGCGTATATCTCAGTTTTCAAATGAAAGTGTGTTAAATTATCATTATGTAAGAGCAAGAGAGAGAAAAGAGTGTAAAACTTGTTTTTACAAGTTTTTGTTAGCTTCACCTTTAAATATCAATCCATTCATCCATCCATCCATCCATCCAACGGAATGGATGTGATTTTCACCCACTTCAACTTTGCTTACTTATCTAGGACCGATGATAAGATTATTTATTGCGGTTATTTTTAGTAGATACATGCGCTTCTTATATAGTAGTAAGTATATAGGGTTCACTGTTGTACTACTAAAATTTTGTCACTTAGTTTCAGTGGTCCGCCAATACAGGCGGAGAGATGGCACATGAATTTATTTAGTGGGTGAGGGGCGCCACACTACCCTGTTCGTTATCTCAAACAACGGGGTGTGCCGTTAGGTAATTTTTTTCCCAAACAAAAACAGGTTCACTATTGTCTCGGTTTTAACTAGTTAAAAAACGCCTAAATTAGTACAAAGTGTAAAATCGAAAGAGTCACGAGCAGGATTTGAACCTGCATCTCCTGCGAATACCGTCCCAGATGA
Organism: Leucoma salicis; assembly: GCA_948253155.1. Classification (NCBI taxonomy): domain Eukaryota; kingdom Metazoa; phylum Arthropoda; class Insecta; order Lepidoptera; family Erebidae; genus Leucoma; species Leucoma salicis. The sequence goes on from OX411819.1 coordinate 6,199,373, forward strand.
TTTGCCAATTCAGTTATCGTGACAATTGCTTGGGACTGCGAATTTCGATAACACATTCATACTTAACGTCTTGGGTGAAGCTTCTCTGTTGGAAGTATCTTGGTTTTAAAAACAAATAACGATAATCACGATTCAATAAAAAAAAACACTTAGCTTAATAAAAACCGTTGACCTGTATACAGTGACACTATTGCAAACAATAAATCAGAATGATATAAAGTGACGTAAATAATAAAACACTCGCAGAATAAGATTTTCCAAAATACGAGTAAATGACCAGACGGCTTCTCGCCACTAATCCTGAGATTAATCTATCACGGAGCCTCCTAAGAGCCCCATCGAGATCAAATGATATCCCATTTATCAAAAAAAGATTTCTGCAAACTACTGACGCAGCATACTAAAGACGGATATACCCTCGTCCCAAATTTTCGTAATCGGATCAGAATTCAACCAATAGATCTGAAACATTTCATGTAGAAAATCTATTTGGCAGAATAATTGTAAATACGACTTTTTGGGAAAGAAAGTAAGTAGTGATAGTCTACTGGTAGAAAGAAGGACTCCAAAAATATTGGAAACAATGAATGCTTCAAAATAACTGACTTTTCTGGGTTCTGGATTATATATATGCAAAATTCCATAATGATTGATTCAATAGTTATGGTATTAAAGTATAACCAACAACGAAACAAACTCTCTTTGGCATTAGACGGGCCTCGTGGCGTAGTCGGTAGTGTAACCGACTTCCGTGAACGAGGTCGTGGGTTCGATTCCCACCCAGGACAATTATTTGTGTGATGAACACCACTATATTATTTTTTTTTTGTAAATACTTACATAATATAATACCACGTAATAGACGTGGGACTTAAACATAGCTGGCAAATCGTGGGTGTGTAATACACCTCTGCCTACCCCTTCGGGGAATACAGGCGTGATGCTATGTTGTTGTTGTTGTTGTTGACAACTGATAACCAATAAGACGTAAAACATGTTGTGCGATCATTCTAAAAAAATAAGTGACGTAGTATACCGTTTAAATTAATTATCTCCGACATATATGTTATATATATAGTAGATAGCAAAGGGTCCATTATGAAGAAAGGTTAACACTCTCATCTAATGATATTTAGTCAAGTTATCAAAACGATGAGTAGATATTTCGTTTAGCCAACTTTGCTCGCGAAGTTGTTTAAATGACAACTTACATTAATTACAGAAATTTCATCTGGTACCTATGTAATGTACAAGTCGTACCTAATTACCTAATACCCGTGCGACACTAATATTTGCCTATGTGCTTAAAAACAAACCCTACAATATTGGTTTATCTATTGCTGCCGTTAATTTAAAACGACAACACAAGTGATCGTTTAATCTCTTGAACAAAATGGTCAAACCAAAGCAACCTTTCGTCAAATACCTACCCAAAGTAAATTAAATTACGCATCTAGTCCTTAAGTGCTGTTTACTCTGTCGCAAAAGGGTTGGGAATATCACTAATTCTATAAGCTATAAGGCTTACTTTGATGCACTGGAGCCTGAAAACAAGTTTTAATTATTAAATACTTTAGACGCTTATAATCATTTAGATTTTACCAAAACTATTTAAACTAAATCTTACATATTAGTAGCACATTTTTTTGCTAATAACTATCTACATTTCGAAGCTCAAACTTAGAAAGCTTAGTGTTCTATCAAATCAAAATTTCAATCCCTGCTCATAGTTATCAATTTATTTTACATATTTACCTACACACTTTTTGTTTTAGTAGAAATGGCCAAGCAAGTGAAGTGCTTAAAATACATACAAAACTGACATCATTTCTTTCAACAAAAGTGATATTGCGTGAACTGATACCTAAACACATAATTAGCCTTTGCTCTGCAAGCAAAAGTTAGATTTTAGGTCATATCTCGGGATCCGGATATAATAACGGGATAATTATATACGTAAACCAGTCAGTCTAATCAAAATCTATCAAACAATTTTTTTTTTATTAAAACCACACAAATATTGATGTGAAAACAAGTCAATTTACTTAATTGTTTTAACGCCATCTGTTGACAAAAGCATCTAACTAAGAAGTATAACATCATTCAATAATAATATAACAATTTTTATTGCACGCTTTTTAAAATATCATAAGTACATGGAGAAACAGAAGAGTATATATATATACAGTGTCTTAAAAAAATGAACTGTTGCCTCCTAAACTAGGCCAGGAGCCTGTGTTTTAGAAGGCAATGAAAAAATAAATAAATATAAACAATAACAAATAATAGAAAAAAAAACCAGTAACAGATTTAATTCGTATATGGATAACGAGAGGGTTCTTACCAAAGATTATAAAATACTCAAACAATATTTGAAGAAAGAACACATCTGCGAGACATCCCGTGACAGCCGATTTTTTTATGATAAACAAAAATATTTTTTTTATGAAAATTACCTCTGAGTATATTTTGAGCCCAGCCGCTTTTGAGGGGAGATTGAAAGGCAATGAAATAAAAAAAGATAGAAAAGGACTCCCTATCAGGTGGTAGTTGCTTCCCCAGGAGATTGGAACATAATGAATACCTACTAGTAATAGGCTATTACGATTAGTTCCGCCGTTTGCTTGTTGGCCACTAAGGAATCAGAAATATAAGAACGCACATAACATTATTTAGTTCTCGAATTTATTTAAACACTAGCTTTTGCCAGACGTTTTTTTTTCGAATTTGGTTCATAATTATTTAGTCATAATCCTTTTTTTTTTTTTGTTTAGGCGGGAAAAAATGTACATAACCGCACACCCCGTCGTTCGGGGCAACGAACAGGGTAGTGTGGGGCCCTCATCCACTAAAGAAACCCGCCGTGTGCCGTCTCTCCGCCTTTATTGGCGGGCCACTGGATCTATGTTACATTCCTTCGGTGGTCCGCCGGCGGCTTACCCTTTCGGGTACCCTCTACTGAGCGACGCACCCACACACGGAGCATCGCACCTTCGCGGGAGGCCTTGCGGGTGGCGGACGTTCCCCGGTCCAACCACCCGCAGCCTCAGCTAGGGCGGCATTAGGCGCAAATACTCACGCCTGCGCCGCCCCAGTCGCTGGCGGCGGTTTGGTTCAGAGGAAGGATCCTCCTCCCTGGCCCCCTCCGCCACATCCTTCCGCAAAATAACCTCCTCGCAGAAGGCAGCGACCGCAGCCTAGTTCCTGTCGCTGCAAAGTATCGCTCTGACGACGCTCGGCAGCGAGAAGACCCCCCTATTTCAGCGACGAGTTCACGGCGCTGCTTGGCCTAAGCCGGGCACGACTCGAGCGTGTGCCACGCCGTGTCCTCGTCATAGCCGCAGTGGTGACAGCCCTTAGTCGCTTCCCTCCTTGCGACTATATGCAGATATCTGCCGAAGCAACCGTGCCCCGACAGCATCTGCACCAGTCGGAAGGTAAGAACTCCATGCCGTCGCCCCGCCCACTCTTCCAGCACCGGCTGGAGTGCCCGTACGGTCGAAAGACCGGCCCGGGGCTCCTCCAACCGTGCCCTCCACCTGGCCATGGCAGCTCGGCGGGCGTCGCCCCGCCACCTGGCTACCTCCCTGGGTAGGGGGCGTCCACCCCCTCCCGCTCTTGCACCTCGGCGAGCACCTCCGCCTCCAAGTCCCACGGGGGGATTCACGCCAACGCGCAGGCCGCCTCCGTTGACGCAACGACTCTCTGTGGTCTCCACAGAAGAGCCCTGTTCAGTGCGTCCAGGGACTCCGTCCACACGGGTGCACCGTACAGCGCCATCGACTGGACCACCCCCGCGTAATGCCGTCGGCACGCATTGTTGGGTCCGCCCATATTCGGCATGAGCCGTGCAAGGGCGGACGCTGCGCCGACTAGCCTCGGGGACAGTTGGCGGCTTTTTTTTCCACTTTCACAAATATTTGTTCTTTAAAGTAGTCTATATTATGTCAATCTAGTGTTCTTCTACCTACCTACTAAACTCTATCTAAATCCGCTCAGTCTTTTAAGCATGATTGACGGACAAACATACAAACATCTAAGCATCGTCTCAAACTTTCACATTTTATTGATTTAAAACACTGTTTAAGCTGACAGATGTTTTGTCACTTTCTGTAAAATTTTCAATGCACTTTGTTGAAAAGGGACAAAACAGTGTTTTACCTAAATTAGTGCTATAGCGCTGTGTTAGTTTCTATGAATAAGGCCCTTAGTATATAGAATTATTATTAAATAGTAATAATTATTAGCAGTAGAGCCATGCTTATGATACAGCATAACTGGGCCGGCTCGATCAGAGAAGTAATTACCTACCCTCTCATGGATACTCTTACCGTTGTGTTTCGTATTGTGAGTGAGAGTGTCGGCGCCCAAACCACCCCCTACTCTTTCCTTATTATCCTTCCTAACTTCTCTTCATTATTCTTCCTGTCCTCTCCCTAGTATCCATCCTATCCTCATTATCCTTCCTCTTCACCACGTATCCCTTTCCTTGGAGCTGGCGACGCGCGGGTTCTCGTGTTGCTAAAGTCTATATGCTACGGTACCCGCTCACCTTCATATTTGCCGTACGCTTGTCCTCGTTTGTTGCCACCCCCAGTTGGTGTAAATAACATATAATATATAGAGAGAAGAGAAGAGAAGGAGATACTATCCATAATAATATCGTTCACTCTTTTACAAAAGGCTTAAAGGGTTTTTATAAAAGGCTGTTTTATCACAATCTGGGAGAGGCCTCCTTATGAGAGTGCCCCAATGAGTTAACCTGTACCATATTCTTTCATTTCACATCTAAGAAATCAAAAGGTGAGCAGCGGCTTTCACAACACTCTTGGTATAGTTGAGTCCATGAGCGACGGTTACCACTTACCATGTTCGTTAGTCTCGCTAAAACTCATAACTGGCTTGACCAATTTAAATACTAGTTCTTTTTGTGTTCGCAATACAGGGGTTTGTAATACAGGGGTGGTTTAAAAGTAAAGAAAAAACGAGAAACCCTATAAAAAGAAGAAAAATTTAAAAATTATATATTGGTACCTTTGTACTCAGATCAAATAAAAAAGTCAAGACGGAACTTTGCGAACAACGAAGTGAGGCCGGTTTTATAAAGATGTCGTGCGTGAGACGGTGTTGCAATCATAATTCAAATTACCCCAATATTACAAAAATAATGTTGTTACTAATTGCTAAATGTTAAAACACGATAGAACAAGTGTTCTATCAGCCATTCGGGCGCGAAGGTATGTAAAAAGTAGTGGCGGTAGTGAAAAGAATATGGGAAGAAGAATATTTTAAAAATAAAATTACTGAGTATTTAATTTTGTGCATTATTATTTATTTAAAAACCTTTGTGCTGAATTAATTTCTTGTAAGATTGCCTCTTACTTTCAATCGATTTGTAAATTGTTTCTAACTTAGCAATATGGTGGAACCTAATGCTTAGGTATTTCTCGGTAACGCACCGTATTAAAATAATTTTATGCTCGTGCCCAGCATATTCGTGTTTATCTCTAAATTAATAAAAACCTGGTTGTTGCCCTGTTGTTTCACAGAAATTATGGTATGCTTTGCAAGACAGTCAAGTGCACCGCCCGTTCCCCTGTAATTTAATGCAATATGCAGAAGCGGTGCAACAACACACACCAATTACACATTTATACCGTTACCTACTTCTCTCTACACGTGTTTTGCCACTCTAAAGGCCATCCTCGGGGCAACTATTACGACAAGCAATTGTATTCCGTGTGGTGACGGACTAAGAATACAAGTGTCACCACCCCATTCTTTCCCACGGGTGTCGTATGAGGCGACTAAGGGAAGTAAGCAATTATCATCCATTGCATGACTGGTGGTAGGGCTGGGTACCAATTGGGAGTAAGTACCCGTAATTGCTATCGGGCCCGCGCGAACGAGTAGGTAAAAAGCACATCAGTGTGTTTTGGTTGTAGCAGAAGATGCCGTTTATTCTTTCATTTCATATCTGTGACATGAAATGGCGAGCAGCGGCTTCACAATACTCCAGGTATAGCAGTCCATGAGCGACGTTTACCATTTAACATACGCAATAAAAAAATACATTAATTGAAGTAATAACACAAATTTTGAAATAAAACTTCGTTTACGGAATCTATCGCGTTTACTTGATTTTACTACTATCCCGACGTTTCTAATACTTTACAGCATTCATGATCACCGGTAGACTTAGATGATAGACGTCCAAGGCTGATATGTTATTTCAACGGTCTCATCTACCCACAGTATATGATTTTACAAAATTTTTGGTTTATTTATTTTAACCCACCTAATATTCGTTTAGAAACACAATTAAAATATTTACTTCAAATTTTTTATGCTTACAATGTATGAGACTTTAAGTTAGTATATTAAAATGAGTATAATACTCCTTTTTAAACTAAAATTTTTGTTTTTATTTAGTGCTCAAAATTTCTACCATAAACTACCAATTACTACCAGTAAGAAGACAATCTTGGTTATTAGTTTATATTATTAAATATATTGATTTTGCCAAAAGCTAAGACTAAAAAGCTACCACCGGATCGGAACGCGGCCTGACTGAGAAAGATCCGGCCAGAAAACTCAGTAGGCAACAATTGTTATGGATTATTAAATTTTGTACGGAATTACTGAAAGCTAATTATGTTTAAATTTTTTTTAAAAAAGCATTTACTAAAACTAATCGCTACTGTGGGTTTTGTTTACACAATAAGCGCTAACTGTGTCTTGCAATCTTGTGGTGTGCCTTCTTGTATTCTGTTTGGTGAGGCCTATCACAGGGTTCCAGCTTGATGGTAAGACCCAGCCGTCTTCTCTATTGAAATTGGGATGTTTCTTAATTTCAATAGCCTCACGTATCATTCTAGGGCGATATCGATGTTCTTTTGCGAGGATTTGAGGTTTGTCAAACCTAATGTAATGGTGGGTGTGGTCCTGTGTGTGCTCACAAATTGCAGACTTTGTATAGCGACGGTGCTTCACATCAGCTATGTGTTCTTTGATCCGAGTTGTTATCAATCCAGCTTGTATACTCCTGCATCCTGTAAAGTTATATGGCACTTGACAGGTGGTAAAATAGACTAATTCTTTTGAGTGGCTTATAGTAGGTTTTGATTGAAGCTTTTTTGAGAATGTAGCCAATCTTGTCAGTGACTCCTTTAACATAGGGCAGGACTGCAGGGAGGCGCTCAACTGTAGGTAGCTTCACTCGGTTTCTGTTACGGCGGCGTGGAACCTGCAGCTTGTAAAATCATATACTGTGGGTAGATGAGACCGTTGAAAAAACATATCAGCCTTGGACGTCTATCATCTAAGTCCACCCGTGATCATGAATGCTGTAAAGTATTCGAAACGTCGGGATAGTAGTAAAATAAAGTAAACGCGATAGATTCCGTAAACGAAGTTTTATTTCAAAATGTGTAACATTCGCGTAAATATCAGAAAGTATTATAATAACACAAATCTAAATTTTGAGTCACCACCAACATATTTTCTACATGAAGACCAATCGTTGGAATCGATCACGTCAGCTTTTAAACAAAAAAGAACTGCATCAAAATCGGCCCATTCGTTTAGGAGTCAAGATGCCACAAACAGACACTCACGCACACAAACACCAAACAGACAGGTCAAACTTATAACATAACACCCTCCTTTTTGTGTGGGGGTAAAAAAAACGAGTCACATTGACCAAATATAGGGTAAACTATAACAGTTTATAATGGCAACACTTGCATGTTTCAAACAATAAACTCCAATTTTATTTTGATTTATTGAAAATATTGGTTTCCAAGTTTACTTAAGTGTGAAATGTGATTCCATCCTGTTTTATATCTCTTGTAGTTTGGTTTTTACACCCTTTCACAACACAATTAGGCATTTTTACTTCATAAATTATGATATTTTTGATGACGTTTTAATCCAAGCGCCGCGATAGCTCGACTGACAATTCAAGGCGTAGTTTCGTTATACGTGTGTGCGTGTAATTGTGTATGTACACGGCAAGGCGCAGTTTTAACCGGCCTCACTTCTTTGTTCGCAGAGTTCCATCTTAACCTTTTTGATCTGAGCCTTTGTATGCTCAGACTAATTACATGTAGACAGAGCAAAGAAAATTCTTTGGCATATATGAGCGAGACCATAAGATATAATTGACTGGTGCAAAAAACAGACAGTCATAGATTTTTGTCTTTGTCGCCGTGGCCAGTTTTTGGTATAAGTATTTCACGATGTCAAAATGCTTTGTCTGTCACGATTTAACTGACATAAGTATAAAAATACAGGTTTTTGGATATTATTCAGTGTCATTACGTGTTATTCAGTGTTTTGAGACTACGTGATAATAGTTCTTGTAAAATAGTGTACTAGGCTACAAAAGCTACAGCAAGCGAAAAAAAGCCGGCATAACATTTCATGCGTAAGTAGTCGAAAATGAAATAATTTAATGATTGAATGCTATAAAGTGATATAAAATGGGCTTTTTTACTCGAAATTAATAATTTTTACTAAAATACACTCGCAAAACACGCTTTCTAGCTAAATTTCTATTACTGAGAAATGTTTCGGTGCTGCCTCTTATTGCGAATTTAATTTGCCCAGTTTTCACTTTACTAATAAATTTATATGTAATTTATGTAAATGATGATGGTAATGATAAATATTTACTATTTTAGGTTTTCCTCTAATCCAGATGCGAGATCGAAATGGTTGGAAGCTACGGGAAAACGAGGCAATCCACGAAATACCCAAAATATGTTCCACGATATTTTGTTGATGTTTCATTATACATATTAAGAAAATAGTAAAGTTGGGAGCAAAATCATTGCCAGTAAATATGTTCATGTAAGTATAGCTTTTAAAGTCTTTGTAACTTTAAAACCATAGCATCACGTAATAGGGGGCAAGCCCGCAAGCCTATTGACGTCTACCGGGTACATTTCCAAATTCCGGGCTGCTACCGAGATTTATTTCATTTTGTTACGAAATATTTCAATAACACTGCCCGACCCGGGGATCAAACCCGAGACCTCATGATCAGCAACCACTTACACTACCACTGCACCACAGAGGCAGTTGTAACTTCATCTTTGTAAGTAAATCTCAATTCTAGATCTAGAATTCCGAGAAACTGCTCTAAGTTCTTATTCAATTAATTAAATCAGCGCTGGAAGGATAATAATTATTTTCTTATTTGACCCAGAAAAGAAAGATAATATAATTTAATTGTATTCTTGTGTACTATTATTTTATTAAATATAACTTATTATTATTTACCAGATTAGATATCGAACAGAATGGCAATTTATAGAGCAGCAATACTTACCTTGCATCAAGGCTCAAAGTCTTGGTATTTTCCTACGTGATCGAATTCTTATTACAGAGATCCGTAGAACGTGAATATGCGACATAGCCCGCAGGGTTTGCATGCTGAAGTGGCAACGGGCAGGCCATATCGCTCGACGAACTGACAACCGTTGGGGAAAAAGGTTTTCGAGTTGCGACCACGTATCGGACAGCGCAGCATAATATGGCCTCCCACTAAAGAAGACTAAGACTGATGGTTGGATGAATAGAAGGGGTGGTAGATTTACTTTTAAATAATTATTTTGATAAATGTTGTGATTTTCAATAAAATATTTGTTAAGAAGAGTTTCTTATTTTACGACCAAGTTACAGACCTCATTCTAACTATCGTTTAATTTGCCCAAATATGGTATAATATTTGTCAACCTGGCAACATTTAAAAAAAATATTGCTGTTTCAAATGCGGCCACGCCTTGGCTCCGTCTAGTTCTTAGTCTAAGTTTGTATAGGTATTTCGCTAACAGACGACGAAATGACAGCCACTGTCATTCTTTCTAATTCATTTGTATTACAAGTTAATTGCATTAGGATTGATAATCGCCAATAAAATAAAATATAGGTGATAGGTACGCAGTTTACCGGGTCATCTAGTTAGCAATAAAAAAAGCATCTATAGCTTTAACTAGAACTAATTCACCAGCAAAAGGCACACATTCGTACAGCATTGTGATAATAATACATTATAGTTTAAAAAACTAAAATAACACGCTTTAAATAGCTAGTTGAACTAAAAAGTAGTAAATAATACCTATTACAATAAATAATTATTGTAAAAAAGCGGGGGGTGCTTTTTACTATATAGGTGAACTATTTGTAACATTTGACTATGCACCACACGCTTTTTTACAATTAGTATTTATTGTAATATTATTTACTACTTTTTAGTTCAACTAGCTATTTAAAGCGTGCTATTTTAGTTTTTTAAACTATAATTTATTTTCTTCTTTTTAGTCTCAAAATAGTATCAAAAGTACTACTGTTATTTAAAAGAAATAAAACCTACTTATGCCGTGATAATTTGCCTTTAAACTTCATCGAACGGACGGACATGGTTAAACTATAAGGGTTCTTTATTGGCTACGGAACCCTAAAAACCGATAAACTCGATAACTCAAATTATTGCACTGTCATCGGTCCTTGATAAGTGTGCAAAGTTTTAAATCAATCCGACGTTTTGATGTGGTTGAAATTCACGTTCGAAGATTCCGTAGCGTGTTTTTTAAAGTTATATAAATTAACAAATCTTATTTTGCAAATTGAAAAATGGAATAATTTGAACGAAAGTTTGTACGAAATCTGGCTGTTTAGTGGGTCAAGAACGAGCCCAAAGGCAAACATACAAACATACAAGTGAAGCTAATAAAAAGCGTGTAAAAATAGGTAAGTAATGCCACACGGTTTCAGTGGTGTTAGTGAAGGCCTGACTCCCGTTCTTTACCCCAAACGATAAGGTGTGCGGTTAAAAAGCTATCTATTAAAATATATGTGGGGTGTGAAAATTTCGAATATATCTTTTATTTTTTTACACAGCACAAATTACAGCGTAGTCTTCGTGCATCTTCAACCATTGACATTCGATCGGCGAGTTGCCATACTAATAAAATAACAAGTATTACTAAAGGGGGAAAAAAGCTACTAAATTAATTATTTTAATTATCTAACTTTAGCTTTATACCACACAGTCATCCTGCTTCTTTATCTGATCCAGATGAATCAGAATCATAGCTTGTCCAGGGCTTCATAAGATCGGCAGAGCTAGTGGTGTTCATCGGACCTTCTCCCTGACCAACTTTCTTCAGTGCATATCTGTCGTTCCTATTCTTCTGAACAATTTCATAAGGTCCCAAAAATTTTGGATATAACTTACTGCCTTGGGTAAATTGCGTCTTTTTAATAGCTAGTAGATCCCCAACATTATATTGATTAGCTTCCCTCCGTTTTTTTATTATAACTTTTCCTATTCACGTTCTGTATCTTTTGGATAGACTCTTTTGCTTTTGCTCTTAGTTCTAATCTATTTTCATTGTATTGTGTTATCTTTTCTTCCTCTATTAACTTCCAAATCTCATCATCTCTATTTCGCATAGGTACTCCTATAAGCAATTCAAACGGCGTCATGCCAATGCTTCTTTGAAAAGTACCGTTTAAGGCATATTGTACGGCTGCAACGTGATGATACCATTTGGTAGGATCGGTAATACTGAGTTTACTTAGGATATCTATGATGATCTGGTGAATTCGTTCAACTTGCCCATTTCCGCGGGGTTGTCCAGTCGTAATAATGTAGTGAGCAATATTCTCCTGCCTACAGTAATTCTGGAACTCATTCGAGGTGAACGCAGCATTTCTATCGGATATAATTCTTAGTGGTGAACCGAACACCTGTTGCTGTATTATCAGCTTACTCAAAGTCTCTTCAGTTGTTATAGTCTTTACGGGGTACATCCAAGTAAATTTCGTAAATCCATCTACAACAGTTAGTATGTATTTGTAATTCTTATTTGTAGACGTAAGTGGGCCAAGATGATCAATGTGGTAAGTTGACAGTGGCGTTTCTCCTTTATCTAACGGGTGTAAGTATCCTTCTTTTTTTCCTCTTTTATGTGATATCAATATGCATTCTACACAGTTATCTAATACTTTCTTAATTTTTCTTTTCAGGTCTTCAATAAAATATTCCCGGTTAATTAATTCTTCAGTCTTATTTACGCAAAAATGCCTTTTCTCGTGATTCTTTCTGATAATTTCATGTTGCATTTTCTTCGGTACTACAATGAGCTTCTTTCCGTCTTTCTGCTTGGTAAGTATTCCGTTTTCTAATACATAGTCTTCATGAGGTTCCTTTTCCAGGATTCTTTTTATAATATCAATCTGTGCATCTTGATCGTGAGCTTTCTTAATACGAGCAGAAGTTTCAGTGAGTAAGAGACAAATAGGATTTCTGCTCAATGCGTCTGCGTGTTTCATCCTTAGGCCTGGCCTGTGTTCAATTTCGTAATCGTATTCTTCAAGCAAAAGGGCCCAACGAGCAACACGTGGTGGTAAATCCTTCTTTTGTAATGTCATAGTTAGTGCGGCACAATCGGTCACAATCTTAAAGTGGATACCGAGCAGATAGACTCGGAATTTCTTCACAGCTTCTGCAATATTCAAGATTTCTAGGTAATAACTGTGATATTTTTCTTCAGTTGGCGACGTCTTTCTACTCATAAAGTGAGTTGGGTGCATCTGATTGTCTTCGGGGTCTCTCTGCAGTAGTACAGCTCCAAAACCTCTTGCGCTCGCATCTGTGTGGAGCTCTGTCTCATAATTGGAATTGTAGATGCGAAGCACCGGTGAACTACATAGTGCAATCTTTAACATTATATAGGCTTCTTCACATATTTCGTCAAAACAAAATTCATTATTCTTTTTTAGCAAATCTGTGAGTGGCCTGGCTATCAATGCGTAATTTCTAACAAATTTTCTAAAGTAACCAGTAAGTCCAAGAAATGATTGTAGTGATTTAATATCTTTAGGTATTTTGAATTTAGGCAAGGCTGTGATTTTCTCTTGTGATGGTTGAATTTTCTTTTCTTCAATGATGTAACTTAAATATTCGATTTTCTTCTTCATGAAATGACATTTTTTCCAGTTAAACTCTAGTCCAAATTCTTCAGCTCTTTCTAACACTTTCTTTAGTTTTGTCAGTCCTTCAGATTCGTCTTTCAGTGGTAAAATAATGTCGTCAAGATAGGATAGAACAATGCCTTTAGATACAAGATCTTGAAAAATATTATTAACAAATCTTTGAAATACTGAAGGTGCTGTGCATAGTCCAAAAGGCATCTTCAAAAATTCATACTATCCTCGAGGGGTTACGAAGGAGGGGTGTACTTCTGACTATTCTTATGGACATTCACGTGCATAAATCCGTTTTTTAAATCGAGTGATGTAAATAATTTAGCTTCTTTCAATTGATCTAGTTGGTCTTCTATTAACGGTAACGGAAATCTTTCTTTTATTATCTTCTTATTCAATCTTCTGTAATCAATGCACAATCTATATTGACCATTTTTTTTCTTAGCTAGTACGATCGGACTTCCAAAATCTGATTTACTAGGTTGGATAATCTTCTGTTGTATCCATTGTTCTATCTGGTGGTCAACAATATTCTTTTCCAGGGGTGACAGTCGACGAGGACTTTGGTAAATTGGACTTTCATTGGTAAGTATGATTTTTAGTTCAACGTTACTTTTTTTCTTAGCTACTGTAGGTTTGTACTCTTTAATCATATTCTTTATATTTTCAGAAAACAATGTCTCTCCTATATCAAGATCATCGTGTGGATTCTTCTCTTCTGTGAGCAACGTAAGATGGGTCAGTTTCACAACGGTTATACCATCTGATGTAAAATTGACACTGAGATCGTGAAAAATTGGATTACCTAGAATTAAGTTGACAGGTATGGCTTCATCTTTCACAACATGGAAAATGGTATCAACAAAACAGTCATCAATCTGCAATTTGGCATTAAAACTTCCCTCTGTATTTATCTCCTTTTCTCCAATACCAGTCAAACATATTTTAGGATTTTTCTCGTATTTGGGTTTTTCTTCTTGAAATTCTGTTCATTTACTAGTCTTTATTAGATTCACGTCACTTCCCATATCTATCAATGCTATCATATCAACTCCATTAATCTTAACTTTCTTATAAGGAATCTTCCTCTCTTCTTTCTGAGTGTGGATGTTTAGAGATTTCTTAGATTGGGTTGGACATTCTGTTCCCTTGTGGCCATATTCGTTACACCGAAAATATTTGATACCTTTTGTACAAGCCGGTGCCATATGATCAGTATCGCCACAATTATAACATCTCTTTCTTACAGGTTTACGTCCAGTACTAGAGGAGTTTGAAGTCGTAGGATTGTTTTGCCGAATAATATTTTTACTGTCAATTCTTTTTCTTAACTGGCTACATGATTCTAGCTTGGCACGAAATTCTTTCATATCTCTGGCACCATACAATATAGCTTTATTTGTTTCAGAGTCGCGAATTCCGTCAATCACATACTCCATGAGAGCTTCATCTTCTACAGAGGCATGTAAGGCCAACTCTTTCATATGCAAGAAGTATTGTTTAAATGTCTCATCATTTTTTATTTTACGCGAGGGTAACTGCTTGTGGACTATGGCACTATTCAATTTTGGGCCAAATTCTTCTTTAAGGCTCTTCTTTAGAGTTTCCAAATCTGTTACACTGCCTAATGACCGTAGAAATAACTTAGCTGTTCCACCAAGCAATCTTTTTCCATAAATAAGTCTTTCAATCTTTGACCACTCCATAATACTGGCAGTATCTTCAAACTCTTGAATGCACGTGGAAATCGGATATGTGTCATCGCCGGTAAAAGTTATCATAGATTTTTCTAAATCACTAAAGGATATCTTTGGGCCGGATCTGGTCATCTCTTCGTCTTCTTTATCTTTTTTAGGAGGCATCATACGTCTTAATTATGCTAGTACTCAATATTTCTTCTTTAAAAAGTCGTCTTAATTCTTAATTCATTAAAATATTGATTACAGCCTCTTCAAATCTTCATATCAAAAAATAAATCTTAAAGAAATTCATCGACCTCGTGTTTTAATGCAAAAATATCATGACGTCACTTTCTACGTCCCGGAGCATTCGGTTTGCGCTAGAACGTCCCGCAGCAGTCGTTGTTTACTGCAACCGGCGACTCGAGCGCGCTTATAATGTAACTTTGATTTACCTTCGGATTCTTGATGATATTTTCGTAGGCAATCCACGTCGTATTTCACTTCCAAAACAATGTATTCACATCCCGGACGAGCCCCCATAAGTTGTGGGGTGTGAATAGTAAAATATCTTGAAAGTTTCGAATATATCTTTTATTTTTTTACACAGCACAAATTACAGCGTAGTCTTCGTACGTCTTCAACCATTGACATTCGATCGGCGAGTTGCCATACTGATAAAATAACAAGTATTACTAAAGGGGGAAAAAAGCTACTAAATTAATTATTTTAATTATCTAACTTTAGCTTTATATCACATATATACATAGAATTCTGTAAGATTTATAAAATATTTATGTCATCTCATTAAACAATTTATTTAATAATTATATTATTTAAGTTATACAGAGGGAATAAAATAGAATTACTCTCCATTCCTATTATTTTTGAAAAGACTCAATTTACGGCCTCGGTTAGTATTTTGAATGTAATCATGATGCGGAAACATACAATTTAAATTAACGTTTAACTTTGAGTAATTACTTACTTAACAATGACTTTTGTTTGTTAATGTTTATTTAGATTAAGACAAAGCCGTAGGGAGTCGTTGGATGGGGTGTGGGTCGGGATACCTCCGCGTTGGTGCGCCCCGGGCAACGTCGGCACTCTAGTGCCGGCGGCTGAATCCCGGCAGGGGACGGGTCTCCGCGTGTCCCTCTGATTGGCAGAGGGCACAGTGGATAGGCCGTACGTCCGCCGTGGAGGGTCGGCGGGGCCACAGTGCTCCCCACGACGCTGGGGTGGGGACAGCGGGGTCACAGTGACCCCCCCCGTCCCCGGAGGCGGGGCTTTCAGTTTGTCGTGGAGGGCCAGCGGGGCCATAGCGCGCCCCCCCCCCGGCCCTGGGAGACGGAGACGGGGCTTTTAGCCTGAGGGGCGACGGGCTCACCGCTTGCTTTGCGAGCGGTGGGCACGGTCTGATGCAGACCACCGTTCGGCCCAACCCGTAATCCTGAACGGACAGGACCGGGGGTCTTCGGACCGCGGGGAAGAAACCCCCTATAAAAAATGACTCCAATCTCGTGCTCGGCCGCCCGGCCAGGGGATGCATGGCTGAGGGGAGCTCAGTCGCGAGGGTTGGCACGTCGAAGGACGTAAAACTTAACAAAATGGTGAAGACGAAAAATACAAAAAGTCCCCAGGAGGATCCCGGGTGCAGCGCACCTGGGGAATCCCTCACAGAGCTGAGTGACAAAACCGGCTCTGTCAGCCCCATGTATATGGGGGGAGCACTCGGCACCACGAATGAGAAAAAAAAGACGGAGAAAGGAAAGAAAAGGAGAACCCGTGGGATTGAAACCCACACCCGCGGGAAATTCTACCGCAGGAAGCGCCACGTCGGGGATGGAGACGGACGGCGGTGGCGGCGGTGCAAAGGCCGCAAGCGCGCTCGCCCCGTACCCATCGGGGTCTCAGCCGGGGATGGCTGGCTCGTTGGAGCGGCCCTCACGACTCCTGAAGCGCTCAATTGCGCTAGAAGGGGATGCATCGGAGTCGGAGGGTAACTCCACTGAAATGCCTCCGCCGGGGAGGCTGGGAAGGCCGGCCAAAAGAGGTCGAGGCGCCAACAGGCGCACAGTGCTGCGCGCTTTGTCCAAGGCGGAGGAGGCAGTCATTGACGACCTGGGAACGGGGCTCTCTCTCTCGGGGTGGAGGAGCGGCTAACGTTTCTCACATCGAGGCTCCAAGAAGAGCCTCTGAAGAGCTCCAAGAAGAGAGAGAAGGACGATCTGTGGTCAGGAGACCGGATTACCCAGAGGGTCTCCGATGCCCTGGCCATCGTCTTCACGGCGGCGGATGGGTCATGGGACCTTCGGGGAACCTTCTCCGAGGCCCTTAAGAAGGCCACCAAAGTGGCCTTCGAAGGTTTGGGGTCCCTCCGGTGCCACTCGGCGTCTGAGGAGAAGAGGAGGCTGGAGGCGCGCTGTAGGCGCCTCGAGGATGAGGTGGCAGAGCTCCGAAAGGAGCGCAACGGCCCGCGAGCCAAACCAGGGCTCGCCAAGGCCGTGCCAAAAGCCTCAGCCTCAGCGGCGGGCGTGGGGTCTCTGGCCCATGAACTCCTCAGCGAGGAGCCAATACGCCAGGTCATCGATCGCATTGGCGCGATCTATGACCCATGCATCGACTCCCTAAGCGCCAGGGTGCCGCTGGAGCCGCGACTCCGGCCACCACTGGCCGTGGATAAGAAGAAGGCCGCGCCGTCTTCAGGCCTAACGTCGCTGCCCTGTCAGGGCGGCCGCGTGGCAACTTACTCCGCGACCGCAGCCGCGTCGCCCAAGGGGCAGCGCAAAGCCCCCAAAGCGAAGGCGGCAGAGAAGGCTGGGCAGCGCCCCAAGGGCCAGCCCAGAGAGGAGTTCCCTCCTCTTATATGTGCTGGCCAGCCCTCGCGGGCCCCAGCGACCAATTCCCGGGATCCAGGTATCCCACCTCCCGCGCCAACCGGCCCTACACCCTCTGATGAGGGCTAGCAGGTGGTGAGCGGGGGGAGGAAGAAATCCCGGGGGAAAAGGAAAAAGGGGGCCGCGACTGGGGTTGCTGCCCAAGCTGCGAATCCCACTGCGCCAGGGAGCAAGCCCGGCCCTAAGAAGCAGCACAAGCTTCAAGTACCGAAAACGGCAGCGGTAATAATCACCATGCTGCCGGAGGTGGAAGCGGGCCTGACGTATCAGGCCATCTTGAGGAAAGCCCGGGAAGAAATCGACGCTTCCGACATCGGAGTCGTCGCCACCCGGACCCGCCTAGCCCGCACAGGGGCTCGAATTCTCGAATTCCCTGGGGCGGAGGGCCCCAGGATGACCGACACGGTGGCCGATCGGCTGACGGGTCTGTTTGGCGAGGGGAGTGGAGTCCGTGTCACCAGACCGGTAAAGTGCGCTGAACTGCGCATTTCCGGTCTGGATGACTCAGTGACGGCGAACGACGAACGGGAGGCTATTGCCTCGAAGACCGGATGCTCGAATGCCGTCAGAGTGGGCTCCATTCGGACCGGTCCCAGCGGCGTAGGTGCCGTCTGGGCAAGTTGCCCTGTCGCGGCGGCCAAAACCTTGGCTGACGCAGGCAGGCTCCTCGTGGGCTGGAGTTCCGCACGGGTCGCCGTGCTAGAGCCCCGGCCCGCGAGGTGCCTTTAAGTGCATGGCGGCCGGACACACCCGGCCGACGTGTACTAACTGTCTTGATTGCAGCGGTCTTTGTTTCCGCTGCGGTCAGGCAGGGCACCGGGCGGCAACTTGCACCGCCGCCCCTCACTGCCCCGCGTGCGCGGTAGGCAACAGGCCTGCCAAGCACTGCATGGGGCGGGAGGGATGCAGACCCCCGACGACAGGCCCAAAAATGGGGAGGACCAGCCAATCAGCCCAGGCTACCCCTAGCGCGGCTTCGCCACCGTCGCGAGTAGTGGAGGATATGGTTACGGCTTAAAATTCAACCGTGACACTATCCTCCTCCAGGCGAATCTCAACCACTCCGCCAGGGCGCAGGATTTAGTCCTGCAAACCATGGTTGAGCGGTTGATTGGTGTAGCTGTAGGTGCGGAACCTTATTGCGTTCCTGACCATCATTAGGCGGGTAGCCGCGATGGCTCCGTGGCAATCGTCAGCTCTGCGGCGCTTCGTTCCCCGCCCTTGTCGATCAGAGACAGGGGCACGGGATACGTCGCGGCTGACTGAGGGGGAGTTACGCTGTATGGCGTATACTTCTCCCCCAACCGGAGACTGGCTGATTTCGGGGTCTGGCTTAACAGCCTAGAGATCTTGATACGGCGACTGGCACCTAGCCACGACCTGGTCGTGCGTGGGGGACTTCAACGCCAAATCCACGGCGTGGGGGCCCCTGTGACGAAAGCCCGTGGAGCGGCGATGGTAGAGTGGGCGGCGTTGACGGGCCTCTGTCTGCTTAACAGAGGCTCCGTCAACACGTGCTTGCGGCGACGGGGCGGGTCGATAGTGGACCTTTCGTTCGCTAGCCCCGACGTCGCAGCGCGAGTGAGGTGTGTCCTGGAGGAGGTTGAGACCTTGTCCGATCATCGGTACATCCAGATTGAGGTCTTCCGGTCCCGTTCCGGCGTTCCCGCCGTGGACTGTGGGCAGGCTAGATAGGGACCTACTGGCGGAGGCAGCCATCGTCCAATCGTGGCTGTCCTCACCGGCCCTGACCGACGGGGTGGACGTTGAGGCTGGCCGATTTTGCACTGCGATTACGCAGGTGTGCGACTCGGCCAAGCCCCGTGTGCGTCGTCCTCCACCCAGGAAGGGGCTCTACTGGTGGTCCTAGGAGCTGGCGGACCTCCGTGGGGCGTGAATTCGTGCCCGGAAGTCCTACACCCTCAGTCGGCGGCGCAATCGCGATGGGGAGCGGGAGGGCCAGCTGTACGAGGCGTACCGCACTTCGCGGGCCGCGTTCAAGTTGGCCATCTACCGCGCCAAAACGGAAAAAAGGCAGGAGATGCTGGACGGTCGATGGGGTGTGCGGCTAGGAACATTTTTTCCCGCCATAACAAAAAAAAAGGCGGTTGTTGGATTCGTGTGGTGTCCCACAGTGTTCAGTTCTAGGGCCGCTCCTGTGGGACATCGGTTACGACTGGGTGCTACGCTGTCGGCTCCCCCCTGGCTGGCAGTCATCTGCTATGCGGATGACACGCTGGTCGTGGCCCGGGGGTGGAAACTTCGAGGAAGCGGCGTTCCTGGCCACCTTAGGGACCTTGGAGATGGTCAGGAGGATCGGGGCTATGGGGCTTAGGGTGGCCCTGGATAAATCGGAGGCCCTACTTTTCCATGGGCCCCGACGTCGGCCACCTGCTGGTGCCTCGATCGCGGTGGACGGGGTCCAAATTGAGGTGAAGGCCCAGATCAAGTATCTGGGCCTGGTGCTGGATGGGCGGTGGCGCTTTCGCGAGCACTTCTGCCAACTGTCCCCGAGGCTCGTCCGCCCTTGCACGGCTCATGCCGAATATGGGCGGACCCAACAATGCGCGCAGACTGCTTTACGCGGGAGTGGTCCGGTCGATGGCACTGTACGGTGCACCTGTGTGCGCGGAGTCCCTGGACGCACCGAATAGGGCTCTTCTGTGGAGACCACAAAGAGTCGTCACGTCCAGACTCATACGCGGATACCGCACGGTGTCGACCGAGGCGGCTTGCGCGTTGGCCGGAACCCCTCCGTGGGACTTGGAGGCGGAGGTGCTCACCGAGGTGTATTGGCGGGCGTCACAAGAGTGGGCTAGGGGTGGTCGCCTCCTGTCTAGCGAGGTGGCCAGAAGGCAGGGCGACGCCAACCGTGCTGCCACGGCCAGTTGGAGGGTGCGGCTGGAGACGCCCCGGGCCGGTCTCTGGTCCGTAGGGGCGCTCCAGCCTGTGCTGGAGGAGTGGGCGGGGCGACAGCACGGAGTCCTTACCTTCCGACTGGTGCAGGTGCTGTCGGGGCACGGTTGCTTCGTCAGTTATCTGCACATAGTCGCAAGGAGGGAAGCGACTCCGGGCTGTCACCATTGCGGCTGCGACGAGGACACGGCGCACCACACGCATGAGTTGTGCCCGGCTTGGGACGGGCAGCGCCGTGAACTCGTCGCGGCAATAGGGGGGGACCTCTCGCTGCCGAGCGTCGCCAGAGCGATGCTCGGCAGCGACAGAAATTGGACCGCGGTCGCTGCCTTCTTCGAGGAGGTTATCTCACGGAAGGAAGCGGCGGAGAGGGCCAGGGAGGAGGATTCTTCCGCTGACCCAAACCATCTGGCAGCGACTGGGGCGGCGCCGGCGTGAGTACTTGCGCCTCATGCCGCCCTAGCTGAGGCTGCGGGTGGATGGACCGGGGAACGTCCACCACCCGCAAGGCCTCCCGCGAAAGTGCGACGCTCCGTATGTGGATGCGTCGCTCAGTAGAGGGTACCCGAAAGGGTAAGCCGCCGGCGGGCCACTGATGTAATCTAACACAGTACCAGTGGTCCGTCAATACAGGCGGAGAGACGGCACACGGCGGGTTTCTTTAGTGGGTGCGGGCCCCACACTATCCTGTTCGTTGCCCCGAACGACGGGGTGCGCGATTAGGTAATTTTTTTCCCTATATCCAGATGTCAAGAGGTGGATGATAGTTGCCCTTGTAATCTAGAGACAAAGATACCTTATCTTTTAACCGGAATGTCCGTTGTTACATTGGTTTTATAGAATACGTAAAAAGGCTATGTGTTTGATCTCACTCGGATTCTTGCAAATTGCAGTCCTAACCAATTTTGGAAATGAGGATGAACAATACATTTCAGTAGGTAAATACATCGCAAATAATCTTGTAGTTTGGCTGGTAGTTTTGATCGTCGCGATTGAAACGGTTGTTTAAGTAGTTCTGTTATGGAAATAACATTGTGAACGATCGCCAGTAAATATTTCATTTGTTGAAGAAAAGATCAACGTGATATGGAATAATATTATAACTCTGATGCATGCATATTAAGGTTCAGAGCAGGTATATTAAGGTTCAGACGAAACTCCAGGGCCACCATTGTGCCTCTTTCATTAGGTAGGTACGCAACCGTTGTCCCTTCATTAGGCTTATTTACTTTTCTTACCTACCTATTAACAAAATTATCTATGATGTAAGATAAAATAAGTATTTTGGTATTTAATTTATTTTGGTATTTTCATATATTTTGAAGCATTTGACATGCTTAGCCATATAAATTAACACAAACTACTAAAATGTACTATCGAAAATAACAGCCACGTCCTGAAATACCGTCTCAGATGCTGTGCCATTGCAAAAAACTTTGATAACAAAACGTCTTGGGTCGCAGTCCCGCACAATTGGCTGGCTGGATGGCCGAGGTGCTTTAGTAAAGCATCTGGAACGTACGGGACAGTATTCCAGAAGATACAGGTTTCAAATCCTGCTCGTGACTGTTATTTTCGATTTGACATTTTCACACTACGTTAACACAAATTGTATTAGTCTAATTATACTAGTTTGAACAATTAACAGGTTGTAAATAAAGTACCTAAGCAGTAGTAGCCTAGTCGTAAAACCAAGGACTGCACAAACGACGATGTCGAGTACAATCCCTAGTTCAAGGTCGCAGCATACACCTTCAAGTTTTCAAGAATATTTGTATTTTTTTTTACAAATTAACACTACTCGGTGAAGGAAAGCATTATGAGGAAACCTGAATGCCCGATTCTCGACGGCTTGTGAAGTACTAGGCCAGCGTGGTGGACTAGGTACTGCCTGAACCCCTTTCACTCTGAGAGGAGACCCGTGCCCGATAGTCGAACAGTAATACGAGTAGGTCGAAAAAAGATAGTTTATAGATAGATTTCCCAACAGACAGTAAAGAAAATAAATCTTATCAGGAGGTCACCATAAATAACTTATTATATCCAATGGAATTGACGGACACATCATAGTCGCAAAAAGATGATTCTTATTGATGGAGACGGATCCTCGTTGTGAGCCTGGCTGACCCGTGACAGGCGTCTTATAATATACTAGCCGTGCCCCGTAGTTGCACTCGCCTTTTGATAAGAAATCTGATAATTTACCTCACATACAGAAGCATGTTTTTTTTAGAAAATCGAACGCTGTATCTAACGTAGTCAAATCTAGACATGCAGTAGCGTGTCAAGCCAAGTTCAAGCTAAAGAATTGGCGAGCAGCACCGTGTGTACATACATATAATAGATAGATAACACCCAGACGCAGTACAAATATCTGTTTTCATCACACAAATTGTCCTGAGTGGGAATCGAACCCACGAACCCTCGTGCACGGAAGTCTGTTACACTACCGACTACGCCACGAGGTCCGTCAAATAAAATGATAAAAATTTACTAGTTTCCGATTTATTCCTTTGTTTTCACTCAACTACCTATCTGGATGCCAAATTTGAACTTTCTAGGTCATCAGGAACTGGGTTATACTTAGAGTTTCAAGTCAGGTCAGTCAGTGATAAAAATGGCGATTTTTGGACGTTAATATCTAAATAACCGTTTGATGTGTATTTATGATATTTAGAGCACAAAATTATGTACCTCAAGTCTCAATGTATGAGCCAAATTGGACGTATTTATGTGAAATAGTTTTTGAGTTGTGTGGGGGTCAACTAATAGAATCAATTAATTGAAAATTTATAATAAAATGATTCCTTTGTATTCACCCTACTACCTATCTGGATCACTGGATGCCAAGTTTGAACTTATATTATACTAGGTCACCTGGAACTATGTTAGAGTTTTGATCTATAGGTCAGTCAGTGATACAAATAACGATTTTTGGACGTTAATATCTAAATATCCGTTTGAGGTATGTTTATGAAATTTGGAGCATATATTTATCGCAAGTTTGACATGTTTATGTGAAATAGTTATGAGGGGCTCCAAACGATTCGCGTCATCGTTCAAAATACGCACGCACAGCAATGGAATAAAATAAGTTACCGGCTTCGGTATTCCCGTCCAATTACAACGTGGGTGTCTTCAGGGCTAGAGTGAATAGGTTTTTACTAAGCTAATGCGTCTTACCATGCTAGACTATATTTTCACTTACCATCAGGTGAGGTATAGTCAAGCACTCGCTTAGAAAGAGTAAAAAGTATAAAAACAACATAATTTTCGTTTCATATCTGTGAAATGAAATGGTGAGCAGCGGCTCGACAATACTCCCGGTATAGTTTAGTCCATGAGCGACGGTTACCACTTACTATCAGGTGGGCCGTGGCCCGTGAGTCTTCTGGCAAATTTTTTATTTTTTTTCTTAAGGCGGGAAAAAATGTTGTCATCTGCAAAAACTACATCACTCACTTACATCAATGGGATAAGAGATGAATAGAAAGTAAGACAGTGGATGATGTAGGCGTATGGGCCTTAATAAATCTACATAATTTAATTCATTCCAAGACGTAATTTTGCGGCTCCGCCATATTTTCTTCAAGCCATTTCAGTTATACAGATAAACTCCCGCCTAAACATTCCAGGTATTTAAATAAATTCAACATTTGAGTACAGGCTTTTTAGCTCAGGGTTCGGTCCTGCAACGAGATTAAATTTGCTATTGCAGTCATGAAAATAAAATTGTGCATTTCTTTGTATCTACTTATAAGTTTTTTTTTCATTTTAAACGCATGTGTTAGCCTAGTTAGTACCTACTACACTTGCCGGTTACTATAAGGCTGTTGACTCTATTATTTGTGGATGATGCTCTTAAAATATATATGCGATTTTCTTGATCGGCTTGTAAATTATGGAAAAAATAGATTTTGCCCACGACCACACCCGACCGTATGCAAGAATACAAGTGTCACTACCACATTCTTCCCCACGGGTGTCGCACGAGGCGACTAACAGAAATAAGCAATTATCACCGATTGAATTGCTGGTGGTAGGGCTAGGTACCAAGTAGAAGTAAACACTTGCTACCGGGCCCGAGTGGGTTGATACCACCATCTCCTGTGTGACCCATGAAGCACATGGGTGTGTTTTAGTTGTAGCAGGAGATAGCCGTTGGGGTGCGGTGCCGGTTTACCTCCTCGTGGTGCACCCCGGACAACGTCGGCGTTTACCGGCGGCTAAATTTTCGGACAGGACAGACCTTCGCGTGTCCCTCTGGCTTAGCACAGGGCACAGTGGATGGACCAGGGTGTTTGAACTAGCGGGGCCATATGGGCTCCCACGGCTCTGGAGTGAGGACAGCGGGATCACAATGGCCTCCCCGTCCCCGGTGACGGGGCTCTCAGCCCGAGGGGCGACGGGCTCACTGTCCGCATTTTGTAGGTAGTGGGCATAGTCTAGTACAGACCACCACTAGGCCCGACCCGTAACCCTGAATGGACAGGACCGGGGATCTTCGGATCGCGACCTCTATAAAAAATTACCCCAACCCCGTGTACAGCCACCCGGCCAGGGGATGAATGGCTGAGGGGAACTCAGTCGCGAGGGTTTGGCAAGTCGACGGACTTTAAACGTAACAATCATGGCAGACGATAACACTACAATAATACCCCAGGAGGGTACCCGGTGCGTCGCACCGGGAGAATCCCTTGCAGGGTCTTCTGACCCTGTCAGCCTCACGTATCTGGGGGAGGCAAAGGACGCCGCAGCCAATGTGGGGCAGGCTGTAAAACTGCAACCCACCAAAGCTAGCAAACCATCTGCTGCTAAGAAGACGAGGAAGAAGACCGGGAGACGAAAGGGCCCTCATAGCCAAACGTCCCGGTCGGAGACTACAACGGCAGGCGAGGACTCGATGGCTGAGGTCGTGCCGATGGAGGATGTCCAAGTAGATGCTCGAGCGAATGAAGAGGCCGAGGAGAGGTGCACCTCGCAAGCTGCGAGGCCGGGCCTTAGAAAGGCATCGGTGGTGCCGGAGCGGCTTTCTCCAAGGTTCTGGTGCAAGCGCAGAGTGGCCAGGGATGGTGTTGCATCGGAATCTGAGGAGAGTGCTGCGAAGAAGCCGCCACAGAAAAAACCGACACCGCAGGCTACCGTCCGCAGGGGACAAGGAATTACGCGGCCCCTTACACCAGGGCCACAAAGTCCACAAATATCAAGGGCACCTTCGTGCGCGCCGCAAAGGAGGCGGTCGCCGATAGTGTAAAGGTTGTGGATACCCTGGCCAGGCGCTCCACTAACGAGGAGACACAGCGGTTATAGGCGGCTAACGACCGCCTCGCGGCAGAAGTGGCTGATCTGCGGGCGGATAATAGCCGCCTTAACTTTCAGGTGACGGAGCTAGAGGCCAAGCTCACGCGGCTTGAGGAGGCTATGCAACTGGCGGGAGTTGGACCAAACGAACCAGCCTGTGTGGAGGTGGCTACACGGTCCACTGCGGCTGCTCCGGTTGCGGAACAGGCCTCTGCTGGCCAGCCGGAGGAGATGGCGCACGCGATATCGCGTCTTAGGGCGATGGTATGTGCGCGCCTGGAAGCGATTGAGGCGCGACTGCCTCCTGAGCGACCCCTCTGGCCGCCACTTGCCGCCGACAAAAGGAAGATCACTACGAACGGGGCGGTACAGACTTTGCCTGCCCCAACTGGTCCATTGGAAGCTAGTAATTCTGTCCTTGTGCCAGGAGAAACGTGGGTCACGGGGGCGCGGAAGGGGAAGAAAAAATCTTCCCCTCCACAACCTGCTTTGCGTGCTGCTGTGCCCGATGCCGCATCCAGTGCCACTGCTACTGCCGCGCCCAAAAGGAGGGCGAGGCAAAAGAAGTCGGCGCTCTTGGCCACTCGCTCGCCGGCAGTGATCGTCACACTACAGCCGGCGGCTGAGAAAAAGGGAGTGACTTACGCCGATGCTCTACTGCGTGCGGAGCGGGCTATTGATCTCCCGGCCTTGGTCATCAAGGAGGGGCTAAAGATGCGCCGGTCCGTGACTGGGGCCAGGGTGCTACAGCTGCCTAAGTCCCAGTCACTGGACGTGGCAGAACAACTGGCCGGGCAGCTACGAACTGCTCTGGAAGGAGTGGCGGATGTCGTCCGTCCCGTCAAGTGCGCAGATCTCCGCGTGACGGGACTGGACGACTCTGTTACCAAGGAGAAAATCGCCGCCGCCGTTGTCCGTGCGTGCAGCTGCGCTGCCAAGGAGGTCCGGGTTGGTGACATCCAGTCCGGACCTCGAGGCATGGGCATGGCAAATGTTCGGTGCCCTATTGCCGCAGCCAAGACGCTCGCCGACTCAGGGAGGCTCCTGGTTAGCTGGAGCGCGGCTGGAGTCCAGGCTGTAGAGCCACTGCCATTAAGGTGCTTTAGGTGCTTGGCGCTGGGGCACACGAGTCAGCTGTGCCCAACCGCTGTCGACCGGTCTGGACTGTGTTACCGATGTGGCAATACCGGTCACCGGTCGGCATCGTGCGTGGCTGCACCCTGCTGTGCGGTTTGCGCGGCGGCGGGAAGCTCCGCTGAGCACGTCATGGGTCATGCAGGCCTCCCACTATAAAGGGTAAAGTAGTGGTGGCCCAAGGACCTCGGGTTGCCCGTACTAATATATATCATATCGTCATAATAGGTGACAGAGTCGGTTTCCTCCAGGCGAATTTGAACCACTCCGCCGGGGCTCAGGACCTGCTACTGCAGTCCATGGCGGAGTGGGGTATAGACTTGGTGGTGGCCTGCGAGCCATATTTTGTCCCTCACCAGCCCAACTGGGTGGGAGACCTTAATGAGGATGTCGCTGTCCTGTCGAGAGGAAATATCGGCCCTCCCCTCTCCACTCTAGAGAGGGGTAATGGATACATCGTGGCCGGGTGGCAGAGCTTCGCTGTAGTAGGTATCTACTTTTCCCCCAACCGCGGCCTGGCGGAGTTCGAGTTATTCTTGGACTCCGTCGGTGCCTCGGTCCGCAGCAGTCGCCGAGGCCTACTAATGTCCCTAAATAGAGTGACTGTCTACACCTGCGTGCGGCAGCGTGGGGTCTGTGGTGGACTTATCATTTACCACCCCTGATATCGCGTGGGGTGTGACTGGCTGGAGAGTGGAAGAGGAGGTGGAGACGCTATCGGATCACCGATACATCCGGTTGGGCTCTCCCCTCCTCTGGGGCCACCGGGGCCCCGGCGTGGGATTGGCCGATTTCCCAAGTGGGCCTTGGGCCAGTTTAACCCCGAAATGGCCCGGGAGGCTGCCATAGTCCAACGCTGGGGCCATGCAGGGGGGCAGGACAGTGGCAACGTGCAAGAGCTCGCAGGCCAGATCAAGAATTTACGTTTGGTGCTGAGGAAGGGGTGCTGGGGACGCCGTTCTTGAGGGTCAGCTGCGGGTTGAATACCGAAGAAGAAAAAAGGAATTGCAGCTGGCCATTAGCCGGGCAAAGGAGAGGGCCCGTGAGGAGTGTCCAGGCGGTTCCCGGAGCAATGGAAATGCGGACGACTTTGTCTGCTGCGGAAGGAGGGTCGCCCACCTGACTCTCCTTCCGCATATAGGCCGCTGGTGCTGCTGGACCAGACGGCCAAATTATTCGAGAAGGTGCCCGCGGACCGTCTCTTCCGGCACCTCGAGGATGTCGGGCCGGGACTGTCAGAGTCACAATTCGGCTTCAGGGCGGGCCGCTCCACTATCGATGCGTTGGCCACCCTGAAAGCCCTGGCCACCGAGGCGGTGGCCGGGAAGGAGGTCTTACTGGCAGTCTCGCTCGACATACAGAACGCATTCAACAGTCTCCCTCACGAAACATTGAAGGAGGCGCTCCGGTTTCATGGAGTGCCTTCGTATCTCCGGAGGCTGCTGGAGGCATACCTAGAGGGGAGGCACGTACTCTGGGAGGGGGGCGACGGGCGCCTATACCGCCATCGGGTAGAGTGCGGCGTTTCACAGAGATCCGTCCTTAGCCCAATCCTGTGGGACGTCGGATTCGATTAGGTCCTACGGGGCCGGCTCCTTCCCGGGATGGGGGTGATCTGTTACGCAGATGACACCCTCGCCACGGTGAGGAGGGCTGGCTTCGAGGAGCCCGTCCGATCGGCGGAGGTCGGAGTTGCGCTCATCGTGGCCTGCACCTAGGTAGCAAGTGGAATTTCGGGTCGCACTTTGCCCAGCTCGCCCCTAGGCTCGTCAATTCTGCCGCAGCCTTGGGTAGGCTTCTGCGGAACACTGGAGGTCCAGGGTCGTCCTGCTGCCGACTCTATAGCGGTATTCTGCGGTCCATGGCACTATATGGTGCCCCAATCTGGGCGGACGCCCTTACTGCTACCAATAAGGCCCTCTTGTGTCGTCCGCAGAGAGCCGTAAGGAGTCTGGGCAGAGCTCGTGAAGCGGCCCGAAGGACTATCATCCGGCAGTGGAGGGAAGAGCTGGAGTCCCCCGGAGCAGGACGGGGGACTGTAGAAGCGGTTGGGCCGCACCTCCACCGCTGGTTAAATCGAAGGCACGGCAACCTCAGCTTCAAGTTACTTACCGGCAGGTACTTACCGGACATGGGTGCTTCGGTAAGTAGCTGCATCAAAGTGGCAGAGAGGGGGCCCCCGGATGAATACCCCCCCTGTGTCTGTGGCTGTCACTGTCAGAGGGGATGCATAAATGAATTTCCATAGCGATAACAAAAAAAAGGTGATAGCCGTTAATTCTTTCTGTGAAATGAAATGGTGAACAGCGGCTTGACAATACTCTCAGTAAAGTTAAGCCCATGAGCGATGGATACCATTTAAGTACCATCAGATGTTGGCCGCGGCTCGTCTACCACCATATGCAATAAAAAGAACTGTTCGTGTGAACTTCAGAATATAAATACATTACGGTACAATAATTTTCGCTATGTAAACATAACTATCCGACAGGAGCCATTCATTTATCGGGGATGAAAAGAAAAGACCGTTCCGTTTTCTGAGTTCCAGATTATTATGCACCCAAAATTTCATGATGATTGAGTTCAGTAGTTTTGGCGTGAAAGCTTAACAAACAAACAAACATAAATTCGTTTTTTTTTTTAAGACAATAATTGGTATAATCCTTGTATTGTAGGTACTAAGGAATAATCCTTGTATCGCGGGGAACTTTACCAACATATAATTTCACAGACACAAAGTACACCCAGAATCAGAACAACCATTTGTGGATCACACAGAGTTGTCTTGTGGGAATCAAACCCACAACATTCGGGCGGGAGGTCGGTATCTAAACCACTCCGCCATCTGTGCATTAGTGACGATATTTTTCGTTAAGTTTCTTGTGACTGCATCATATTTATTTAGGTTTTACGTAGGTATATTTAATTTTGGTATATTCATGTCTGTATATTGCAAATACCATAAAAGTTACTGAAGGTTTTAAAGAACAAATTGTAAATGTGAAAAAACTTTTTCTTCCAATCCACTAAGAGATGACGCATTTCCCTGGATTGAAAGGAACGCAGGTTCGATTCCCGCTCGCCACTAAAGTTCTCTTTTTCCACATTCACAAATAATTTGTTCTTTAAAAGTATCTGAGCATGTCAAGTGCTAAAATACAGATCAAAATGTGACTAAAGGTTATTAAAATGTAATAGACAATTTTAATACCTATTTATAGGGAGTTGAAACCGCAAGTACATCCTTTGTAATGAGGATAATAGAAATATAACTAGGGTTTTAAATAAATTAAAGTAACAAAGTTAGGTTCCAACATGTGGGAGTATTCCTAGTAAATAAAATATTTTTATGTGCCATCCTGAATATAATACACAAAGATATTCATTAAAAATATGTACAATTCACTTAAATATTCTTATATATCATTGCAAAATAATAATACAGTTATATCAACAAGTACTATCATCAATTCATTGCACCCTTTTATTTACAATAACACTAATATCTGGTTGACAAATAAAGAATTTACTTTAACAGAGATTCCCTCCTTTAAAGCAACAAACAAAACGATCCAGTTATCATCTCTACATAACAAAAATATATAAACTGCCTCGGTGGTGCAGCTGTAGTGTGCAACTGCTAATCATGAGGCCCGGGTTCGATCCCTGGATCAGGCAGTGTTATTGAGGTTTTTCGTAAAGAGAAAAATTCTCAGTAGCAGCCCACAGTTTGGAAATGTGCCCGGTTGACGACAATAGGCACGCCCTTTACTGCGTGGGACTTAAACATAGCTGGCGAACCGTGGGTGTGTAATACACCTCTGCCTACCTCTTTGTACATTTAAGATATTTGAGAAAAAAATTACTGTATTAGGCTATATAAGCGTGTCTGAACCCAAAACAACGTTTTTTATTTGATGACTCTTGAGTGGACTTAACAACTGGTATACATTTTATCCCGCTACTATATCGGAAGCCCGAGATATCACCTAAAAACTAGATTTTGGCTGTGACGGAGCTGCGGGCAAAGGCTAGTTAAAAATAAATACATCAAATAGTACATACTCTTCATCTTTTAAAATACATTAACAACACTCTAGAAGCAATATTAATATAGACTGGCAGTTCTCAACTACAATCGCCCCAGTGTTCTCCTTAATATTAAGCTATAGATGTTATGAAATTACTATTCAGTTATTTAATGTCAGTACCTTCAAATGAGGGTACCTGGTCTAACTTTAGAATAACTTTATGCTGTTAGATTGCGGCAATAGTTGTTTCATAAAGAAGATGAACTCCATAAATCCATGTACTCCCATTTGAGTAACTCGGTGACACTCGCAGTGGCCAATCTCGGATAGATAGCATGTCAAGATATACATAAGGTTGCACCACTATTTGTATGATTCTGTATAGGAATTTTAGACTAGTTAGATGATGTGCAAAGAATTTTATAGATGGTATAAATACATCACAATTAATCATTGAGTACTGCCATAGCCATTTCTTTAGATATACTATCTGACATAGTATTCTGCTGTTCTACCTCTCGTTCATCACCTGACCACCAACTCTCGTCTTCATCCTCTATAAAACAAAGAAACAAATCATCTTCATATGTTGGGAAATAATATTCAGGCTGATCCCACTTCTCCTTATACAATACCCAATGTTTCATTTCTTTGATATGTTTCTCTAAATTCTTTGAATCATCAAACTTTGTTTCGCATGACAAACACTGCTTTAAATGTATCTGACGACGTATGTAGTTGACAATTTTCACCTTGTGGTAAAAATCCAAACCCTCGGTGGCTTTTATGAATGAAAATTCGTGTTTTATTTTCATATGGTCTAACATGCGGTCATAATCTGTTTCAGTATGATCACAAAACAGACACATGATTAATGGACCATTTGCTTCTGTCCATTCTGACCATTCTGGATCACTGTCGACATTAGAATCATTCTCATCATTCACGGTTTTTTTCAGTGTATAATGCTTTCTATGCATTTTGTAATTTGGTTTAGGTTTGTCACCTAAATAATTAACTAAAAAATACTTATCATATTCTTTATTGTCTGGATTAATCCTTTTATGGCCTTTTTTACGCATATGCTCTTTGAGTATAGTGCGGTCTTTGAAATAACCCTCACAAAATATACATTGTAACTTTTCTAGCTTAGTTGCAACGGTGTCTATGAGTTGATCAATAAATATTAAGTTGTCTGGTTTAGCAATATGAAAGTTATGTTTCTCATATAAGTGGTTTAAATAATTTGCCCTAGTTGTACTTGATACGTTACGGCAAAAGAGACATTCTCGTACATAATTTCTATCTTCTCGCTCAAATTGATGTTGCTGTAATAGTTTCTCCAGTTTGTTTTGTTGCAAGTTAGCACGAATCTCTTTGTCCTCCGGTAAGACATCACTTAGTAAGAAATACTTTTCGTTTTTTGACACAGTACCATCTGGTTTGTTATCAAGCAGCATTGTAGTGCAGAAGTATGGCAGATTTTGATCTGTAATTTAAACAAAATATATGTTTAAACAATATAAAGCTTATTTGGTTAGGATTGTGTTGTTAAGCGTGTCAGTATTTGATACATACAAGATTTTCATCCCCTGCTTGAGAAAGAAAATAATAGGTGATGAAAATAATTCACTGATGTATCCAATTAAGAATACATTTATATTTATGAGTATTATAATGTGAAAACTAAAAATTAGGGAGTCTTAAATAAATGTATTTATTTTGGTATAGAAATTATTCTGATAAGAAAAAATAAGGGGAGTTTAAACATTATAGTAGATTCAGTCCAAAATTTTATGGAAATCCATCAGCTCTATCCAATATAATATATTATATCTCAGCAATCAGAGGGAAGCTCCATCAAGAATAAATTAATGGAGAATGGAAGAACTGGTATGGTGTATAATTTAAAGATAAACTTTAAAAATTTCAAATATTAAAGAGGTAGACACTGAATATTTACATAATTTAAAATATACCTATTTATATAGATATCTATTCCCAGCGGTTATAAATAGTATGATGTACTGTAAAACCTTTATGCTTCTTATAAGGCTGTATGTGTATTTACGTTTGTCTACTTCAAACAGTTGAATACTACCTACTCCATTACTTAAGACTATTCAATTGTTTAATGACTAGATTACAGTTACTGGTCAGTCCAAAATATGTCCATTACATTACTACCTAACATTAATGAGGTTAGTAAACAAAATATTCGGAACAATATTCTCAAAAACAAAATGTAACATGCCTTCTAACCTTTAAATCTATGGGTCCAATATCGCAAATATTCTTTTAAATCTGCTATCTGATTAACATCGGCTATTACAAGGCGGTGAATCATAAATAAATGGGTTAATAGCTGTTTTTCTTGCTCAGGTAAATTAAATTTGTTATCACACAAAACACAAGAACATTCCACTTTTTCTTCGCTTTTGAAAATTGTAGGAATTTCTTTTTTTTGATGCAATGTTAATGGCCCAAAGAACTCTTTATCCTTTGCCGACATCGTTTTACAATTTTTTTCTGAAGGTTTTTCGCTAATACGTCGCACTACTCAAAAATATAGACACTGGAATAAGAATATCAATGTTTCAGCATTTCATCGATTGTCAGATTTGTTGTCGGTGGCGAGGGTGACTGACAGATAGCAACATTCATGTTATTTGAAGACCGAGTCTTTTAAGCTGAATACTTTTACATAGGTTGAGCTTTAACATTATTACACTATTCAGTTTAGCTTGATGCAAAAAATATTTCTATCCAGGCTGACTCAATAGATGTAGTTTCACATACGTGTAATAACAGGTCCTAGAATCATTGGTTCCACTGTCTCCGGTTGTCGGGAGATTAAAAGATAGCTGATTAAAGTCTTCATGCCATCAATCACATACTTACCATTAAGGGCTTATCAACTGTAAGCAGTGTGCCTTCATTATTTTTATAATATATGGCTTATTACGAGTCTTTTGTAGATATCTGTGTTTGCAATTTTGTAAATTTCATTGTTATGTTGCTAGGTCCAAGCGTTTTCTGTATAGATCCTGTGCTCAATGTTATCTCTTTTGATTGATTTCGATGTTTTTTGTGTTTGAATGGGTCACCCGAAAGGTTTAAATTTCCATATGTGGTGGTGCTGCGGTCATGAGTCATGATCCAAGATTTTTTGTTTATTTTTACGTCATTTGCTTTTTTGTGGCTTATCACAAAACAGAACATACCAAACTATTTCTCTGACGGCCATCGAAAAAATTAAATACGGAAAAATCTGAAGCCGCAAATGTTTCGCTCAAGCAGGACAACATCTGTTTGTAAATAAAAAAAGGAAATAATGGGGATGAAAACTATCCTAAGGTTTTCCTATTTTTGAAAATAAACACTAAGATCAGATAAATAAATAAATAAATAAGCAAATGAACAATAAAAATCATAACTATCGATAAACATTTCTACATGTCTAAGCTATAAATTATCCAAAAGCAATCCGTGACAATATCCACTAGGCTCCTACTAATGGGAGGAAATTGACGGACACTGGATTGGTATCAAGATACGAATCAGGCAAGCCTCTTACGACGCCCGTAGGAAGGAATATAATGATTTGTGTTTTTAGTGCATACGGGGCCAAACTACACTTTTTATTTGATCTTGATCTATAGATCTGCCAATCTACTATATACCAGACTAGCCTTTGCCCGCACCTTCACCGCAGCCAAAAGCTAGTTTTTGGGTTATATCTCAGGTTCCTGATATAGTAGCGGGATAAAAAAACTACCAGTTTTTAAGTCTAATCAAGAGCTATCAAATAAAAAAAAGTTGCATCAAAATCCATTCAGAAGGTAGTTTTTGCGTGAAGCGACACAAACAGACAAAAAATTAAAATAATTGTTTTGTGTTCAGACACGCCTATATACCTACTTAGTATTTTTTTCTCAAATAGGTAATTATCTTAAATGTACAGACACAGCTCTGTTACAGCTTTATAATAGTATAGATTAATACCGAAATGAAATTGATAAATGAATTAGGCAACAATAAATATTTTATAAACATTTATTCCAAATTATTTAAACACTCTTAACCACTCTATTTACATAAAATAATAGGAACTTATACATTTCATAGTTATTATTTCTATGACATTCATTCTAATCATTGACCTAAAATGGAGGTCGGGTCTAGTAAGGGTCTAGTACAAATTTCACGAAAAAAGTGTATTTAGTCAATAGACAGTCTATTCTATATTAATACTTCTACAACTTCAACATTATAATTTGAAACCTTGTACCATTATAATAGTGTTAAGTTTTTGTTGCAATAATTTATTAGCTTATGTAGCTTCTACCAAAAGGCTACACCATAATCACCTTATGCAGCTTCTAGTAAATATTATGTGTTGATGATTTATATTTACAAATATTCAAAATTTTAAAGCAATTTCTTTATTTTTAAGCAAAATTACTTGCAAATGACAAAACAATAGTCCACTTACTGAAAATATTATTTTTTCATTTTAAGTATATGAGTAGTTTTTACGCGTTTTCACAATATTGTTCGGCATTCGTTCGACCAAACGAGACTGGCGCGCGATTGTTCCTCTTTTGGCATTTTCTTTCTCTTTTCGTTCGATACTTTTGAGCGCGAACACGAGGTCCATTCCTTGGTAGGTCAAGGATTCTAATGCTCAAGCTTATAATAAAAGATTAAATACTATAGGTATTTCAATAGTGCTAAAAACAATTACAAAAGTATTCATAAAATTGTGTCAAATTCTGAGCAGATGTATGCATCTGTAGCAGATGGAAATAACTTTGATTATATTTTGAAATAAAACAAGATATGTTATTTCAACGGTTTCATCTACCCACAGTATATGATTTTACAAAATGTTTGGTTTATTTATTTTAACCCACCTAATATTAATTTAGTATAACATATCATAACTGCCTTGGACGTCTATCATCTAAGTCCACCCGTGATCATGAATGCTGTAAAGTATTCGAAATGTCAGGATAGTAGAAAAATCAAGTAAACGCGATAAATTCAGTAAACGTAGTTTATTTCAAAATGTGTAACATTCGCGTAAATATCAGAAAGTATTTGATTATATTTGTTTTAATTGGGTACAAACTTTAGAATTAATTAGATGTTGTTATGTGAATTTTAGAACTGTAAAATTTTCGACAACAAAACCTTAATTTACGATAATAAAATAAGTAAGGTACCTAATGGTCTATAAATATGTGCTTTTATTATATTGGCCTAGAAACTGTAGAATACACAAAACTATATATTTACATATTATTGTCTATTTATTATGGATTTTCTTATCTACATTAGACTTAGACGAAGAATAACATAGACTCGCTACTATTTTGACATTAAGGATGAAGAAAAGGATGCACATACTAGGTTTTACCAAGAGTGAGAGAGACACCGGTATAAGTATATTTATCCTTTTCGCGTATGCGTTAGTTGTATTTGGACCCAATGAACTGGGTCCAAACAATAAGGTGGCCAACAGTCCCCATCATCAGTAGACATTAGATCATCTCTTAGACGAAGGATATTATAGACAAGCTATCAGCGTATGCAGTGTCGAGACAGCAATAGATAACCGGAATAATTTTAAAAGATAACTAGGATTATAACTTTGTTGACTAAAAATGTACTACCTGTTTTAGCCGGATAAAAGAATGACAGGACAAAAGAAATTGCAGTTATGCTTATATTTTGCTTAAAATGTATTACAACATGTAATATTAGCGTATATAACATGATTAATAAAGGTTTTTTTACGTCAATACAAAAAATAAACTTACATACTGATGGTGGGAACGGTTGGCCACCTTATTGTTTGGACCCAGTTCATTGGGTCCAAATACAACTGACGCATACGCGAAAAGGATAAATATACTTATACCTGTGTCTCTCTCACTCTTGGTAAAACCTAGTATGTGCATCCTTTTCTTCATCATTAATGTCAAAATAGTAGCGAGTCTATATTATTCTTCATCTAAGGATCATCTTAAATTTTAGTACGCCATCCACAGACTAAGTAGGTAGGTACCTACAAACTTTTTATTGGTTAGCCCGGCTTTTAAATAAAAAAACAAACTAAATGCAAGTGTACACTACAATTATTACTACAACAATCTGGCAAACACCAATAAAATTTTGGATGTTTTATTGTTTACCTTCAATGCAAATACCTACTGGCAGAACGCCACTCTTTGCGCAAACACTTATCAATTATTTAGTCGACTAAGTTGGCCAACTCGTTAAAAGTATAATTGCAGTCCTAATGGATTCTTAACAGAAT
The DNA here is from genome assembly GCA_948253155.1 of Leucoma salicis. Taxonomy (NCBI): domain Eukaryota; kingdom Metazoa; phylum Arthropoda; class Insecta; order Lepidoptera; family Erebidae; genus Leucoma; species Leucoma salicis. The sequence continues at coordinate 6,236,655 of OX411819.1, forward strand.
TTTAGAAATGAACTTTCAGTCAATTAATTATTTCATAGCCATTTTAAATGAATATATTTATTCGAAATTCTTTGCACAACTTTATTCTATTAATACTGTTACTATTTTTCATGCCGTGCGGCTTTAGAATTGTCCCACCTCTCTCCACCCATGGGAGTCGTAAGAGCCGACTGAGGCAATACCCGGGGAGGGGGCAGCAGCACTCCCTCGAGTCGCGAGAGCGATCGCCAACCCGTCTGCCAAGCGTGGCGATTACAGCACTATCTCCCATATGAGCGTAACACATGTGGCGTTCTCTTAGGGAGGCTTATGTCCAGCAGTGGATGTCGAAAGGCTGATGGATGGATGGATGAATACCGTTACTATTTAAATATAACTGTAAAGCAAGAAAATATAGTAAAGATAAGTATAAATAAATGTCAAATTGTACAAAATGTTGTACTAAAGTTATAATAAACTCAGTCTTTCTAAATAATATCTGGACGAACAAAGGGTTTTGAGACCATGTTTCTTTAGGCATATTTGGAAAAACTGATCATAGTAGGTAGGTATGTTTTTAGCGTATGCTTCGTGTTCGTGCGCCGGTGTAACAGGTATTTTTGTATTTTATAGTATATTAAAATAATCTAGTCAAATTAAAATAAGCCAGTCAGGTAATAAAATATAAATATAGTTAACTCTACTTCGGTTTTAAAGACTATATTATGAACTGAAAGCCTAAATAACCGCATTAACTTTAGTTGCAAGCGGAATCCATTAATTACCCGACTGCCAAGAAGGGGTAATTTAATTTAGTTTTCTATTCTCAATATTGTTTCGGTCTTTTTCATAGATTTAGGATATATAAATCTATGGTATTTTTATTGTAAAGTGATTTTTTGAAGAAGGCCAGAAGTACCAGTATCTACCACTTGAAAACCACCAAATCATCCATCCATTCGTACCTAACGAATGAATTTTCGACTAGCTGCGCTTTTAAATACATTTTGATGGCATTGCGAGTCATTTCAATTTTCTTCTTTACAAGATGCGTTAGTATCGACATATAAAACGTTGTATGGAACTGAATATCCTTTGTTCGAGGCTATAACTTGAACAGCATACTTTCTTCCGGCCTTCAAGCCTACTATTTTGTGCATTATCGCCCTGGTTCTGAAATAAATATACATGCGTTATTAAATGTAATAAGACAGCCATACCATGGGCCAGGGTCTTGCTTAGCCTCGCGTTTCTTTGCCAGACGCACGGCGGTGCGCCCATATTATTTTGCATCATGACCGATTTTTTTTTTCGTATGAAATCTGCGATAACTACTTACGACTTTTGCGTGTGACTTTTACACTGCCATTTTTGTGATGATTTTTTCTTTGACCAACAGAAATAACTATCTCCATTTATAATTTCTCGTGCAAGGATGCAGTATCTAAAATAAAAAAAAAATGTGTGTCAGTTCACACGCGGTAGAAGTGAAACTTTGGATTCTGATCTGTCAGAAAATAAGATGAATACACTATGGAGATGATAAACAGACAGAAAGCGAGATTTGCACATAGGCATATCTCATATATATGTTACTGTAATAAAACATCAACGCCGGCTTGATCGGGGAAGTACCACCCTCTCACAGATCAGCGTGTAATGTAACATCAATAGTTACTACTAACGTTATGTTTGTTATGGTTAGTGAGAGCTCCGGAGGCACAAACCCCCTCCCTATCATCTCCTTAGTATCCTACCTATCCTCTCCTGGAGACGGAGACACGCGTGGCGTATAAAAAAATATTCAACTTTTATTATTTGCCTTGTACAGGGTGCAAAGAAAACCCTGTCCGATCAATGACAGGTATGTAGGTATCTCAAGTCCAAAAGAAAAAAAGGATGTCAAGTGGCAACCACTTATCGGACGGTGCAGCTTAGGATCCCACCAGATGAACCAAAATAATATGAAAGGCACAAAGCCGCAGGGAGCCGTTGGATGTAATCAAAATAAGACCGCTCGAAGGGGCGCTCTTATTTTCAGCGGTGGACATTGAAAGGATGATGGTTGGTGTCCCAAAAAAAAAAATATTACAGGAAAATACCGACTAAAAGATAAAAGTTAAATATTGTAGTATACTACTATTTCTATTGCTGGAACAACACGTAATATGACACCGACTTCGGCGACGGTCTTTCTATCTTGTCTTTTTTTTTACGTCGGATCCTTTGATATTGCCGACATTCATTATGGCGGGTGCCGCCAGTACGCCGCCGTCGTTCGTGTAGATTCGTTTGTTTTGTGGTTAGGAGAATTATTATTATAAGTGATAATATTTTCAGTTTTTATGAATGTTGTCTGAATCGTAGAACGTAAGAACGGATTTTGATGCAGCCTTTTTTTTTTGATAGGTCTTGATTAGACTTAATAATATAATGACTTAATAAAATATCCCGCTACTATATCGGGAACCTGAGATATGACCTAAAAACTAGCTTTTGGCTGCGGCGGAGCTGTGGGCAAAGGCTAGTTTACTAATAAAATTGTAATAGCTAAATAGTATTAAACGCTACTCGCACTACGTGGTGTATACTCTGTAATCACTAATCAATAGTTACTCGCACAATGCAAACGGACCTCGAAGCGACTATTTTGATCTTGGATATTATTATGTTGCGGGTATTAAAGTTACATGTTATGCAAAAAATGGGGACCATAATATGGGCACCTTGAAAATCAAACCGTCACTAAACGAAATTTAGCTTTTTTTTAGTTATAAACGCCACCTGTTTACATTTTTCTTAAATTTTAAAATGCAAAGACACCTATAGTTCTACTATCACTATAACTCACTAGATAGCGCTAGTGTCACTACGGTTTTAGTGGGAGCGCGTACGCTATCTTACTAGCAAACTGTAATTTTGGCAGTAGTGTCGGTGATGAGTGTATGAGAGCACGAGCGACGTTATAGAAAAGTGTATCTTTTTGTTTTGAAACGGTATTCTCTCACCGATTTTGGTAAGTCAGACATACATTTGAGTAGATTAGCGTATTGTTTTGATTAACTGCAATCTTCCTGCAATTATTCTCCCAAAATTTACTAAAAGATATCAAGCAATAATGTCATTTTTAGGTTAATGACGATATTCCTTTATTTGTGCTGATTTTTATTTGATACATAATGTAATTTTTTGGTTAGTGTCACTTTGATTTTATAATTTTTTATTTAAAAGAACTTGAACCGAAAAACTTTATTGTATTTTTTTTTGTAGTGTCCTTAATATGGTAGGTATTAAGTCAAAGTTAGGTCTTAAAGTTACGAGACTAACGTTTTATTTAATTTAATGTCAGTCAGTGTTTAGCTATATTTATTCATAATCGTTTTAGTACAAAAAATGCAATGTATTTATTTATTTAGTGTTAGTAATTTACTTACAATCTATACAAAAAAAAAAACAAGAAAATAAAATTTTAATGGGTTTTTATTTTTAGTGACATTGTTAGTCAAACCAATCCTCATTTTTTACCGTTCCTTGTCTTAGCAACTCAGATTATATTATTTGATTTAATTGTTGAAGAAAATTGACAATACTACTGGCTGCTTTTGATTAGTGTCGCTGTTCGTTTTAAAATACGACAACTTGAAAGAGAATCCATATTGAAAAAAGTTATTGTTTTTATACAGTAAATTCAAAATGGCTCTTCCTAATCCTAGAATGTTAAATTTCAAGCGCTTGATTAAGAATATAAATGAAGAAACCAGCGAAAATGATGATTACTTATCTGAAATAGAAAATTTACCTACACTATCTGTAGAAAAAGAGGTAATAAAAGACAATCCTAATCCTCTCCATAAATATCCATTAAAATTCCGCCCGTCGTCAACTACTAATTTTGAAAATAAGCTAGAAAATAAGAACATCCTCTCATTATTCCCTGAATAGTCATAGATCAGGCGACTTCTCTCCAGCCTCGGATAATGATCTTGAGTATAAACCACACTTATCAGAGTCTTCTGAATTTAATCCGAAGAAACATCCTGTTGGAAAAGGATAAAGAAATTAAGAAAGAGAAATAATATTTGCAGTCGATCATTATCAGGACCCTATAAATCTAGTTTTTCTGCCGCTCATTTGTCCTCTTCGGGCTCATCCGCTTCAAGTTCCGTTTGCGTTTCTGGCTCCTCCAGTTCTGCTATTTCATCATCAGATTCAGATTCTGATAAAGATTCACCAACATCTGCAAAATGTAGTCGAAATGTTGTACCTGATGAACTTCCTATCAAAAGTAAGGTTACAGAATCTTCACCCTTGATTGATATAGCTCCTGACCTTGCTATGACTTCCTCTGAAGATGGTGATGAAGCAGGTGGAACAGATGATCTGCTTAGACCACAAAGCACTCAATTATTATAAAATAGAATCCAAATCGCAATGGTACCGTCACTTCTTTGTGGTGAAGATGAAAACCAGCTAATGGACATGGCTACGTGCGATCTTAAACCTCTAGTAATTAAAAGTCCTTCGTCGTTAAAAGAGCATTTCGTTATCTCAATCGCGTGCTCAATTCAGAATCGGTGGTATCTGCTGTAGAAAATATTTCTATTTCAAATATTTCTACAAAAAGGCGTCAAGGTAATAAAAAAAAATTGCTAAAACATTAAGAAATTTAGGACTTGCATACACATCTGCTTCAACCAGCCGCAAACTTGTTAGTCCTTTTTTTTTGTTTAGGCGGGAAAAAATGTACCTAACCGCACACCCCGTCGTATCGTTGTCGTTTAAAATGCTCAGAAAGAATTTTTCAAGAGAGTCGCAAAAAAGCTGATTTAAGATCTCTAGTACAATCTAACCGCATACCTAGATATTATGCTTCATATTTTTATAATAACATTAGCAATCGTTAATGCAAACAAAAAAAAAACAATTAGCGAAGAGCAGCAGAAAGCAGACCAAAAAAAACATAGATACTGATGTATATAATTAAGCTCTGATTTAATTCAATTCTTGATTTAATGGCGTTATTAGTCTTATAGACACAACTTTGCCAATGTCAATGAAATGAAGCTCTGCGGGTACTGGTGGTACTGTTATACAGAGATAAGAGACTTTTATAGGTGACTTGGGGCTTGTGACTATAGCTTATTGACGTCTTCCTCAGTCGTCAAAATGCAAGAGTCAGAAGCCACCAGTTACAAATTTGTAAAGCAGAAGAAAGAGTTATTTTCTCTAATTTAGTAGCTATGGCCTATTTTGTCTTCCTTTCTACGTCGTCGTTTTCCTTATGTTCCTACTAGCATAAGATGCTATTGATGAGTTGGTTGTCTTGATCTCATTATTGCCATTGATTATTTATTTATTAAGTAGTATTATTAATTAAACACAAAGTGAAAAATGTGAAATCGAAAATAACAGTCAGGAGCAGGATTTGAACCTGCATCCAAATGCTGGACGGTATCCAGAAGATGCAGGTTCAAATCCTGCTCCTGACTGTTATTTTCGATTTCACATTTTACACTTTGTGTTTAATGTATAGTGCTAAGCATGTCAAATGCTAAAAATATATATAAAAATATCTAAATAGTATTATTAAGTTTAAGTGAACGTCAGAATCTTTCTAGTTTTGTGTAACTTTGTAGTGCCATTGTGATTTATTGTGATTTAAATACTGTTTATTTTGGACACATTGTTTATTATTCTTGCATTTCTTAATTTTATATTTTGTTATTAGTAGGTACTAACTCTTTATTCAAAATGTTTACGACTGAGGTGATCGCTATTTTTTATAAGAATTTGTTTTGAAATCGTTACGTTTTTTGTTATTTTGATTTTGAAAATGAGATCTATATAGTTTTGATTTAATTCGATACTAATTATTGTGAGAATAAAGCCTCAATTATCTATGATTGTTTTTTATTTAAATAATACTATAATTACCAAAGGACAAAACAATAGGTTATGGTCATAAAATATGACAATATTACTTTTTTGTTCATACTTAAGTGGAATAGTGAGACTAAAAGAGACTTTTTTTAAATACCTGTTAATTTCTCCTCTAAATACTATTGTTATAACTAAATTTAACTAGAATCCAAAAGAATGTTAAACAACCAACTGCGATTCATATCAAAAGTTCCCAAAAACACTTTTAAGAATATTTTCTGAGACTTAACATTTTATTAAAACTTTAAAGCGAATTCCCCTAAAATAATGTTTTTTGTTTAGTGACAGTTTTATTTTCAAGGTGCGAATATTATATTTTCCTATCTATCTATTCTATTATGTAAAATAGAATACATATTTATGACCGAATATCGATACTTAATAACACCTTCTCCGATCGGAGAGAATTAAAATAATGTATTCTTTTATAGGAACAGTAGTTTGTTATTGATTAGGTTACCTGATGACATCTGTGGCGTTGTGAGTTGCTGGCAGAAAGGCAACTTCAACAGACCTACAGGACCTGCCCTGCCGTAGTTCCCTAACAATGTTGCCATCTTGTGAAAGTTCTGGCGCTGACATCCCCCATCTCGTCGTTGAAGCTGTTAGCTGAACCATTACAATATAAGTATATTAACACAATGCAGAAGTTTCGGAGTTTCCTGATGTTTACGCATATACCTACAAGACCTATGCAATGAAAAAATGAAACAATATTTTAAGGAAATTATTTAGCGTCCGTGTCACTAGACTCCCCGTGGGCGTTATGGTAATGCAATAGTATAGGCTATGGTAACTGCTTACCATCAGGTAGGCCTTTCGTAGTTTATCGGTCAAAAGCGTTACCCCCGGATTGAGAAATGACGTAGCCTGAAATTCTGCACACTTGTAAGTTCTTCATAAAAAAATGTACTCTATCTCAATCAAGAAAACGTGCACTTCTCTGTCGGCAGCGAATTGTTTTTTTAATTACCAATGGCCACCACACAGACGAGCAAACGGCCCACCTAATGGTAAGTCAAGCCGTCACCTACCGTGAATATCAATGTTTTTCGTATATTAAAGTATTCATTAACGGGTAGTTCTTAATCAGCTAGTCTGCCAAAAGTAAAAATATCAAAAGCAGACAAATTAAAGTTATAATCACCTCTACACCAATAGCGTAGTCCCTGTCACGTCTACTTGGGGTCACTTTGATGACGTAACGCATTTTAGTTTCCTCAGAACTTGAGTCGAACTGTACAGAGCCTTCGTCGCTTGTCTCTTGAATAGAAGTTGTTTGTGTAGGTGCCGACACGAAGAATTTGGTGTGAGGATCTGAAGATTAAATTGTAGAAATTAGTTAGTAGTTACTAAAAGCCATCTTTTTTGACAAACATTACGAAATAGGGATCGAAATTGGTTAGTGGTGGAGCTGCCAGAAATGGTGACCAGGACATTTTTATTTTTTTTGTTAAGGCGGGAAAAAATGTTTCTAACCGCACACCCCGTCGTTCGGGTAACGAACAGGGCAGTGTGATGTCGACCAGGACCTGCCAAAGGTGGAGGATTCAATGCGAAGAGCGAATGGCCTCAGGCTAATGGTAGTCTGAAGTAACATCACGGGGTTCAAGCAGGTATACCGAGTGTGAAACAATATTTACACTCGCCTGGTGGGGGGTATCCATAAAGGATTTCCTCGCGTATAAAAAGGAAGGAGGCTGTAGCCCATTCCTTTATACCTTAAAAACATCTATATAATTCTCATAAGAAAGATGAAACTCACTTGTACTAATAAAGTAATAGATAACTTACATCCATATGTTTAGTGCTGGTTTAGTGTAAATTTTTGATAATCTATACTATTAAAAAGCTGTATCAGAGCTGTGTCTGTAAATTTAAGATATTTGAAAAAAAATCTATATGGTTGTCTGTAAAGTCATGAAGAAATTAGGTTTGTACTTTTAAACAATGTAATACTGATAGAAATCGAATGGTACATATATAAAGGTACGATCGCGCGTGCTGCTATACAATAATTGAGATACGCCTATTGACCGGCGGAGCTGCGGCGGAGCCGCTGGCAAAGGCTAGTATAGTATAAAAACAATTTAAATATTTTTACCTATATTCCTGACCATATGAAGTCTTTTACCGCGAACCAGTACTTCAACATCAACAGGTCCGCCGCAGGTGGAGACCGTTAGCCATATACCTCCGCTCGAGCTAACAGCCTGCAATATGTATTTTTTATATTATAAAAAATTCAGGTTTCAAAACAACAAAAGAGAAACTTATTATAAATTGGTTAGTATATATTGTTATCTAATCATAACAAACATATAAGTATGTATGTAGTTTCATTACGTTTATATTTTCGCAAACCTGTAGTTACTACGTCGACCAACGGCTTTACATCTTTTCTAAGGTACGGGAGTGAATCGCCTCCAACTTTGGTGACAAACAAGCCTCGGCCCACCTGATGGTAAATGGTAACCATCGCTCATGGACTCAACTATAGCGAGAGTATTATCAAACCGCTGCTCACCATTTCATTTCCCAGATATGAAATGAAAGAATTAACGACTTTCTCCTGCTACAACCAAAACACACCGATGTGCTTCATGGCCGGTCATACAGGAGACGGTGGTACTAACCCGCTCGGGCCCGATAGCTTCTGCTACTCACTTGGTACCCAGCCCTATCCCCAGTAATAATTTTAAATTTCGGGCTGTTATTGAGAATTTTTTGCACATGTAATAGAGGGCGAGCCTATTGCCGTCTACTGGGCTCATCTCCAAACTCCGGGCTGCTACTGTTAAGTTTTCTTTTTAGCTCAATAACACTGCCCGACCCGGGGATCAAACCCGAGACCTCATGATCAGCAGTCGCTTACACTACCGCTACACCACAGACGGAAAACATATCTATAACCAATCATGTTTCTTTTTTAAACAGACTAGAAAACTACCTTAAAATAGAACACATATCTTCCTCTGATGTCCACTTTGCTGAGCAGATTTTCCCGAAGTCGTTTAGCGGGAGAAGTCCTGGGACGCACACTACCCGTTGCCAATAAGGAGCCCGAACGTCGGTCTCTTGCCACGCCGAATACACTCACAAAATAAGTCTGATAACAAAATTAAATTACTTGTGATGATGCACTTGTAGCTTAGTACCTCTAAAAGGAATGATTATATAAGTATTATAAAGACTTACCCCCGGTTTCTGAAAGGCTGATCAAATTCTTATTCAACTAACATCACTGACAATTTAACAGTACTATCAAATCAAATTGAGTTTCTGAAACATCGATTACAGAAAAAATTACGCGGCATTTATTGGCGTTTGACATAAGATTCTGAAATAGTACATTGTTATCCTAGGGGTGAAAGTGACTTTTACCCGAGGTAAACACTGTGCTTTTCATTACGAATAAAAGGAAGGTAAAAATAAAAACTTGCAAAAATGAGTGAATTTTAATTTACATCAACTGCTGAGATAATTATTTATTTAAAGTTTGTTTTTTTTTGTAGCCGGCCAGAATAACAGCCATTATTTTTCATTTTCAACATTGAAAAGATGGTAAAATATTTTACCCAAATCTATATTATTTTAAAGAAATATTTGAAAGTAACTAAATTATAATAGGTGGTCGTTAAAAAAAAAACTTTATTTAATACTTAACTTTGTTATTTCAATTAAACATCGTGCTGTGATTGAGTGGCTGTAGTAAGTTAGAATAAGGTTCAATAGAAATGTGAAAATAGAACTAGTTCTTTTCTTTTAATAATTTGATAGCTGTCAGTTTTTTTCATTACTCATACTCTGAAAGTAGGCTTGAAGTTGCCTGAGGAGCGGGTTGAAAGTAATACTTTTCAGCGCTAGGGAGAATTACTTTCAACTGACTGATTACACTGAGTAATTATAAAAAATAAAACAGTTCTATTTTCTGTACAGCCAGTCAATTACAGCGCGATATAAAATTGAAATAAGATAAAGTTAAGTATTTATTAAAGAATTTATTTTTATATGACTTTATTTTAATATAGTTGCAACTAAATATCTTTAAAATAACGAAGATTTATATTTTTTCAATGATTAAAATGAAAAATAATGGCTGAATAGCTGACAGGCCACAGAAAAAAAAACATAATCGGCGGGAAATCGGCGACTCCAAATTATTTTTTTTAAAGTCTCCCATTTTTTCTTTAGCTAATTCATGATTTTTATTTTTAGTTTCCTCGTATTCGTTATGAAAAGCACAGTGTTTACCTCGGGATAAAGACTTATTTAGTGCCAAGACGGGGTTTGGCGCCCGAGCGTAGCGAGGGCTCCAATAGTTCGAGGGTTCATCCCTAGGTTAACAATGTACTATAACATTTCTGTTAACTGACGTAATGATTAAATCAAATAGCTAACAGTATTTCTAGCAACTCAAATTAATGTTGCTTAACAAGAGATTTGACAGCTTTTCCGTTTATTTATTGATCAGCCTTTCAGAAACCGGGCGTAAATGTGTTTCTTAAATTCATGTATGCATAGAATCTTGAAAAGAAGGAAAAAGAATTAATATTAATCGAAACCTGAGTTCACGCATTGTAAATTGACTGTACAATTGGCGGAGTGGTTTAGATAGCGACCTCCCACCCGGGTGTTATGTGTTCGATTCTTTGTGTGATCCACATATGGTTTATCGGAGTCTGGGTGTTCTTTGTGTTCGTGAAATTTTATGTTTGTAAAGTCCCCCGCAATACAAAGATTATTCCTTAGTCCAGGGTGTTGCTTTAAACTACTGAAGGAATGTAACATATTTTCAGTGGCCCGCCAATGATGGCGGAGAGACGGTACACGGTGGGTTTATTTAGTGGGTGAGAGCCCCACACTACCCTGTTCGTTGCCCCGAACTACGGGGTGTGTGGTTAGGAAAATTTTTTCGCGTCTTAACAAAAAAAAGTTGCTTTGAAAAAAACACTTATTTGTCGTTGCCACCGCTATCTGTATATGTATCCATAATACTAACTAAAACTAATTGTAGTCCATTCTACGCATAATATCATACTATCGTATTTTGGGTACGCGAATCTTTCAATTGATAACAGGGACTCTAATTATTATTTAAAATATACTTACAGCACTTTGATCCAAATTTTCAATGAGGTGATGTGTCCTACTACCCACACAGGCCATAACTGGATCTTCATCTGTTACTCTTGTACTTCGACCTGAAAATCATTCAAGTAGGTAAATGTTTTTGCTTTCCGTGTGGTGACGAACTTAGAATACAAGAAGTGTCACCATACTTTCTCGCGGGTGTCGTACAAGGCGACTAAGCGAAGTAAGCAATTATCACTTATTGCATTGCTGGTGGTAGGGCTGGGTACCAAGTGAGAGTACTCACTTGATATCGGGCTCGAACGGGTCGGTACCACCGTCTCGTATGTGACCGGTCATGAAGCACGTCAGTGTGTTTTGGCTGTAGCAGAAGATAGCCGTTTATTCTTTCATTTCATATCTGAGAAATGAAATGGTGCGCAGCGGCTTGACAATACTCTTGGTTTAGTCGAGTCCATGAGCGACTGTTACCACTTACCATCAGGTGGACCGTGGCTCGTCTGCCATCGTAGGCAATAAAAATAAATGTTTATTTTTCATTAGCTCAATAGATTTTTAATTAAACATTAACGATCGTCTAAAGATTTTCAAGATTGGATATTCTATTATCATTAAATTAGCTAAAACAATAAAACGAATGTCTTACCGAATTTCTTCCTTCTAAAAACATTGTACAAGTTCCCTTCGTGAATATTAAATGTTTCATCTAAATTGATTCTATTGTCGACATCCGCAGAGAAAACCGATTGTGTCTCATTTTCTCCATCCTTCATTCGATTGGATTCTTCATTGCACCTGGATTTATTCTCCATTCGGCTAGCTTTAAGATCGTGTTGTGCCGCGCACAACGAAGTATAATTCTTTCTGCGTGAAGCAACTACGCAGTAGGTTGTTGCTTGTGGATCAATTGGACTGAAACACGAAATAAGGATATATGTTATGTTATGTCTTTTGTTTTAGTACAAAACTTTTAAGTAAATAGTCACAAAATGGCAAGTAAGTCCTTTGTAGTACTTACAGGCTTAGCAACGCTGCAAATTATACAAAATTCTGAGTTAATTTTAGTAAAACTCGATCAAATAGCTCTAGCTAGTGAGCGAGTGAGGATAGGGCGTGTTATAACGCTCTATTTTGAACGTTATAAGGCTCTTGTGTAAGAATTTTGTATTAAAATAAAACGTTTCTCTAAAGAGGATCCGATATACACATAGCTATACCTACATTTAATGTCCTATAAAACTTTTCAATGTTAAATTGGTAAAAGATAATACTTAATCGTAATCCAAACAGGTGTTTTTTTCGCTTGCGGAGTTCTCGAGAAAGAAATGTAGGGTTGTTATTTTGTACTTAATCCACATAGAATAGGTGGGCTATAGCCTAATCCTTCCCGTGTTCAATAGTGGGACAGAAAAGGGTTGGATAAAAAATATATTTAACCCATTCCCTGTCCGTTTGTAGACACAATAGAGATTTAATTGTTATATATCATTCATGGGACAGGGAACCTGTTAAAATTGCTTGTCCTGACTGCCAAAATTACTAAGACTAAAGGGCGAAAGTTGTCAATGTAAGCTTATTTTATAACGTAAGCATCCGCTAAGAAACGATTTCATGGGAAGCAAATAGGAGTTGGACCTTTCTATGAAAATCTTTGTTCTATGTATAAGAAACGTATAAATTTGAAATATAGTTATAAATAAATCCACGTGATTTATCTATTTGCATAGGTATTCACCTATAATGGGGTTCAATTTTGAATGGGAATATCGGTTTTATAACAAACTAGCCTTTGCCCGCGGCTCCGCTGCAGCCAAAAGCTAGTTTTTAGGTAATATCTTAGGTTCACGATATAGTAGCTGGAATGTAAAGGTACCAGTTGTTAAGTCTAATCGAGATCTATCAAATAGAAAGTTGCATCAAAATCTATTCAGCAGTTTTTGCGTGATGCGCTGTGTGTTTGACAGACAAAAAATCTAAAAAAAATGTTTTGTGTTTAGACACGTCTATATAGCCTAATACAGTCATTTTTTCACAAATATCTTAAATGTACAGACACAGCTCTTTTACAACTTTTTAATAGGTAGGTATAGCAGATAAAAATTACATGCTTCACAGTTTTTCGAATTACAAATTTTAATGGGGAAAATGAGTGGTGAAAGTTTGTTTGGAAGTGTCGGTTTTTGTGAAGGCCTTAAAAAGTTATAACTATAATCATGTCTATAAATATAGTATTATTATGCGTTCAAAGCTGCTGGTATCAGCTAGTACAATATGTACGTAGCTCTACATATTACTAAAGCGGCCATAGCCGCCAATTACCTACAAGATTAAGAAGATCTATCTTGTTTTATCTCTCCAATAAATCGCAAAAGCACTAACATATCTCACTAAAGGTCACTGGGAAAATTGCTCTTTCATTATCTTCTATAAACTGTACTTGTAAGTAGCTCGGAGTTAATCAAGAAAAACATTATTAATAGGATTACTTCTAGTGAAATACATAAAACATAATGATCAATTAAAGCTACGTTCCTGCATAGTAATTAATTAGTACGTAATCAGTATCACTATTATGCAAGGCTTTCATTTTAACTAATCTTTGCCTTCGCCGTAGGTAATAAAGACGGAAAAAGAAAAAAAAAACAAAATATCGAAAAATGATTACCTAAAACCCCTCATAATATTTCCTAAATATCTGCTTGTTACAAATTTTCTGTAGTATATATATATATGCCGACACCGTTCTGGCGGATCATCGTGTCGTAGCGATCGCCTTGCGCAGGCGTTATTATAATAAAATAAAAAATAATTACACTAATCCTAAAAAATTATGGCAAATAGTTAACTCAATAAGTGGCAAAATTACTTCATCTATTGATAGTTTAATTTCTAATGCATTTAATAAGCTTTCACCAAAAGAAATTTCCAATAAGTTTGCCCATGAGCTTAGGGAATCAGTTAAGAATATAATCCCGAATTGCCAAAATGCATTATTAGATAAATCTACCTATAGTAAACCTACACATGTTAGTATTTTGGTAAAGAAAGCCACACCTGATAGTGTATGTAAAATTTTAAATAGTCTCAATAGTCTAAGAGCGCCCGGTCAGGACGGCATTAAAATAATAGATATCAAGACAGTTAGTAAAAAAATATCTGTTGCTATTGCTAATCTTATTAATAAAAGCCTTAAATCAGGTATATATCCCAACGATCTAAAAATAGGATGTGTGCGCCCGATATTGAAGAAAAGAAACCGCGATACAGTGTCAAACTACCGTCCCATTACACTTCTATCGTCCATTGATAAAGTGGTAGAAAAGCATTTCAGTCAAGAAATTCTAGAATTCTATGATAAACATGAGATTATATGTAAGAATCAGTTTGGTTTTCAACCACGTAAAAGTTGTACATCTCTTTTGTCAAAATTTTGTGATGAGATTAATACCCAACTTAACTACAAAAAAACATGTATGTAACATGGTTACCACATATAAATCGCATATGTGATAAACTCAGAGCATTTTTAGCCAACTTATATATAATTAAGAAACGAATACCTTACAAAATCAGACTCATGCTATACAACGCATTCGCACAGTCGATTATCACGTATGGAATCACTAGCTACGGTAGAACCTTCAAATCTTACCTTAATAAAATTTATAGCTTACAACTAAAGATTCTCAAGCTAACTGTCTCACCTAACATCAAAGAACAATTCAAAGATGAACCTTTTAAACTATTTAAATATTGTAAAGTCTAACTAGTGTAAAGAACATTTTTTAAACAGTGATACCCAAAATTATATTTCACATAAGATACAAACACGTCAACAAACCAATAGGAAACTCATAATTACAAAAGCGTGCAACTAATATGGTGAAAGAACTATACTATACCTTATACCCAGAATAATTAATGAACTTGATTCATCTTTAAAAGAGATTATAACAAAAGAAAATCTAAAATCAAAATTTAAAACATATTTTATAAACAACCTGTAGTTTACTCACCGCACAAAACATTATTTATCATACCCTACATTATGTGACTGCATTGGAATTAGTTTTAATTTGAAAAAAAAAATGTGGGTAGACTTTTCAATATATCATGTACTCGTATGAATACTGTTTCTTTTTATGTTTTACTGTGCAGAATGTTACTGCAATCTAGACAAACCTTAGTGGTTTTAAGATTGTAAGTTGATAATTGTTTTGTAAGATGTTTGTCACGATGTTATTATTTAATAAAAAAAAAATGTACATATACTAAAATCATACAATATAGGTACATAATATATAATCATACATGTGCACCAAATTTATCTTAATGGATAAAAGAACTTAAGAAAATATCTACGGCTAGAAAAAAGATTTTTCTTGTAAGTAAAAAGTAATTTTGTTCGCACTTTATGTTGAAAAACAATATATTTATACAAATAACATTTTTAGCCTCGCAAGGTTTTCAAAACTATTTATTAAATTGACTTGAAAAACATAATTCAGATTCAAAATGAATAAAATAAGGTCTAAAGGTGGAGACATTCTTACGCAAACACAAGATGTGTTAAGCCGATGAAGTAAATATTTTGGAGATATGTATGCGGATGTTCAGGGTGATGCCAGTGCCACATCTAACAGATCATTATTCGGTACCGGCATCTTCTGATGACATTAGTATGGATGAAGTGAATGGGCGATTAGAAGTTTGAAAAATGGTAAGGCAGCGGGTACTGATATGGTGTCTGCTGAGATGATCAAGCTTGGAGGTTCATGTGTCTGGGAATCCTTCCTGATGCTTCTCAATTTATGTTGGAGCTTAGGAATGGTTCCCAAGGACTGGAGAAGCGCAGTCATCGTGCCCTTGTTTAAAAACAAGGGTTCACGTTATGACTGTGCAAACTACAGAGCCATAAGCTTGACCAGTTTGGCAGCCGTTTTCTGCAGTTTTGTGGATTTGGAGAAAGCATTTGACACTGTTGTACGAAAGGAACTTTGGGACATTTTGCCGGAGTATGGTATTAGCGGTAGACTGCTACAAGCGGTGCAGTCCAACTACATGGACTGCAGAGCTTGTGTGCGTCTGGATGATGGAATGTCACCCTAGTTTGACGTCAATATCGGCGTTAAACAGGGCTGCGTTCTATCAGCCAGACTGTTTATCATATATCTGGATAAATGTCTACAAAGGTTGAATGAAATTAATGTGGGAGTTCAGATGGGCGACTCAGTGGTTAACTCGCTGCTATATGCAGACGATGCGGTCCTATTAGCGCAGTCTGCGACTGACCTGCAAACCCTAGTCGACGTAATGGCAGAAGATTGTAAGAAAAGGGGCCTACGTGTGAATGTGAGCAAAACCAAAGTAATGGTTTTTGAAAGAGAAGAAGCCAGAACAGACGTTAGAGTAGCAATAGGAAATGGTGTGCTAGAACAAGTGGATGAATTTGTATATCTTGGATGTGGATTCAGTCGGGATGGAAGGTACACCACTGATGTAGAAAGAAGAGTGAATGCGGGAAATAGAGTGAACGGAGTATTGGGACAACTTCTCGGCAGCCATCACCTCAGCCAGAAGGCACGTGTCGCAATACACAACGCAGTGCTTGTCCCAACGTTATTATATGGAAGCGAGAGTTGGGTATGTAAAAAGGAGCATGAGAGCAAAATCAATGCGGTCGAAATGCGATCTCTGCGGAGAATCTGTGGAGTGAGGCTGACTGACCGCATTCGTAACAATGACGTAAGAGAGCGAGTAGGTATGAAAGAGAGTATTGGTGTAAAGATGTGAAAGGGAATGCTCCGATGGTTCAGACATGTGGAAAGAATGCCGGACGAGCGACTGGCTAAGAAGATATACAATGCGAAAGTGGAAGAATGTATGTACAGGGGGAGACCGAGACTTACCTACCTAGACCAAATTGGTCATGTGTTGAAGGAAGGTGGAGTCAGGAGTCTCCGAAACCGGCGAGCGCGTATGAAGAGAGTTATGAATGTTGAGGAAGCGAGAGATGTATGCAAGAATAGAGCCTCTTGGCACTCTGTTCTCTCTGCCTACCGCGCAAGGGAAATGGCGTGATGATAAGTAAGTAAGTAAGTAAAAACATAATTATTCTTTTTGATCGTAGATACCCATTAATAACAGAAATTGAGCAAATTCAGACAGAAAATGATATTCAACTATCATGACTAGCGTTTACCAATTACCACCAGGAAAGGTCATTTGCCACTCCTCAAAAAATAAGTTGTTGCAAAAGAAATAATGCGTTATAATCAATCAACATTTCTTTACCCACTTACATCTCATGATTCATAAGACCCTAGTACCTACATATTAATTATATATAGACATGTAGTATAATTACCGTGTAAAAAACTAAATAATGACTATATCTAAATAGGAGTTATCAATACAAATACCAGGAGCCATAATTAAATTGTACTTGTGCTGTCATATTATGACCACATACCGGATTCAAATAATACAGAGCAAAGCGCATTCATACCATGATTAACGAGTTCTTAAGGCTGGCCTGCACAAGTAACTTCGATGCACTTGATGTGAATAAGTTTTTCACTGTTTTAGGGTTCTGTAGCACGACAAACTGAACCTTTATGATTCATAAAGATTCCGGTTTACGGTTCATAATATGAGAACCATATTATAGTTCTCATGAAATATTATGCTGGCACTAACACATAACATTCAACACACCCAAGGTATTATAAATAACTCTTATTCTAAGACAAAAACTCTGAAAAAAATCTGAGCCAATCTTTGCCAATGCTTATTAGTTATATACGGACACAACATAAATAAAATAAATAAATAAATAAAACATACAACCAGACTCAAAACAACCATTTGCGTATCACACTTAATTATGTATATTCTTACTAGCTGACCCGGCAAACGTTGTTTTGCCATGTATATTAAATTCTAGGAAACATTTTTTTAGTTCAATAAAAATAACTATCTACTATAAGTGTGCGGGGATTTACTTATAATCGAAAGCGATGTAGACAATGAAAGTATGCTTTATTTAGGATGTACTTTATTCCCAAATAATTCTTTATTGAATTTAAAAACATATTTATTAAAATTGTCTGCAAATAAATTAAATTATTAATAATTTATTAATCCTTCTATCAGTGTATTGGTGTAAAACAGTGAATTAATATTGTATTCGTTTGCTTATTACTTGACTTACTTTTCACAATAATAAAACAGGTATATTTATCAAACACGTACACTTTTTCGTTTTGATTTAAAACTATTTCCAAAAAATTTTAAGTACAATATATACAGGTAGGTACGGTAAAGGCCGTTGTTGGCGGGAGCTCACAACACGTGTTTATTTACATGAGATCACTTAATTAACTAATACTTAAAACTGTCTTTATCAGTTATTAATAAATTGTGAATAAATAATTATTGCACTGGAAATTAATAATAAATTTACGATGAGAGTAAAATTAACATGAGAGTTGCACGGAAAAATTAAAATAATACGTATAACAGTCACTGCTACGATCGATACACAAATAAAACCAAAAAAAATGGTCGAAAACTGTATAGTGAGTAAGACAGACCGGCTTCGTTCTCATCCCTACTCCGTGATGTTTGCTGGATGAGAGGTGACAACGGTAGACATCTAGCGGGAATAACTGATCGATTGATAGTTGATCAGTTATCGACCGGTGAAGCCGGAAGATCAAATTGAATTGAGAAAAAAATCATAATTAAAGGAAATTATTAAAAATAAAAAAAAATAAAAATCGCGATGGAAAAATAGGGTTTGATCGTAGAGGGGTGCAAAATCGAGAGTAATACAATTTTTTTAATTCTAAGTCATGACAAAATAAGAATAATATTCTTGCCAAAAAAATTTAAATTTATAATTAAAAAATAGGGGTTGATCGTAGAGGGGTGAAAAATTTAGAGTAATATAAAATTGAATATAATATTTTTTATTCTGTCATGACAAAATAAAAATAAAATCTTGACAAAAAAAATAAAGTTTATAATTAACAAATCAAAAATAGGGGTTGATCGTAGAGGGGTGAAAAATTTAGAGTAATATAAAATTGAATATAATATTTTTTATTCTAAGTTATGACAAAACAAAAATAAAAATATTGCCAAATACATTAGTTTATAATTAACAAATAAAAAATAGGGGTTGATCGTGGAGGGGTGAAAAATTTAGAGTAATATAAAATTTAATATAATATATTTTAAGTTATGACAAAATAAAAATAAAACCAGAACCCCGAAAACTTTCAGCTCGAACTACAAAATCGCTTTCAATGCCTAGACGAGTGCGATTCAGTGAACGATATGAACAACAGGTTCGTGGAAACTGTCCAAGCGGTCGGGTCAACCCTTTTTAAGACCAGTCGCGTCCATAGGACTAAAAAGCTTTCGGACCAAACTCTTAAGCTCATAGCGACACGGACAGAAATGACGGTGCAGTCTTCGGCTGATTGGTCCAATCAGAGGCGACTAAACAGACAGATCTCCAAGTCTATGCGATGAGACATTCGCCGATTTAATACCTTGCGTATTGAAGAGGCGATAGAGCGGAACCAAGGTCAAGCATCTGGACGGTATCCAGAAGATGCAGGTTCAAATCCTGCTCGTGACTGTTATTTTCGATTTCACATTTTTCACTTTGTGTTTAATGTATAGTGCTAAGCATGTCAAATGCTAAAAATATATATAAAAATATCTAAATATTTAACGGGTTTGCGTCATTATTAGGTAAAATCTTAATTGTAAAATTAAGTTTACCTGGTCGGTATTTTCATACATTATGAAAATACTTCCGATAGATGGCGCAGGCATCACCCAAAGACGTTAAGTATGATGTGTTATCGAAATTAGCAGTCAGGAGCAATTGTCAGGATGGCTGAATTGGTAAAGCATCTGGACGGTATCCAGAAAATGCAGGTTCAAATCCTGCTCCTGACTGTTATTTTCGATTTCACATTTTTCACTTTGTGTTTAACGGAACCAAGGTTCCAAAGTGTTCGCAAGAGATCTGTCTGTTGGGAAAAGCCAGTTGACCAAGCTGAAGACCAATGATGGTACTGTTGTTTCTTCCAAAGATGAGATATTAAGAGAGGTCCACGAGTTCTATGGACAGTTATACAGATCCCAGAACCCTGTTGTCAGCTTGGTCCATGAGCCCAGATCCAAGCTAACTCGGCACTATACCGAAGATATCCCGGACGTCAGCCTGTACGAGATCAGAATGGCTCTCAAACAACTAAAGGACGAAAAGGCACCGGGAGACGACGGAATTACTATAGAGCTTCTGAGGGCAGGCGGAAAGCCGGTCCTCAAAGCCCTTCAGAGGCTATTCAATTCCGTCGTTCTCGGAAGCGACGTTCCAGAATTGTGGACCAGGAGCTTGGTGGTGCTGTTCTTCAAGAAAGGTGACAGAATCCTCTTGAAGAATTACAGACCCATCTCGCTCTTGAGCCATGTCTATAAGTTGTTCTCGAGGGTCATTACAAATCGACTCACGCGCAGGCTCGACGACTTCCAGCCTCCCGAACAAGCCGGTTTCCGAAAAGGCTATAGTACCGTAGACCACATACATACGCTGCGCCAGATTATACAGAAGACCGAGGAGTATAATCGGCCTCTGTGTCTAGCGTTTGTGGACTACGAGAAAGCCTTCGATTCGATCGAAACTTGAGTGGTGCTGCAATCCCTTCAGCGGTGCCAAATAGACTATCGATACATCGAAGTGTTGAAGTGTTTGTATAGAAACGCTACTATGTCTGTCCGAGTTCAGGACAAGAGCACGAAACCGATCCAACTGCAGAAAGGTGTTAGACAGGGAGACGTCATGTCCCCGAAACTCTTCACCACTGCATTGGAAGATGTTTTCAAGCTCTTGGACTGGACCGGATTAGGCATCAACATAAATGGCGAATACATCACTCACCTTCGATTTGCAGATGATATCGTGGTCATGGCAGAATCGCTGGAGGACCTTGGTACCATGCTCAACGACCTCAGCCGTGTCTCCCGATTAGTGGGTCTAAAAATGAACATGGACAAGATGAAAGTCATGTCTAATATCCATGTCATTTCAGCACCGGTTCTGGTCGGGAGCTCACTTCTCGAAGTTGTCGACCACTATGTATACCTGGGACAAACTGTCCAGTTAGGTAGACACAACTTCGAGAAAGAGGTCGATCGGCGAATCCAGCTCAGCTGGGCAGCGTTCGGGAAGCTGAGGGAGATCTTCTTGTCCAATATTCCACAGTGTCTGAAAACGAATGTCTACGACCAGTGTATGTTACCAGTGATGACTTACGGCACAGAGGCGTGGTCTCTGAATATTGGCCTTATGTCAAGGCTTAAAGTCGCTCAGCGTGCTATGGAGCGGGCTATGCTTGAGATCTCTCTACGCGATAAGACCCGTAATACGGAAATCCGTAGGAGAACGGGAGTGACCGACATAGCCCACCGGGTCAGCATGCTGAAGTGGCAATGGGCAGGCTACATCGCTCGACGAACCGACAACCGTTGGGGAAGAAAGGTTCTCGAGTGGCGACCGCGTAACGGACGGCGCAGTGTAGGACGGCCTCCCACCAGGTGGACCGATGACCTGGTCAAAGTCGCAGGCAGCCGTTGGATGCAGGCGGCACAGGACCGTTGGCTGTGGCGTTCTCTTGGGGAGGCCTATGTCCAGCAGTGGACGATAAAAGGCTGATGGATGGATGGATGAATGGAAAAATAAAAATATTGCCAAATAAATTAAAGTTTATAATTAACAGATAAAAAAAGGGGTTCATCGTAGAGGGTTGAAAATTTAGGGTTGTATGTATTTTTTAATGTTGTAGCATAAAAAAATAAAAATTTATTTTAAAATAAAAATATAAAAATTAGGGGTGGACTACCCTTAACATTTAGAGGGATGAAAAATAGATTTTGTCTGATTCTGAGACCTACCCAATACGCACACAAAATTTCATGAGAATCGGTTAAGCCGTTTCGAAGGAATTCAACCACAAACACCGCGACAAGAGAATTTTATATATTAGATTTATAACACATATATAGATATTTTTATATGTTTTTATTTCATAATGTGAACATTCGCGTAAAAAATATCAGGAAATATTTCATCATTTTTTTTATTTATTTTTTATTTTAAAAAGACTACAACATGTATATGTCTGTATCGCGGGGGACATTACAAACATACAATTTTACGGACACAAAGTACACCCAGACTCAGAACAACCGTTTGTGGATCACACAAAAAGTTGTCCTGTTTGGGGATCGAATCCACAACATCTGTGCAATCAAATCTCTCAAAATCACCTTTAGCATTGAGTTGGTAGGTAAAAAACCGGTGTTAACACTTCGTAAGTAATACACACTGACAGCTAGTTACACAAGATCTATGTTTTCTAGTTTGATATCTACTTACTTGTAATAAACTATGTGGCCCTTAACTGAATTAAATGTTGGCAATTCTTGTTCTGCGTCAAACGACTATGTTTGACGTAAGGCGCAATACCGAGGTTACTTTTTAAATATAACTCATGAAATTTTAACATTATAGATGATTTTATTTTAAATTGACGTGTTAAAAATAATTGCAGATTCAGCGACATCATCTAGAAATATAAAAAAAAAAATGTTTGTGTAATCCAATATAGAGATAAATTTAATATAACTGAGATTAATGCATCAACAACCTAAAGTTATTTTCCAGAAAAATACAAACTACCTTTAGTACTTTGCCTTTACCTCAAAATTCGAGTATTTCTCCCGATTTCCATGTTCTTTGGATCCTGACTTGGTGACAATAATAATAATAATAAATGTTTTGTCCATTAATATTTTAGCAATAAATATCTTAAGAACTATGTTAGTAAATAAACAATAAAGAAATAATAAGCAAATAATAATATCTCGTATAACATATATCTGCCGTGTGGGGCCGGCTTTAGAATTGTCCCACCCCTCTCCACCCATGGGAGTCGTATGAGCCGACTGAGGGAATATCGGGAGAATGGGCAGCAGCACTCCCTCGAGTATTAACAACATCCACTGCGATCGCCAACCCGCCTGCCAAGCGTGGCGATTACGGCACTATCCCCCATATGAGCGAAACACATGTTGTGGCGTTCTCTTGGGGAGGCCCATGTCCAGCAGTGGACTTCGAAGGGCTGATGGATGGATGGATAACATATATAACTGCCTCGGTGGTGTAGCGGTAGTGTATGCGACTGCTAATCATGAGGTCTCGGGTTCGATCCCCGGGTCGGGCAAAGTTATTGTGGTTTTTCCTAAAAAGAAAATTTCTCAGTAGCAGCCCGGAGTTTGGAAATGTGCCCGGAAGACGTCAATAGGCTCGCCCCCTATTACGTGGGACTTAAACATAGCTGGCGAGTCGTGGGTGTGTAATACACCGCTGCCTACCCCTTCGGGGAATACCGGCGTGATGCTATGTTGATTGGTAAACTCGGAATGATGTCGAACGTACCTATATTTCAAAGGTACGCAGATAATAAGCAAAGCTCATAACTCATTGCGATAGTTGACACTTAGAAATATCTTAATATAATATGCTGTACCGACATGTGCTTTTTAAGTGGTATAAAATGGTAGCCTGTGATACCTATGTCTTTTTATATTGCGTGTGATGGCAGACGAGCCACGGCCCAGATTTCACATTTCACAAATATGAAATAAAAGAATTAACGGCTATCTCCTGCTACAACCAAAACACACCGATGTGCTTCATGGCCGGTTGCACAGGAGATGGTGGTACCAACCCTCTCGGGCCCGATAGCAAATGAGTACTCCCACTTGGTACCCAGCCTTACCACCAGTTATGCTATCCATCCATCCATCAGCCTTTCGACGTCCACTGCTGGACATAGGCCTCCCCAAGAGAACGCCACAACGAGCGGTCCTGTCATGGGGGATAATGCCGTAATCGCCACGCTTGGCAAGCGGGTTGGCGATCGCAGTGGATGTTGTTAATACTCGAGGGAGTGCGGCTGCCCACTCCCCCGGTATTCCCTCAGTCGGCTCTTACAACTCCCGTGGGTAGAGAGGGGTGGGACAATTCTAAAGCCGGCCCCACACGGCAGTTATTAATTAAACTTAAGGTAATCCTTCACCACATAGATTTTTCCGATGGTTTTATGTAAGACGCATAAGGGTTAACATAAAGTACCTACGTCCGTTAGGAATAAAGTTAGCATAGTAGTCTTTAGTTTAAATCGTGGAATAAACTTCTACCAGGGTCATATTAGCCCAACCACAGAGGTTATGAAAGGCTGATGGATGGATGGATGAATTAATAAACAGTCACTTTAACTGTTGCTAATTTTATCAATTTATAAACAGAATCGAACAACTTAGAAGAGTTCTTTCAGTTGCAAATAGAAACGCTAAATGTTCGGTCATCCAGTAATCACGTGATGTCTTTTAGCTAATTGAGGCAGCGGATGCCGCTTTTTGACTTAGAAATCGTGTTTTCCACAAAGATTTAAATACAAATGACATCTCACTACGTCCTCTCCCCACTTGTAATAAATTGTATTTTTTTCTGAAATCTCCTCTCCCTGAGTGTTTAGACTCACGTGATTAATGGACGATATCTTATTTAGGAATTAGTGCCACAATCGAGCGATTTACCGTAAAATCTCACTCAGAATTTAGATAACAAGATAAGCATGATTACTAAATGGCTTCAATGGGTAGTGAGTCAGTTAGAGCACCACAGACTAATTAGTGTATTACTTAATGCTGTTCCATAGTATGAATCGGCCTTGTTACGGCCAAGTAAGAGGAAGGCTTTAATCTCCAATTGATAAAAAATCCATAAACTGCTGACCATAACCGACATTGACGCGAGAAATTATTAGAAAGCTGCGGTTAGCACACTCTCGTTGTTAGCAAGTTATCAAAGATTTGTACTTAATCTTATCTTATCTTCTTTTATCTTTTTTATTAATCTCTAACAAGACGTATTCTTTAAACTGTGATATTTTTGGACAGAAGCAGAATGTACTGATATCAATAAATATTTAGATTATCTATAAATTTTGACAGCGCCGTATTTAAAAATGATTATATTATGTATTAAATAAACATATAAGCGAGGGATAGCCTAGTGCTAAAATAAGGACTTCAAAGACAGTAGTATCGAGTTCGATCCCCAGTCCAAAGTGAAGACCTTTTTTTTTTGTTAAGGCGGGAAACAATGTTCCTAACCACACACCCCGTCGTTTGGGGTAACGAACAGGGTAGTGTGGGGCCCTCACCCACTAAATAAACCCGCCGTCCTGCTTAATACTTTACTTTCTAATTCATTTTGTAAACATTTTTTTTGCAGGTACTACCTCAAAAAAGGCCGAGAAATAGAGTAATTCGACTGATAAATAGAGGAAAAAGTATCAATTAAGCTTAGGTATTTTAATCCCGGGAGTCCAGGGGTTAAACGTACATCTATTACTACGCATGCCTTTCTTCAGATATAGGATTAATAGATTTGATTGAATCTGACGGTATAGTCACAGGTGGCACTCCTCATAAAAACGATGAATTCCGTTAATGTTACCAGCCATAGATCTAACGGGTTCATGAAAATTGCATGAAGAAAGTTTGTTATAGATGTTACAAATAAGAAGGAATAATAAACACAGTGATCTTATATATATATATATATATATAAGATCACTGTGTTTGATATGATATATATATATATATATATATATATCAATTACAGGTTAACACAACATTACAAAACATGAACAAAGAACAAAATATAATTTGAAATTATTTAATTAACCACGCCATCCGCCGTGTGGGGCCGGCACCAAGAATAGCTACACCCCGTCTCTTCCTATGGGAGTCGTAAAAGCCGACTAAGGGTTTACCTGGGGACCGGGCAGCAGCGTTCCCCTGTGTACTAAAAACATACACTGCGATCGCCAACCCGCCTGCCAATCGTGGCGATTACGGCACTATCCCCCATTCTTGGGGAGTCCTATGTCCAGCAGTGGACTATAAAAGGCTGATGGATGGATGGATAGTAGTAGTTTGTTATTTAGGCGAATAACGCGAAACACGAACGAACAACGAAATACACAAATAGTATGGTCCCCCAACGCGATGTATTTTTTTAGAATTATTAATACTCGTACATACTTAGGTACTTTTAGATTGAGTATCTTTTATTATTTTTTACTTTAGGGACCTCAGGTTATTGTGTCGGGGGTTTTTTAATTTTTTTAATTTAATTTTTATATAAGGTCTATCTTAGAACTAGTGACTCTTTTATCTGATGCGGTATGCTATTTTTAAATTACTAACGAATTAATATAAAAACGCATTAAGTGTAAGGAGTATTTAGCCGTTTAATCAGTAATCATTAAAAGAAATGAGGCGTCACGGGACGTCTGGCAAATGTGAAAACATCGATTTTATTTGACTCTTCAACTATTGTTCAAGGCTTATATAATTCTTGGTAAACGCCCCCTTGTACATAGATGAACTGTTATTGGTTTATTGATTGACATTATACTTCCTAGTTAGATGCTTTAGTCAACAGATGGAGTTAAAAACATTGAAATAAATGCCACCAGCCGGTTTACGCAGGCGGTTTGGCGATCGCAGTGGATGTTGTTAATACTCGAAGGAGTGCTGCTGAAAGTATTCCTCAGTCGTCTCTTACGACTCCCATGGGTGGAGAGGGGTATGACAATTCTAAAGCCGGCCCCACACTGCAAACTACTACAACTACTACTTATTATCACGCCTCCTTCCTTGTGGGGTAGGCAGAGAGAACAGAGTGCCAAGTGGCTCTATTCTTGCATACATCTCTCGCTTCCTCAACATTCATAATTCTCTTCATACACGATCGCCGGTTTCGGAGACCCCTGACTCCACCTTTCTTCAATACATGACCGATTTGGTCTAGGTAGGTGTATCTCGATCTCCCCCTGTACCTAGATCCTTCCAGTTTCGCATTGTATATCTTCTTAACCAGGCACTCGTCCGGCATTGTGTCCACATGCCCAAACCATCGGAGATCCTTTCGCATCTTTACACCAATACTCTCTTTCATGCCTACTCGCTCTCTTACTTCATCATTACGGATGCGGTCAGTCAAACTATTAAGCGCAATTGTAGGTTCGTATCGCACTGTTATGGACACAAAACTAATTCATTATATTAAATTTGTTAATAAGTTTGACAAATTGACAAGGTATACATCTTGGTGTCTAGTTTACGATTTCTTTGACGAAGAAGAAGACACATTCTTTAATGTGTAACAAAACCATAAAAGGTATATATCGAGGTGACAGCCCATTACAGTTGGAAATAATTCCCGTTGCAAGTTTTTGTAGCGGCGATCTTTTTATTTCATTATACCTGTTAGACGATAAATCATCCTTGCACTTACAACATTGTATTGAACCCTATAGGTTTTAATTGTATAGTTGTAACTTACATTCCCAATTATAGCGAACACCGTTATTTTAAACCATTAGTTTATGCGAATATTTATGAATAGAATTCTTTTACGACCGTTCGAATATTTAACGTTAACAGCTTGAGAGAGCATTCACAACAATGGAAGTTGTTCCCGAAACGATGGAATAACATATAATATCGATTATATGCAACAGATTGCATAAAAATAGCCTGATTATAGTTTTTATTTGAGATATACAACATACCTTTTAGACCTTTTTAGAGTCTTTATTTTTTATGCGAAAGTGGAAGGATGTTGATACAGGGAGAGACCGAGACTGACTGAGACAAAATCGGTCATGTATTGAAGGAAGGCGGAGTCAAGAGTCTCCGGAACCGGCGAGCGTGTATGAAGAGAATTATGAATGTTGAGGAAGCGAGAGATGTATGCATGTCTTTTGTCACTCTGTTCTCTTTGTATACCCCCGCAAGGGAGATGGCGTGATCATGATTAACTTAGTTAGAAGTTTATTTATGATCAAGTATTTTTTTTTAATAATTATATTTCTATAATTCACAGTCCCTCTAAGTTTAACTGCCTCGGTCGTCTAGCGGTAGTTTAAGCGACTGCAGATCAGATAGTCACGGGTTCGGTTCCCGAGTCGAGCCAACAAAAATTTATTGAGTTTTTGCGTTATGAAACTCTCAATAGTAGACCGGAGTTAGGAAGTCGGCGGTGTTACACTCCCGTGCCTCGGAAAGCACGTAAAGCCGTGCCCAGGAATGTCAGACGTACCAACTTGTTGGTAAATATACCTACTAGTACTCCCTGTACCAAGACTACTCGTTCCTTGTATGCAAAAATACCAAGATTGACCGTTGACCGACAAAAATACATCGATAACACAGAATAAGCGACAAATTTTAGTGATGCATATTAAAATACTTTGGAAAATCCAAAACTGCACGCCTCATACTCTTCATTTTTCACAATAAAATTGATTATTTGATAAGTAACTAATAATACTACTAAGTAGTTTTCAATAAATCACATAGATAGCGCTAATTTCAAAAAGTACCTACTAATGTGGGTTTCATGTCTTATACGCCATCTAGCGCTAATTTTAAGTAGTACTTCTACATTGGTCTACCTCTCTCCTCTTCCAGGCCGCGTGCACGCCACCCAAAAAAAAGGGCTCCCGCGCCGCTAAAAATATTCCGTTGGTGTGTTATTATTTACGTGTGTTTAGTGTTTTTAATTATTGTTATGGATAAAATAGTTATTATACTTGACAAATATCATCAGTTCGTCAAGCAAAGGTAAGAACTTTCTTTTAACAAAAAACAATGTACCGGCCGGGCGAACGGCGTTCTGTTGACGATAGTAAAACCACCGGTGGCTATGCGTACGTAAAAAGGTAGTAATGGGGCTCTATTCCTAATCATAATAATTCGTCAACGAAAAAAAAAGACTCGATTAGTAAAGTACTTTGGTCGTTATCGTGTTAACATACATTACCTACAACTCACGGACGTCCAAGCCAGATTTTTTTCAAACAGTTTTTTAACTAGTTTATATAACAAAAATGGCATCAAATATCATGAGTGTTCAAAATAGTGTTTATTCTTTATATGTGTGTGTAGATATTATTTTACAAGTGCAATATATGATAAATAGAGACATTTTAAGTTTGAAAAATCTGTTGTTCCGTGTAAAGCGGGAGTAGAACCCACCTCAACGCTTCGCTTATGAGGCGTGCAAAAATACATTCCAATCAGAAATCAGATTTCCTTTATGATATAAAACTTTGTTATAGCAATATAATATTAAAAAGGTTCCACAATAATTTCTGCCCTCTTTAACGGTACACGAAATTGAAGTACAATTTTTTTCACTAGGATGCAATTTCTGATACAATTTATGTATATATCAGTGTTGGCAGCGCCGCAGCGGAGCACAGGGGTACTAGTTTTTCGTTTTTCATATCAGCTTTCAGCCAGCTTCTGAGTGGCCGTCTAACATCCCTGGCCGTGCCCTGATCTCCGATCGTGTCTGTATGCCGTGAGCGTAGGTACTTTTTTTGTTTTGGCGCACACACTCGTGCAATATAATCTCCTGCATACCTACATTGCTAGTGTGTGCTAACATTAGCCGTCGTACCGAAATTACGGTCTGGAAATTATTTTTATAATCCACGTTTAATTATTGAAGTTTTATATGTATAATAGTTACTGATTCATTAATTTATTCATAGTAGGTATGTATCTTCTTGGCGCGATGATATCATAATAATTATGATAAGCGGTATTGATTTTTGGCTGCCTTCCATTGAGCTTGAAATACTATGATGGTGAACCCATAATATGGCCTTTTACAACAGATGTCAAAAGAAAATTGTATTGCTACCGTAAACAAAAAATAACAAACGAGTGTGCTTTAGACCACACGACTGAAGTAAAACTTAACAATAAATATATAATATTATTATGAATGTTAATATCTATTGACAAGTGAATACAGTTATGTGAAAAAACTATTTCGTAAATTTTATTTAAACTTGTGTGGCAATCGACGTACGACCAATGAAAACGTCGCAATTTACTTATCGTTTCCGAATGTATTAACTAAACCCCACATTTGACATAGAGTATTAATGATTTGTTGGTCTTGGGGCATAAACATCTGGCTTCACTTCACTAACATCAAGATCTATCCCGAGTTGCTCCAGTTGACTTTTTGAGAAATAATTAATCAACATTAAATGCAATGTTTTTTTTGTCAAAATTTAATATTGAAAGTATAAAAAAAATATAATAACATAAATATAACAAATAATGAGAAAGAGAGAAAGAAAATGTGTGCTCGCACCTCTCTCTCTTGCCCCTACAGTAGTATACGAAAAGTAACTCTCTCTTTCTATAGTCACTAATTTATATCTCCCTCTCAACTTCCGTTTGCCTCGCGCAATCAGCACTTTTCGTAACGCTCACGTCACGCATTTACCAGCTTACTCCCCAAGTCAAGCGTGCGTAAAGAAGTATTTACTTCAAAAATAAAACTTTTCAAAGTACTTCCAAAGCTTAGCATTTTCAATCAAATAATAAGCCAACCCTTTAGGTTTATTTATTATTGGTACGTTCAGATTACTTTTGTTTTCGATGAAACTTCACATTAAAATTATAGAAGAAAAATTGGGATATATAACTAAAGAAATACTAACATCTGCGTTATAAGCATTACTACTCTGTCAAGAAAGTACCGGGAAAAGATCAATAATACACAAAATTTTTGTTATTCATCCAAATTTATTTTATCACCTTCAAAGTATGCTCCTTCAGAAACGATAAACTTACGCCAACGAATAATCCAATCATCAAAACATTTTTTAAACGCTGTTTACGGAATTGAGTTCAGTTCTCGCCAAGAATTCTCCTTTGTCTTCTACCCATTGAAAACGGGTGCCACGAAGTGGTAATTTGAGTTTAGAAAAAGAAACAAGTCGGCTGGAGCCATATGTGGTGAATATGGTGGTTGCTCGATGGTATTTGTTGAGTGGTATTTCTTGAGTGAAATCCAAGAGTTTTCTTTCCAGAAATCTGGCCTTTTTCGCCGAATTTGCTCTCTTAAACGCCGCATAACGCTCAAATAATATTCTTTATTTACCGTTTGATCTTCTGGCAAGAATTCCGAGTGCACAACACCGCGATAGTCAAAGAAAACAGTCAACATGATTTTGACTTTTGATCGACTTTGGCGTGGTTTTTTTCGGTTTCAGTTCAGTTGGAAGTCGCCACTCCGAAGCTTGTTGACTAGTTTGCATGTCAAACTCGTAAACCCACACCTCGTTACCAGTAACAATGGGTTTCATGAATGTTGGGTCGGAATTGACTCGTTTTAACATGTTCTCAGCGACTCTCATGCGATTGAGTTTTTGGAGAAAATTCAGGTCTTTTGGGGCTAGCCGAGCGGAAACATATTTCATACCTAAGTGATTATTTAAAATGGTACGGATCGACTCGTGAGACACAGAAAGTTCGGCGGCTATCTCTCTCAAAGTTGAATGAGGATTTCCAGTCACTATTTCCTTCACTTTTGCAATTTTAACTTCAGTTGCAGACGTTGATGGTCTACCAGAGCGAGGCAAATCTTCCATCACTACTCGACCGCTTTTAAATGCTTTGTAGGTACCACTCATAAGCACATGTTTTTGATAAAGTCGATTCACCGTAAGCCTTCTGTAACATTTTCAGTGATTCCGAACACGAAATTCCATTGGCGATGCAAAATTTAAGACAAACTCTTTGTTCGATGTTTTGGTCCATTATGAAATTCGCAATACACACTAGATATGATATAACTAAAAACAGCACTGTATTTAATATAAATAACAGATGCAACTCAAACTCCGTGCCAAAATGGATAACAGTTGTGTCAATCTAACAACAACAAAAATAATCAAAAATTTGAATTTGGAACCATAAACGAATCATCCATTCCCAATACTTTCTTGACTGAATGTAGGTATATTGGCTTTAATAAATAAAGGTATATTAACAATCGAAAACGCCATTATAATGAGCACACATGGAAGTAACATGTACCTATAATTATTATAGGTCCATGTGAGCACACAATGCGTGACAATTTGTAGATGAAGTGTGTCACTTATTTTGATCTGTATTTAAAGATACTTTAAAGATCAAATCATTTGTGAAAATGTGGAAAAAGAGAATTTTACTGCGAGCGGGATTTGAACCTGCGTCGCAGTAAAATTCTCTTTATCACACATTTTCACAAATAAATAATTTGTAAGTGACACAAAAATGTTTCCTATTTCTTTCTATATTTCATACAATTTTTAATACATACATTATGGACCCCTCAAAAAGACAGACTTTATCCCGTAAAAACAAGTTTCCTGTAGGATAGTCTGTTTTTATAAAGATTATATACCAGTATTTTTTCTCCTGTTGTGGACCAGGCAGGCAGGTATTCTAATATGGACATAGAGTTCACTGGAGAAGAGTCAACATTACAACTGGTATTATGGAACACCCATTGGGTGCATCATACCGCTTATAAGCAATCTCGTTATGATTCAGGTATACCATACACGCATTTTAGTATTTCAGTAGTTAACATACCTGGGTTCCCAGTTAGCTGATAACCTTCTTCGTGAACGGACGCGAAGGCGCATTCGAACTTGTCTTGTGGCTTCTCCGCGAACACTCACTACAACTGCTCCACCTCGATTTGAAGACAACTGACAAAAACAAGAGTTTAGGCTTTGAATTTAGTGACCATCGAAGGAATGTAACATAGTTCCAGTGGCCCGCCAATAAAGGCGGAGAGAAGGCACACGGTGGGTTTCTTTAGTGGGTGAAGGCCCCACACTACCCTGTTCGTTGCCTCGAACGACGGGGTGTGCGGTTAGGAACATTTTTTCCCGCCTTAACAAAAAAAAAACATTCACTCAAACTCAAACATAGCTGGCGAACCGTGGGTGTGTAATACACCTCTGCCTACCCCTTCGGGGATACAGGCGTGATGCTATTCTGTGTTTATAAATTGTGTATTTTGTTGTTTATACCACAGGAACTCCCGAGAGGTAAAAAAAATCTATTTGGTTATCCCGTTCATAATTTATCACTGTATCAAATCGTTTAGTTGTTAGGTTGATAAGCCATGAATAGGTATCCTACGGGAACTATTCACTTTTTTGAGAATAAAAATATCCCATAATGATAATCCAGTGTATCATCTACCTCTATTCCAATATTTTTTTAAGAAAAATTCAAATACACACTGAAAATTTGGGACCCTGATGACCCCTGCTAATAAAAGACCTAAGTATATGGAAGTACTCTGCACTTTAGAAGGTACGTAATAATGACGGTCCTCCTTGTTATTATCCCAAAATAGGGACCTTTCGTCGGTCGACCATTGAACCACTTAATATAATAGTAGGTACTAGGTGATCGAGCTACACTCGACTTTTTATTTATTGCCAAATTTAGATAAACTTGAAGATAAAACATTCGGCGTTAAATCTTAAGTGTAGTAGCATAAAGTTAAATAGTCTAAGGGTGCGTTTCCACTGACGTGGAGCTGGGCGAAGTGGCGAGGAGCGGACTATGAATTGGCCAATCACAGTGCTCGAAATCTCTACTTCGCATCCGTGTAAATAGTGTAATTGAAACGGGGTGGAGCTGAGCGGGAAATAAAATATATGAAGGCCCCAATAAAATATTTGAAGGCCCCAATAAAATATATGAAGGCCCCAATAAAATATATGAATGCCCCAATAAAATATATGAATGCCCCAATAAAATATATGAAGGCCCCAATAAAATATATGAAGGCCCCAATAAAATATATGAAGGCCCCAATAAAATATATGAATGCCCCAATAAAATATATGAAGGCCCCAATAAAATATATGAATGCCCCAATAAAATATATGAAGGCCCCAATAAAATATATGAAGGCCCCAATGAAATATATGAATGCCCCAATAAAATATATGAAGGACCCGAGCCGTTTAGAACAGAGTCGAGCAGGCTGTGGTGCTAAGCGAAGGGCACGCAACGGAGGGTAGCTGAGATAGGACTCGTATAATGCATTTTAGTTTAGTTAGCCATACTGCGTCATAAACTTCACATGTCATTTTAGCTTAAGTCCACTCCGCTTTATTAGAAACGCACCTTTAGACTATTTAACGTTACGCTACTACAATTAAAATTTAACAGTGAGTATTATGTATTTTACGTTTATTTAAATTTGGCAAAAAATAAAACACTTGTCCCTTTTCACTCTCTTCTTTGGAACTCCGCGTCAGTGGAAACGCACCCTAAAGCTTTTCTCCAGAATTGGGTTATCAAATACATAAATAATTTTCGGAATGTAACTGGTAGTTCTCGAGATTGGCCCGTTCAAATAAAATATTTTTTAGTTATATTACTCGTGTATTAGTAAGTTGCCGTGTGTGGGCCGGCTTTAGAATTGTCCCACCCATCTCTACCCACGGGAGTCGTAAGAGCCGACTGAGGGAATACTGTGGGAATGGGCAGCAGCACTCCCTCGAGTATTAACAACATCCACTGAGATCGCCAACCCGCCTGCCAAGCGTTGCGATTACGGCATTATCCCCATGACGGGACCGCTCGTTGTGGCGTTCTCTTGGGGAGGCCTATGTCCAACAGTGGACGTTGAAAGGCTGATGAATGGATGGATTAGTAAGTATACATACTAAAATTTACTCACCACTAACACGTATTTATCTTGTTGTGATATTTTTAACCAAAAGGTACTCATCTCGCCGGTACCGTTCTGTTTTTGTGACATCAATAACTGTCCTGTAAACAACATTATCTTTAATTTGTGTTTCTTGGAGATCCCTTTTGTAATATTGTATATACTGAGTAGGTTGAGAGTATATAGCTGGTATATCCAACAAAGATTAAGGGCATGATTACGGGAAGATGACGTCAAAAAGACCGTACGTAACCCGTCTAAAAGTCTTTGTAATATTAAAAAAAGTAATTCCGCTTTTTTCCTAATTTAAATATACAAAAGACATAAGTTAATGGGTATAAGTACATATTTTTCAACCATATGTAATTTAAAATGAGTGAAGTTAGTAAGATAACATTAATTATTATACCATGAATTCTTCTCTTATGAATCATTAAAATTGGTCTCTGTTAATTTTGTTCTATACAACATAAAGTTTGAAAAGGATAACTACGAACGGAAAATTGCACCCGCGTTTTCTAGAACACCGGTCCACACGCTATTCCGCTTGAGCTATCGTAGCAGTTGCTGCTTCCAATTTAATTTATCAGATTCTTTCTTACTATCTTGGATGACGATGGAAAAATGTATGCAAATACATTCAAAAGGTGACGTGGGTTCATTTCCCTCTCGCAGTTCATTCTATCACAAATATTTCACATTTTCACATTGTGTTCTTGTAAATGAACTTATGTGAAGTACTTTATATATATGAAAATAATAACAAACCATTACTATTTGTGGATTTTCCGTGGTAGAACGCCCACTGGATATCCCTGGAGCATGGACTGATGGTTACATATACCACAGAACGTGATATCGATGTGGTGTTTAATTCGAGGCTGAAACATCAGGACATTTTTTCAGACTTAGTAACACCCGGTAAGATCTAGAACTAGCATAGGTTAGCTTGTGGTCAACTAAAAAGTATATTAGTTTGTTCGTTACAAAAAATATACATATAAATAGCGAAATGTCGCAGCGTCACCGACGCTAGAGACGCTGGGCTCGAGATTCAACTGATATCTCGAGCCCAGTGGTAGACTGGAATGACAACATATAGGTAACTCACTCAAACTAGGGGTCATCAATTTCCATATCACATTCTTTCTTACCATATCGAGTGACGCCAGTGGCTTTTACAATAGTGCAGTTCGCAGAGCGTCTGAAACGGTAACGCCGATGATGCGGGCTTAAAGCTCGCTCGTGGCTACCATTTTCTATTTCCCATTTTGTGTTCCGGTAAATGGAGTATGAGCAGGGATAGTTCTTAACTATGTCATCCGACTATACTGCTATTTTTTCATATTTTCATGGTATAGAGCTGTGCTTATTTCGGCATGAATATTCTGGCTCGAATAGAGAAGTGCTATCCTCTCACTGAATATGCAAGGGTAGCAAACGAGTATATATTATTTTAGATCTATATTTTTTAGCATTTGACATGCTCCGCTACTTTTTAAAGTACAAATTATTTGTGAATAAGGAAAAATTGCGTCATCAAATAGTATGAATTTTAATTGCAAAATTAAACTTACTATATTGGATTAATGCATGTAAATGCATTCCGTTAGATGGTGTTGGTCGTAAAGACAAATTTAAAATGTGATGAGGAGATTGGGATTACCGAAAAGGTTAGTACAATATCTCAGTAGCTTAGACCGCGTCCCCGGATTGGAAAAGACGCGGGTTCGATTCCCGCTCGTACTAAAAATCTCTTTATCCTTTTTCACAAATAATTTGTACTTTATAAAGAGTAGGTACTTATATATTATGTTAAACATGTAGCCTCGGTGCTCTAGCGGCAATATGCGACTGCGGATCATAGGTCTTGAGTTCGAATCTCAATAGCAGCTCGGAACAGGAAATTGGCGGTGTACCACTGAAGTAATGTCATATAGTTCCAGTGGTCCGCTAATACTGGCGGAAAAACGGCACACGACGGGTTTATTTAGTATGTGAGGTCCCCACAATACCCACCGAAGGAATGTAACATAGTTCCAGTGGCCCGTCAATAAAGGCAGAGAGATGGCACACGGTGGGCTTCTTTAGTAGGTGCAGGCCCAACACTACCCTGTTCGTTGCCTCGAACGACGGGGTGTGCGGTTAGGAAATTTTTTCGCGAATTAACAAAAAAAATATATGTCCACCCGATACCTCGTTGCCCCGAACGATGGGGTGTCCGGTTAGGTATATTTTTTCTGCCTTAACAAGTTGGGTGTGTTTTATGATGATAATATCTCCAGTTATCTCAGAAAGCCGTCCCATAGGACTATAGTGAAGGAACCCTCGTGTTTTCGCACACACTCGTATATTAGAAGCTAGCAGGAGATATGCATACATGAGTAGTTTCCGTTGACAGCAGGGGCATCACTTGTGACCACCGAAGGAATGTAACATAGTTCCAGTGGCCCGCCAATAAAGGCGGAGAGACGCCACATGGCGGGTTTCTTTTGTGGGTGAAGGCCCCATACTACCCTGTTCGTTGCCCCGAACGACGGGGTGTGCGGTTAGGAACAATTTTCCCGCCTTAACAAAAGAAAAAAAGGGACATCCGTTGTGGCTGTCAGCCTTAGGAATAAGGGTGGGTCGAGAGGAAGTAGACAAGAGATGAGGAGGGGTTTGCGCGTCTAGTGCTCTATCTGCTAGTAGGTACTTCCCCTGTCAAGTCTACCAGTTCATGCTGGACTCATCAAGGTTTTGCCTCCAGAAAGTCTGATGATTCCCATGAGGATACCATTAAAATTCAGATTTGTCTGGAAATGACTTTAGTGACTTTGATTTAGTTTATAAATCATAATAATTAATTATCAATAGGCATTTTGTTTTGTTTAGGCGGGAAAAAATGTTGACAATGTAACATAGTTCCAGTGGCCCGCCAAAAAAGGCGGAGAGACGGCACACGGCGGGTTTCTTTAGTGGGTGAAGGCCCCACACTACCCTGTTCGTTGCCCCGAACGACGAGGTGTGCGGTTAGAAACATTTTTTTCCCGTCGCAAAAACAAAAAGGCCTAGCCCAGTTCCATTCTATGATCGCTAACGTTATAGAAAACTATTAAAATGTATAGATATTTGACATCTCTAACATTAAGTCACGTAAACGCGATAGATTTTTTTTATACAACGTGGGTGGCAAACAAGCATACGGCCCACCTGGTGGTAAGCGGTTTACCGTAGCCTATAGACGCTAGCAACACCAGAGGCATCACTTGTGCCTCGCCACGTGACTGTGTTAATGTCCTTAAAGATGTCAAATTCCCATACATTTTAATAGTTTTCTTTAGCGAGAGCCTATAGTGTGCCCGGGGTCGAAGTAGAAACACTTAAAATCATGAAAAAGAAAAGCATAAAACACAAAGTAAAAAATGTGAAATCGAAAATAACAGTCACGAGCAGGATTTGAACCTGCATCTCCTGGATACCGTCCAGATGCTTTGCCAATTCAACCATCGTGAAAATTGCTCCTGACTGCTAATTTCGATAACACATTCATACTTAACGTCTTTGGGTGACGCTGCGCCATCTGTCGGCAGTATTTTCATACATTGTACCGACCAGGTAAACTTAATTTTACAATTAAGATTTTTAACTAATAATGACGCAAACCCTATAAATATTTAGATATTTTTATATATATTGAAAAAGAAAAGCAGTTTGTGGTTGAATGTAAATTGAATGTAATACATCCTTAAAGATATATCCAGACTTACCTGCGGCTTTCTCCTTCACCTAGCATGTATATAGTTTGGTTGTCAGTTGGGAGCCATTCCACTGCAACTCTAGCTACAGGTCGGGTGACCAATGCGGTTGGGGACGCAAATCCTACCCCTGCCGCATGAAGAACTATAAGACTCGTTAGCCTTATCGTGAAGATGCTGATTTTACTGAAACAAAGATAATTAATTTGTAGGTAATAAACTATAATTTTTTTGGGGTTTTAATTTTATGTTTATCTTTTCTATGCCATACATTGGTAGGCCATTTATACGTATGGTCCGTCTGGTGGTAACCATAGTCTATAGACGCTTGTCCGTGTGGTGACGGACTAAGAGTACAAGTTTCACCATCCCGTCGTTTCCCGTATGTGTCGTATAAGGCGACTAAGGGAAGTAAGCAATTATCACCTATTGTATTACTGGTGGTAGGGTTGGGTTGGTTGGTGAGAGTACTCACTTGTTATCGGGCCCGAACGGGTCGGTACCACCGTCTTCTGTGTGACCGGTCATAAAGCATGTCAGTGTTTTTTGACTGTAGCAGAAGTTAGCCGTTTATTCTTTCATTTCATATCTGAGAAATGAAATGGTGCGCAGCGGCTTGACAATACTCTCGGTATAGTTGAATGAGTGACGGTTACCACTTACCATCAGGTGGGCCGTGGCTGGTCTGCCATCGTTGGCAATAAAAAAAAATCTACACCAGAGACATTATCACTCGGGTGTCGCCAATTCAAAGGAAAGGGATAGCAAGTGGAGAGGAAGGATAATAAGGAGAGGTTAAGGAAGATTTTGAACCTTCGGCGCTCTAACTCATCTTACGAAATGCAACAGTCGAAGTACCTACCGTTGTTTCTCGCTGATCTTCTATGAAAGGATGGTACTTTCCCAATCGAACCGGCCCATTCATGACAAGCAAGGCTACCACTTGACTTTAAAAGACAAACGTTAAATTGATTTAGTTCAGCTGTAGTTAGTATAAGTCTACGACGAGCACTCTGCCTAATAAGTGACTTCAACTATCTAAAATGAATTTAGGATTACTTCGAAAAAAGAAAACACGGAAACGGCTTCTTTATTTGAATATTTAAATAGCAATAAATCTAACTCAAAAACTTATCAAACAAAGAAATTTAACAACGTATACTGTCGGCTACTTATCTTGTTAAATCGATTATTCAATGAGTGTACCGATTATACACCAGGGATCGATAATCGAGATGTGGTAAGTTGCAACCAGGTCAGTGGTCTTGGCAATTATTTTTGACACGTGTAAAATGCGGTTTATTTTTGAATTATAAGCTGTTCTCTTTAGGATTACGTAAATTCAGATTATGAAATTAATTTACGAGTGCATTCCGTAGTCAAATTATTTGTAAAATATGTTTCACGATCGTTCTTTATTATTTATTGCGGTAAACTCCTCGAAACTGTATAAATTAGGTTTCTGCCTGTTTGTTTTGTATAAATCAATACGCAATCCATGAAGGATATTCGGTCCTAGAAACAGACTGAAGGCATCATTACATTACTACGGTTAGTTAGACCTTGACGATATAACAACGAAACAAATACATCTGCAGTCAATTTATTTTCTTTTATATTCATGATGGATAATATATATTAAAAATGTTGTATGAAAATGTATAATGTAAGTAGGTATGTATTACAATATCAGCACAAGGGCATAATGAGATTCATCTGTTTTATTTTAATGAAGCTAAATTATAATGTTTATGACTCAGCATTCTAGGAATACGGTCGGTGGAGTAGTTCACCCTCATCTATGAGTTAGAGAAACCTTGCGCTAAACTTTTAACAGAACATTTTCAATATATACATAGTTTAATTATGGCAACATTCAGTTAATGCTACTACCAAACTACTACCGAACTAGTTCAAAAGAACTATGTCAAAAGAACTGGTTCAAAAAAGTGAATACAAATTTGGTACCTAAATCATGAATAAATAAACAACACATAACACAACATTCAGTAGATGCACGTAAAAGTTTTTGAACGAATGTGATTCATAATTTCCTGGAATGACGACCGTATTGTGAGACATAAATCCTCTGTAATAATAAAATAAAACTATTCCCGTGAACAAAGTTAACCTGTCAAACGCACGACTGGTAGGGTTGTTGAAGAATAAAGGTAATGTTCATTTTTATATTCCCAATGCTGATGAGTATGACTTGGTTAGGTCCTCATGATTTACAGGTAATGCGGCCAGTAAGCACAATACCCCGCTACGTTACGTGAATACCTGTGGAGATTATATACGAAATACATTTGTATATTTTTATACATAACTAGCTGTTACCCGTGACTTCATTTGCGTTGAAATTAGTTTTATTTTTTTTGTCCAAGCCCTAATTATTTTTCCAAAATAAAAGTAGCTTAAGTTACTCCTTATACCATCAGCTATTTGCCAGAGAAAGTACCATTCAAATCGGTCTAGGAATTCCGTAGAGTAGCCGAAACAAACAGCTAAAAACTTTAAAAATTGGTATTTTGTTATAGGTAACGTATGCATTAAGTAAAAAGCTGTTATTGTTATTTGTTGTATATAATGGCTAAGTACGTATTTTCAAACGACCCACGGTAAATGGTAACCGTTGCTCGTGAACTCAACTTTACCGAGAATATTGTCAAGCCGCTGCTCACCATTTCATTTCACAGATATGAAATGAAAGAATAAACGGCTATTTCCTCCTACAACCAAAACACACCGACGTGCTTCATGGCCGGTTACACGGGAGACGGTGGTACCAATCCGCTCAGGCCCGATAGCAAGTGAGTACTCCCTCTTGGTACCCAGTCCTACCACTAGTAATGCAATAGGTGATAATTGCTTACTTCCCTTAATTGCCTAGTACGACACCCATGGGGAAAAAATGGGGTGGTGCCACTTGTCTTCTTAGTGAGTAATTATTTTAGTGGCAGTACGCAGTGGTTTTTGGAAACAATTTTTAAAATCATGAATAAGTGAATAAAAATTATCCATCTCTCTCTGCCTATTTCACAAGGGATATGGCGTGATGATAAATAAGTGAAGACGTGATATCAAATACAGAATTCACAGCTAGACCTTTCTCAGCTTCCCAGACTTATATTCGTTTTTTCTTTATAATAATAATCCTTATATCGCAGGGAACTGTTTACAAACAAACACCCAGACTTAGAACAACCATTTGTGGTATTTAGATATTTTTATATATATTTTTAGCATTTGACATGCTTAGCACTATACATTAAACACAAAGTGAAAAATGTGAAATCGAAAATAACAGTCAGTCAGGAGCAGGATTTGAACCTGCATCTCCTGGATACCGTCCAGATGCTTTGCCAATTTAGCCATCCTGACAATTGCTCCTGACTGCTAATTTCGATAACACATCATACTTAACGTCTTTGGGTGACGCCTGCGCCATCTGTCGGAAGTATTTTACAAAAAGACGTTAAGTATGATGTGTTATCGAAATTAGCAGTCAGGAGCAATTGTCAGGATGGCTGAATTGGCAAAGCATCTGGACGGTATCCAGGAGATGCAGGTTCAAATCCTGCTCCTGACTGTTATTTTCGATTTCACATTTTTCACTTTGTGTTTAAACCATTTGTGGATCACACAAAGAGTTGACTTGTGTGGTAATCGAATCCACAACACTCGGGTGGGAGGCCAGTATCTAAACTATACTGCCGTCTCTGTAGCATACGGTCAGGTGGTACTTGTGCAATAGCTTAGAGTAACTGAATCACACAATTGCGAATTAGAAAATCCCGGTACGAACCAAATGCGTTCCTAATCGTACGTACTAGTGGATTTATACATTTTTATTGTCATCCTTGGTAGACGTTTTACGCATAATCTCAAATTTATAATCTTTCAGTGAGAGAGTGTAAAAGGAATTCTATTTATTACGACCAAAAATTGGGTCAACATTACAAGGTCCGGCCGCATTAAAAACAGATACAAAAATCCCCTTGAAAATCCCCTTCAATGACCGTTAGCATTCTGACTTGTAATTTCATTTGCCTATTCCCTTTAGCCGTTGCAAGTATGTCCGTATCCAGTAAGGGGTATCCCAATAATCACGTGATCTTTTTTAGTATTTTTTGACCCCTCTCTTCCCCATGGTGATACGTGGTGAGGTTTAAGACTAAGCCCAAAAATTACGTGTATTTTTAGAAAAAAATTAATACAGGTAAGTAGGTACCTATAATCTAATTCAAGCTTACACGCTGCTTTTCGGTTTTTATAAACCGCGCGTTCAGCGACAAAATAAATACCTACACGTGATATCTCAGTACACCCCCTCCATCTTATTGATATTTCGTGATTTATGTCGAACCCTCACTACCCCATTTCAGGCCTCACTTGATTAATGGACGACCCCTAAGTATGATTTTCACAAAATTATTTACAGAACAGTGAAGCTTCATTCATGTACTACTAAATTCTTCCGCCTGATCTTCATATTATAAAATACGTCACCCTACGATATTTGTTTGATCTTGATGCCAAAATTGCTGCCCCACGGGAACTATCCATTTATCCGGGATAAAAATTAACCAGTTAAACGCTCTGGGTTCGATAATAGGTAGATAATAATAACATATATAATAAAATAAAATAAATATTCACAGATATTTCACACAACGTCCTCTGATCCCAAACTAAGCTTTTCGCTTGTGCTATGGGTACCAGATTACGGATATAATACATATATTACTTTTTTTGTAAATACATACATATGATAGATAGAAAACACCAAGACGCAGTACAAATATCTGTGTTCACCACACAAATAATGGTCCTGAGTGGGATTCGAACCCAAGACCTCGTGCACGGAAGTCGGTTACACTACTGACTACGCCACGAGGTCCGTCATATTATATTAAATGCCAATTGAATATTTATATATAGTGATACCAATTATGTTTTTTTGAAACTGCTATTCCCATACTAGGCCGGTTCCTATGTTGTAGATGCACATACAATGTTCACAAATTATTTAGATCAACCATCGCTTAAGGACTTAACTATATACGGAGTATTGTAAAGCCGCTGCTCGCCATTTCATTTCAGATATGAAATGATCAAGTAAGCACTCCCACTTACTACCTAGATTTACCACCAGTAATGCAATGGGTGATAACTGCTTACTTCCCTTAGTCGCCTCGTACGATACCCGTGGGCAACAATGGACATTTGTATTCTTAGTCCGTCACCAGACGGTCAAGTTAAACACACTTTCGCATTTATAATATTAGCAAGGAAACGCCATATATTACACAAGATTTGCAACAAGTTGAACATAACTATTGTTACACTTATATATAGGACAAACTTCACATCAACTTGATTAAAACTTTCCTAATACAAAACATTTTACTCTAC
Organism: Leucoma salicis; assembly: GCA_948253155.1. Lineage (NCBI taxonomy): Eukaryota > Metazoa > Arthropoda > Insecta > Lepidoptera > Erebidae > Leucoma > Leucoma salicis. Next base: position 6,280,545 of record OX411819.1, read on the forward strand.
TCTAAGCTGCCCTAAATAAGTTACAAGAAAAAAGTACGAGACTTTTGCTATAATCCCTGCCAAATAAATAAAAGTTCTTAACAAAAACTTTCGCTAAAAGCCATTTTATTCACAGGAACATGGTCTAAGATCTATGCTATAGTCTCAAGTACAGGAACAATCCTGCCATGAGTTTCTCTAATTACAATACAGAAACAGGCTCTGTAGGTAACTATCTATCTGTCTATCTAATAACTTTAAATTACTAATTCTTGTCTTCTATACTATTATAAAACTGTAACATAGCTATGTATGTACATTTAAGATATTTGAGAAAAAATGACTGTAATAGGCTATATAGGCGTGTCTAAACACAAAACGTTTTCTTTTTAGATTTTTTGTCTGATTGTTTATTCGCGCATCACACAAAAACTACTGAACGGATTTTGATGCAATTTTTTTTATTTGAAAGGACTTGATTAGACTTCAAAACTGATATACATTTTATCCCGCTTATATACCGGGAACCTGAGATATAACCCAAAAACTAGCTTTTGACTGCGGCGGAGCTTTTTTAGAATAAAAAGTACTATAATATTCACCCAGAGTCTTATCTATCTGTTTTGTGTTTAGACATGCCTATATAGCTTATTACATTCATTTTTGATGTGAGAGAGAGAAGGGTCTGTCGATGGAGCTGGAAGGTGGCCACAGTAACTCTGTAATGAAACGACGCAACCCTATCGATTTTGTACTCGTTTGATTCGTCTTGAGGATTACTTTGTCAAGTTATGATCATTTTATTTCTACAAAATAATTCCGATGTTTTCACATCTGCTAGACGTCCCGCGACGTCTAGTTTTTTTTCTCAAATATCCTAAATGTCACATAACATAGCTATGTTACAGTTTTATAATAGTATAAATTACATAGATGCCTCGTCTGCTAACTCAACGTAGCTTTTTTAGCTTACTTAGTAGAATCAATGTACTAAAATGCTTTGAAACAGAATAACGTGAACATAACGTTTAATAATATGAATATAACACTCAAATACAAAGAGAAGTGCTTCATTCAGAAGGAATTAATCCGTAACAAACCTTGAGTTTATTTATACGTTCGAGTCGTTCCTGAAACTGACTACATAAAGTAAAAGACATCAAAACACAGACAGACAGAAATACAAAACATTCGCAGACAGACAGACGGGCAGACCGTTTGTGTTTATAAATACGATATAGTTATTATCTTATTACGGATTTAGTTAAAGGATTCTTTCACATGAAAGGGAGACTAATCTAATCAACAATTTAGTAACCCTATACGAGTATACCTTGCGTCGGTATATTTTATACGTCTCCCAGGGCACATAAGTTGTACCACTGAAGGAATGTAATATGGTTCCGGTGGCCCACCAATAAAGGTGGAGAGACGGCACACGGCGTGTTCCTTTAGTGGGTGAGGGCCCCACGCTGCCCTGTTCGTTGCACCGAGCGACGAGGTGTGCGGTTAGGAACATTTTTTAATGAATGAGATGATATACAGTACACTCACCCACATACGTACACACACGTATTTTACTAAAAGGTCACTATATTTTGGCTGACTTTTAGTTAACTTCACTGATCACAACGGCTGAACGAACTAAGCCGGTACATTGAAGGCAATCTCAATGTATCATTACTACCTATAGCTGTTTATATATTGGGCATACACTTTGTAGCCTTTTCTGATCTCATCCATGTACCTACATTGTATGACTGCAATACTGGCGTGCTCCAGAGTGATTTAGTATGACAAGTATAACATTAAAATATCTGAAACAAGCCGTTGTTAATAACTACAAGCGAAGATGTTTTATTGAACAATCTAAGGACGTATGTAACTAAATTAAAGTGTTTAATTTATAGCCTCTAAGATTCTGCTCGCGACTTCACGGGGATTTTAGAATTCGTTTAACTTTAGGAACAACTTTATTTTTTCGGGATAAAAATTTGCCGATCTCCTTTTCAGGGTTTGGGTGTTTGCAAAATTTCATGAGGATCGAATACCTGAATTAAGATAATAATATATACCCAGACTCAGAACAAATATATATAAATCACACAAAGAGTTGTCCTGTGCGGGAATCGAATCCCCAACACTCGGCATGCGGGATTAAGCTTATATTTTTCATATATAATTAGTAAATCTCTTAGACAGTATGACTTATTCCGATACCTTTAACAAGCATCGTCTTACTCCAGCCAATTTACATAAAACCTTAATAAATTATACACCCAAACCATTTTCATAAACCACTAAATCTATTGGTAAACCACATGAAAAACCGTTTCATGTTAATTTTAAATATTTCGCCATCAGATAGTCTGTCTGAAGACGCAATCGAGGAAGCTTTATTTTATTATATTTAAATTTATTTTATTATATTAATTATATGTAAAGATTAATGGGCTTATGGTTAATAGGAGTCTCGTAGAATGTAACTCACTAAATCTTATCAACATCCTATCGTGACATTGTCATTGGTTGAGAGATCTTGAAAGATCATCGTGATTGGTTTAGCGATTAATGCAACATCATGCGTCTATGTCTCTACCAATTACAAATAAAACGATACGATATCGATTCGATTTTGTGAACCACGTTCTAAGGGGACAGATCTATGCTCAAAGAACAAAGAAAAACTGAAATATCTGATACTGTATGGCTCATTACAATGGGTTCCCACAGGGAGGGAAGGCGTCTCCTTAACAATAAAATTAGGAATTAAGTAGTATACTAAGATGGCTGGATGACATAGTCTTGTTACCACTTATCCTTTTCTATAACTGAAATGATATAGGTACTCAATTTTCTCCTTTTATCGAATCATACAACGTCTGTATAATAGAGTTATGTGGAGAGAGACTTTAACTGCCTCGGTGGTGTAGCGGTAGTGTATGCGACTGCTAATCATGAGGTCTAGGGTTCGATCCCCGGGCCGGGCAATGTTATTGAGCTTTTTCCTAAAAAGAAGAATTCTCAGTAGCAGCCCGGAGTTTGGAAATGTGCCCGGTAGACGTCAATAGGCTCGGCCCCTATTACGTGGGTCTTAAACATAACTGGCGAATCGTGGGTGTATAATACACCTCTGCCTACCTCTTCGGGGAATACAGGCCGGATGCTGTGTTGGAGAGAGAATGTCTACATAAGTCTCACGTAGAAAATACAGTAATAATGTCATTAAATTCTTAGCGAGAAATTAGGTTAATTCCCCATGGTAAACGTGCTAAGAGTCCACTTGGCAACGATCAAATATTTTAGAAATAAAACTAAAAAATATGAGCAAATTGACATTCAGACGGCCTGAAGCGTTTTTGCAGTGTCTCACAATGTGACGCAAATTGAATTATGCACTTTACATATTGTAGACGTGTCGTTTTTGATTTGTAATTGATTTATAGCTGAAACGTTTTCGTCGCGATACCAAAATGTATGAGCAGTAAGTTTGAGTTAGTGATGTGTCACAACGTTATTTAACGTTTTCGCAGTGGCATTCTCTGTGTCTTCCATAACGAAATGAATCATTGCTAGGTTTCGCTAGTGTGTTTATTTAAAAATATTAATTTACAAACTAATTAACAAAATTTTATGCATGAAATTTTATTAATGTAGGTTAAGATATTACGGATTTTGTTAGTCATATTGATTAGTAAAATTATTTTTATCCGTAAAAAAGTTTAAATGGTGATAAATAAACATAGTTAAACTAGTCGAATAGATTGGCATAGTAGCAGGAAAAAAAATTTCTAACCGCACACCCTGTCGTTCGGGGCAACGAACAGGGTAGTGTGGGGCCCTTACCCACTAAAGAAACCCACCGCGCGCCGTCTCTCCGCCTTTATTGGCGCGCCACCAGAACCATATTACATTCCTTCAGTGGTCCGCCGGCGGCTTACCCTTTCGGGTACCCTCAACTGAGCGCCGCGTCCGCACACGGAGCGTCGCACCTTCGCGGGAGGCCTTGTGGGCGGTGGACGACGCTCGGCAGCAAGGGGTCCCCCTCTATTGCCACGACGAGTTCACAGCGCTGCTCAGCCCAAACCGAGCACGACTCGAGCGTGTGGTGCGCTGTATCCTCGCCGCAGCTGCAATGGTGACAGCCCGGAGTCGCTTCCCTCCTTGCGACAATGTGCAGATATCTGCCGAAGCAACCGAGCCCCGACAGCACCTGCACCAGTCGGAAGGTAAATACTCCGTGCCGTCGCCCTGCCCACTCTTCCAGCACCGGCTGGAGCGCCCCTACGATCCGAAGACCGGCTCGCGGCGCCTCCAGCCGTGCCCTCCAGCTGGCCATGGCAGCTTGGCGGGCGTCTCCCTGCCATCTGGCCACCACATTGGGTGGGGGACGTCCAACCCCTCCCGCATACATAGTTCGCCCTGAAACCAACCGCAAAGCAAAATTATGTGTTGTATTAAATCATATTACTGAATTCACATACAATCATAATTTTATAGGGGACTAGCTTGAGAATCGTACTATTCCATCCATCCATCAGCCTTTCATCGTTATCTGCTGGACATAGGCCTCCCCAAAATGGGGGTTTTTATGGCAATTTAAGTTTGTCTAATATTAATAATAAAAGTACGTTTAATAAAAGCAGTGACATCTATTAACATAATCTATTAACTATACCAATTGCGAGATCAAGCAGCTGATTTTTGTCTAGATTTATTTTAATGTAACTAATAATATTAGAACCGATCTTGATTTTTCATTGTGACACACACAATTTCTAAATCAATTCCTAAACTGTAACCCAGATTTTAAAAAACAAAAATTCGATTATATTGACTCTAGGTCCATCTGATGTACAATAGTCCCTTCGAATACTTCTTTCTTCATTATGGCATGCAGTAAGTCCGCGTTAAACAGAAATATGCAATTTGTATTAAAAAAATACTAATGATTATCATGAATGTCTGATGCTATTAACGTACAGGGTGAAAAATGACAATGTCCTTTCGATACTAAGTTTTACTCGCAACTTCGTTTGCGTGGACGTAAATTCAATCGCAACTTTTTATATAGGAATAACATTTTGATATTCGTAAAATAAATTATTTGTTAAAGTGGAAAAAGAGAGCGTTAATGCTACTATGAATAATATATGTAATGTAATGGTCGTAAAAACATAAAACCCTAGACGTACGTTTTTTTCACTATACTCAATTTTAATATAAAATATAATCATCAATTTAACATAAAATATATAATCACTCAATTTTAGTATAAAATAAATGTGAAGTGGAGAGTGGGTGTCACCGTTGGGTGACTGCGATAGCTTAGCGGTCCAGAGTACTTCCTCGCATTGGATTCCTATCCTGCTTGCAGTAAATCTCTCTGTCTCCACTTTCACTCATAGCATGTCAATTGCTAAAGTACAGATCAAAATATTTTTGATATGCGATTTAAATAAAATAACGCTAAAATCTATCTATTGGTGAAAACTGGATTAAAAATAACGAATGGACCACAACATGAAAAAATCATTATTTTCTACTATACCTACCCAGGATCGATCCTTACACGCCCATATTCATGAACGATACTTAGGTAAGGTATCAAGCAACACTATGCTAAGTAAGGTATTTCTCACTGCGTTCGTCAGGGCAAGCCATTCTATATGCATTCTATTCATAAACAATACTCAAGCGATACTTTACTAAGCAAACGCACGGCGTCAATTATAGACCTGTGATTGGCTTCGATCAACATTGATCGACGGTGATTGGTCCGATTCTGTTGCTAAGTTCTGTATAGTATTTGGCAGATGTGCGGTTGACATGAATAATTAAAAAAAAATATATTATCTATAAAAAAGAGGATTTATGTCTATCTTTAAAACGTCTTATTTTATTATTGATATTATTGTTCTCTTTATTAATTTTGTTACATATTTCATACCTTTTTAAAATACACAAGCTCACACAAAATCACTAGGTACCTACCATAAAAACACCAACAAAAATAAACACCATCCATCCATCCATCCATCAGCCTTTCAACGTTCACTGCTGGACATAGGCCTCCCCAAGAGAACGCCGCAACGAGCTGTCCCGTCATGGGGGATAATGCCGTAATCGCCACGCTTGGCAGGCGGGTTGGCGATCGCAGGGGATGTTGTTAATACTCGAGGGAGTGCTGCTGCCCACTCTACGACTCCCGTGGGTAGAGAGGGGTGGGACAATTCTAAAGCCGGCCCCACACGGCCAAAAAAATAAACACAACAGAATATAAATAATTTCGAAATGTATAAAATAGTGGCCCACCGACATCGGCTGCAGGGACCCAGCTGCCGGTGATTGGGGCTCCAAAAAAGGAACCCCCTTACAATAGGTTCCTACGTGCCTTGTCGAGGAGTACTACCTTTTTCATTAAGCCCTTAATCCAGCTGTCTAACGACAGTCTCTTTAGATTTTGTTCGAGACTCTTGGCGTTTCGTCCTTTAACCGATATGACTATAGGAACAATATAGATGTGCATACGATTTCGGATTCTCTAAAAACAAGTATACCTAAGTTCGTAGAGCCTTGCTCATCCCAACACGAATGGGTTGGTTCGATCGGGGAAGTACCACCCTCTCACATAAGATCAGCGTGTAACAACGGTAGTTACTCCTACCGTTGTTTCGTATGGTGAGTGAGATCGCCGGAGGCCCAAACTCCCTCCTTATCCTCTCCTTATTATCCTTCCCATACACGTCCTATCCCTTTCCTTGGAGATGGCGACGCACGAGTGATGGTGTTGCTAGCGTCTATAGGCTTCGATAACCGCTTACGATCAGGTGAGCCATATGGTTGTTCCCCACCCCATCTAGTATAAAAAACAGCAGCGTAAAAACAGCTGTGTCCAATGCACAAACGGACTTGTCTCAAAGGAAAACTATGCAGTTAAAGATATTATGCTCAGATAATATTAAATTCCAAGAAAAGAAGGACTTTTCCTAGTTATCCAATTATATGAGACGCACAGGTGGACGCGGTGATCCTGCAGCCTCATCTAGTCTGATTTATATGAATAATAACATAAAATATCACAAATTATGATATGAATAAAAACAAAATTTCAAAGACCAAATTTACCACTGAATATAACCTCATTTGGGACTAAAGCTACACTATGCGTTGGTTAAAATAGCTGCTTAGCTACTTTACGTAAGTGACGTTCCAAATGAACGCATAGCCTTGCACACCGCTTAAGTATTGTTTATGAATCCGATTTACAGGCCCTATGCGTTCGTGCGCACTGTGAGACTTCATAGTATTGTTCTTGAATACGGGTGTTAGTGTATGTAATGTAGACAATCCTTAAATAAAAAAAATAAAAAAATCAAAGCATCATCATCATGAGGACTGCCAACGGAAGTAAACTATAAACAAACAGTAGTTATTTTTGGATATCCAAATTAATTGTTTGATCTTAAAAAAAACTTGTAAATCAAAATTATTCATTCATTCAAAAAAAATATCATATAATAATAATAAATATTCATGGACATTTTCACACAACGTCCTATGGTCCCAAACTAAGCTTAACGCTTGTGCTATGGGTACCAGATTACGGATATAATACATATATTATACTACTTTTTTTTCTAAATACATAGTCATACAATAGATAGAAAACACCCAGACGCAGTACAAATATCTGTGTTTATCACACAAATAATTGTCCGACTGTCCGTTGTGTGGGAATCGAACCCACGACCCCGTGCACGGAAGTCGGTTACAGTACCGACTACGCTACGAGGCCCGTCATTATTATTTAAATAATTCATTTCTTCATTCACAGCTGGCTCAGCGCAATAAATTATACTAATAGGAATAGTGTTATTTATCGTTAACACGTCACGTGACCAATGCGTTCGGTGACGATGACGCGAGTTCCATGATTTTTGTTCACCCAAAAAGTGCTCAACGCGCTTAAAGAAGTTTACACATAAAAAAAATTTAAAGACGATAATTTCCGTAATAGTAGTTTTATTTCATAATAAGTGAGTATTGGCGTATGTATCAGAATGTATCAATATGTGTAGGCACATGTTTTTTTTTTACCACCTGATTGTGAATACTTGTATAATGCACAGAGCACATTCCTAGCATTTTATTTCTGGAATCCGCTGCAATAACGGGTAGTCAGTTCATAAACCAGTCATCCTTAGGTCGATATCATCTTACGTAAGACTGTATAACTGCCTAATTTATTAATAACTATCGACTTAGCATTTTTTTAGTAACTTTTTTTAAATTAACGGTCTTAAAATTGTGTCCTGAATGTCCTGACCTGTGGTGACGGACGAAAAATGCAAGTGTCACTACCCCATCCTATTCCGCGGGTGTCGTACAAGGCGACTAAGGGAAGTAAGCAGTTATCGCCCATTGCACTACTGGTGGTAGGGCTGGGTACCAAGTGAGAGTACTCACTTGCTATCAGGCCCAAACGGGTCGGAACCACCGTCTCCTGTGACCATGAAGCACGTTAGTGTGTTTTACGGCCATGAAACACCTTAGTGTGTTTTAGCTGTGGCAGAAGATAGCCGTTTATTCTTTCATTTCATACCTGAGAAATGAAATGATGCGCAGCGGCTTGACAATACCTTCGGTATAGTTGAGTCCATGAGCGATGGATACCTAAGTGGTGATGGTAAGTACATCAGGTGGGCTGCACTTCGTCTGCCATCATTAAAAAAAAAATTAACCTTGATCACATGCTTAACGTTCCGGGAAACGGGCGAGGGTGAGGGCCCCACACTACCCTGTTCGTTTCCCCGAGCAACGGAGTGCGCGGTTAGGTACATTTTTCCCGCCTTAACAAAAAAAAAGGGTAGGTTTGCTCACGACGTTTTCATTCCCTTCATCGAGCAGTGTTGGAAAATCCAAAACTGCACGCCTCATAATCTTCATTTTTCACTTTTGCCTTCATAGGACATATCCTGGATATTTGTGTAATCTGTTTACGATCTGTGAGGTAAGACTTAATCAGATCATATACATTTCCTCTAACTCCATAGGCATATAATTTGTTAAGTAGCGTTATATGATCAACATAATCGAATGCTTTGGTCAGCTCCATGAAAATCGCACAGGCTTGTTTGCCTTTATCAATATCAGTCATCATTTTATGTAAAAAACTGTATACTGCTATGCCAATAGATTTATTTTTCCTAAAACCAAACTGTTCATCACAAAATAAGTGGTTTTCCTCAAAGTAATTATAAATGCAGTCATGAATTACTTTTTCAAATATTTTCTAAATAACTGACACAAGTGCGATTGGACGGTAACAACTCATATCAGTGTTGTCATTGTTCTTAAATAAGGGTTTTACAATAGTCAACTTAAGTTTATCAGGAAAGGTGCCATGTACATAAATTTATTATGTGACACAAAATAAGTGAAAGCTTTATTGAGACATTCTTTAAGATTTTAGAAGATATACCGTCATAACCAGTGCTATTTGTACATTTTAAATTTAGTATAATTGTCTGTACATCTTCTGGAATAGTAGGACGCATAAAAATAGAATTAAGATTATTTGGCACATTTATTTTATTACTGTGCGATATTAAATCAGTTTACCTGATCAATAAAAATATAAATGATTTGCAATATCACTAGGGTCGGTAACCTTCTTATCACCTATATTAATTTTTTGAATTTGTTCCTTTGGTATGTTTAAATTATTAGGGTTAATTATCCTCTAAGTAGTTTTTGATTTATTAACAGCATTTTTAATTAAATAACTATTTTGAGATCTTTGTGTTAGTTTAATTATACGCTTTAATCTTGAGGATAACGATAAGAATTGATTTTTGGAATTTATTGAACGGTCTTTTCTATATTTCCATAAAAGCTGCCGTTTGCGCTTACAACATAGCCTGAGACCTATTGATAACCATTGAGGCCTAATTCTGGTGGACATTTTAACTACAATAATTGGGAAACAAAAATCATAGAATAATCGGAATTGTTCATAAAAATTATGAAATGTTATATGAGGATCATTATTGTCAAAAACATCACTAAAACTAAGGGAATCTATGCACTCTTTAAATTTAGCTACATTTTCATACCTATAATCGCGTTTTTCAATATACCAATTTTTAAGAGAAAAGCACCGTTTCACTAGACATGTGAGTAATTGTGCTGCATTCAGCACAATTCGACAATTTGTCTGAAACAGCAAGTTCGATGGACTTTGGTGTACACCCTCTTATATTAAAAATAATATTATCTATACATGTTCTACTGGCAAAACGTGTTGGTTTATTTATGCTCAATTTTAGATTAAAACTATTTAACAATTGTCTAAATTCAAAGGAATGGTAATTATCTTTAAGCATATTTATATTAAAATCCCCACATAATATAATCTTTTTCCCATAACAAAATCGACATAAAAGGGAATTAAGATTATAAAAAAATTTTTGCATGTCCTCTGAATTTGATCTTGTAGGTCTGTATATGCATATCACAAAGATGTTATGTTGTATTAATTTAATACCAGAACATTCGATAATATTTTCTACTGAATATTTATTCATATTCCATCCATCAGCCTTTCGAAGTCCACTGCTGGACATAGGCCTCCCCAAGAGAACGCCACAACATGTGTTTCGCTCATATGGGGGATAGTGCCGTAATCGCCACGCTTGGCAGGCGGGTTGGCGATCGCAGTGGATGTTGTTAATACTCGAGGGAGTGCTGCCCACTCCCCCGTTATTCCCTCAGTCGATTTCTACGACTCCCATGGGTGGAGAGGGGTGGGACAATTCTAAAGCCGGCCCCACACGGCACATTACTATTATTTATTCATATTACTGATTGGAAACATTGCACAGAATTTCGGATTAAAAAACAAGATCCCCCGCGCCTATTTTTTCTATAGAAAGCAGAAACAAGGTTATAATTCACTATATGTAAGCACTTTATATCAGAGGCAATCATATTGTGCTCGGTAACACACATTACATCAATACATTTCTGTTCATAGTGCAGAGACTCGAGGGTCAATGAAAGAATATCAGATTTAGATCCGTTAACATTTTGGTGTAGAATATTAATGTGGTTCAGAACGAAAAAACTCTTTTGAAATATCTTCAGAGTTCATATTAATGTCATTATATATATATATATAGATCCGTCTGAGTACATTTATCAATGCGTGAGCGTGAACTATTTTCTCGGCGATGTAAATTGATATTGTTTATATATCTATTGTACTGCAGTTTATAATTTAAATAAAGTATTTCCCTCAAAAACAATCGACATTTATAAAGCGCAGAAAAATCGCGTTGTGGTAACAAATCGTAGTAGTTCATGTCAACATATTTACAGTGGTCATATTTTAAACATACAAATCTAAGCTCAGAATTTAACTTCGACTCATTAAGGTATTTATTGTGTGGTACTTCAGAGAATATAATATTTGTATTACTAGTTTTTTCAAGGAAGCGTCTCACTGAAAACAACATACTATTTGGGTCATTATCGTTAGTACCACCAACAACTATAACAAAGTCGTTTTTATTTAGCGCGTGAATTTCTCTTTTGTCTGCTGCTCTCAAAATTGTAGTCAGCTGGGCCCCTGGTTTTTAATTAAATTTGGTTCATAATTTAAATTTGTAAAAGTAATTCTGTGTTATTTGTCAAGTGAGACAGTATAAATTCTGAAAATTTCAGTTTTTTTCATTAGTTTTCAAATGACAATGGGTAGTGGCAAACCCGTGTGTGAAGAGCTTCGAAAGCGAATAGTTTTTGGGGTCGATGCTGGCAAATCAAGTTACTAAATATCTAAAGACAATACTTCTCAGGTCTACAGTCCAATCTATCATTCAGCACTATAAAAAGAATAGAACGACTTCTTGTTTGAAGAAAACTGGTCGACCACACGTCACAAGTGCAGTAGAAAACAGAATCCTGAAGAAAATTATCAAAAATAATCGTCGTGCTCGAGCTGGAGAACTCACGATGCAATGGAAGGACATGATTCACAAAAACGTCTCAGTTGATACTTGCAAAAGAGTCCTAAAAAGAATGGGTTACGGATTTTACACCGCTAAGGAGAAACCACTGTTGACTGCTGTACAAAAGAAAAAGAGGTTGAAGTTTGCTCGTGATCATTTAAATTGGACTTCCGATCAGTGGCGTAGTATCATTTGGAGTGACGAGTCCAAATTTGAAGTTACAGTCGGCGATGAAAGGAAAAAAGTGATTCGGAACAAAAATGAGGCATTTCATACTGATTGTCTCAAACGCAAAGTGAAGTTTCCGGCGTCTCTTATGATATGGGGCTGCATGTCTGCACAAGGTGTTGGTGGTATGCAGTTTGTGGATGGTTCTATCAATGCTGCAAGGTATCAAAACCTTTTGGAAGAGAATTTACTGGCCTCTATTCCGTCACTTAAGCATCAAGATTCCTTCATTTTTCAACAGGATGGTGCTTCCTGCCATACTGCAAGGATAACAAAGACGTGGCTACTGGCAAAAGGCATCCCTACAATCGAATGGCCATCTAACAGCCCGGACTTGTCGCCGACCGAAACCTTATGGTGGAAAATTAAAAAGATTCTCCGTAAAAATCCATCAAGATCGAAGAGCGACTTAAAGGCTAATCTCTGGGCTGAGGAGTGTGCAGCGTTGGTTACAACCATGCCTCTTCGCATTAAAGCTGTCATTGAGAGCAAAGGCAACACAACTAAGTGGTAGACGAACTATTTTGCGTGAGTGACAAGGGTAGACGAATACTTTTGCGTTATGTTTTTTAGAATATTTTTTTAATTTTTTTATGTTATGTAAAGGCATGAAAGTATTTCAGTTATGTTAAAATAAACCTTAATATGTTCCTCAAATTGTGGTTTACTTTTTATTAAACGTTCTTAATTATTTTACCAATATTTACTTTCTATATTTTACGCTTTGCACTACTTTCCATACTAGACGAACTATTTTGCATCGGGGCTCGTAGTAGTGGTCTAAGCTAAGATAAAGTACTCTTGTTTCAAAGTATCAATCGACTCAATACTATGTTATTTTAAAATTGAAATATAAATTGAAAATATCACAAAAAGTCATCGGCCAGCGTGGTTTCGAACCGGGGACACGCTGGCCGATGACTCATTGAACACTGGCATTCAAACCGGTATAAAAGTGACATAAGTTTTTCACATTTTACAAAGTTTGACGTAATGGATAGTTAAAAAATATTTTATGAAATTTTAACCATTTGTTCACTTATTATACCAAATTTACAACAAATATTCAATATATTTACACAACTGTTGAGTAACACTCACTTTACAAGATTTTATAATTACTAAACACTATTATCACCTTATTTGTTAAATTACAGTTTAATTGTTTAATTCAACACCAATGTCTTAACGTTAAACGTTTTTGCACTACTATTACTTAATTTTGGACTTATTAAATACACTTAAACAGTAAATAAACTTCTAGAAATATTTTAAAATTGTAAACAAATATGGAGTTTATAAAATAAGGTCAATACTTATATCATGCATATATACCCAATAAGTTCTTAATATTAAAAAAATGTAGAGCAATTATTAATTGGTGATCAAAAATCTTTAACTGTAACAGAAGTTTTATTTTACATTTCGTGATTATAAATCGATAAATGTCATGTGTAAATTAAGTCACGACATTTATTGTTATACGTTGTGTGAATATGTACTTACTTACTAAATTGTGCCCACGGTAGAGCTGCGCTACATAGCCACCTCTTATTTAGATACGTCTCTATACTCTGGCACAAAAATAATCTCTACACAAAACCAGTCATCGCACGAGAAAATTCATTTATTGGCATAAAACAGCCAGCTAGGTCAATGTGATAAAAAAAATGTAACATAGTACCAGTGGCCCGCCAACACAGGCGGAGAGATGGCACACGGCAGGTTTCTTTAGTAGGTGAGGGCCACACTACCATGTTCGTTGCCCCGAAAAATAAGGTGTGCGGTTAGGAACATTTTTTCCCGCATTAACAAACAAAAGGTCAACGTGATATGTCCTTCTCTGTACGCCGTACTACGAGTATATGTATGCCAACGGCATTAACAGTAAAAAAAAACTATATACTCAGTCGACTTACATAATTCAAGCTATAAGTTATTATAGCTTGAATTATGTAAATCGACTGAGTATAACGACCTAATGATATTTTCCAGAGAAGTGTTAGAATCCTTTACGTAAAACAATTGCGAATAATCTTTCTAAAATTTTAACTCTGCACAGCTGTTTAAATGAAAACTTTTTCCTTTCTTCTTTCAATTCAGGAATTAATTTATTGTACTTACTTATAATTGGAGTTACGCGCCCAGAGGGTTACATTAAGAGACGAACATTTGTAGGTACACTTTTATTTGCTCAGCAATCGCAGCGATATTAATGGTGCTTTTAGAATAAAAATAAATGCCTTTAGTAAAACGATTCCATTTTAACATCATACCATAAATGGATTCATTAACTAGCAAAGGACATTAACGCCATTAATACAATTTATTATCCTGCAATATGCGATTGACATTTCGAGCCAAGTCAATAACACATAGATTTTACTTGAAACGCACTTAACAAATAAAGTGGGCATTGTTTAAGTTCGTTCTCTTGTTATTTGAGCTAAACATGTCGGAACGTGCTACACGATGAAATACTTTGCGAATAAATAATGTAAAATATTGTTTTACTGTGCGCTGTAATTGTGTAGGTACTGTACTTGCACAGTGTTACCATGTTTTACTAAGTTTGTATCAAGGTTGGCAGAAATCAGAATAAAACGCTTCTCCCTGTTTAGAATAAGAATTATCATTTTTTTTAAATGCTGCAACGATATTATTCAGTATGTACCTACTAATGCAAACTTCAAACTTAGTTTAAAGTGTAATTACGTTAGTTAAATATATTATCATAAATTAATAAATAATAATGTAAAGTTAGTTGATATTTTATTTTTGATTTAGTAAATTATTAGAACATTAGATTAAAGCAATATCTCAGAGGCTCAATGCTATTATTATATAAGGCTGCCGCTTTTTAGTAACGCCTTTTTAAACATTTTTGATCTATATTTTTTAGCATTTGACATGCTCCGCTACTTTTTAAAGTATAAATTATTTGTGAATAACATACCTTTAGGTCTGTACGATAGCTCAGTGGCTTAGAGCACTTTCCCCGGATTGGAAAAGACGCAGGTTCGTTTCCCGCTCGTACAAAAAATATCTTTTTCCTTATTCACAAATAATTTGTACTTTAAAACGCTTTTTTATTTAATTTATCCATCCATCCATCCATTAGCCTCTTGACGTCCACTGCTGGAGATAGACCTCCCCAAAAGAGCACCACAACGTACGAGCGGTCATGTGCTCACTGCAGCCAACTGCGGCTTTGACCAGATCGTCAGTCCATCAGGTGACTGTTCTACGATACGCCGTACGATACGTAGTCACCACTCAAAACCTTTTTTCTTCAACGGTTATTGGTTCGTCAAGTGATGTGGTCTGTCCATTGCCCGTTTTTATTTCATCGAATTCGAAACGTTGCTAAAGAAGTTTTTAATTCAGAGATATCGAGTCGTTATCCCGTATCTGCATCATCATATAAAAGGTTAGATACAATAACAAACACACTTTCACCATTATAACATTAGTAGGCACTATATGACATATATGTTTGTATAGTGAATGATGTATCTATGTAAGTAAATATTATAATCACGTTGTTAGTCAACCCTATTACTTCAGCAAGTTTCAGAGAACTTGAACTTGTTTTTAGTAATGTGTTATGGTTGTTCTGTATCAAAGCAATAAGTATCTAATAATAATAGCACTGTTTGTTTGACCACTTTACATTATTATGTTTTTGCCTGTACCTAGGCCCCTGAAGGAAGATCCACGATATCTACAAGTCAAATTCTAGATGTTCAGAGTCACAAATTTGTAACCAGCTCTCGGGAAAAATCCCTGTAGTTTTTTGTTTCACAAACATACAATTAATAAAAACAAAGTATACCCCGACATATTATGTCAACCATTTGTGGATCACACAAATAATTTATGTGGGAATGAAACCCACAATCCCCTCCTACTCCAATACGTGATGGAGAAACCACTCAAGAACCTATTTTCCCCAACCATTGCCATTTCAGCATGCCAACCCGAGGGGCTACTTAAAGTTAGATAGCATAAAAGAAGTGCAGGATAGTTAAAGCACCGAAATAATAATAAGTCAAGTAATTATAATTTGTGAATAAGAAAAAAGAGTATTTTAGTACAGGCGGGAATCGAACCTGCGTCCCTTCATATCCGGGGAAGTGCTCTAATCCACTGAGCTACAGTACTATCTTTTACACATACCCAATCTCCTTATCACATTTTTCTTAACGACCAACGCCCTCTATAAGAACTTATGTTGTTCATTGCCCCGAACGATGGGGTGTGCGGTTAGGAACATTTTTGCCCGTCTTAACAAAAAAAAGGTCACAAGGTTAATACGGTTATAATTATGAAAAATCCTTTGTATTGGGTTCTTCGGATGTATTTGAATGTTTTACATATTTTTCAGTAATACGCAGTGATACGAAATATCCGACAGCCCAATTAAAACAAAAGTGATTCGTAAAGCTTATAGTTTCAAATCCTGTCTGTAGTAAGCGTTATCTCATTCACGGATTATTAGAGATACTAGTAGCAGAGCCTTGCTTATCCCAGGACGAATGGGCCGGCTCAATCGGGGAAGTACCACCCTCTCACAAAAGACCAACGTGAAACAATAGGCATGGTGACTGTTTTTCAAAATCTATTCTATGATATTCAGAAGTATCTAATAACTGAAAACAATATCATATTTCTTTAAAAATATTGGCTTTTTATGCAATAAAATTAATATTTAGATAGTTTTATATAGATTTATCTCCTAGATTAGCAGTCAGGAGCAATGATCACGATGGCTGAATTGGCAAAGTATCTGGACGGTATCCAGGAGATGCAGGTTCAAATCCTGCTTGTGACTATTATTTTCAATTTCACATTTTTCACTTTGTGTTTAATGTATAGTGCTAAGCATGTCAATGTCATGTCCCCTCTCCACCCATGGGAGTCGTAAGAGCCGACTGAGGGAATACCGAGGGAGTGGGCAGCAGCACTCCTTCGAGTATTAACAACATCTACTGCGATCGCCAACCCGCCTGCCAAGCGTGGCGATTAGGGCACTATCCCCCATTCTTGGGGAGGCCTATGTCCAGCAGTGGACTTTAAAAGGCTGATGGATGGATGGATGAAGCATGTCAAATGCTAAAAATATATATAAAAATATCTAAAAATTTATAGGGTTTGCGTCATTATTAGGTAAAATCTTAATTGTAAAATTAAGTTTACCTGGTCGGTATAGTGTATGAAAATATTTCCGATAGATGGCGTCTGCGTCACCCAAAGACGTTAAGTATGAATGTGTTATCGAAATTAGCAGTCAGGAGCAATGGTCACGATGGCTGAATTGGCAAAGCATCTGGACGGTATCCAGGAGATGCAGGTTCAAATCCTGCTCGTGACTGTTATTTTCAAATAAAGTAAAATGAAATTTAAATTTTACATTTCAAACACGTCAAAACGCACGCAATTTGTCATGACATCACACATCAGTACTGCAACAGTTTAAACATAAAGAGAATGTAAAGAGCGAATGAAGTCACGTCTTACCATGAGACGTCATTTCGGTCTGATTGGTGTTTAAGCTATCATGGCGGATTGTTGTATTTTGTAGGTTTATTTTATAAAATATATTATTAATCTCACCACAATAAGAATGAATACATTTTTCGATATCCTTGAATCCTATTTCATTAGATCACTTCATTATTTTGGCGATACTTTATTACTGTCATCAAGCCTATTGTATGTACTCCTGTTGTTGTGTTTCGTATGATATGTGAAAACGCAGGAGGCCAAACCCTCCCCCTATCCCCTCCGTATTATCGTTCCTAACCTCTCCTTAGTATACTACCGCCTATCCATTTCCTTGGAGATGGCGACGCGCGAGTGAGGCCTCTGATGTAGCGTCTCTAGGCTACGGTAACCGCTTACCATCAGGTAAGCCGTATGCTTGTTTGCTACCCACATAGTATACAAAATAAATAAAAAGATGTCTGAAAAATTATAAGTTTCTGTTGCAACAATAGGTAATAAATCGCTACGTTTCTCCGTAGCTACATGTCCTAAATGCCGTGTGGGGCCGGCTTTAGAATTGTCCCACCCCTCTCCACCCATGGGAGTCGTAAGAGCCGACTGAGGGAATACCGGCGGAGTGGGCAGCAGCACTCCGTCGAGTATAAACAACATCCATTGCGATCGCCAACTTGCCTGCCAAGCGTGGCGATTACGGCACTATCCCCCATTCTTGGGGAGGCCTATGTCCAGCAATGGATGGATGGATAGATGGAGATGTCCTAAACGCAAACTTAAGCCAATTGCTACATTATGCAGGAAATCTGTTGAGATTTTTGGGCGAATGACCTTCTGTGAATCTACCTTTCCCTTTTTACTATTATCAGTAGAAGAATACATTTGCAGAACTTCTGTAAAGTGAAGTATCGTGTAATGTGACCGACATCTCACCCTGTCTATGTAATATAAACTAGGTATATGGTGTAAATGTAAAACACGCATTGCAATAGGGCCCGTAGGGCTTCCCAATCATCGAGTTACGAAGGGAACTTATTGATTCAGTAATGTTGATTTATAGTTATAACAAAAATATGGGTTTGACTAATAATAATATTTACAAATAGGCTAATTCTAGGCATTGAAGAATTCCTCCGCATCACAATCATTGGGTAACGTGCCCAGAAGGCTGGCAGCATTGCCACGTTGTATGGCAATGCTTATTCTTTGTGCAAAGTAAAGGCCAACCTTCTAGTCACGCGAAAACTCGTTTTTTTAAAAGCTAGTTTATCTTAAAAGCTGTTTTTTGTTGTTGTTGATTATGACACTTTACCTGTTATTAATTATTTAAAACCTTAGTTAAACGCATTATCAAACAGTTGTTTTAAGTACCTATTAATTTATAAATAAGAGATTTTTTTCTTTCGTAACGATAATTGTCTGCTGAAGATTGACAAGAGGGTGGCCTATGAGACAATAACGATTAATTAGCTTTACAATTTCCTATCGCTAATAATCTGATGCAGCCGGCACAGGACCGTTCGCTGTGGCGTTCTCTTGGGGAGGCCTATGTCCAGCAATGGACGATGAAAGGCTGATGGATGGATGGATGGGTGGAATAATCTGAAGGTCCTATTTAAATGCTTAATTTTTACTACCTGGGTGGCTGACAAGTATACAGCCCCCCTGATATTAAGCGGCTATCGTAGACCATAGACGCTAGCAACACCAGAGGCATCACTCGCTCGTCGCCGTTTCCAAGAAACTATATGCAGATCATAATTAGGTGAGGATATGTATTTCCCGGATTGAGCCGGCCCATTCATTCTGGGATAAATGAAACTCTACAATTATTATTAGATGGCGGTTTAGATATTTAATAAGAAGAGGTGATCCATTTCGAGGTTCCCTACTTTTTTAAAGAAAAAAAAAAAGAAGATTATAACGAACGAGTCATCGAAAATTGGACTCAACGGATGGACCATCTGCGACGTAGCAACGGCCAACATTTGATAGACATAATCTCCAAAAAATAAATGCCAAAGAATGTTCTTTCAAATGATAATAAACATTCTCCATTAAATTTGAATTTTCTGTTTTTTTCTTTAAAAAAGTAGGGAACCTCGAAATGGATCACCTCTTATAAATAAAATGCTCAATAACACTACCCGACTCGGCGATCGAACCCGAGACCTCATGATCAGCAGTCGCTCACACTACCGCTGCACCACAGAGGCAGTTAGTAACTTTGGCTCTATGGTTGATGTATTTAACACGTCGAGAAAATCTTTCAAATTATATAGATGATCTTAGTAAAATGTTTTGACAAATTTATAAGCAAATACGCACATAATTCAACCATAGATAACCTAGAATTAACCTAAGCATTTTAAAAGCTGTTTAGCTAATTATGTTCTGCTATTCAATGACTGAAAGCACTCCCTTAGTCACTCTGTAATCTATTTTGAATTGGCACGACATGCGTTCAAGTGTCTTATATATCATCCTAATATAAATAGCAATAACTAAACGCTTGCTAATCGTTTTGCTTATGACTGACAGTAAAACGTAATTTCATTACATCAATTGTCTATATAATTTGCATAATTGCCAAGGATGTAACTATCTTGATCTGAGACCTTGATAGTCAAATGTACATATTTGCATTTTTTAACAGCAAGGTCCCATGTTCGAATCCTAGAAAAAAGTGTTTTTTTACGTTTCTGTCAGGGATTTTTTTGTGACAGCATAAATTTGGAACTGGGGCTGGTAATAGACTGGCTCCATATTGTGAGGGACTCAGCAACAAAGGCGAATTGCTGGTGTTTTAGACCTCTGCCGCTGTTTACCACGCCAAAGATACCGACGCAAAGTCCACGAAAAATTTTAGCGAGAATATTCCTCTATCTCTCTTTCAAAATATTAAAAAGTGGTAATCTATGATTTAGGATTATTTTAAAACCATACCTAATATTAGGAAATAAAACCTTCACAGAATTTATCACGCTTATGTGATTTTTACTTAGATACTATCCCGACGTTTCAAATATTTTACAACATTCAATTCAAAAATCAAATATTATATGTGTCTGTACATTTAAGATATTTGTATTAGTCTATAGGTGTGTCTGAACACAAAGTATTTTTTTTTAGATTTTTTTGTCTGCTGTTTGTTCACGCATTACACACAATCTACAGAACGGATTTTGATGCAACTTTACCACTGACTTAAAAATTGGTATTCCGTTACTATATCGAGAACCTGAAATATAACCTAAAAATACTAGTAGTTAAAATATAAAACTAACAACTTAGAACAGTATTAAAAAAAAAAACAAGGCAAAATGGGATTTTCCATTTTCAAAAAAAAGGTTGTCAACTGCTTTAAATATCAAAAACTAACTAGACAATTTTTAGCGTTATTATAATATTGTTACAGATATAGTCGTAGAACAAGTCAGCGAAATAATCAGCGTGTAAGGTAAATTAGCATGACCACCTGCAGCGCGTCAAGTGGCCCGTAGCTTGTGAATTATGCGCATTTAACCGTTGTCACCTTAATACCACACATTAACTCATATTTTTGCTAAATAGTAGATAATGATCTCTCGTATTCTATAACCGATTTGCATAAAGCATTCACCACTGAAGAAATGTCAAATAGCAGAGGTGGCGCCACGGTGGGTTATGTTAGTAGCTCCCACACTAACCTGATCTTTAGATTTCAACTTTTATTAAATAAAAATATAAAACGTGATCAATCTAGGATTCTTTTTTAATACTACGCGGGTGGTAAACAAGCACACGGCCCACCAGATGGTAAGTGGTAACCGTAGCCTATAGACGCTAGCTCGACCAGAGGCATCACTAGCGCGTCGCCATTTCCAAGAAAAGAGATAGGTGATGGAAAGAAAGCATAATAAGGAGAGGATAGGATGGATACTAAGGAGAGTATAAAGAGGGGGTTTGGGCCTCAGGCGCTCTCATTCAACATACGAAACACAACGGTAGGAGTAGGTACGTACCTACCGTTTTACCACTGAAGGAATGTAATATGGTTCCAGTAGCCCGCTAACAAAGGTGGAGAGACGACACACGGCGGGTTTATTTAGTGGGTGAGGGCCCCGCACTACCATGATCGTTGCCCCGAACGACGGAGTGTGCGGTTAGGAACCTTTTTTTCCCACCTAAACAAAAAAATGGTACGTACCGTTACAGTTGTTTCACATTGATGTTTTGTGAGAGAGTGGTACTTCCCCGATCGAGCCTGCCCACTCAGGCTAGAATAAGCAAGACTACAACACAGGTGGAGAGGCAACACAAGGCGGGTTTCTTTAGTGGGTTAGGACCCCATGTTCGTTGCCCCGAACGACGGGGTGTGCGGTTAGGTACACAAAAGAAAAAGGATAAGCAAGGCTCTACCACCAGTATTTGAAGCTAAGCTTTGTAAGAACTTTGTAGTCTAAGCTATCCTTATTACTTACGCATCCATAGCTCTTCCTGTTTATGTATCAAGTTTCATGGCAATCGATAGAGCCGTGAAAGTGATACAGAGACAAACTCAATTTAACAAATAACATATTTAAAGCTCAAACTAAAACTAAAAAATAAAGACACCGCATGGTCAACCAAAAAGTAAAGCCACTTTTTGAAAGATGTGTGCGTGAAAGTGTTGTCACCTGAAAGAATATATATTCTATAATTTGGGTAAATTTTTGTAAAGTTTTATGTTTTAAAACGTAAAGGAAGAAACGTATAAAGTAAGTTTACAGCAAATCATATAGGGAATATTATGTCGCTGACGACGTATTCATGGACGTAACGCACGTACAAAATCGTCGAGTCATTTGGGGTAATATTAAATCATACTCTGGTAACAATAGTGGTTTATGACACTTTGTTTTGGCATGGTTTTGGTTGTATTTGTGTGCCTGAGCGCGTGTAATTACAAGTATCGCATGGTTTTATATTGCTTCACTGGATTGTTCGTAGGTAATGATACGTCCATATTTTTTAGTAAGATTGCCTATATTTTTAGTTAGATTGAGCAGTGATAAATTGTGGACAAATACACACATATTTCGAAAAAGCAGCAGTTCCATGACTGCCTATTATACTTACTCTAGTCACAGAACTGCCGACAGAAGTGAAAATAACTATTTATTTTTTATTTTTATATCGGTAAATAAGTAGTCTGAATTATTAAAATTTCTATGTTTTTAAATAAAAATTAGTAACAAAAAAGTCAAACATATAGTCGAGGGATACAATGTATTAGTGTCACCATAGTTAAAGAAGTTTTCACTTCAAAAATACACACATATTTTGAAAAATCTCGAAAAATCCGAGATGTGTCCCATGCGAGGTCTAAATCTTGGACTGGACATCGAACTCGATACCACTGTATTTGCAGTCTTTCGTTTTACCGCTAGCCTATCACTGCAGATACATATTACAAGTCTTTAATGCATATACAATTAGAAAATTGCTATACTTACGTTATAAAAGTAAAGAGAGTGCTTTTCTTTCCATTCAGTAATTTGAAAATTATAAATATGTATTAAATTCTCTTTTGTAGTTAAGTGCTTACTTCCATTAGGCGCCTTGTTGGATGTGCGCGGGAATTAATGTGGCGGCAGTCATGATCTGACATAGGTCATGACAATTTAATATTATTGATAGGTTATATTTCAGGTTCCCAATATAGTACAGGGATAAAATGTATACCCGTTTTTAAGTCTAATCAAGAACTATAAGCAAAAGAAATCAGTTCAGTAGTTTTGGCGTGATGTCGGAACAAACTAACAAAAAAAATATTTGTGTTCAGAGACGCCTAAATAGTCTAATACATTTTTTTTTTCTGTGACAAAGCTCTGTTACATCCTTATAATAGTATAGACTATTAAGAATGATACTTTGTTTTTCTCGTTTGCACTTGTGCAATAACAATAAAAAAACATTTTTGAAGAATTTTTACAATAAATTATTGAAAGAACGAATTATTTGTGAATGTGGAAAAAGATAAATTTAGTGCAAGCGGAATTTGAATCTGTGTCCTTTCCAAACTAGGGAAGTGCTCTGGACCGTTAAGCCATCGTAGTGACCGACAGCCATTCCCAATCTCCACATCACATTAATTGTCTTTACGACGAGTAAATTATATGAAAACTAAAGAGATGCAGGTCTATGTCCAATCATTTTAATAAATTACAATTAGTCATTTCACAGATTATGTTTAAGTGGTATGGTTAATAATTTATTTACTACAACAATACTAATATAAATAAAGTAGCGTAAATTGCAAAAGCATTTTCCTAAAACGTATTTAACTGTTAGTTTATAACATCTATAAATATTAACGAGTTGACTGGCATTTTCTCTTCCATTAAAAATTTCCAATCAGCATCGAAATACGATACAAGGTGCGATATGCGCCGACAGTAATTTAAATTGATAATTAAATTTTCATTTACTTATTCAATTAATGACAAAGTAATCGTCTTCAAAAAATGGTCTAATGATAATGCAAAACTTGTCGGTGCTTTTGAGATTAATAGGTTAAAAAAATTTCAAGTGGTAGAGGCTTGTCTATCCCAGCTCGTAGCGTAGTCGGTAGTGTAACCGACTTCCGTGCACGGGGTCGTGGGTTCGATTTCCACTCAGGACAATTATTTGCGTGATGAACACAGATATTTGTACTACGTCTGGGTGATTTCCATCTATATGTATGTATTTACAAAAAAATAAAGTAATATTATGAATTATATCCGTAATATGGTACCCATAGCACAAGCGTTAAGCTTAGTTTGGGACCAGAGGACGTTGTGTGAAATGTCCGTGAATATTTATTTATTTATTTTACCGGTTCAATCGGGAAGGTACCTACAATCCTCTCAAGATCTCAGAAGATCAGCCATATATCCTCTCCTTTTTATCCCTTTTTTCCACCTCCTATCCCCCTCCTTGGAGGTCACAACGCGCGAGTAATGCCTCTGGTGTTGCTAGCGTCTGTAGGCTACGATAACCGCTTACCATCAGGTGGACCATATAGTTTTTTGCCACCCACGTGGTATAAAAAAACTGTATGCCAAATTTCAAAAATGTTTAACATATAAAAAATAATTAATTATGTTTATAGTAAGATGATGTTTTAAAAAATAATAATCCATTCTCCTAGGATAGTTATCCATCCATCCATCCATCAGCCTTTTAACGTCCACTGCTGGACATAGGCCTCCCCGAGAATGGGGGATAGTGCCGTAATCGCCACGCTTGGCAGGCGGGTTGGCGATCGCAGTGGATGTTGTTAATACTCGAAGGAGTGCTGCTGCCCACTCCCCCGGTATTCCCTCAGTCGGCTCTTACGACTCCCATGGGTGGAGAGGGGTGGGACTACTGTAAAGCCGGCCCCACACAGCACAATAGTTAACGAATCATATTTTAGAACACATACAAATTGTTATTGGGAAGTGGCTGACCAGAGCTAGTATCAGGAAATACAACATCTTTGATTAGGAAGATAAACTTAGCTAATATATTTGCGATTTGTCTTAATCTTCTGTCATAGTGTATAGGAAAAAGACATGCATCAGGCTCGCCTTAATTGACATTTTTGGGACACAGATTATAATAGTCTATTTTTAATATAAAGTGCAGCAGCGATAGCCTAGCGTCAAAACCAAGGACTGCAAAGACCGTGGTTTCGAGTTCGATTGCCAGTCCAAACTCCAAACCTCGTACGGCACGAATTTCGAGATTTTTCGAAATTATGTGTGTATTTGTCTACAATGTATTACTGCTCGGTGAAGGAAAACATCGTGAGGAAACCAGCGTGTCTGAGAGATTTTCTAGACGGCTTGTGCAGTCTGCCTACCCGCACTGGGGCAGTGTGGACTATGGCCTAATCCTTCTCATTATTAGAGGAAACCCGTGCCTAATGTGAAACAGAAAAATGGTTGAAAAGAGTGCAAGGGTTTGCATTGTTTCCGCTTAAAGGGTCAGACGAGCCGCGGCCCAGCTGATGGTAAGTGCTCATAGACTCAACTATACTAAGGTACTCTCAATCCGCTGCTCATTATTTCATTTGAATGAATGAATGATTATCTTCAAAACACGCCGAGATGCTACATGGCCGGTCACATGAATATGGTGGTAGCAACCTGCTCGAGTAACAAATCTTTACTACCATCTGGTATCTATCTCTACCAACCCTACCACCAGTAATACAATGTGTTATAATACCCACGGGAAAAATAAAATCTTATTATTCTCACTAGCCCCCCGCGACATCCTATACGTGGATTTTTTTAACCTAATTATTTTTCCAAAATAAACACAGCACAAGTTACTTCTTATAACATCAGCTATCTACTATTGTTAGTCCCGTACAAACCAATCCAGTGGTTTCGGAGTTTAGCTGATAAAAATTAATAATAGTTTTTTTTTTGTTATAAGTACCATATATTCATTATGCATTTAATAAATATTTAGATATAACAAATAGACCCTTAAATTTTATTTATTTGTATACATTAAGTCCGCTTATAATTTTATTCATAAGTATAATCAAGAGCTCTCAAATAAAAAAGTTGCATCAAAATCTGTTCAGTAGTTTTTGCGTTATGCGTGAACGAACAAACAGATAAACAGACAGACAAAAATTAAAAAAAAAAATGTTTTGTGTTAGACACGGCTATATAGCCTATTACAGTAGTTTTTTGTCAAATATCTTAAATGTACAGACACAACCCTGTTACAGCTTTATAATATTATAGAAGTAATGCCCCGATATCTCTGAATGAGAATCAAACCAATACTATTCGCTAGTGCAAACTCTTACCACTGTGCTAGCACTAACAGTGTTTACATTCCCTACCGTTAATTCCAAGTACACAAGTAGCTTTCAAGTATCGTGACATCCTACATGAACGACGTTGATCAACAAGTATAAAAAATACGAAGATGATGTGGTGACTGGGCAATCGGAATAGATCTTACTATCCGTAATCTATCTTTACTATTAAAAATCTGTAACAGAATTATGTCTAATTCTGTCTGTACATTTAAGATATTTGAGTAAAAAAATATATTTAGGCGTCTTTGAACATAAAACAATTTTTCTTTCTTCTTTTTGAGCACTTCCCCGTATTGGAAAGGACGCGGGTTCGATTCCCGCTTGCACTAAAGTTTTCTTTTTCCTCATTCACAAATAATAATTTGTACTATAAAGTAGCTGAGCATGTCAAGTGCTAAAAATATAGATCAAAATGTTTAGAAAATCACGCCATCAAATAGTATGAATTTTATTTGCAAAATTAAACATACTATATTGGATTAATGCATGTAAATGCCTTCCGATAAATGGCGTTGGTCATTAAGACAAATGTGATGAGGAGATTGGGTATGACCGAAAGGCTTCCGTGCGGTAGCTCAGTGGATTAGAGCACTTTCCCGGATTGAAAGGGACGCAGATTCAATTCCCGCTCGCACTAAAGTTGTCTTTTTCCTCATTCACAAATAACATTTTGGTATTGGCACAAAATCTACAGAATTTTGGTGAAACTTTTTTGTTTGACTTAAACTGGTATACATTTTATACTGCTAAAAACTAGCTTTTGGCTGCGGTAGAGCTACTGGTAAAAGCTATTACTACTATAAAGCTGTAAAATTCATTACCTACATTAAAAAAAATATTGCGTGTGTTCAGAGAAGCCTAAATAGTCTAATACATTCATATTTCTCAAATATCTTATATGACATAGCTCTGTTACAGCTTTATATTCTACTAGCCTTTGCCCGCGGCTACGCCGCAGCTAAGACCTAGTTTTTGGGTTATATCTCAGGTTCCCGATATAGTAGCGGGATAAAATGTATACCAGTTGTTAATCTACTAAGATCTATCAAAATAAAAAAAAATGCATTAAAATCCGTTTAGTAACAAACATACAAAAAATCTAAAAGAAATTGTTTTGTGTTTAGACACGTAACATGTAACCTAATACATTCATTTTTTCTCAAATATCTTAAATGTACAGATATAGCTCTGTTACAGCTTTGTGATAGTATAGATAGATATATAATTCTCGTGTCACTCACTTGTTGCTCACGATGAAATCCGAAACTATCTAACCAATTTTCAGGTTTTTTTTTAAATGTGTTTTGCTGGTGTGCTTAAGATAGGATAGTTTTTATTAAGTATTTATTATTAATTAATTGCAAAATATTCATGAAATAGAAATGGCGGTACGAAATTCACCGGATCAGCTAGTTACTAATATAGATTTGTTTACAAAATTATCACTTCTCGATAAAAACATCGTGAGGAAACCAGCATTCTTGAGAGATTTTCTCAACGACTTGTAAAGTCTGCCAACCTGCACTGGGCCAGCATGGTAGACTTCAGCCCAAATCCCTCTCTATCTCTGTGAGAGGAGACCCATGCCGAATAGATGCACAGTAAACGGCTAAAAAAATGTGTCATCTCCGATGAATGACTGGAGTTTACTCCTTACGAACGATTATTATGATGTATACAGAATTATAATTTCTTAACAAAGGTTGTTACACATTATAAATTAAAAGTAATGTATGTTTAGGGAATCCATCGCGATTACTTGATTTTCTAGTATCCCGAACTTTCGCATTAACAGCATTCATAGACACAACGTTTTCAGTATAATAGTTTTCATTTCACATTTTAGTATTATAAAATATACAGAGCATTAGCATTATTTTCAAAATCAGTGGGCTATTTTTGAAGTGAAAACTTCTTTAGGCGCGTTGAGTAGGTACTTTTTGGGTGAACAAAAATCATGGAACTCGCGTCATCGTCACCGAACGCTCCGATAGAAGTGAAAACTAAGTAACTTGTGAATTGTAGCAAAGAAGTGTTAATGACCAAAGTCATTAACACTTCTTTACAAATCAAAAATAATAATCTCGACGATACAATTCACAAGTTACTTAGTTTTCATTTCTATCGACAGTCCCCAAAGACCGTCCCGTACGTTTATTTTTCATTATGAATAGTGCGCGCTTTGCACAGGGGAACGTAACGTCTCATTTTTAGATAAATCTTGATTTTGCTTTTCATAAAATTTCCAAACTAGGGGCTTTAAACTAAAATCTACCCTTGAGGAGTGAATTCGAATAAACTCCAAATAAAAAATGAAATCCACAATTCTCGTCATGAATTCTTATGCTGCATGAATATGCAGTAAGATGGCCGTGTTATATGAAACTGTATTGGTCGAAACATTTGCTAGGAAGGTTAACGAATGTCTATATTGTCTATCTTAATTATTGTTAAAAGTCCTCTGTCAACAGGGTGTTAAAGTTTTAAAGCAGTTGGTGAGTGAGCTTGCTATGAGTGATAACATTAAATTACGCGTAGCTATTATCTCCCCGGTGAAAAAAAAATGTACTACTCTGTCAAGAAATCAATAATACATAACATTTTTGTTATTCATCCAAATTAATTTTATCACCTGCAAAGTATGCTCCTTCAGAAACGATAGACATACGCCAACGAATAATCCAATCATCAAAACATTTTTTAAACGCTGTGTCCGGAATTGATTTCAGTTCTCGCCGCGAATTCTCCTTTATGTCTTCTACCGATTGAAAACGGTTGCCACGAAGTGGTAATTTGAGTTTAGGAAAAAGAAAGAAGTTGGCTGGAGCCATATCTGGTAAATATGGTGGTTGCTCGATGGTATTTGTTGAGGGTTTGGACAAAAATTAATTCACAATGATGGCCTTGTGTGAAGCCGCATTATCGTGGTGCAAAAGCCAAGAATTTTCTTTCCACAAATCTGGCCTTTTTCGTCGAATTTGCTCTCTTATACGCCGCGTAACGCTCAAATAATATTCTTTATTTACCGTTTGACCTTCTGGCAAGAAATCCGAGTGCACAACACCGCGATAGTCAAAGAAAACAGTCAACATGACTTAAACTTTTGATCGACTTTGGCGTGGCTTTTTCGGTTTCGGTTCAGTTGGAAGTCGGCACTCCGAAGCTTGTTGACTAGTCTGCATGTAAAACTCGTAAACCTACGTCTCGTCACCAGTAACAATGCGTTTTATGAATGTTGGGTCGGAATTGACTCGTTCTAGCATGTCCTCAGCGACTCTCATGCGATTGAGTTTTTGGAGAAAATTCAGGTCTTTTGGGACTAGGCGAGCGGAAACATGTTTCATACCCAAGTGATTATTTAAAATGGTACGGATCGACTCGTGAGAAACAGAAAGTTCGGCAGCTATCTCTCTTAAAGTTGAATGAGGATTTTCAGTCACTATTTCCTTCAATTTTGCAATGTTGACTTCAGTTGCAGACGTTGATGGCCTACCAGAGCGAGGCAAATCTTCCATCACATCTCGACCGCTTTTAAACGCTTTGTACCACTCATAAGCACGTATTTTTGATAAAGTCGATTTACCGTAAGCCTTCTGTAACATTTTCAGTGGCTCCGAACACGAAATTCCCTTGGCGATGCAAAATTTAAGACAATACACACTAGATATGATATAACTAAAAACAGCACTGTATTTAATATAAATAACAGATGCAACTCAAACTCCGCGCCAAAATGGATAACAGTTGTGCCAATCTAACAACAACAAAAAAAAAAAAAACAAAAATTTGAATTTGGAACCATAAACAAATCATCCATTCCCAATACTTTCTTGGCTGAATGTATGAAATTGCGCGCGAAATCGGATTAAAAGGTATTTCTAATGATTATTTACTAACCGAAAATAAATCAAATACTTATGTGTTGTGATTACACTTAACCCTTTAACAGATTTTGATGAAGTTTGGTACCGTGTAAGAATAAATTCCAAAGAAGGTGCTGCAGCTAAACGAAAAAGAAGATTGTAAAGGCGGAAAAGAAATTGGGGTAAAATCGATTTTATTTAACGATTATTTTAATCATGAGAACACATCTAACGAGTCCTTAACTGCTAATATTTATCAAAATATTTTTATTGACAAGTTTTAAGCCAACATTCGGTTATGTTATATCAGGCAGGTTGGCGAAATAATAGATTAATTTTAGACAATATCAAAAGTACGAAAATACTCATATAATCTATGAATCAATCTTTAATGTTACCTTAACGGTAATATTATAGCCCCATTCGTTTTTATTCTAAACTTTTATTAAAAAAATTTAGTCTTATACTTTAGCATATAATTTGTGTCTTTATCAAATTTAAATACTTAATTATTAAATATTTCTTTTAAAAGCTAAAAAAGTGCTCACCAGTGCGGAGGTGGCTCAACGAAATTGGAGTATAGTTTTTAAGTTGCTTTTCAATATTTATTACAGCTAGAATTTAATAAAAATTATAAAATAACAAAAATACTCACCCCATGTTTGTATATCACAATGTAACTCAAAAGATAGGCGGTATCTAACACAACAACTTCCCACCGCATTCAGCGAGAAATAGTCCACCAAAATAATAACATTCAACGTTTATAAAGACATATTTGAAATTCAATGTGATCGTGAAAAATAGGATTGAATATAATACCATAATCTAAAACATGTACACATGAATTATGCACCGCGACAAACAAGTGGAAGGCTGCATTTTTATTACGAAAATGCTAATTTTATCTCATATATCGGAATATTTTGTAACGACGGATTCGAAAACAAAATTTTCAGCATTTAATATATCCTACCTACAGACTGTGCATAAAACATAATATTGCAACATGGAAAACCGTTTTTTATTGTTCCAATTTAATTTCAATTTAAGAACACTCATCACTAAAAAGAATAATGACATTAAATATGTTAAGGTTTAGACACACTAAATAGATAACCAAATCATTATTCGAATCTAAAATGTATTGAGTTGCGATCGGTATCTAGCAAGCTTTCGCTTGAAGTGCGTGTCGCACGCGCCGGAGGGCGACTGCTCGGATCATGCGTGTGCAAGCTAGCGATGCAACGCTATCAAATAAACAAAAACTGCAGTTCAACACAAGCTTGGCGCGAGCTTTGAAATGTTCATTTTATTGGAGATTTCATGAGAGCGATATGTGTTGGATACGACAGCTTTGATTACAATAATTATTTTATTTGTTCGGCGGCGGCTTATTTCTATTGGTTTTGCCGTTTAAAGAGTGTTTGTTATTTTTATATCATTACGTATTACGATGGCTGTAATATTTTTGATCCAAACAGTGTGATTTTTTATTATCAATTCGTTTGTAGTTTTGACTATGATATATAATTGTCCATATCCAATCTAATTTAGTTCAATATATCATGCAGTTTTACTTCACTTGTAAATAAATTCAGTAACAATGATGCATACGAAATAAGAGGCAATATCTATTCCCTTTTAGTGTTGCAGCGATTACTATCATAAATCAAGCTCTATTATAAAAAAAATACTATTGGTATCTACATCCCTATCTAAGCAAGCTATATCGATTTAACTATTCTCATAAATTACGATGCATCGGATACAACCCTAACTACTTAGTGTTATCAGTTTTCAGATCGTCCTTTTTATGTGTCATTTAATTAATTGAACTATAGATTAAAAAAGAAAAATAAAGGCGCGCGCAGAATGCGGTGCGCGTTCAGTTTTAAATATAAACCGGCGCGGTGACAATGGACAGTCTGTCAGTCGGTCTAAATCAAGGATACGGATACACGTGCTGGGATACGAATGTATTATACTTACATATAAGATATTTGCACCAGTCATTCAAAAGCCATTTTGAAAACGTTATTAATCTTCAAAAATATATATGTAAATAGCGAATTTGGAACAGACGTCATGCAGCATAAAATACGTATTAGGGTTGAGACACTAACTGATACTAATACAGACTTTTTGCTGTCAGACAGTGTTTTATGCGATAGTTTTTTGTAGACTAAAAAAAATATTCATTGTGTGAAATGTGTATTTACGAAGAAACTACATAAAGCGTTAATACATCATAAATGGTTAATATACCAGTTTGGTACAAAGCAATAAATGATTTGGTATATACAAAGTTTGTAGTTTATTTTAATAATATTTTAAATAGTTATTTTTTATGTTATTACAAGCCTTTGTCCGTGACTCTGTAACTAGCTAATTTTTACGTTATATCTCAGGTTTCCGACATAGTAACCGGATAAAACGTATACCGGTTTTTAAGTCTAATCAAGAGCTATCAAAAAAAAGTTTCAGCAAAATCTGTTCAGTAGTTTTTGCGTGCTGTGTGAACAAACAAAAATATGAACAAAAACTTCGCCATCTACTACAATGTTAAGGTCGAAATTAGAAGTTTTAGCAGGCTTCTACAATAGCTTAGCGATCTAAAGCGTCCTCTCGGATAAATGAAGACCCAAGTTCGAATTCTTTTCGTAGAAAATTTCTCTTTTTCCACTTTCAGAATTTTTTTTTTCTATTAAATTAGCTGATCATGTCGAATGCTAAAAATCAAAACTAGGTATATGTTGCATTTTTTTTATACTAGGTATATGGTTCGTGAAAAAGCATATGTCTCACCTGATTGTAAGCGGTTACTGTAGCCTATGGACGCTAGCAATAACAGAGACATCACTCGCTATCTCCAAGGAAAGGGATAGGAGGTGGATAGGAAGGATTTTTTTTTTTGCATGTTGTGGCAGACGAGCCACGGTCCATCTGATGGTAAATGGTAACCGTCACCCATGGACTCGACTATACCGAGAGTATTGTCAAGACGCTGCTCACCATTTCATTTCACAGATATGAAATGAAAGAATAAACGGCTATCTCCTGCTACAGCCAAAACGCAACGATGTGCTTCATGGCCGGTCACACGAGAGATGGCGTGGGGGTGACTTTGTAACCGTTTGTAAACTTAAAATATGCGCCATGCATATTATTATAGTTATTTTTTGACATCTTTGCCTGGAGTCGTCGGTATAATGTCATTTACACCCTTTATAGTAAATCGTAAATATGACAATATGGTGCACCAAACCCATACATATTGAAGTAAGGGCAGAAGAACGATGACACTATTACACAGTCTTTATGATAATCGTTACATTGACATCTGCCATTTATTTTGCCTTTTTTTATTTATTTAGGCGGGAACAAATGTTCCTCACCGCACACCCCGTCGCTCGGGGCAACGAACAGGGTAGTGTGGGGCCTTCACCCACTAAAGAAACCCGCCGTGTGCCGTCTCTCCGCCTTTGTTGGCAGGCCACTGGAACTATGTTACATTCCTTTGGTGGTCCGCCGGCGGCTTATCCTTTCGGGTACCCTCATCTGAGCAACGCATCCACACACGGAGCGTCGCACTTTCGCGGAAGGCCTTGCGGGTGGCGGACGTTCCCCGGTCCATCCACCCGCCATTTATTTTGCCTGAGACGATAATAAATTATAATAACAATAATAATATTTCCTTAAACTCGATTTTATGTACACCCAAAATAGAGGCGACTCGAACAATTTCATCGATATAGAATAGCTTTGATCTCTGTAATCGATTGAAGTCTAATAGTTCGCATGTTGTCACTTAGAAATTAATTCCTCTTTCGCCTTCATCGTGTCATGTATAGGATGTTTCATATATAAAGTCACCTATATCTATTTACGCTTTTTGTGCCGAGTGGGGCCGGCTTTAGAATTGTCCCACCCCTCTCCACCCATGGGAGTCGTAAGAGCCGACTGCGGGACCACCGGCAAAGTGAGCAGCAGCACTCCCTCGAGTATTAATAACATCCACTGCGATCGCCAACCCGCCTGCCAAGCGTGGCGATTACGGCACTATCCCCCAAAAATGAGCACCCAACAAAAAATGGCCCCCAGTCACGGCAGCTCAGCTATTCCGTGGCGGGCCCGGTAACGCCGGAGCAGGGGGTGCGAAGAATCTCCGGTCTCGGCAAGGCTACCAAAAACAACGATCTCTGGCCCTGGTAACGCACAACGTTCGAACGCTTCGGACCGATCAGAGAATCACCGAGCTGGAAGAGGAATTGAGCAAGATCCGCTGGGATATTATAGGGTTGTCAGAAGTCCGTAGAGAGGGTGAGGGCACGACAATCCTCCAGTCCGGGAACTTGCTCTTCCACCGGGAGTGCGACCACCAGTCCGAAGGGGGTGTCGGGTTTATCGCTCGCAGGTCTCTCGTAGGCAACGTGGAGAGGATTGAAAGTGTGTCGAGTAGGGTAGCGTACCTTATACTCAGAATAACCAAACGGTATTCGCTGAAGGTCATACAGGTTTACGCACCGACCTCGACACACTCCGATGACGAGGTGGAGACCCTATATGAGGACATCTCGAAGGCCATCCACTTGTCTAAAACCTATTTCGCCGTGGTTATGGGAGACTTTAACGCTAATCTAGGCAAAAGGACAGACGATGAGCTGAAGGTGGGCCTCTTCATGGTGAATTCCTTCTTCAGGAAGCAGCCCCAGTGGAAATGGACCTGCATTAGCCCTGATGATTCAGTAAAAAACGAGATTGACTTCATCTTGTCGGACAAACGATACATATTCAATGATGTCTCAGTGATGAGCAGGATTAAAACTGGGAGTGATCACCGACTAGTCAGGGGCACCTTGAATATTAGAATAAAAGTCGAGAGGTCACGCTTGATGAAGTCTGCGCTCCGCACAACACCTGCTTAATACCAGAACCCCGAGAGCTTTCAGCTTGAACTACAAAATCGCTTCCAATGTCTGAGTGTGAATCAGCGAGCGATATGAACAGCAGGTTCGTGCAAACTGTCTACGCGGTCGGGTCGACCTACTTCAAGGCCCGTCGCGTCAGTAGGACTCATAAACTCTCGGACCATACTCTCAAACTCATGGAGAGAAGACAAGAAATGATAGTCCAGTCCTCAGCCGATTGGTCCTGCCTAAGGCGGTTAAAGAGACAGATCTCCAAGGCTGTGCGACACGATATTCGCCAATTGAATGCTATCCTTATTAAAGAGGCGATAGAGCGGAACCAAGGCTCGAAAGTGTTCGCATGAGATCTGTC
Source organism: Leucoma salicis (assembly GCA_948253155.1). Taxonomy (NCBI): domain Eukaryota; kingdom Metazoa; phylum Arthropoda; class Insecta; order Lepidoptera; family Erebidae; genus Leucoma; species Leucoma salicis. The sequence continues at coordinate 6,316,244 of OX411819.1, forward strand.
TGTTGGTCAAGGCCAGTTGACTAAACTGAGGACCAACGACGGCACTGTCATTTCATCTCCAGATGAGATCTTGAGAGAGGTCCGTTGTACAGATCCCAGAGCCCTGCTATTGGCTTGGTCCAAGACCCCAGATCCAAGCTAACTCGGCACTTTACCGAAGATATACCGGACGTCAGCCTATACAAGATCAGAATGGCTCTCAAACAGCTAAAGGATGGAAAGGAACCGGGTGACGACGGAATTACTATAGAGCTTCTGAAGGCAGGCGGAAAGCCCGTCCTCAAAGCCCTTCAGAGGCTATTTAATGCCGTGGTTCTCGGCGGCAACGTTCCAGATTCGTGGACCAGGAGCGTGGTGGTGCTGTTCTTCAAGAAAGGTGACAGAACCCTCTCGAAGAATTATAGACCCATCTCGCTCTTGAGCCACGCCTATAAGTTGTTCTCGAGGGTCATTACAAATCGACTCACGCGCAGGCTTGACGACTTCCAGCCTCCCGAACAAGCCGGTTTCCGAAAAGGTTATAGTACCATACATTCACACGCTACGCCATATCATACAGAAAACCGAGGAGTACAATCGGCCTCTGTATCTGGCGTTTGTGGACTTTGATAAAGCCTTCGATTCAATCGAAACTTGGGCGATGCTGCAGTCCTTTCAGCGGTGCCAAATTGACTATCGGTATATCGAAGTGCTGAAATGCTTGTATAGAAACGCCACCAGGTTAGTCCGTGTTCAGGACAGGAGTACGAAACCGATCCAAATGCAGAGAGGTGTTAGACAGGGAGACGTTATGTCCCCGAAACTCTTCACCGCTGCATTGGAAGATGTCTTCAAGCTCTTGGACTGGACCGGATTTGGCATCAACATCAATGGCGAATACATCACTCACCTTCGCTATGCCGACGACATCGTAGTCATGGCAGAATCGCTGGAGGACCTTGGCACCATGCTCAATGATCTCAGCAGGGTTTCCCGACTAGTGGGTCTCAAAATGAACATGGACAAGACGAAAGTCATGTCTAATGTCCATGTCATTTCAGCACCGGTCCTAATCGGGAGTGCGCTTCTCGGAAGTTGTCGGCTACACTATGTCTACTTGGGACAAACAGTCCAGTTAGGTAGGCACAACTTCGAGAAAGAGGTCAGTCTACGAATCCAACTAGGCTGGGCAGCGTTCGGGAAGCTAAGGAAGATCTTCTCGTCCAATATTCCGCAGTGTCTGAAAACGAAGGTCTACGACCAGTGTATGTTACCAGTGATAACATATGGAATAGAGACGTGGTCTCTGAATATTGGCCTAGTATCAAGGCTCAAAGTCGCTCAGCGGGCCATGGAGCGGGCTATGCTTGGTATTTCCCTACGTGATCGAATCCGTAATACGGAGATCCGTAGAAGAACGAGAGTGACCGACATAGCCCGCCGGGTTGCCATGCTGAAGTGGCAATGGGCAGGCCACATCGCTCGACAAACCGACAACTGTTGGGGAAGAAGGGTTCTCGAGTGGCGACCACGTATCGGACGGCACAGCGTAGGACGGCCCCCCACCAGATGGACCGATGATCTGGTCAAAGTTGCGGGGAGCCGTTGGATGCGGTCGGCACAGGACCGCTCGTTGTGGCGTTCTCTTGGTGTGCCTATGTCCAGCAGTGGACGTCAGAAGGCTGATGGATGGATGGATGGATATCTATTTTTATAAATAGTTCTTAAATTAGGTTATCGCAGTTCACAGGTAAGCTTACAACTCTTCAATTAATCTGCAGCTACAGCTGCTAAAAAACAAGTTCTCCCATAGGCAAAAACTTAGCTTAGTTTTTTTATAAAGAGTAAAATGACCAATCGTTTTTTTTTCTGACTTCTTCAACAATAATTTTCATACCTCGGTCAATTTAAACAAAACCTTTCTCAGCAATAACTCTATTTAAAGGGGAAAGCAGCATGAAGATGAGCTTAGTATTTTTAAAAAAACTAGACATCGCGGGACGTCTAGCAGATGTGAAAACATTGAAATTATTTTGTAGAAATAAAATTATCATAACTTGACAAAGTACTCCTCAAGACGAATCAAACGAGTATACACTCGATAGGGCAGCGTTATTTCAGTACTTACAGAGTTACTGTGGCCATCTTCCAGCTCCATTGTCATACCCTGGATACCATCTAGAGACAAATTACTCGTCAAGACCAATCAAACGAGCCCAAACTCGATGGAGTTATGTCATTTTATAACGGAGTTCCGGTGGCCACCTCCTAGCTCCATCATCAGACCCTGGATCCTATCTAAAGACAAAGTACTCATCAAGACGAACAAACGTGTCCAAACTCGACGGGTTTGCATCGTTTCATTATAGGGTTACTGTGGCCACCTACCAGCTTCATCATCAGGCCCTGGATACCATCTAAACACAAAGTACTCGGCAACACAAATCATACGAACCTGAACTCGATGGGGTTGCGCCGTTTCATTATAGAGTTCCTATGTCCACCTTCCAGCTCCATCATCAGATCAGCTCCATGTCATCATAATATTGCATTGTCACGTGATATACACATGCGTGTAAAATTTCAGCTCAATCGGAAACCGGGAAGCGTGTCAAATTTAACTTGCAGGATTTGAACGGGTCAAGTAAAACAAAAGCGTCGCCACGCTAACAGCCCATTTTGCCCTCCTTCCGCATTAGATGTTTCACATCAAAAATATTTCATTTATATAGCGCGGAGATTTTATTATATGTTTAGATGGATGAAACATTCTCTGTTTCCTCAGAGTCATAGTCTATTGGGACGGCATTTTGACACGACCGGAGGGAGATATCTCGATGGACCAACGGCTTAGTTGCTTGTACGGGGATGAAACACCGCCAATTTCCAAACAACCTGCTGATACTGAAGTTGACGGCAAGATGGTTGTTTTATACTATGAGGGCGGCAAACAAGCATACGGCTTACCTCATTTTAAGTGGTAACCGTTTCCTATAGATGCTACCGAAACCAGCGGCACAACTCGTGTGTCGTCACCCCAAAGAGGTGGAGACTAAGGATAATAAGGAGAATGAGAAATGGGTTCAGACTTTCGGTGCTTTCACTTACCATACGAAACAAAGAATTGGGACCAGTAACCGTTGCTTCACGCTGATCTTCTGTGAGATGGTGGTACTTCCCTGGTCAAGCCAGCTCAGTCATTCTGAGACAATCAAGGCACTAGCACTACTAGTGCTGTAAATAAACCACTTAGTTTTACTTATGTTGATTTTACTATACATATTAGTATAAACGCGTCCTCTGATACGAATGGAGCAATACAATATTTTTCTTTCTTTCTTTCTTTCTTCTTGACTTACAAGTATAATTTGATATATTTACAACACGTGATTTCGGGCGTAAACCTCTTCGTCGTACTGAAATATACTAAAAACCTTTATACCATAACACCTGTGTAATTGCAAGTCCGTTTATACTATGTGGTTAGGTAATGTGTCGATAATTGTAGGCAACGGTTGGGAGGTAATAAATGCAAAAGAATGCAGAAAGAATTTCCCTGTATTCTTTTTGCGACTCTATCTCTTAACTAGTTGTGACTCGAGTAGAAACATGAATACTTAGTGAAAGCACATAGATATAACAATAGGTAATCCTTACTGATATAATAAACGAGCTTTTGGCTGCGGCGGAGCCGGAGTTTTTAGGTTAAAGCTCAGTTTGCCGATGTAGTTTCGACAGTATATGTACAATGTTAAATCAAGAGTTAACAAAAAAGCAAATCAAAATCCGTTCAGTAGTTTTCTCGTGATGCCCGAACAAACAAACAGACAAAGATTATAAAAAATATTGTGTTCAGAGACGCCTAAATAGTCTAATATAGTATTTTATTCTCAAATATCTTAAATGCACAGACACAGCTATGTTACAGCTTTATAATAGTTAGGATACAAATAATTATGTGAAAATAAGTTTGTTTGTTACGCTTTCACGCAGTAACTACTGATCCAATCATCACGAAAAGCCGCAGCTGGAAAAGGACACGGGCTTCTTTTTATTTTGGAAAAATTCATGGTTACCGAGGGATAGCTATTTTTACTTAGAGAGTGATGCATTTATATTCCCCGGCCCCATGCGGCCATTAGCCGTATGGGGCCGGCATTAGAATTGCCCCATCCCTCTCTACCCACGGGAGTCGTAAGAGCTGACTGAGGGAATACCGGGGGAGTGGGCAGCAGCACTCCCTCGAGTATTAACAACATCCACTGCGATCGCCAACCCGCCTGCCAAGCGTGGCGATTATGGCACTATCCCTCATTTCTTGGGGAGGCCTATGTCCAGCAGTGGACGTTGAAAGGCTGATGGATGGATAGATGTATTTATAATGGACTTCACGAGGATGAAGTCACGGGAATAATCTAGTATAGTGGTTCCAATTAACGTTCTTAAGATTTTTTTTATATCTAAACGTTAGTTTTTAAATATATGTTTAGAACTTTTTACATATATTTTTAGCATTTGACATGCTTAGCCATATACATTAAACACGCTCTCGACTGCTGCGATAACACATTCATACTTAACGTCCTGGGTGACGCCTACACCATCTGTCGGAAGTATTTGCATACATTATACAGACCAGGTAAACTTAATTTCACAATTAAGATATTTACCTAATAAATAAATTAGAGAGCAGTTGTCAAGATGGCTGAATTGGCCAAGCATCTGGACGGTATCCAGGAGATGAAGGTTCAAAACCCTCCTCGTGACTGTTATTTAAGATTTCACATTTTTCACTTTGTGTTTCAAATATATTCTAAAATTTCCAATATACATAGGGCTTTCTGTTTCTAACTAAATACCATCCTGGAATAAAAAAATAGCATAGCATCACGCCTGTATTCCCCGGAGGGGTATGCAGAGGTGTAATACACACGCACGGTTCTACACACTTCCAAACTCACAGGCTGCTGCTGAGAATTTTTCTTTTTACGAAAAAAGCTCAATAACACGGCCCGAGACTTCATGATCAGCTATCGCTCACACTACCGCTGCACCACAGAGGCAGTTATATTAATATCCTAGAATATTTACTACCATTATGAACTGCCTTGGTGGTGTAGCGGTAGTGTATGCGACTGATAATCATGAGGTCTCGGGTTCGATCCCCGTGTCGGGCAATGGTATTGAGCTTTTTCTAAAAAGAAAAATTCTCAGTAACAGCCCGGAGTTTGGGTATGTGCCCGGTAGACGTCAATAGGCTCGCCCCCTATTACGTGGGACTGAACATAGCTGGCGAGTCGTGGGTGTATAATACCCCTCTGCCTACCCCTTCAGAGAATATAGGCGTGATGCTATGTTATTATTATTCCACTAGTAAGCACAAGTCTCCTTTAACAATGTGAGGGAGTTCAGCCGTTGTTAACGGCGCTGGGTCAGCGTGGGTTCACAGACTACAAGCCAACCAGAAAATTTCTTACGCATGTTTTGACCACAAGTTCATTTTTACCCAGCAGTGATTTTGCGGTGTCGAACTTGATACCACAGTTATTATATAGATTTTTAAGAATTGGACCTACGTCGGCGCAGACGTCATACGTGACGTTAAAAAGGAATGTGTTGTAATAATTTATAGTCCCGAGCAAATGTCACGATTGTTTAGTTGGCAAAGCGTCTGGATAGTTATCCAGGAGGCGCTGGTTCAAATCTTGCTCGTGACTGTAATTTTCAATTAGGTATAAATTTTCGCACTTTGTGTTTAACTATATCACTGTCTTTACAATCGTTAGTTTCACCGTTAAATATAATTTTACACCATCCATCCATCCATCAGCCTTTAAACGTCCACTGCATGACATAGGCCTCCCCAAGAGAACGCCACAACTAGCGGTCCCGTCATGGGGGATAATGCCGTAATCGTCGCGCTTGGCAGACGGGTTGGCGATCGCAGTGGATGTTGTTAATACTCGAGGGAGTGCTACTGCCCACTCCCCTGGTATTCCCTCAGTCGGCTCTTACGACTCCCGTGGGTAGCTCTCTATACCTACGGGAGGCCCGGTGTGGGGCCGGCTTTAGAATTGTTCCACCCAGAGGGGTGGGACAATTCTAAAGCCGGCCCCACACGGCCAATTTTACAACAATATAATATATAATAATTTTACACATCCTATATATAACCAGTTATAATATGTACATTATATGGGAATGAAACTATTTAAATAGACTAGAATATAAATAAATGGCTTAGGAATTTCAGTGCATCGACATCAAAGATATGATAAAAAGATTATGTTGATGTATGTTGGAATTGCACGCAACAAGTGCAATGTATAAACGCTTTGGACTATTGGAATTTCTAAACCAATTATGTCAGTAGATGTCGTATGATTTACGACAGGTTTAATTTGTATTGAAATAGTTTCGTTTAATTTGCATGCAGTTGTGTGAATGAACCATTATAAATTGGCCTTTCAGTGATAATAGATGTTCCTGTAAGCAAATAAAAAAAGAAATACTTTAGTAATTGATTTTTTTTATAGTAGATTTATAGTTGTTTACTTGGAATCGAAAACTACTCATCAATGCATATTAGACCATGTTCAAAGGAGTAAGGACGAGAGATGGTCTAAGACTATATTAAATTGGCACCCTCTAAATAAGAAACGCAGGCCAGGAAGACTCTACAAGAGATGGTCAGACGTCATATCCTCAGTGCAGGTGAAACATGGTCTAGAGTAGCGAAGGATATAGCTAAATGGAAAAAGTTAGAGGAGGCTTACACCGCTTCAGACGGTCCTTACAATAAATCATATTAACAACACTAACAAAAATAACTTCAAATCATCTTATATCTAAACTAACACAACTAAGAAAACTTTTTTATCAAAATATGTGTAATTGTTATTGTAAGGAATAAAGTTTAATAATAATAAAAAAATATTAGACTATATTTTCCTCTTGTATAAGGTTTCATTTAGAAGGAACTACATACTGCGGTTTATAACTGTACCGGTTTACGTCTCGCACTTCAGTAAAGCTCCTAGTCGGCACGATCTTTTCCGACATCTTTAAAATCCTAATTAATTAAAACCTTCCTCTGTTGCTCATGTATCGCATCATCCATTGTTGCAACCACTTCAAAAATTTTCAGTAGTGTTTGAACTTATTGGGTGCAGACAGACAGACAGTCGCAGCGGGGGACTTTATTCATATATGTATAAATATATACTTAGATTACTGACTAATCTCTTTCGGATTCGCCAAACTATTAGTAGGAGAGTGCATGGATTGAACTAGTTTACTATTGCGCGCATAGGTATATAGAGTACCTTAATTATATAAATTATAGTTTAAAAAACTAAAATAACACGCTTTAAATAGCTAGTTGAACTAAAAAGTAGTAAATAATATTACAATAAATAATGATTGTAAAAAAGCGTGGGGTGCTTTGTACTATATAGGTGAACTATTTGTAACATTTGATTATGCATTCAATATATTTTCTTCTTTTTAGTCTCAAAATAATATCAAAACTTCAAAAGTACGAAGCAAAGAGACAAGAATAAAGTAAAAGTAATACTACATGAAAGTAGAACATAGATAAATAGCTATACTAAAAACTAAAATAGAAGCAAAAATATTCTTATTTCGCAAACACTCTGGAGTATCATACTTCATACTATACTATAATATTATAAATGTGAATGTAAGTTTGTTTGTTACGCTTTCACGTAAAAACTACTTAACCGATCATTATGAAACTTTGTACACATATTCTCGGAGGTATTAGAAGTAACATAGGATACTTTTTATTAAAAAAATACGAAAAATAAAAAAACACACACTTGTCACAAAATCTCAAAATCTAGCAACTTCAACGCCATCTAGCATTTCAGTAATGAAGTTCCAATCCCAAGTACTGTAATACCGTTGCACTGTATTACCGACAATTTCAAGGGTTGCTTTATTTATTTTTATGATATTACTCACGGACGAAGTCGCGGGTAACAGCTATGTGTGTATAAAGAGAATTATGAATGTTGACGAAGCGAGAGATGTATGAAAGAATAGAGCCTCGTGGCACTCTGTTTTCTCTGCCTACCCCGCAAGGGAGATGGCGCGATGATAAGTAATAGTAGTTGTAGTGGGACGTGAGGCCGTTTTCTTTTTAAAAAAAATAATGTAATAGTCATTTATTTACGCGAGCGAAGCCGCGGGAAACAGCTAGTATAATTATATGGTGCACATCTTAATATCGCGATTCAGATACATAGGACAACGCCGGTGCACATCTTAATATCGCGATTCAGAAACTTACACATTCAACAACTACGGAACCCTAAAAACCGATAAGTACCAAATAATTTTATCAAATTAGTGTATTGTAATCGGTCCTCGATAAATCTATAAAGTTTGAACGAAATCTGGCCGTTTAAAGTGGGTCAAAATCACGCTCAAAGTAGTCGGTTACAAACATACAAAAATACAAACATACAGGTGAAGCTAATAAAAAGTGTGTAAAAATGACATTCAGCTGCCTATTATATTGACCCCCATGGGATGTGACGAGTGGCAAACTAAATCGCAGCCATTCGAATCCACGGGATATATATATATATATATATATCTACAGCACATATTCTTTAACCAATACACCTCAACGGAGCAACCAGCAGGGTAGTGTAGAGCCAATCCCACTAAATAAACCCGCATTGTGCCACCTCTCCGCCTGAATTGGTCGAGCACTGGAATTCTATGACATTACTTCAGAAGTATGACAGCCTTATCCCTACATTCGAATGCATCATACGATATGATTATTACAGCAAATACTTAATTATTTCTATGACATTTTAATATGTATTTTAGGACTTGATATGTTCAGCTACTGTAAGGCACAAATTATTTGTGAATGTGGAAAAAGATAACTTTAGTGCGAGAGGGATTCAAACCTGCGTCCCTTCCAATCCGAGGAAGTGCTCTACACTGCAAAAACTTACGACCAACGCCATCCATCGGCAAGCATTACATGCATCCAATATAGTAAGTTTAATTTTGCAATTAAAATTCATACTATTTATTTATTGTACATAAATAAACAACACAGAACACAGAGATCTTAACCACAATACAAGAACGGATAAATATAGTAATAGTACAAAGGTACTGCTTATTTCTAATAGAAATCTCTTCCAGCAGCCCAGCGAGAGGATAGCGTGAATATTATAAATATGATTGTGTGTAGGATAGATATACATACATATATTATCCTAATACAGACAGTAAATATACATACACACACATATATAACATATAACTACATAAATATCTGAATGATACGTAACTATAGAATAAAATATATTTAAATATATAGTAAGGATGAAAAATTTAGGTATAGATTATGGAATAGTTGACAGATAATGTTGACGAACCTTATGTTTGAATGAAGAGGTAGTGGTAGATTCTCTAATGCTGGATGGGAGTTTATTCTACAATTTAACCGCATGCACCGAAAAAGAATAAGAATAAAAATCACTTTTGTGTGTAGGGAATTTTAGCATAGTGCCAAGATTAGTCCTGCAGGTCGCATCATTAGACCGGGTAAAGGAAAAGCACTCACGCAGATAAGAAGGATTGTGTAAGATATTAAATAAAATACATAGCAAACGAGTGTTCCTGCGAAGGCGGATTGGGAGCCACTTGAGTTCTTTGCGAAGGTGGGAGACATGATCGTACTTTTTAAGATTAAACACAAAGCGTATACACAGGTTTTGCAGCCTCTCAAGCTTATCTATGAGCTCCTCGGTGGCATCCAAATAGCAGGCATCTGTGTAGTCAATAATTGGTTGAATAAGTCATTGAGCAAGAGTAATTTTTGTTTTCAAGGGTAAGAAATACTGAAGGCTTTTCAATGAATGAAAGGTATAATATACTTTTTTACTGACCTCATTAACTTGTCGGTTCCATGACAAAGTGGTGTCAATAACAATTCCTAATTTTTTAACAGAATCCGACAATGGAATCAAAGTCCCAGACAGAGTAATAGGCACCAGTGAAGAAACTTGCAAACTACTACGAAACTACTACGTGATGGCGCGATTTTTTTAAACATTTTAGATCTATATTTTTTAGCAATTGACATGCTCCGCTACTTTCAAAGTATAAATTGTGAATAAGGAAAAAGAGATTTTTAGTAGGAGCGGGAATCGAACTCGCATCTTTTCCAATCCAGTGCTCTAAGCCACTGAGCTATCCTACTGATCTTTCGATCATCCCAATCTCTTCATCACATTTATCTTACGACCATTATCACTTCTTTACAAACCAAAAATAATTCAAAATAATAATCTAGTAGCTCGACGATACAATTCACAAGTTACTTAGTTTTCACTTCTATCTCCAGTCCCCAAAGACTGCCCCGCATGTTTTTTTTTTCGGGATAAATAGTTTCCTATGTGTTTATCCAGATAAGCCTTGTCAAATTTCAATACCAAAATCTATCAACAAATATTCCAAAATAAAAAACAGTATTACGAATAGTTTTTAATCGTGTATGGATTACAGGTTGTGCGGCAGTTAGTTAAAAAGCGCTAAACCTAGCACGGCAGTAGTTTTTTACTTAACATAAACAGCAACTCACTGATCTGCAAAATATCGCATTATAATTAAACAGCATAAGACATTTTTCTCTGGGAGAGACCTGTTTTCGAATAAAAATAAATAAGAGAGAAAACCTTCGCTAAATGTCGCCTTATTCAATCAAATATTCTATTTTGGTAGTAAACAGAAATATAATTTTAGATGGTGAAGAGCACGTGCCTTAATATAGCTGATTCAATAATAAGTATTGAAATGAAAACGTTTTAGATCTAATTATACTTATAATCGAATGGAACATTGATGCTGGCAAATTATACAAGTCCTTGCTGTCACTAAGATCGTTTAAAATTGAGAATGGAAGCAGATATTAGGTAAATATTTGGCAACGCTTTTGGAAAATAGTCGCACAGCCTCTATTCTAAAACCAAATACAACGTAATATATTAATATTTACTATTATAATTTACTCAAATACTAATAAAAAAAGAGCGCTATTAGCCTAATGCTACTGTGGAACTATTTTTGTGAAATAGCGCGTTAGTCTGTAGTCACATCAATGATTTTTAATTTAGTTTTTTTGCTAATTTTTTGGAAGAACTTAAATACTGTCGCAACTTCATTTTTAGCTTTTTTATGGATACTTCTCCACCAGGCGAGGGGTTATGCGAGATTCTCAGTGGTATACCCGATAAAACCCCGTATTGTGTCTTCATGCTATTAACCTTTTGCCCGAGGCGAGGTATACGTTTTGCGCATGTGGTTTTTTACTCGTAACAGGTCTGGCTTCAAATTCAGGTCGCTCCATCTGGTTTGCAACGCAGAGCCTTCCTTCAGCGAGAGCACTCTTGGAGCCGGAGATTACTAAACGCGCTTTGGCTTAATACGTCATTTGTAGAAAGAGAGAGAACTGGTCATCATCCGATTATGTAAAGTAGAATAACCAATTTATTCGATTGCAAAATTTATTGCGTCGGTCTATGAATATAGAGAATACAACAGATGAAGCTGACTTTTCAAAAATCAATAATAGGTACACTTTCATGTGAAAGAATTAAGAACAAAATCTTCAACCGCTCAAATATACGTCTCACGAATATTGACTGACACAACTTCACCGTCAGTTGGTCTCAATTTCATTCCATCAATAATTTTCACACCACCAAAACAATAAGATCCAAAGACGCCGCCCCGAATTCAAAATTCATTTACTTCACCCGTAGTTGGTTACGACGCACGGCTTCACAGAACCGATTAATTTATTATTTTAAAGCATCCCTTTTCGCGCATCCAATTTAAAATTTGACGTCTTAAACAGTCTTAAATTACACGTGAAATTATTTCATTAGCCCTGAAGTACCCGTGGGCTAAGCATGATATAATCGGGACCAAGTTTTTGGTTACCGAAACTTGTAATCATCACGTCAATGTAGCCACGCCTTAAGCTCTTCGCGTTAATAGGCAGATCTCGATATCGGTCGATTCTGCAAAACGGCCAAAATCGTTATTTCATTTGAGTTCAAAGCAAATTCACAATTTTGAGTTTTATTGCAAAGTTACAAGCGTTTCTTAGATATTTAAGAATGTCATGTAAAACTGATAAGCGTTTATGAGTTAGTATTTATGATATTGTTGAAATTTTGTTTGTTTAAACGTTCAGTTTAGATACAGAAGTCATTATTACGTAGAAGTGTAATAAAAACTATTGATTGTATTGTTATTGGTTTGTATATTTCGGAATCTATGCCGTACCTATTAAAAGATAAGTGAAACAATATGTGGTTATAAGCTACAACTCTGACAATTTTTATCTACACTCGAGGTATTATAATATAAATATTATCCTAAAGAGTAGAGTAGAAGTAGGTACATGCTTATGAACGCATGTACTCTGTATGCATGTTCTTTTAATTGCGATTCCCACACAGGATAACTCTTTGTATGATCCACAAATTATTGTTGAGTCTGGGTGTATTTTGTGTAAGTCAATTGCATCTTTGTAAAAACCACGCATTTGGATCAGAATGTTACATAGTCCAGGGTGTTTTCTTAAAAAAAATATTCTTTTTGAAGTTATACTTCTTTTGGCGCGATAGAGAAAAATGATGAGAGTGAATTTTTACGATGCGAGCGCACACCGACACCTAAATTCTACATCGCGAAGTTAGTTCTAGGTGGCATGCATGAAAATTGATAACTATGTTCAAGTTGTATATTCTAGTATTTTTATATTTAGAACACGCGTTTCATAAGAGTACAATTAAACAGTGTGAATAAATAAATATTATTTTGGTGTTTTTATTAAATCAATTTCATATACGACGGTGATACTAATAATTTATTATTTATTAGTATATCTATATATATTGAATATTAGTGATAAAACTGATTAGAATGAACTGTTTTGAGTGCATTTATAGATTTGAGGTTAATTGTCGGTATGTATAATTTATTTACATCGTTAATAAATGATTACATTATTATCTAAAAATTATTTTTTTTTTTCGTTTTGTTTTATTTCTGGTATATTAACAAATTTTATGCATAAATAAATAAAAAATAATAAATGTTCTATACTTGTTTATATTAACCTTAAATGCTGAATGTTTATTTTATCTTTGATCTTAACTATTTGTTAAAATTTGATTTATTGATATTTCAATTATTTTTTAATGACGATTTAAATCTATTAATTAATAATGACTCTTCAGTTTCAACAACACGGCATGGCATTTTACATACGCCAAAGAAGTATAACTTCTAACGCGTGTACATAAGTACACACATTTTAATTTTTTTTTAGCCCTCCATAGTCACGGTTTTAATTAACAACGCCATCTATCATCCAGTAAAAACATAAATACTATCTGATATCAAAGTAAGTTGTAATAATTTCACGTAATCAACGAATGACACGGTCAACCCGATCCTTTAATACGCGCAAGCGCCGAAGCGCCGTTCAATTTCCAGCTTTTGTAAGACGCCGCCACTTACGTATTCTCTATTATAACTTGATACCTGAGCTTCAATATTATGTTCTAAATTTCTTTAGCTATAGGGCGGTATGGGAGGCCCAGGTATTTTGGATGGTAGTAATAAGGGATTGTAAAGGTGAAATAACGCGTGGTAAGATTGGGTCCGTAGCTTCGCGTGTAAACCAGGTACTATTCTTGGCTTAAGTGGCCAGTTTTATGTTTCCAATACGATTTCATAGCTTTTTGTTTATAGTTATTTATAAATATGAGCCATTACTTCTCTCGTAATGGTGTATTTAATCATTATTTTTTTTATGTACCTCAGTCATACATTTATTGCTTTTTGTGGTAAACGAATTGCGGTCACTTGATGTAAAAAAACTTTCGTTCACCTTTAATAAGACAATGTTAATATAAACAACCCAGTTATTATCTCTCACATCGAAAATATAACCCTACTCATTTTATACGTGCGAAAGTTTTTATGTTCAAATTTTTGTGACTCAATCACGCAAAATGGGCTGAACAGATTTGGATGATATTGGCATTTCTATCCTGAGCAAATGTTAGGTTCCTGTGAGATAGCTGTTTTACATAGGTCAATACGGGCGGAGAGATGGCCCACTAGGGGTTTATTTAGTGGGTAAGTTCCACACAATACCCGACGGGGTGTGTGATAAGGTAATTTTTTTCCGCCTTCACTAATAAAAAGACTTCAGAACAGAGGTTTTTTAGCACCGCATTTAAAAAATACCAATAATCACGACTCACTATAAGATATGGCACACATCGTCATCTTCCTAACTTTATCCCAAACTTTTTATTGGGGTTTCTGACCTGATCAGATTTAGCTAATCCAGCAGTATTTACACGAAGCGCCTGCCTATTTGATCTCCACGACTCAACTCAGTGGACAACTAGCGACCTTAGAACAAGAGCGAAGTCAGATTTATTATTCAAGACTGACTGCATTTAACGACTGCCAGGATTTTATCTGATAGCCGGGACCCACTGGTTAACCTACCTTCCGAAGCTCGGAGGAGGTTAGGTGTCCACAAAGAGGTCACATTTTGCTTAACCTTGCCAATCGTTCGAACTGCAAGTGCACAACTACGAAGTCCTCAATATAATTCCCTGTATTGATAAAGCCTTGCTTGTCCCAGCATGAATGGGCCGGTTCGATCGGGGAAGCACCACCACCATCTCGCAAAAGATCGGCGTGAAACAACGATAGGTGCCCCCCCCCCCCTTTTTTGTTAAGACGGTAAAAAATATTCCTAACCGCACACCCTGTCGTTCGGGGCAACAAACAGGGTAGTGTGGGGCCTTCACCCTCTAAAGAAACCCGCTGTGTGCCGTCTCTCCGCCTTTATTGGCGGCCACTGGAACTATGTTACATTCCTTCGGTGGTTATGTGCCCCCTACCATTGCATTTCGCATGGTAAGTATAGAGAGAATAACAGAGGTCCAAACCTTCTTTCTATCCTCCCCTTAAATCCATCCTATCCCTTTCCTAGGAGAAGACGACGCGCGAGTAATGCCTTTAGTGTTGCTAGCTTCTATAGGCTACGGTGGTCTATTACCATGGTGGGATGTATTCTTCTTTGCCACCCACGTAGTATACATATAGTCAAGAAAGTATTGGGGATGCATGATTTGTTTATGGTTCCAAATTAAAATTTTTGATTTTTTTTTTGTTGTTAGATTTGCACAACTGTTATCCATTATGGCGCGGAGTTTGAGTTGCATCTGTTATTTATATTAAATACAGTGCTGTTTTTAGTTATATATCTAGTGTGTATTGCGAATTTCATAATGGACAAAAACATCGAACAAAGAGATTGTCTTAAATTTTGCATCGCCAATGAAATTTCATGTTCGGAGTCACTGAAAATGTTACAGAAGGCTTAAGCCGCCTGGAGACCAACAAATTATTTGTCAAATTTTATGTGTTGGTCAAATTTATTTGATAATCTGAGGCTTTGCTTGACGTGTTTGTTAAACAAAATACACTCATTATTTTTTGAAAACGTGAAATTTGACAAACACATTGGTCAAACAAATTTGATCGTTTACAAGGCGCTTTACGGTGAATCTACTTTATTAAAAACACGTGCTTATTAGTGGTACAAAGCGTTTAAAAGTGGTCAAGATGTGATGGAAGATTTGCCTCGCTCTGGTAGGCAATCAACGTCTGCAACTGAAGTCAACATTGCAAAAGTGAAGGAAATAGTGACTGAAAATCCTCATTTAACTTTGTGAGAGATAGCCGCCGAACTTTCTGCGTCTCACGAGTAGATCCGTACCATTTTAAATAATCACTTGGAAACATGTTTCCGCTCGCCTAGTCCCAAAAGACCTGAATTTTCTCCAAAAAATCCACCGCATGAGAGTCGCTGAGGACATGCTAGAACGAGTAAATTCCGACCCAACATTCATGTTACTGGTGACGAGACGTGGTACGAGTTTGACATGCAAACTAGTCAACAAGCTTTGGAGTGGCGACTTCCAACTTAATCGAAACCGAAAAAACCACGCCAAAGTCGGTCAAAAGTCAAAGTCATTTTGACTGTTTTCTTTGACTTTCGCGGTGTTGTGCACTCGGAATTCTTGCTAGAAGGTCAAACGGTAACTAAAAAATATTATTTAAGCGTTATGCGGCGTTTAAGAGAGCAAATGAGACGAAAAAGGCCAGATTTGTGGAAAGAAAATTCTTGGATTTTGCACCACGATAATGCGCCTTCGCACAAGGCCATTATTGTGAATGAATTTTTGTCCAAATACCATCGAGCAACCACCATATTCACCAGATATGGCTCCAGCCGACTTCTTTCTTTTCACTAAACTCAAATTACCACTTCGTGGCACCCGTTTTCAATCGGTAGAAGATATAAAGGAGAATTTGCGGCGAGAACTGAACTCAATTCCGGAAACGGCGTTTAAAAAATGTTTTGATGATTGGATTATTCGTTGGCGTAAGTCTATCGTTTCTGAAGGAGCATACTTTGAAGTTGATAAAATAAATTTGGATGAATAATAAAAATTTTGTGTATTATTGATCTTCTCCCGGTACTTTCTTGACAGAGTAGTATAAAAATGTTGGTGGTAATAAATGTGAAAGAGATGTTTGGTTTCCAATAGGCTTGATGACAGTAATCAAGAATCGCCAAAATATTTTTAATTAGATTCTAGAATTTCGAAAAATGTATTCATTCTTATTTTAACGGCGAGATTAATATTATATTTGATAAAATCAACCTACAAAATACCACAATCCGCCATGATAGCATAAATACCAATCAGAGCGAATGACGTCACGCCTTAGTAAAGGTTATTGTAAAGTATAGTTGTCAAAAAATAAAAGGCTCGTTTTGATATTTGAGAAAAACCCTATAGTCCATTGAAATGTTACATGAGCTTTACATTTTTTAGAGGACGCAATTTTATTTTGGAGACATGTGTGGGTCAATAGAAGCTTAAACTCAAGTTTGTGGGGTTGCCGCCCTTGTCCCCCGGTCGCCATCTAACAATAAAATAATAATTAATTACATAGTGTTTTTAAAAAATACATATTACATTTTTTGGCGTGTTAAATAATATGATAATATGATGAATAGAATATATTGCAAGTACTCTTTTCGCGCTTACTTTATAGTAGCATGCAATTTTTAATTATTACGAAACGTCTCATAAACAGTTGCGTTCTCAGTATTTTTTTAAATACTAGTGTTGTTACCAATTAATTACTGAATTACACAAGCTTCATTCGATTTTAATAGTAATGAAATATTGTGTAGTGATCTTTACTGAACAAAATGAGCTTGATGCTCAAAGCCGTAAATAAAATTTTGAATTGGCAACACTGATTTCTATAGAATGGCTTGTCTCTGACCAAGCGGGACGTAACTTAGCGTCCACGCGCGCACGCAGTGTTTCATTCACCATCCTGTGAAGTAGACTGTGCGCTCGTTTATGTTTGATATTTTTTCTCGACTCGGCTTTGCTTTTGGACTATTTTTGTTTACTATCACGTTGACCTTGGCTCTTCTATTTTGGAAATTGATTTAAACATAGTGATTTGGACTCGATTTTGGTTTTTGTTGTTTTATCGTACGAACTCTGTTTCAAAATGTCGAAAAGAGGACGTACAATCAACAGCCAGTCACGCGAATTCGTTGTGAAGTTAACCGAATACTTCGAATGCGAATCAGTTAACGGTGGACCTTTATTGCCCGTAACGCAAGTGCAAGATCGCGTCGCAGAAGCACTTGGAATCGGCAAAAAAACTATTCAAACCATCTTGAGGGAAAAGTATGGGCCTTTCGATACTGAAGAAAATGTATTACGTACGCCTAATAAGAGGAAGAAAAGCAAGCCTGTAACAGGTGTTGACACATTTGACGCAGACGCTATTCGAAACCACGTGTATGCTTATTATACAAGAAATTAATACCCAACTGTGAGTAAATTGCTGATATCACTACGAGAGGCTATCCTGTTTAGTGGCAATTACACGTCTTTAATAACAACTATGAACCAAATTGGATTCAAATACAAGAAAACCGATAAGAGGAAAATTATGATGGAACGATATGATTTAATTTTGCACAGAGTATCGTTCTTGAGGGAGATGAACAAAATCATAAATTGGGACAGTGTCATTTATATCCATGAGACTTGGCTGAACTCGAATCATACCGTGCCACAGTCGTGGACGGAAGATAACAAGGCATCATACTCAAAAGTGCCAATCGGAAAAGGTGGACGCCTAATAATCTGCCACGCTGGATCAGCCGGGGAAGGTTTTGTGAATGATGCCTTATTCGCATTCGATTCTAAAAGTACAAAAGAATATCACGACGAAATGGACGCAAATAAATTCACAGAGTGGTTTACTAACTTGTTAACAAACCTCCCCGAACAGTGCATAATTATTATGGACAATGAATCTTACCTTTCAGTTCAAATAGAGAAAGCACTTACTCAAGCTAACAAAAAGGCTGATTTAGTGGAATGGCTACAAAGACAAGGTGTTGAAGCTGACATGAAATTGTTGAAGGCTGAATTACTGGAACGGGTAAGAGAAAATAAACCTGCGAAACTAAAATATAAAATTTATGAATTGGCATTTCAGCGTGGACACAAAGTGATAAAGAACGCCGCTGTACCATTGTCAGTACAATGCTATTGATTTGATCTGGGCTCAAGTCAAAGGATACGTAGCACGCCACAATACAAAGCCGCCATTCTCCACTAAGAAAATGATGACATTGCTGAAAGGAGCTTGTGCAAAAATTACTAAAAAAGACTGGGCAAAAGTGGTAAAAAAAATTAGAAAAATAATAAAGGAAAATTATGACAAAGACGTCAATATTGACAATATAATTGAAAATGAAATAATTATATTTACAGGTGACGATAGCTCAACTGACGATTTTGGCTCATCATCCGAAGAAAGTGATTGAATAAAGATTCAATCATCGCTTTTTCTTGTTTTTTTTTTGTGATTGAGTGAATGCTATTGTCACTAAAAATATTGAATTAAAGATAAATCTACCTTTCGTACCATTGTATCATTTCAAAATAACTACAATATTACGGTGATCCTTTTTTGATCTATATTTTTTAGCATTTGACATGCTCCGCCACTTTTTAAAGTATAAATTATTTGAGAATAAGGAAAAAGAGATTTTTTTTTTTTTTTTTTTTCCTTATTCTCAAATAATTTATACTTTAAAAAGTGGCGGAGCATGTCAAATGCTAAAAAATATAGATCAAAAATGTTTAAAAAATCCCGCCATCAAATAGTATGAATTTTAATTGCAAAATTAAACTTACTATATCGGTTTAATGCATGTAAATGCTTCCGATAGATGGCGCTGGTCGTAAAGACAAATGTAATAAGGAGATTGGGATGGTCGAAGTACCTGTACTATAGCTCAGTGGCTTAGAGCACTTCCCCGGATTGGAAAAGACGCGGGTTCGTTTCCCGCTAGTACAAAAATCTCTTTTTCCTTATTCTCAAATAATTTATACTTTAATTACGGTGATCCATTTCGAGGTTCTCTACTTTTTTAATGAAAAAAACACAGAAAATTCAAATTTAATGGAGAATGTTTATTATCATTTGAAAGAACATTTTATGGCATTTATTTTTTGAAGATTATGTCTATCAAATGTTGGCCGTTGCTACGTCGCAGATGGTCCATCTGTTGAGTCCAATTTTCGATGACTCGTTCGAGCATTTCGACTGGTAACAACAAAGTAATGAGGCCCATTTCTGGCTCAATGGGTATGTAAACAAACAAAATTGCCGCATTTGGGACAAAGAGCAACCTGAAGAGATTCAAGAACTGCCACTTCATCCATAAAAAACAACGGTTTGGTGTGGTTTGTGGGCCGGTGGAATCATCAGTCCATATTTCTTTAAAAATGATGCCGGTGCGAACGTAACCGTCAATGGCGACCGTTATCGTGCCATGATAACCAACTATTTGATACCTGAAATTGAAGCTCGTGATCTCGGCGACATTTAGTTTCAGCAAGACGGCGCCACTTCCCACGCATCGCATCAATCAATGGATTTATTGAGAGAACATTTCGGTGAGCACATAATTTCACGTTTTGAGCCGGTCGATTGGCCACCAAGATCGTGTGATATCGCACCGTTAGACTTTTTCCTGTGGGGATATGTAAAGTCTAAAGTTTATGCGGACAAACCCGCTTCAATTCAGGTCTTGGAGGAAAACATCACGCGTGTCATTCATCAGTTACCAGTCGAAATGCTCGAATGATTCATCGAAAATTGGACTCAACGGATGGACCATCTGCGACGTAGCGACGGCCAACATTTGATAGACATAATCTTCAAAAAATAAATGCCAAAGAATGTTCTTTCAAATGATAATAAACATTCTCCATTAAATTTGAATTTTCTGTTTTTTTCTTTAAAAAAGTAGGGAACCTCGAAATGGATCACCTCTTATTTTTACAACTATAGTGTCTTACATTCTCTTTGACTCTAATGTTTACTTACTTATTTACTGTTGCCGTGTTCTTTATCTAAGGTTGCCGTACTGAGGCGTGACGTCATGACAAACGGAATTACATTGGCGTGCGTTTTGACGTGAGTTTAAAACTTAACATTTAAATTTAATTTTACTGCATAAACATCCATTATTTTTACAGAAATGTGATATATTTTTCACTTATTAGATGCTTTTTAATTTCATAGAATAGATTTTGAAAAAAAGTTATCATGTTTATTGTGCTATCGACAACAATAATAAATTACTTATAGCTGTTTTTAATGTACCATGACATCAAAAAATATGTAACTTAGATTTACACGCAAGTAATAGGTACAAATTGACAATTATGAAGTGTCCTTTGTAAAGGGCTTACTTCGTTAAGAATGGTTGAATGGTCAAAACAATAAGAATTAAGTCTCTTTGCGGCGGAACAGAAAGCTATTTATGCATGGACGTTTATAGGAACCTACGCCCATGTATTTACGTAAATATTTTTTTTTTAAATCAAATAACAGTAAGCTATTTTGATCTGTATTTTAGCACTTGATATGCTCTGCTACTTTAAAAAACAAATTATTTGAGAAAGTGGAATACAGCTATATGAATATCCTGCTGGCAGTAAGCGAGCAGGATATTTACCATCCAATCTAGGGAAGTGCTCTGGACCGCTAAGCGATCGCAGTCACCTAATGGGATACCCAGTCTCCACGTCACATTATTTATATTAGATATCTTTAAGTCCCACGCCACCTATCAGATGTATTTACATACAATTGAATAAATTTGTTCTTTAGTAAGCTGTTATAGAACAACATGATTCCTTCAAAAATCACTGAGAATGTGGACCGGACAAAAAAAAAGAAAGAAAAGAGAAAGATTTAGAAAAAATATATTTTACGAAATGATAAGTAAGCTTTTCTGAAAGACACTACTCAATTGATGATTAATTTATATTACACTCACGCCTTTATCTCCAAAGAGGTAGGCGGAGGTGTATTAAACATCCACGGTTCACCTACTATGTTTAAGTCTTACGTAAATAAGCAAGTCTATTGCCGTCTACCGTGTAAACTTCCAAACTCCGGGCTGCTACTGAGAATTTAACGTATTACGAAAAAGCTCAATAACACTGATTGCTTGCTGCATGACAGTACCCACTCTTTTTATAGCTGAGTCCATGAGAATTAATTATCACTTACCATCAGGTGGACATTGTTCGTCTGCCGCCTTAAGCAATAAAAATATACAATAATAATAAAATGATTAAGTTATAAATGTTCTTATAAAATAATCGATTGATCCCTTGTTAAAAATAAAAAATACCAAAACAACTTAACCCTTTTTGCTTTGTTAAGGCGGGATAAAATGTTCCTAATCCTAACACACACCCTGTCGTTCGGAGCAAAAACCAGGGTAGTGTAGGGCCTACACCCACTAAAGAAACCCGCCATGTGCCGTCTCTCCACCTTTGTTGGCGGGCCCCAGGAACTATGTTATATTCCTTCGGTGGTAAAACATCTTACCCCTGAATTAAAAATAAACGTGGGCTGCTAAATAGAGCCTCTTTGCTCTCTCAAAAAAAAAAGCCATAATAAGCCTCAAACTGCCCAATTATGTTTAAATTGCAATATGAAAACATGATAATATCGACAAAATTATGGTAACATCTTCATAAGAATATGATTATTTCTGCATTAATAGTGTTTAAGGCAGGGATATCAATATCCTTACTAATATCATAAACGTGAAAGTGAGTTTATTTATTTGTTTGTTTGTTACGCTTTGACGCCCGTAACTACTGAGCTATTCATCATGAAATTTTTCATACATATAGTCTGAAGACGAAAAAAGGACATAGGCTACTTTTATTCCGGAAAAATTAATGGTTCCCTTGGGATATCTATTTTTACATAGAGATAATTAGTGTGCCGTAGAATTAAGTCCATGCGAACACAGTCTGCCGTGTGGGGCCGGCTTTAGAATTGTCCCACCCCTCTCCACCCATGGGAGTCGTAAGAGCCGACTGAGGGAATACCGAGGGAGTGGCAGCAGCACTCCTTCGAGTATTAACAACATTCACTGCGATCGCCAACCCGCCTGCCAAGCGTGGCGAATACGGCACTATCCCCCATTCTTGGGGAGGCCTATGTCCAGCAGTGGACTTTAAAAGGCTGATGGATGGATGGATGGAACAGTCGCGGGCACAATCTGGTAAGGACATCATTAGTTTATAAGGATATTTGATATATCTTTGGATATAAAGTAATTTAAAATACAGTCAGGTGCAGTGATCCATCCATCCATCCATCAGCCTTTCAACGTCCACTGCTGGACATAGGCCTCCCCAAGAGAACACCACAACGAGCGGTCCTGTGCCGACCGCATACAACGGCTCCCCGCAGCTTTGACCAGATCGTCCTTCCATCTGGTGGGTGCAGTGATACCCTAATGGTATAATCAAGGACTGGTGGGTGCAGTGATAGCCTAATGGTATAATCAAGGACTGCAGACAATGGTATCGAGCTTTATTCCCAGTTCGAAGTCCTCGCACGACACAGACCTCTGCTGACTTTTCGAGATTGTTTGAAATTATGTCTTTAAAAAATAATCTACGGTCTTTGCAATATACCAACCCACGCTGCGCCAGGGAGGTGTAATATGGCTTAAATTCCTCTCACTTCGAGAGAAGACTCGTACAGTAGATGTATAAGTTTCGAATTCACACTTTGTTTGCGCAATAAGTAAGTACTGCCTGACCCGGGAATCGAACTCGAGACCTCTTGATCAGCAGTCGCTCAAACTACCGCTGCACCACAGACGCAATTAAATCATGACTCACAATTGTAATAAGTAAGCTTACAACCGACTGTCACCCAAGACAATGAGGAATAATATCATCATGCCGTTTCGTTTGCGGGGTAGGCAGAGAACAGAGTGTCAAAAGACTATTCTTGCATATATCGCTCGCCTCTTCCACATACTTAATTCTCTTCATACACGATCGCCGGTTTCGGACACTCCTGACTCCACCTTCTTTCAATACATGAGCGATTTGGTCTAGGTATGTGAATCTCGGTCTCTCCCTGTACCTATATCCTTCCACATTTGCATTGTATATCTTCTTAACCAGGCGCACGTCCGGCATTCTTTCCACACGTCCGAACCATCGGAGCATTCCCTTTCGCATCTTTACACCAAAACTCTTTTATACCTACGTTTATACATGGAAATTGATAGTCCCAAGCAAAATTCACGATGGCTTTGTGTTAATAATAATATAAAATATATGCCGATGAACAAAAACATCTTGTGGGAAACCTGTATACTTAGACATTTTCTCGGCTTGTAAATTCTGCGTACGTGCGTCTTAATCTCTCGTATTATGAGCAACTAGTGCTCGACAACATGACAGTAATAGTTTAAGAAAAATACTTAAATTGTACATCTTAGTGCATTAAATTATATATATTATATTCACAATTTGCTTTCTGTTAATATTTATGTCTACTTTATGATTTATCATGTACCTAACTATTTTGATCTGTATTTTAGCGCTTGACATGCTCAGCTACTTCAATTAACAAATTATTTGTGAATGTGAAAAAAGAGAACATTACTGCGAGCGGGATTCGAACCTGCGTCCCTTCGAATACGGGGAAGTGCTCTTGACCGCTAAGACATCGCAGGGACCGTCGGGCATTCCCAATCACATTTGTCTTTATGATGTGGAGATATAGCACATCCACTAATAATTTTTGACCGTGTGGTGACGGACTAAGAATACAAGTGTCACCACCCCATTCTTGCCCACGGGTGTCGTATGAGGCGACTAAGGGAGGTAAGCAATTATCATCCATTGTATGACTGGTGGTAGGGCTGGATATCAAGTGGGAATACTCACTTGGTATCGGGCCCGAGCGGGTTGGTACCGATGGTGGTACCCATCCCATGTGACCGGCCATGAAACACATTGCGTTTTGGCTATAGCGGGAGATAGCCGTTTATTCATTCATTTCAAATCGGTGAAATGAAATGGTGGGCAGTGGCTTGACAATACTCTGGGTATAGTTGAGTCCATGAGCGACGGTTACCATTTACCATCACAGGCTCATCTGCCACAACGCAATAAAAAAAAATAAAAAAAATTGTTCTTTATCAAGTAACTGTAAAAATATGCATGGTTTATGCCTCAATATTAGTAAAAACGTTTAAAATAATTACATGATAATTTGCTTCGGCCTTCGTTCCAATGAAACGATGAAGCGATAATGAAATCGAGATTTTATACATGTTTATCACTTTTTATAGATCTACGAGAATATTGCAAAGAGTATGAATATGCGTTCAGAAACTAATAATAATAATACTTACTTACTTACTTATCATCACGCCATTTCCCTTGTGGGGTAGGCAGAGAGAACAGCACGTGGCACTCCACGAGGCTCTATTCTTGCATACATCTCTCGCTTTCTACACATTCATGACTCTCTTCATACACGCTCGCCGGTTTCGGAGACTCCTGACTCCACCTTCCTTCAATACATGACCGATTTGGTCTAGGTAGGTGAGTCTCGGTCTCCCCCTGTACCTACATCCTTCCACTTTTGCATGGTATATCTTCTTATCTTCTTAACCAGTTGCCCATCCGGTATTCTTTCCACATGTCCGAACCATCGGAGCATTCCCTTTCGCATCTTTACACCAATACTCTCTTTCATACCTACTCGCTCTCTTACGTCGTCGTTACGAATGCGGTCAGTCAGCCTCACTCCACAGATTCTCCGCAGAGATCACATTTCGACCGCATTGATTTTACTCTCATGCTCCTTTTTGCATACCCAACTCTTGCTTCCATATAATAACGTTGGGACAAGCACTGCGTTGTGTATTGCGACACAAGCCCTCTGGCTGAGGTGTTGACTCCCGAGAAGTTCTCCCAATGCTCCGTTCACTCTATTTCCCGCATTCACTCTTCTCTCTACATCAGTGCTGTACCTTCCATCCCGAATGAATCCACATCCAAGATATACAAATTCATCCACTTGTTCTAGCACACCATTTCCTATTGCTACTCTAACGTCTGTTCTGGCTTCTTCTCTTTCAAAAACCATTATTTCGGTTTTGCTCACATTCAGACGTAGGCCCCTTTTCTTACAATCTTCTGCCATTACGTTGACTAGGGTTTGCAGGTCAGTCGCGGACTGCGCTAATAAAACCGCATCGTCGGCATATAGCAGCCAGTTAACCACTGAGTCGCCCATCTGAACTCCCACATTCATTTCTTTCAACCTTTGTAAACATTTATCCAATATGATAAACAGTCTGGCTGATAGAACGCAGCCCTGTTTAACGCCGATATTGACATCAAACCAGGGCGACATTCCATCATCCAGCCGCACACAAGCTCTGCAGTCCATGTAGTTGGACTTGGCTTGTAGCAGTCTACCGTTAATACCATACTCCGGTAAAATGTCCCAAAGTTTCTTTCGTACAACCGTGTCAAATGCTTTCTCCAAATCCACAAAATTGCAGAAAACCCTCTGGCCTACAGCCCGATGCTTCTCCACAATGTTGCGCAGAGAAAACACTTGATCCATGTATCCCCTTCCACACCTGAAACCTCCTTGTGCCTCACACAAAAAATCATCAGACACCATCCTCATTCTCCTTTCAATAATCTTACCATACACTTTGGCTGCCAAACTGGTCAAGCTTATGGCTCTGTAGTTTGCACAGTCATAACGTGAATCCTTGTTTTTAAACAAGGGCACGATGACTGCGCTTCTCCAGTCCTCGGAAACCATTCCTGAGCTCCAACATAAATTAAGAAGCATCATGAAGGATTCCCAGAGACATGAGCCTCCAAGCTTGATCATCTCAGCAGACACCATATCAATACCCGCTGCCTTACCATTTTTCAAACTTCTAATCGCCCATTCAACTTCATCCATACTAATGTCATCAGAACATGCCGGTTCTGAATGCTGATCTGTTAGACCACATGTGGCACCGGCTTCACCCTAACATCCGCATACATGTCTCTAAAATATTCACTCCATCGGCTTAACACATCTTGTGTTTGCGTAAGAATGTCTCCACCTTTAGACCTTATTTTATTCATTCTGAAAGCTGACTAACCACTCCGAGATTTCTTCACCTCCCTCCAGAAAAGTTTGGTGTTGCTCTCGAAGTTTTTGGTCAGCGTTTCTTCTGCAATCATATTTGCTCTATCACGCTTCTCTTTTACTAAGGCCTTGGTGTCATTCTTACGTTGCCGGAATATTTCTTTCTTCTGTTCTTTCATACTTGCACTCAGGTTCAAAGAAGATACACAGTCCAGCCACACTTTCTCCTTTTGGTCTACGGAAGCTGCTACTTCCGTATCCCACCATGCATCACCTTTCACTTTCCTATGCTTCTTTGAGCATCCACATACTTCTTTCGTTGTATCTACCATACTATCTATCAATACTCTCCAGCATTCTTCAATGTCAGATTCCGGCTGACTTGCTATTGTCAGCCGTTCACGGACACCCTCTGCATACTTTGCTCTTACACTCTCTTCTTGCAACTTTTCAATCTTTATTCTTTCAAGCCCTCCGAAGTGGACACGCTCTCGCCAGTGTCTCCACTTTCTGAACAGACCACTAAATCTCTCAATAACGAGATAGTGGTCCGTGTCGACAGTGGGACCCCTATAGGCTCTTGTATTCAGAATTTTACTTCGGAGGCGACTGTCTACCAGAATCAAATCTATCATAATTCTCTGTTCATTCCTTCTCCATGTGTACATATGGATGTCCTTATGTTGAAAAAATGTGTTTGACACAATAAGGTTTCTCTCCATACATACATCCGCAATGAGCCTACCTGCATCGTTCACTCTCTTATCACCAAATGAACCAAGCACGTCCTCGAAGTCTGGACGCTTGGTTCCAACCCATCCATTTAAGTCTCCGCATACGATCACGCGTTCACTTGCTTCTGCCAAATCCAGAACTTCCCTAACATTATCCCAGAACTTATCTAGATCAGATGCCACCGAAGAGCTTACGGGAGCATAAGCTACGACCATGACGACCCTGGTGACACCTAGTTTTATTCGGACCTGTGCCACGTGCACATATATTTTCTTATTTGGTAATGTTATACATTCCATAAGGATTACGTCTGCGATGATATTATATAGGTACTTTAGCTATTGTAAGAACTATGATTAAACCTAATATTCAGTTGGTAATAGAAAGTTATATGAGAAGGTTGTTTTTTTACTCTCCCATACTTTCCAGTATACTCCAATATACTCGCTACAGGACCCATAGAAGTCTGGGATCGAACATTCCGTTGTCTTTCACACCTGAGGCCAAGCGAGCGGACAGCAACACCCATATACGCCATCTAGCGCTAATTTTAAGAAGTACTTCTATATTGGTCAACCTCTCAGTTCCGGGCAGAACGCACGCCAAGGCCTCGCAAAAAATTATAGTTTAAAAAACTAAAATAACACGCTTTAAATAGCTAGTTGAACTAAAAAGTAGTAAATAATATTACAATAAATAATGATTGTAAAAAAGCGTGAAGTGCATAATCAAATGTTACAAATAGTTCACCTATATAGTAAAAGGCACCCCACGCTTGTGTTTTATAACGTTGTATTGTTTACGTGTGTTTAGTGTTTTTAATTATTGTTATGGATAAAATAGTTTTTATACGTGACAATTATCATCAGTTCGTCAAGCAAAGGTAAGAACTTTCTTTTAATAAAAAGCAATGAACTGGCCGGGCGAACAGCGTTCTGTTGACGATAGTAAAACCACCGGTGGCTATGCGTACGTATAAAGGTAGTTCTCATGAAAGGCGCTGGTTTTAATGTCGCCTCGAGCGTAAATATTCAGTATTTTTTTGTTTATTTATTAACAATTAAACCACATCGAATCAGACCGTGAAAAGTAATAGGGCTCTATTCCTAATCATAATAATTCGTAAACGAAAAAAAAAAAGACTCGATTAGTAAAGTATTTTGGTCGTTATCGTGTTAACATACATTACCTACAACTCACGGACGTCCAAGCCAGATTTTTTTCAAACAGTTTTTTAACTAGTTTAAATAACAAAAATGGCATCAAAAATATCATGAGTGTTAAAAATAGTGTTTGCTATTTATATGTGTGTGTAGATATTATTTTACAAGTGCAATATATGGTAAATAGAGATATTTTAAGTTAGAAAAATCAGTTGTTCCGTGCAAAATGGGAGTAGAACCCACCTCAACGCTTCGCTTATGAGGCATGCAATATGACGGGTATGTTTTTTTATTTTATTTTTATTAAGGAATGACAAACAATTACACATGATAAATTAATGATTAATTAATACATGTTATGTAAGTAAATGTGTAATCAACAACACCATCCTCAGAGTTTGTTCTAGTTATGAAATTTTTCATTTTTTTTTTTTAAAGAATAATATAACCATTTAACAAATAGTGGTATTACATTGTCTCTTACCATATCCTGTCTAAGTATATAAATCATGCAAATATTGAATAAAAGATGATATTAATGTTAATTAGTAATTTCAATTAAATGCATAATAATATTTTTCATTAAACACAAAGTGAAAAATGTGAAATCGAAAATAACAGTCAGGAGCAGGATTTGAACCTGCATCTTCTGGATACCGTCCAGATGCTTTATCAATTCAGCCATCCTGACAATTGCTCCTGACTGCTAATTTCGATAACACATCATACCTAACGTCTTTGGGTGACGCCTGCGCCATCTGTCGGAAGTATTTTCATACATTATACCGACCAGGTAAACTTAATTTTACAATTAAGATTTTACCTAATAACGACACAAACCCTTTAAATGTTTTTTTATATAAGTTATATATAAGTTTACCTGGTCGGTATAATGTATGAAAATACTTCCGACAGATGGCGCAGGCGTCACCCAAAGACGTTAGGTATGATGTGTTATCGAAATTAGCAGTCAGGAGCAATTGTCAGGATGGCTGAATTGATAAAGCATCTGGACGGTATCCAGAAGATGCAGGTTCAAATCCTGCTCCTGACTGTTCTTTTCGATTTCACATTTTTCACTTTGTGTTTAATGTATAGTGCTAAGCATGTCAAATGCTAAAAATATATATAAAAATATCTAAACATTTAAAGGGTTTGTGTCGTTATTAGGTAAAATCTTAATTGTAAAATTAAGTTTACCTGGTCGGTATAATGTATGAAAATACTTCCGACAGATGGCGCAGGCGTCACCCAAAGACGTTAGGTATGATGTGTTATCGAAATTAGCAGTCAGGAGCAATTGTCAGGATGGCTGAATTGATAAAGCATCTGGACGGTATCCAGAAGATGCAGGTTCAAATCCTGCTCCTGACTGTTATTTTCGATTTCACATTTTTCACTTTGTGTTTAATGTATAATGCTAAGCATGTCAAATGCTACAAATATATATAAAAATATCTAAATATTTATTCATTTACTTACTTACTTATCATCACGCCATTTCCCTTGCAGGGTAGGCAGAGAGAACAGTGTGCCAAGAGGCTCTAATCTTGCATATATCTCTCGCTTCCTCAACATTCATAACTCTCTTCATAAACGCTCGCCGGTTGAGGAGCCTCCTGACTCCACCTTCCTTCAATACATGACCAATTTGGTCTAGCTAGGTAAGTCTCGGTCTCCCCCTGTACATACATCCTTCCACTTTCGCATTATATATCTTCTTAGCCAGTCGCTAGACCGGCATTCTTTCCACATGTCCGAACAATCGGAGCATTCCCTTTCGCATCTTTACACCAATACTCTCTATCATACCTACTCGCTCTCTTACGTCATTGTTACAAATGCGGTCAGTCAGCCTCACTCCATAGATTCTCCGCAGAGATCGCATTTCGACCGCATTGATTTTGCTCTCATGCTCCTTTTTACGTACCCAATTCTCGCTTCCATATAATAACGTTGGGATAAGCACTACGTTGTGTATTGCGACACGTGCCTTCTGGCTGAGGTTTGGCTGCCGAGAAGTTGTCCTAATGCTCCGTTCACTCTATTTCCCGCATTCACTCTTCTTTCTACATCAGTGGTGTACCTTCCATCCCGACTGAATCCACATCCATGATATACAAATTCATCCACTTGTTCTAGCACACGATTTCCTGTTGCTATTCTAACATCTGTTCTGTCTTCTTCTCTTTCAAAAACCATTACTTTGGTTTTGCTCACATTCACACGTAGGCCCCTTTTCTTACAATCTTCTACCATTACGTCGACTAGGGCTTACAGGTCAGTCGCAGACTGCGCTAATAGGACCGCATCGTCTGCATATAGCAGCGAGTTAACCACTGAGTCGCCCATCTGAACTCCCACATTCATTTCATTCAACCTTTGTAGACATTTATCCAGATACATGATAAACAGTCTGGCTGATAGAACGCAGCCCTGTTTAACGCCGATATTGACGTCAAACCAGGATGACATTCCATCATCCAGCCGCACACAAGCTCTGCAGTCCATGTAGTTGGACTGCACTGCTTGTAGCACTCTACCGCTAATACCATACTCCGGCAAAATGTCCCAAAATTCCTTTCGTACAATGGTGTCAAATGCTTTCTCCAAATCCACAAAACTGCAGAAAATCCTCTGGCCTACAGCCAGATGCTTCTCCACAATGTTGCGCAGAGAAAACACTTGATCTATGCATCCTCGTCCACACCTGAAACCTCCTTGTGCCTCACACAAAAATTCATCAGACACCATCCTCATTCTCCTTTCAACAATCTTACCATACACTTTGGCTGCCAAACTGGTCAAGCTTATGGCTCTGTAGTTTGCACAGTCATGAAGTTTATTCATTTATATTCCATATTAAAAATTAAGTAGATACCTATCAATATTTCAGATTAAACCTTAACATTTTGAGGCAGATGAGCCACAGCTCACCTTACGGTAAATGGTAAAAGCTGCTCGTGAACTTAGCAGTACTAAGTTCACCACTTCATTTCGTAGATGTAGATGAAAAACGAATGTTCTGTTTCATGGTCCGTTACACTGCCGGTCCGGTAACAAGTGAGTAATTACCTGCAATGGGTAATAATTGATCACTTCCCATAAGTCAGCACGTAGGAAACCCGCGAGAATGAACGGGGTAGTGATACATAATTAGTCCTTTTTTGGACTCCGGTTTGTATATCAAATTTCGTGGTCATCTGTTTAGTCACAGCTTTAATAGGTAAGAAACAAACAAACACAATTTCACATTTATAATTACTAGCGCAATATCCGCGGCTTCACTTGCTCTCAATTTTGGACAGGGAAGGATTTTAAGCAAATTAAAATCCTTTCATAGTATTAAAGAAACCCAGAATAAAAAAAATTACGGTTTTAGCCCTAAGAGTCTGGCACGCACGCACACCGCGTTGATATGTCAGTCAGTCAGTTATTCTTTTGTATACCTATATGGATAGATATTTCTTTCGTCATTGGTTATTTTACAAGTGCGCACATCAACACCGTCTCGGGATATTACGTAAAAGTTTTTAATTCAAAAATTACTGGCTGGTTTTAAAATCTGTTAAAGGAAGCTTTTTTTGTAGGCCTTTTTGTATGATACGAATTAGAACTTGAAAAAAAAAAATAACAAAAGATTTGCGCTGCATTACTTTAGCGAAGTTCGGTCTTCACTTTACTTACCTAACTTAGTTTTTGGTGTTTTTTGGTGACAAATTGAAGTTTTAAAATAAGTGGGTAAGCAGTTTTAAAATTTCAAATTAATGTCACTGTACGCATCATACAGGGGCGCCATTTAACGACGGAGGAAATATTAAAGGCGTTTTGTTGTTGCCGCGAGAAAACAATCAAATGTTGCAGTTATTGAAACTCCAGTCAGAGAACCAGTTGCTTGTGTGTGACCAAACTGTTAGGAGAAGACTGCATGAAGCTAACCTTTATGCTCGAAGACCATTTTGTACTTTAGCACTACGCCAAGGAAATCATGAAAGGTTATCGTGGTCTCGTGAACATTTGCTCTGGGTTATTTCACTTTGTCTTGAAGAACACATTCAACGTTAGTTTTACCATTATTTCGATTATCGCCTTTATTAAAAAAAATAATAAAAAATTATTTACGTAAAAAAAAATGTTGTTTTCTTCTGAAGTCTAGTCTGATAATGAAAATCTAAATCAACGATCCAATACATAGAGCGTTTGGTTTTTTTATATAGATTGCAATGCCTTAAGAAGTGGCACTCCATAATACTTAATAGTTTAAAGGGCCTCTCTTGAATTTAGTGAGGCATTCTGCCGCTCATTAAAGATGGGACTGAGAAGTGCCTCGGACTATATCTTCTTGTCTATCACAGACAGGGGACGTGAAAATGCTTTTTCCACAGAGAACAAGGTATAAACAATTCCATCGTCATAGAAGAAATTATCAAAACCGGAATGCAAAAATGCTAACAACTTAAATTCATTCATAATTAAGCGGTGAACTTAGTTTCCGTCGTACGTTACTTTGGACGTCGTTTCTACTCATATGAGGCCCAGAGTAACGAATTTATCATACTTCAGTGGACAACTGTGAAATCATGGTACATTTACAAAACGGAAAATAGATATTAAAAATGCTTCTTTCATAAATTTAATCTCAGGAATGACTCGTAGATAATAATAAGCACTTACATTGGTTGGATTCACATTATCATATCTTTTACCTGCGATAAATATAACTTAGCTATCGCAGTACAAAAATAAATGTAACATACAACATATCCCACGAATGTCCTGAATTATAGTGCCCTATATTTTATTAGGCAAATAAATATATTTTATATCATATCTTACTTAAGATTTACAGCCTTAAACTTATAAGGGTGATTGGTGGTATCGCAAAAATTGCGGGTCTCGCGACCAGAGCTTGGCAGAATACATAAAATTTTACGACCTATTTGCAAGGCGGCAAAACTGTTGTTAAATTTGCTTCTACGCAGCTCGTACATAAATATACTGTACCCACTTAGACAGATTTCTTGTAAATGAGTTACATTGTATGAATAATCTTTCAATAACATCGGTTTTATTGTGATGAAAATGGCAAGCTTAAGTATTTACTTTTTGATAGTTATAATTATTTTATTAGCAGAATGGGAGTTATTTACGCCCATAACAGCTTGTAAAATTTATGAAATTAAATATTAAAATCTCCACTCAAAAACAACACTGTCTCTAATAATTGGGCTTGTACCTATTTACCTTGAAAATAAGATGGCGTTGGACATAGACTAACACTACAATATAACCACAACCAAAGCGGGTTGGTAGACCATACAACCCTTTGAGAACATAAAAACATAGCCTGTATTCCCCGAAGGGGTAGAGAGTCGTGGGTGTGTATTACACACCCACGACTCGCCAGCTATATTTAAGTCCCACGTAATAGGGGGCGAGGCTATTGATGTCTACCGGGCACATTTCCAAACTCCGGGAGAACTGAGAATTTTTCTTTTTAGGAAATAATATTGCCCGACCCGGGGTTAGAACCCGAGACCTCATGATTAGCAGTCGCATACACTACCGCTACACCACCGAGGCAGTTAAGAACAGAAGAGAACATCCCTTTGAAATTTTCTCAGTATCTACAGTTTTTCCCACGATATTTTCTTTCACCAAACAGCAATAAAATTCATTAAAAAATATGTGCTCAAAGTCTCGAAATGTGCCTGACAAACTTTTAACCTCAGAAGGGTTCAATTTGAATTAATAACAGTTCTCTTTCTTGCCAATTCATACTACGTTTATGTAACGAATATGCAGGCAGCCAACTTGACGGTAATAATCAAAGAGTACTACGTTTATTAACAATCAAAGAGAATTTAAGCATAAGGTTTAGTAATAATATCTAGACACGCGGTGGCGTGTCAACCCAAGTTCAACCTAAAGAATTAGCGAGCAGTACCGTGTGTAATTACACGAACCATTTTGAGCCACTTTTGACTCAAATACATGATCACCTCATAACTCAAATACATGAAACATGTCAAATTTGGCTCATATATTGAGACTAACGAGATACATATATGTGCTCTAAATTTCATAAACGCACCTCAAAGTACCTACTAATAATTTCTATACAAAAATAAATGATACCTATCCAATCAAAAACATAAATGTGAAATGTTTAATCAAACAACATAAAAACCGCAACACCCCTGTATTCCACGAAGGGAGCTTTACGTGATTTCTGAGTCACATGAGCCTATAATACCTAATATCTTAAAATCCCCATAACTTTTTGTTCGAACCCGATACCTCATGATCCGCAGTCACATACAGTACCGCTCCGTCCCACACATAAAATCAACAAAATAACTATTATAAGTAATTATAGATATTTATAATAAAATTGCCCTAGTGCGACACACACCTACCACATACATACTATGCAGATATGCCTCTTTAGTATACTAAACTAGTGGTTTTATTTCTCGTTAAAATAATGCCATTGTGGCATAATATATGAAAAAACATAAATGTGAAATGAGAGCCAAGTTCAATATTATGATATATGCCTTGGTTGTTGAGTTCAACGACAAAAGAAGTGGGATCTAAATGGGTGCCAAGTTCAATGGTCAGTCATCAAAAAGAGATTCTTTCTGTTCCATCCATCCATCCATCAGCCTTTCATCGTCCACTGCTGGACCCCAAAATGGAGGGTTTTACCATAATCGCCACGCTTGGCAGGCGGGTTGGCGATCGCAGTGGATGTTTTTTAGTACACAGGGGAACGCTGCTGCCCGGTCCCCCGGTAATCCCTTAGTCGGCTTTTACGACTCCCACAGGAAGAGACGGGGTGGAGCTATTCTTGGTGCCGGCACCACACGGCTTCTTACTGTTAGTCCATATTAATCCCATTGTATTGAAATTTATATTCCAACCAAGTTTGCTTTAATATCAATAATGAAAATAAAAATAGCAACTACCATCAGCCCTCTATGAGCTAAAGTGATAAAGATATTCTATAATTAGATCAGCTTAGGATATATCAAGGTATGACTTCCCATAACAATCATAGAATGTTCATGTCAACGGGACCTTTTTTTTTTGTTAAGGCGGGAAAAGTTTTCCTAACTGCACGCCCTATCGTTCGGGGCAACGACCAGGGTAGTGTGGGGCCTGCACCCACTAAAGAAACCCGCCGTGTGCCGTCTCTCCGCCTTTATTGGCAGGCCACTGGAACTATGTTACATTACTTCGGTGGTATGTCATCGGGACCTATGGCTATCAACTTAGCGTGGTTTTCGAGGCGAGCAGCACACACACAGTTTACAACGATGTACACACATAATATAATATCTTCGATAATTTAGAGGTGCACCGAATTTGAAATTTCTGCGTAGTAGTCTGTGGGTATACAACTAATAATAATTTTGATGTTAACTTCATTATGACAGTAAATAATGATAGCAAATTATTACGTGAAGTTTGAGCGGCTATCATATCATATCATACTTACTTTTTAATATTATAAATGTGAATGTAAGTTTGTTTGTTACGCTTTCACGTGAAAACTACTTAACCGATCATCATGAAACTTTGTACACATATTCTCGGAGGTATTAGAAGTAACATAGGATACTTTTTATTAAAAAAAAATACGCCAAAAAAAAAAATAGTTTGTCACAAAATCTCAAAATCTAGCAACTTCAACGCCATCTAGCATTTCAGTAATGAAGTTCCAACCCCGAGTACTGTAATACCGTTGCACTGTATTACCGACAATTTCAAGGGTTGCTTTATTTATTTTTATGAAATTACTCACGGACGAAGTCGCGGGTAACAGCTATCTTATATAAAGTTTAAGTAACAAACTTTGTTAACTAAGTGCAACCCGCGACTTCATTCACGTGGAACATAGTTTTTCATTTTTTTGCAGTAACCTATACCCGTATTCATTTATTTACGCGAGCGAAGCCGCGGGAAACAGCTAGTAGGATATAAGGCGCTCTGTACAAAACTCCACCGTATTTGTTAGTTAATCTGTATCTTCTAAACAAATGGTGTCCGTGTGGTGACGGACTAAGAATACAACTGTCACTACCCCATTCTCTCCCACGGGAGTCGTATGAGGCGACTAAGGGAAGTAAGCAATTATCATCCATTGCATGACTGGTGGTTGGGCTGGGTACCAAGTGGGAGTACTCACTTGGTATCGGGTCCGAGTGGGTTGGTACCACCATCTCCCGTGTGACCGACCATGAAACACATTGTTGCGTTTTGGCTGTAGCAGGAGATAGCCGTTTATATTTCATTTCATATCTGTGAAATGGATTGGTGAGCAGCGGCTTGACAATACTTTTGGCATAGTCGAGTCCATGTGCTATGGTTACCATTTACCATCAGATGGACCGTCGCTCGTCTGCACACGCAATAAAAAAAAAAAGTCTTCTAATCTCTTGTATGGCTTTGTATTTGTTTATAAGGAGTTTGTTTTATTTTTTATATTGTTTAAGCTTACTCTGGCGTTTCTTTAGTAAATTTCTATAGTATGGAGTGTGCAGCATTGTAAAAGAAATAAAAAAGTAAGCCTAAATAAATTTATTTATAACTGAATTAACACTGATCTTTATTGCGTAGTATGCAAGTCAGCTCTATACTATCCACTTAAAGGTATTTTATATAAATGTGTCACATATATTAGTTTTATGAATGGACGCTCCAGCAAGCGGAGTCTGTATTTAAACTAAGATTACTCTTGAAAATCCCTTTAGACTAATGCTGTGTAATAAAATAAATTTATTGAATCTTATTTTTCATTTAAGTGGTTGTTTTGCGCAGGACCACACACTAGACTTATTCTTCGAATATATTACGTGACTACTGTTAGGGTTCTATCAGTATGTGAACCTTTAAATAATTGCTATCTATTGCGCTCGTCGATGCAAATAGCATGAGCTCAACCCTATGCGATACACAAAATCCCCAACCCGAGAAACTTACTAGTAGCCCCTAAAAAGTTCTACTATCCAGTTCCTGGCTCCATCAGATGATATTTTATTTCAATATGACCATTAAAGGAAGAACATAATGTGCGGAACGAGCATCGCCTGTATTATCGTTTTAGACGCTCTGCCAACTGAACTATATATAATAATGTTTCTGAAAAAGTAATCCTAGACCAGCAGGCTTACCATGAACTCTTATTGCGATCCAGTTTAGAACGCAAACTGAAATGAATCGCAATTACGTACCATGACGTGTCAAAGAGGCAATCTTTTGTTTATTGCCGAATCAGCAGATAATCTGAATCGCAAACATGACATCTTTGTATTGCAATTCGTATCATGAACTTACTTGACAACCTTAACAAGATCGCTCAATTAGACATCATGGTACGAAATACAACAACACACCTATTTTGAATTGCTTCGGAATTGAATCGCTAGCTAAGAGTTCATAGTAGGCCTGAAGTTCAAGCTCTACTCGTGGTTCACTTTCTATTCCTTAACCTCGCATTTTGTGTTTTAGTAATAGACAGAGCATGTTAAGTGCTTAAAATATATTATAAGCTAACAAAAAAGTAAGTTAAGATTTACTTCCAACATTTGATTCTTCCCTTCGGGTCAGCAATGCGTGAGTGGTGCATTGATGTTGCTAGTATCAATAAGTTACAGTAACCACTTAGCATGAGGCAGGCCGTATGCTTCTTTTTGCTAAAGTAGAATAAAAAAATCTATTTATAATCATTATATTAATCAAAATGACTCCTCCATGTTTTAACGGTAAATGCATGAAAAATCTTTTTTTAATTTTTTATGCATGCACATCTATGACATCAATCGCATGTATAAATATAAATCTCGTATATGTTTAGATATATTGACTATGAATACGAATTGCAAGCTTCGTGACACCATTTATATATTTATCATGTGAAATGTAATGGTTTATACACATGATTATTTTGGTTGCAATATTTTTTACGCACAAATACATAATAATTCGAGTGACCTTATGTCAAACAGTGCCGACCCCACACGGCATTTTTTTACGACTGAGCTTATATTAGGTGTGTCAAAATCGAAAGAATAATTTCGGTTATGTGAAGCTTTTGTAACAACTGATCGATAATTAAACGTGAAATATTTTAATCAAACATCACTTAAAAATACACAATAACACGCCTATATTTCACGAAGGGGTAGGCAGAGGTGATACACATCCACAATTCGCCAGCTATGTTTGAGTCCCACGTAATAGGGGGCGAGCCTATTGCCGTATATCAGGCACATTTCCAAAGTCCAGGTAAGCCACCGAAGGAATGTAACATAGTTCCAGTGGCCCGCCAATAAAGGCGGAGAGACGGCACACGGTGGGTTTCTTTAGTTAGTGCACACTACTCTGTTCCTTGCCCCGAACGATAGGGTGTGCGGTTAGGAACATTTTTGCACGCCTAAACAAAAAAAAAAGGTACTGAGACCTTTTTTATTTACGAAAAAGCTCAATAACATTGCCCGACTTGGGGATCGAACCCGAGACCTCATCATACATTTGCTTAGCAAATTTTCTTCTTACATTACTTCTTTACTTTTAAGCCACATCAACATGTTTCACTCCATTTTTGTCATTACATACCTTGCCAAAATATTTGATACAATAAAAAAAATAGTGCCGCATTTTACTTTATTGCCAGCATTCAATCATCTCCACATAACTAAGAAAATAATGTTTTATGCCAGCGAAAGCGGTCCCACTATAGTTCCTTGTGGAATACCTCTTAAGATGCAATACGTATAACTTGTAAACATAATATGCCGCTACTTTAAAATGATTCCGAAATCTGTACCTAATATAAAATACAGGATTCACCTGCCAATAATCTTTCTTTGTTCAGTAGTCATTGTAAGAAATTGTACAATTTACATCAGTTCGAATCGAACCCATAGGATAACTACATAAACTTTGCTGTTTTGTAAAACCAATCCGTATTATTTTCAACTTTATGACAATCAAAATAAAAGTTACGAGAATACTTGAAATGTTACAATAGCTTTGGTGAAGTATAACATTGATGAATCTCTACCCGTTTTAAGAACAGTCGAAACTGACATAAACATGAAGTAAAATCAACATTTCAAATAACAAGACATTGTTGTCAACCGAACGCAAGAAAAATGTCCGAATAAAATCAACCTGTTCACAAGAGCTGCATTATGAATTCAATTTGAAAAAAATATGTTATCGATGTTCCGAATAAAAAAGTGATTCGATTGTTTTTTGGGACAGGCTCTTGAAATCTACGCAGTAAACTTTGTTTTAACATATTTTTCGTTGTAAATCTTATTCGGTATTTAATTTATTGTAGATCACTAGATTATTTTACTTAATTATTAATTATTTTCACCACTATAATAGAAGAAAACCCAGAGTTGTTCGATTAAAAAAGAAGGTATATAATGTACTCGTACATGCGCCTTCGTAGAGCTAGCGCAGCGACATGGGATGGATCATCGTAGAATTAAAAGGTGCATCAAAATGATGTTTATATCATATACATATACAACGATTGGTAAAATTTTGCAGAAGCTTATTTTTCTGCTATTATGATTCAACGCAGGTGAAGCTGCTAGTCACAGGTAAATAAAATAAGCTATAAATAAAGAATAAAGAATAATTTTGAGTTTTTTAATGTTTGGTATTCTTAGATATTTGTAGGTTAGATTAAGTTAAGTAGGAAGATTAATACTCGCTAAGTCGCTGGATAACTCGAATAACTGGCTGCTTCAGTAACTTAAAACTATTGACAAACTTCAATAGAATAATTGAGAATAAAATAGATTAAAGGACCCAGCAATCAGACATTGATTTTGCCATATATTTTAACATGTTTTTGTAGTCTCAGGTCTTTTCCCAAAAAAGGTAAATATTGTAAGATTATATAACTTTTTAATTACAAGTAATAAGAAGGAACTGCGCTTCACCTGACAGTTTCCTGAAAACAAATCCTTAAACGTCAACCATCCTGCCATGATAGCTGAATTGGCAAAGCATCTGGGACGGTATTCCAGGAGATGCAAGTTCAAATCTTGCTCGTGACTGTTCTTTTCGATTTCGCTTTTTCACACTTTGTGTTATTTCTTAAACGCTGTTTGGCAAACTCTAGCTTTAAAGTTAGTTATTATTTCAGTAAACTGAGGAGGTGATGTTTAGAAATATAAAAGTTAATATGTGGGAGACCAAATGAAAGGTGCTGTCATCCCCTTCTATCCTGGGTAAGTGGTAAGAGGTGAATTAAAAAGAGCAAGTAATACAATTAGTAGATGCCTAAAAAAAGTGAAAGATTGAATGCAGGAACATTTCCATGTCAGGCGCATGCCCTTTGCATGTGGCCAGTATCCCGAGTATTTGGAAGACTAATGAGTTTTCTACCACCGCTCATATCTTAAATATAGTGCCTAATCCGACTATTGTCAAGCCGCTGCGCACCATTTTATTTCTCAGATATGAAATCAAAGAATAAACGGCTGTCTTCTGCTACAACCAAAACACACTGAAGTGCGGGCCCGATAGCAAGTGATTACTCTCACTTGGTACCCAGCTCTATCACCAGTAATACAATGGGTGATAATTGCTTACTTCCCTTAGTCGCCCTGTACGACACCCGTGGGAAAGGATGGGGTGGTGACACTTGTATTCTTAGTACGTCATCACACGGACGGAACGATTTCTATAACGCGAAGTCACGTGACATAATGTTAGAGCTGTCAAATTTCCATACATTATTTTAGTTTTCTATAGCTTTAGCGATCATAATATGTAACTTGGTTAGGCCCACTAATCCGGCCTTTCTCGAGAACTTATCTAATTTGGTCAAAGAATGTTCAATGAGGTCTTCCCCTCCCAATATATATGTATTATACTAGCCTTTGCCCACGACTCCGTCGCAGCCAAAAGCTACTTTTTAAGTTATATCTCAAGCTCGCGATATAGTGCCTGAATAAAAGTTTATAGGTACTAGTTTTTAAGTGTAATCAAGAGCTATCAAATAAAAAAGTTGCAACAAAATTTGTCCAGTAGTTTTTGCGTGTGCGCGAACGAACAAACATACAGATAAACACAAAATGTTATTTTTTGTGTTCAGAATCGCCTATATATATAATACAGTAGATACTTTTTCTCAAATATCTTAAATGTACAGACACAGCTCTGTTACAGCTTTATAATACGATTGTGTATTTGTATGTATAAGACCTTCATCCAATCCAAAAACCATAAAAAATATCAATAAAAATAGTTATCATAAAATGTGTATTGTACTAATAAGTCCATGGTTAAAATTTAATAACCTTGACGCTTTTATTACTGGACTACTATCAACTCTCGGCTTTGCCCGCGTATGTTAACAAAAATTGCGTTCTGTGCCCCTATTACGAGTTTACAAAATTGTATTCAATAACGAGTCTGGTAATTTATTTGTATGGAAGCCATCGCAACGCCTCTAGCAGTTACTATAGTAAACTATTGTTTGTCATACAAATATTTTACGTAGTCACTAGCGAGTTTACGTGAGCAAAACTCGTAATAGAGGTACTGGTCTCAATTTTCAGGCCTAACTGGCTATTTATGAGTACGTCCCCAATTTTTTTTACTTATAATTTGAAATGA
This sequence comes from Leucoma salicis, assembly GCA_948253155.1. Classification (NCBI taxonomy): domain Eukaryota; kingdom Metazoa; phylum Arthropoda; class Insecta; order Lepidoptera; family Erebidae; genus Leucoma; species Leucoma salicis. The sequence goes on from OX411819.1 coordinate 6,358,498, forward strand.
ATAACAAAGCAGTGACAGCCCAGTAAAACCAAGGACTGCAAACACAGTGGAATCGAGTTCGATCTCCAGCCCAAGGTTAAATTCTCGCAATACACTGGTTTTTGAAAGCTTTATTAACACATACATTGTTTCTTAATATATAATCTCTCAGGCATTTGATAATACTTTAGGATGAAATTTTATTATCTTTCTAATCGTTTATTTTGTTAAGGCGGGAAAAAATTTTCCTAACCGCACACCCCGTCGTTCGGGGCAATGAACAGGGTAGTGTGGGGCCCTCAGACACTAAATAAATCCGCCGTGTGCCGTCTCTCCGCCTTTATTAGCGGACCACTAAAACCATATTACATTCCTTCAGTAGTGTCATTGTAATACCTACTTCCACGGGAAAAAGGCGTGACAATATGTATGTATGTATCATTGTAATTAAATAATAACAGTTGTAAGCATTTAGGAAAGCTGTTGATTGAAATATATTTTACAAAAAAATCTTCATATTTAGTTTCGAATAGCTCCTATGGCATGTAAGACATAAAGGTACATCTATATGATTAAAAAATCAAAATTATTAATGAGATTATTAAGATTCAAAATAAAAGTATGACAAACGCTCAAACAAATTTTCGCATTTATACCCAGGTTTTGCCGTGCGACCTAATTGTCCTGGACCTCAAAATTGGATTTAGAGAGAAATAAAATCCGGGGTATTAGTTATCTAAGCGCTACATTTCACCCAAACATGAATAACAATTATTGCATAATTAAATAACAGACATCTAAAGCATAGAACCTTAGCTAGTGGTAGAACATTATATTTGCCAGCGGGAATGAGTTGGTAAGTACCAGCCTCTCACAGAAGATCAGCGTGAAAAAACTGTAGGTTATATTATGTTTCATATGATGAGAGAGAGCGTCAGGGGCCTATATCCCCATATCCTCTCCTTATTATCCTTCCTACCATCTCCTGATTATCTTTCCTCTGCACATCTTATATCTTTACTTGGAGATAACGACACGCTAGTGATGCCTCTTATGTTACGAACGTCTAAAGGCTACGCTGCGGTAACTGCTTACCATCATGGTGGGCCATATGCATGTTTGACACACACGTAATATACAAAATACAAACTTCCAAAAAATAATTTGTAGTACAACCAGTACTACAAATTATTTTTAAAAGACTCAAATATCGCTTAATTCTATAAAATTCGATGTTTGTATGTATGGACTTTGGACTCTAAAGCAGCTGGACTGATTTTAATGAAATTTTCACACTATCCCTTACCTCATATTAGCCCTGTTGATCCTTTGATTAGTTTGGTAGCGATAGGATCAACAGAACTGATCCAACCCACAATCTGGACGAAAATGTTTTAATGCCAAGCAATCGAAAATAATCTGTATTTTATATCTCGAAGACTCGTTTTACTCTGCAAAGTACATTTTTTTATGACTGATTATACCAACCCAGGACTACGAATAACACTGAAAAAATAAAGCAGAAGTGGTTCAAATCAGCATAACTTTTATGTGGACTAGCTCATTATTGCACAACACGGTCCTAATTAAAATACAAATTGGCGTAAAGCATCAAGATTTTCTAAATCAACTGGAAAATTACTTACCTTACTTAATATTGGTTATGCATAAATCTAAACAAGGCGCGATGTAGTGACATTGTACCAATTGTACCAGCCATGACATTGTAATACATTCGTAAACGTATTCAGGACACGCGGACGCCTTGGGTAACACCTTGTTATATAATTATGCAGTTTAGATGCACTTTTAAATTAAATGATAATTATACTATTTTAAGCTTGCCCAGTGGGGCCGGCACCAAGAATAGCTCCACCCCGTCTCTTCCTATGGGAGTCATAAAAGCCGACTAAGGGATTACCGGGGGTCCGGGCAGCAGCGTTCCCCTGTGTACCTACTAAAAACATCCACTGCGATCGCCAATCCGCCTGCCAAGCGTGGCGATTATGGCAAAACCCCCATTTTGGGGAGGCCTCTGTCCAGCAGTGGATGATGAAAGGCTGATGGATGGATGGATGATGGACTATCTTAAAATTAACGGGATGATGATGATAAGCTCCTAAGCGATTTTGGCTACGGCAGCCAGTGACAACAAACACTAGCAAACTAGAAAAAGAAAAAGCCATATTTTTTTATTGTTAATGATGGCAGACGAGCCACGGCCCACCTAACGGTAAGTGGTAACAGTCGCTTATGGTCTCAAGTATACCAAGAGTATTGTCAAGCCGCTGCGCATCATTTCAATAAAATGGCAATTTGAAAAAAAGGCTATGAATTTTTTGCCGGGATTTTCTCATGAAAAGTTTTACTACGGAATCCAGCTGCTTGTGGCAATTGCAATCGCCACTTTGTTATTTCGGATGCATTTGCCTTAGGCGGTCGTGTTAATTATTTATGTATTATTGACGATTTTAAGTGCTATATAACAGCCCTATAAAATAAAGATATTTTTGGTTTTGAATTTGACTGCGTAGTCAAATTCGGAGGAGATATTATAGTGCAGAAGCAGTGCGCGTACATAAGTGCACTCTATATAAATACAAAGTGAAATCGAAAATAACAGTCACGTGCAGGATTTGAACCTGCATCTCCTGGATACCGTCCAGATGCTTTGCCAATTCAGCAATTTAGCAGTCAGGAGCAATTGTCACGATTGCTGAATTGGCAAAGCATCTGGACGGTATCCAGGAGATGCAGGTTCAAATCCTACTCGTGACTTTCGATTTCACATTTTTTTCACTTTGTGTTTAATGTATAGTGCTAAGCATGTCAAATACTAAAAATATATATCCATCCATTAGCCTTTCGACGTCCACTGCTGGACATAGGCCTCCCCAAATTAGGGGTATAGTGCCGTAATCGCCACGCTTGGCAGGTGGGTTGGCGATCGCAGTGGATGTTGTTAATACTCGAGGGATTGCTGCTGCCAACTCTCCTCGGTATCCCTCAGTCGGCTCTTACGACTCCCATGGGTGGAGAGGGGTGGGACAATTTTAAAGCCGGCCCCACACGGCCGAAAAAATATATATAAAAATATCTAAATATAGGTGCACTCCCTTAGCACGATAAGACGGCATTTCTATACAACTGGAGAGATATCAAGTGCAAGGCTAACGGGTTTACGTGTTTTACGAAGTATGGGGATGAAATACCACAAACTTTTGAACGCCGAGCGAGAATTTCTTAAAAAGATATATTTATAACTTTATGCTTTCCCGACCCGGGATTCAAACCTCATGATCGCTATGATATGATATTTTTCATGGCAATAGTAGATATGTGTACATTGATAAAAATGATCTTGTGATACTTAATTGAAAGGAGGACATGTTATCAAAATTAACTGGTTCTCAGTTTGGAATGGAGAGAAATGAAACCATCTTCGATGTTCTTTAGATTTTGAAAGATATTTTTTTCTGTGTCACTATTAGGCACGGGTCTCCTATCATGGTGAGAGGGATTAGGCCATAGTCTACCACACTGGCCCAATGCGGGTTGGCAGACGTCACAAGCCATCGAGAAAATCTCTCAGGGATGCAGGATTCCTCACGATGTTTTCCTTCAATGAGCAGTGATAAATTGTAAACAAATAGACACATAATTTTGGAAAATCAGAAGTCAGAGATGTTTGCTGTATAAGGTTGGACTCGGATCGAACTCGATATCGATAGTGTCTTTGCTGTCCTTGGTGTTACCTATTACTGCTGTAAGATATATTATATATTAAATATAGTTCAACCATAATGGGTAAATAAGAACTGATACAGATTATCATCGATACTTACTGGATATACGAGTATATCTTCTTTAGAGATCACCTTTATGAGATGTCACTTGCATACAAAATAGAGTCGTTGGCCTACGTAAAATAGTCATAGTCCCGAATTTGAATTAGATTCTGTGACGTCAAGATTAGAATTTGTATCCAATAAAACTAAAATCCGCTATTTCGATACCACGACACATCTACATAATAATTCTGATTGCATATCCTTAGAACCTTGTTACTTAACAATAAGACGCCGAGGCGTGTGCTGCAGACTATTACCTTCAAACCCTACGAGTTATTGTTGCACGTGACTTCCATCAATGTTCATGCATTTAAATTGAACACGTTTTATAATGCCTTTACCCACAAAGAACATTATATCGATGTTATCGAACCAGAATTTTACAGGAGAACAAAAATATATAAAACCATCATTTGCCCGCAACTCTGCCACAGCCAAAAGCTAGTTTTTAGATTATATCTCAGGTTCCCGAGATAGTAGCGGGATAAATTGTATACCAGTTTTTAAGTCTAATCAAGAGCTAATAAAAAGTTGCATCAAAATACGGTCAGTAGTTTATGCGTGATGCGTAAACGAACAAACAGACAAAAAATCTAAATTACTTTGGAAAATCCAAAACTGCATGCCTCGTAATCTTCATTTTTCACAATAAAATTGATTATATGATAAGTAACTAATAATGTATTGGTCTTACTAAGTAGTTTTCAATAAATCACATAGCGCTAATTTCAAAAAGTACCAATGTGGGTTTCAAGTCTTATACGCCATTTAGTGCTAATTTTAAGAAGTACTTCTATATTGGTCTACCTCTCAGTTCCGAGCCGCGCGCACGCCAAGGCCACGCTAAAAATATTCCGTTGTTGTGTTATTATTTAAGTGTGTATTAGTGTTTTTAATTATTGTTATGGATAAAAGAGTTATTATACTTAAAAAATATCATCAGTTCGTCAAGCAAAGGTAAGAACTTTCTTTTAACAAAAAGCAATGTACTGGCTGGGTGAACGGCGTTCTGTTGACGATAGTAAAACCACCGGTGGCTATGCATACGTAAAAAGGTAGTTCTCATGAAAGGCGTTTGTTTTAGTGTCGCGTCGAGTGTAAATATTCAGTATTTTTTTGTTTATTTAATAACAATAAACCACATCGAATCAGACCGTGAAGAGTAATAGGGCTCTATTCCTAATCATAATAATTCGTAAACGAAAAAAAAAGACTAGATTAGTGAAGTATTTTGGTCGTTATTGCGTTAACATACATTACCTACAACTCACGGACGTCCAAGCCAGATTTATTTCAAACAGTTTTTTAACTAGTTTAAATAACAAAAATGGCATCAAAAATATCATGAGTGTTAAAATAGTGTTTGTTCTTTATATGTGTGTGTAGATATTATTTTACAAGTGCAATAAATAATAAATAGAGACATTTTAAAACGTAAACGTAGTTTTATTTCGAAATATAAATAGAGACATTTTAAGTTTGAAAAATCAGTTGTTCTGCGTAAAGCGGGAGTAGAACCCACCTCAACGCTTCGGTTATGAGGCGTGCAAAAGAAATGTTTTGTATTTAGACACGCCTATATAGACTTATTTATTTATTTGGTTCTCTAACAATTAATACACTATTCTAAGGTATACATATTTAGTGGCTTAAAGCTAAGTGTCACATTACTTAAAAGAGAACACAGCATGCACATTTATTTGTTACACACAAAATTATGACAAAACACTGTTTCACAGCGGGATATAATAATAAATCAGATAATCATTTTAATTGCTATGAGAATACAAAACAATTTTTTTGATTGATTGAGTTGATGATAATGCTATGTCAATTTGATCCTGGTAATCTTTGTATGTTGTATACATGCGATAAAGAGGGCATTGTTGCTGAAGGTTGGTGCGAAATTTAGGTGGATAAAAAAGATTGAGATTGCAGGTTCTAGGTAATCCAGGTGGTACATAGAAATTTACTTTGCATAGTAGTTCAGGGCAGTTCAATACACCTGAGACAAGGTTCCTTAGAAAAACTAAATCTAAACATTTTCTTCGTATACATAGAGAAGATACTTTAAAATAATCTAGTTGTTTTTGATAAGACTTAAGTTCCCTAATTTTGTTGTGGCTGTAGGTTAAATGCCGTAGAAAACGCTTTTGTATTTTTTCGATTCTGTCAATATGGACCTTATAGCAGGGAGACCAAACCACACTGCAATACTCAAGATTACTTCTAACTAGGGAGTTAAACATGATCTTTTTAATTAAGGGTTTTTTTTAATTTTTACTTTCTCTTAGATTTAAACCCGACATTTTCAGTGCTTTAACTGTAACTACTATACTATATGTAAGTCAGTCTTCAAGGAAATCACCATTTATATTATACTGAGTGTTGATTATATTTTTCTTCCTTGTAAATTTTAAGTGTTTACACTTGTTAAGAGTCATTTTATTAATTTTGCACCACTCCACCAATTCATCCAAATGACGTTGAAGTAATAAGGAGTCATTATGGGACCTAATGCGACATGTAATTTTTAAATCATCAGCGAAGAGATAGATATTTGAGTTTCTGAAGCATTTGTTTATGTCATTAATAAATAATACAAAGAGGTACGGCCCTAAATGTGATCCTTGAGGAATTCCCGACGTTGCAATAAAATCAGTAGAGGACGAACCATTGTATAACACTCTAATCTTACGTTGGTGAAGATAAAATCCGAACCAGTGCAGCAGGGGATTTGATATTCCATAAAGTTCAAGATTTTGAACAGTAATCCATGGTCCACTATATCAAACGCCTTTCTAAAATCAGTGTAAATAACATCTACCTGAATGCCAGTATCAACGGCCTCCACTAGATCCTCAACATACGTTGTTAGGTTGGTGGCAGTAGATCTATTCTTCACAAAACCATGCTGATAATTTAGCAATAGATGTGAGAAGACAGACTTATACAGACATTTTTTCTCAAATATCTTAAATGTACAGACAGACACAGTTACAGCTTTATAATAGTATAGATCAGAGGTGCACTTTTTTCTCCTACACCACTTTCAAAATTTAGCTGGTTCTGGTGGACCCCCTGTAGCTACGTTTCTACCATATTCCCAAAACTCGACAAAATATGTGAAGATTAAATCTAACTGCAAGTCTCTACACGTTGTACTGAATATGGAATATGCCAGTGTTTACAAGTTACAGTCGCTAAGCTTCTTAAAATATTATCTGCTTACATTGATAGGTGAACCCAAGCCAACATTTTAGTTCTTCACTATCGAAAGCAGATAAATTTTTGTGGAACCCCACTTACGAATTATGAACCCCTATTTTTTTGCCACGCCAACATAGACCTCCGTCGAGTTTCTCGTGGAACCCTGGGGGTCCACCAGGACCACTTTGGGAATCAATGGTCCCTATAGATAAATAAATAGATATTGATAACAGACTTACCTGAAATGAAAGCAGTGCATTACTTTCAAGAATTATAAGCACTACAGATGATTAATTAGTATTAGGACTGCAGATGGCGGAGTTTTGGTACCGAACTCCCGTGCCAAGTGTTTTTTTTTTTGTATTTGTGTGATGAACACAGTTATTTGTACTGCGTCTGGGTGTTTTCTATCTATTATATGTATCTATTTAAAAAAAAGTAATATAATAGGTATATCCTTAATCTGGTACCCATAGCACAAGCGTTAAGCTTAGTTTAGGACCAGAGGAAGTTGTTGAAATGGCCGTGAATATTTATTTAAAACATATTTATATTTATTTACTTATGATTATCCATAGATGTTCTGAGTCTGGGATTAGTGTTCGTCAGTTACACGTTTGTAAAGTCCCCCACGATAGAGGGATTATTCCCAAGTGTTGTCTTTAAAATAGCACTGAATTTATTGGAAAATATTTTTTTTTTTCTCGAGTATGTCTTCTTTACTTTGAGTCCAACTTTACTTTTAAAATTCAAATTTACCTGATAACGTCATATTATGCTTCTAATCCTACCTAAATATTACTTAAATGCACAATAAATCATCATCAATTTAACGGATTATAAGCTGGTCACATAGTAACTCGGTAAATCCGCCATCTTACGAACCGCAGATGAACCACGTAGTCAGATTACTTTGAATACTGCCACCTATTTTTATGTTTTAGCAACCCTTGTCATAACGTGACACTTTTTCGTGCGTGCAGACGCCGTTAATCGATTTATAAGACAGACAAGAAGTTATAACATCAAACGCTTCACTACTCGAAAAAAAATATTTAAAGTTTACTTGTAGGTACAGCAATGTTGAAGTTTGTCAACTGCACGCAATCTCATTGCCTGTTTGATTGAACAATTAGGATTTTAATTAGAACATGTCATCTGTGTTACAGATTTAAATCAATTGATTGATATGAAATACTAACGGTTTTTAAAACACCAATACCGATTGAGTTCTGAATTAAGAGTTGAAATTCGAATTGAAAATGAATGAGATTGATTTCCGGTTTGAATAGGTTAAATTAAGTTAATATTATTAGTTTTTGAGGTTATTTTACAGCAAATCAACGAGTAGGCAGGGCTGTATCTACTTAAGGGCTTTGTGGGCTGCAGCCCAGGGCCCCGTGGATACAAAGGGCCCCTAGCCCCCATTAAAATAATAGACGATACCTGTTTTGAACCCAAAGATCCAACAACCCGTATGCTCGTCTATCGAAGGAAACTAGGAATTCCCTGTAACCTAAACCACTATAGAAAACAGTTTCGTGACAAAATGACAATTAGTTGAATAACTAGTAGGCCCTAGAGAAGTATTCGCCCAGGGCCCCACAAATGCAAGATTCGCCGCTGCGGGTATATTTTTTGTGTGGGAATCACTAAAATAGTAAGATACTAATGAAGCCCTCTGAATTCAGTCAATCAGTATAGAAACAGCTATGTTTAAAAAAAAATGTTTTCGTATTAATATAGTCTTACGCTTCAAGAATTTTCAATACTTTGTCAAAAGAATTGTTCTAACAATTGTCCCTTTTGTTTAAATCTTTAGTGATTTCCTCGCCCGCGGCACTTAAAACCCATTTAAACCCGGAATCCCAATCGTCACTTTCCAGTTTCTTAGATGTGACAACTCGTTATTTTACAAGCAAACTTGCTTTAGCAAAATTGATTCCTTCAATTTTATTCATCGTCATTAATTCCAAATGAGACAATCTATACTAATAATTAAAATTGAAGTGTCTGTTTGTAACGTCTAAATAAAATCTTTTTACTAAACGCATCAAAAAGCAAGCAAGCCAAATACCAATTTTTAACGTTTTTGTGTGTCTACCTGTCTGTCAGTCTGTTTCTTTCTCTGGAATGGCTGGACCGATTTTAATTAAACTTTCACTAGCAGATAGCTGATGTTATAAGGAGTAACTTAGATATATAATACTTTCTGATATTTACGCGAATGTTACACATTTTGAAATAAAACTACGTTTACGGAATCTATCGCGTTTACTTGATTTTACTCCTATCCCGACGTTTCGAATACTTTACAGCATTCATGATCACGGGTGGACTTAGATGATAGACGTCCAAGGTTGATATGTTATTTCAACGGTTTCCTCTACCCACAGTATATGATTATACAAAATTTTTGGTTTATTTATTTTAACCCACCTAATATTCGTTTAGAAACACAGTGAAAATATCTACTTCAAATGTTTATGCATACAATGTATGAGACTTTAAATTTGTATATTAAAATGAGTATAATACTCCTCTTTAAATTGTAAAATTTTTGTTTTTATTTAGTGCTCAAAAATTCTACCACAAACTACCAATTACTACCAGTAAGAAGACAATCTTGGTTATTAGTTTATATTATTAAATATATTGATTTTGCTAAAAGCTAAGACTAAGAATAAGACTAAGAAAGAAAGCTAAGACTATATTTAATAATATAAACTAATAACCAAGATTGTCTTCTTACTGGTAGTAATTGGTAGTTTGTGGTAGATTTTTTGAGCACTAAATAAAAACAAAAATTTTACAATTTAAAAGGAGTATTATACTCATTTTAATATACAAATTTAAAGTCTCATACATTGTATGCATAAACATTTGAAGTAGATATTTTCACTGTGTTTCTAAACGAATATTAGGTGGGTTAAAATAAATAAACCAAAAATTTTGTATAATCATATACTGTGGGTAGATGAAACCGTTGAAATAACATATCAACCTTGGACGTCTATCATCTAAGTCCACCCGTGATCATGAATGCTGTAAAGTATTCGAAACGTCGGGATAGGAGTAAAATCAAGTAAACGCGATAGATTCCGTAAACGTAGTTTTATTTCAAAACTTAGATATACTTTTATTTTGGAATATAATTAGGGTATTGCACAAAAAATATAACTAAATTCAATGTGGACGAAGTCTGTGTAAGTGTATCATAAGGACTACAATTAGGGGAATATTACAATATAAATATTGCCTTGGTGTGTATTTATGTCCATCCATCCATCCATCAGCCTTTCGAAGTCCACTGCTGGACATAGGCCTCCCCAAAAGAACGCCACAACATGTGTTTCGCTCATACAGGGGATAGTGCCGTAATCGCCACGCTTGGCAGGCGGGTTGGGGTCCGCAGTGGATGTTGTTAATACTCGAGGGAGTGCTGCTGCCCACTCCCCCGGTATTCCCTCAGTCGGCTCTTACGACTCCCATGGGTGGAGAGGGGTGGGACAATTCTAAAGCCGGCCCCATACGGCAAAAACAAAACGGTGTACTTATATGCCTGGTGTATATTATATAAGTTGGCCAATTCTATTTTTACGGAAGTAAATCCTTTATGAATACTCGTTTGCCGGATGGGTTCGAACTACGTCAGTGTATCTGCTAAAACCGCGCAATGTTCTTTCTGGCTCCCTTTAACCAGAGAATAGATATACTTTATATGCACTACGAACGAGTCTTTGCACCTGACAGGTCTGGGCCTATATTCCAGGTGACCCAGTCTGATTTTAGACCTCCCTCATCGAGAGACGCCCAAGGAAGGCGCTCATTCTCTAGTGGCAGCGTTTTCTTCTTTTTACAAAAATTCAAGGAGAGCTTTTATATTTTGAAGGGCCTCGTGGCGTAGTCGGTAGTGTAACCGACTTCCGTGCACGAGGTCGTTGGTTCGATCCCCACCCAGGACAATTATTTGTGTGATGAACACAGATATTTGTTCTACGTCTGGGTGTTTTCTATCTAATATATGACTATGTATTGACAAAAAAAAGTAATATATGTATTATATCCGTAATCTGGTACCCATAGCACAAGCATTAAGCTTAGTTTGGCACCAGAGGACGTTGTGTGAAAATGTCCGTGAATATTTATTATTATTATTTTTATTTCTAAAACATCGCTATTTTTATAAACTTTAATGTATGTATGAATACCTAAGTATATCATTGTAGTTTTTTTTTTGTTTTGTTTAAGGTTGGAAAAAATGTTCCTAACCGCATACCCCGTCGTTCAAGGTAACGAACTGGGTAGTGTGGGGCCCTCACCCACTAAAGAAACCCGCCGTGTGCCGTCTCTCCGCCTTTATTGGCGAGCCACCGGAACCATATTACATTTCTTCAGTGGGCTAGTATAGCGATCATTATCTTCCTAGCCTTATCCCAAACGCTTTTCAACTCAGCTTCCAAACTGTTAATAATAATAATAATATCATAACTAGGTCAGCATCTGATTTATATATTCAGGTCTCTGACAACCTGTAATGACGGCCAGGATGTTATTTAATAGTAGAGACCCTAATATGACATATCATTTAAGGCATGGAGAAGATTCATTGTTCAAATAGACTTAATCGTGACGGACTAAGAATACAAGTGTCACCACCCCATTCTTTCCCACGGGTGTCGTACAAGGCGACTAAGGGAAGTGAGCATTTATCAACCATTGCATTACAGGTGGTAGGGGTGGGTACCAAGTGGGAGTACTCACTTGCTATCAGGCCCGAGCGGGATATGGCACCACCATGTCCCGTGTGACCGGCTTTGAAGCACATCGGTTTGTTTTGGTTATAGCAGGAGATAGCCGTTAATTCGTTCTTTTCATATATATCTGTGAAATGAAATGATAAGCAGCGGCTTGACAATACTCTCGGTTTAGTTGAGTCCATGAGCGACGGTTACCATTTACCATCAGGTGGGCCATGGCTCGTCTGCCACCATAAGCAATAAAAAAAATATTCATCCGATAAACGTAAAATTATAAACACTTTTTCTTAAATTTTTCATAAACTATATAAATTTAACGTTAAATGTCAAGGTAGGTGCATTATAATTTACTTGGTAGGAAGATTAACCTTACATTTTGTGTCAATGTGGACGTTTCAAAATTTATAACTGTACCCACTAAAAATGGATGAAAAGGTTGTTCGTACGTAAGATTTGGTTTAGCCTCGTGAAATTCATTCATTTATACTTTAATGTTATTCAATTGTGTCTTTAACAAAGTTGTGTTTGATTTGTTGTGTGAATTTATCAAGACCAAAACTGAGTTTATGAGTGTTTAAATGTCTAAACAGATACATTGTTGGCCTTACTTTGAGTAATAACAAGGTCGCTTTTACGTACCACGAAAATATATTATTTTGATCTTCTTTACAACGCTAGAATGGCTCGTTCTAAAATAACAATATTTCAAAAAAATAAAAACTGCTTTCAATGGTTTGCCTTTACTTATAATTTAAAGGATTTTTCCAACTTTACACGAAATTCTTTCATCGGACCGTGTCTCGGTGACAATCGGACTCGTATCAATTGAGGATAAATAGGTGAATACAAAAAAGAGGGCAAATACATACAGCCGAACATCCACACACATACGCACACAGTCAATACTGGGATAGTAAAATTATTTCTTCAATAACATCAAACGGATAAATTGGAGTCGTTGAGGCGGCGGAGAGACTTTGGAACTCATCGTGCTCTGTCAAAAATTACCAAATGTGTGACTTTTTCTTTTGTGTAACAATCGAGCCCAGTAACACTTGAACATGGTAATTCGGTTTCTGTACGACTAAAGAAATAGTTAATCTATTTTTTACCAAAGGTGATGGGCTAACTAACGACACCTGATCGGACGTGGTAACACACAGCTCATGGGCTGAACAATACCAAGGTACCAACAAGCCGTAGCCCACTGAGAAATTACATTACGCTTAGAAGATTATTGGACTTCTGCAAATGAAATGCATGAGGTTTTATAACTGGTCAAAACTGACACAGCCGACGGATCGCTTCAATCGGGGTTGGTATCAAGTGAAAACATAATTGAAAAATGAATCTACCACAAATGAAATTCCTTTAACGATATTCCTTCTTTTGTAATAGTAAGATCTGCTTTGTTCCTTTCCAAAACATTTCGTTTTCATCGTCATTTTTGCCGCGTATATGTGACCTCTGGAATGAGCTCTTTCCCATCGTCACGACAAGTTCTTTATTAAACGAGACTTTAAAAGTGAGTATTGCCGTGTGGGGTCGGCTTTAGAATTGTCCCACCCCTCTCCACCCATGGGAGTCGTAAGAGCCGATTGAGGGAACACCGAGGGAGTAGACAGCAACACTCATTCGAGTATTAACAACATCCACTGCGATCGCCAACCCGCCTGCCAAGCGTGGCGATTACGGCACTATCCCCCATTCTTGGGGAGGCCTATGTCCAGCAGTGGACTTTAAAAGAGCACTTTTCATATTGTAGGCAATAGGTTGACTATGCCCCTGAAGTTGCTGAAGTCCATCACCATCTGCATACCAGTTACCTTCAAGTGGACTGCTTGTACGTCTGTCATCTGTATCATGACAATAACAAGATCCCATTAATTGCAAGAAAGAATAGAGTGACATTTATATTCACAGTCCATCATTCTCCCCTTATCTCACATTCCAATATTGGGTTTGGTTGGGTTGTTTTTTTGTTAAGGCGAGAAATAATGTTCCTTACCACACACCTAGTCCTTCGGGCAACGAACAGGGTAGTGTGGGGCGCTCATCCACTAAATAAGCCCGCCGTGTGCCGTCGTCTCCGCCTGTTTCGACGGACAACTGGAACTGTCTAACATTACTTTAATGGTAGGTATATATTGGGCAACAGCTAGCTTTTCAGCATGAAGGTTACTGGTCCCGATCAGATAGCATGGGTATATAGAATTTCAATTATGAATATTTCTTTTCTTGCGGCAATAGTTGCCTTAATTTCGTTTCGTAAACTCATCTCTCCATCAAATTCGGATAATATTTATCATACCATATAACTGTGGGTAGGTATATTGTTTTCCATATCAATTTAGGCCACAACGGCCAGTGTTACTGGAGACTAGGTATGCAGGAGATATTACAGCGCACGACTATGTGCGCAAATAGTGCACTCTTTGTTCCCTTTCTCCCCTCATGACATAAGAGTGATCAGGTGCTATCAACGGCTTTGCCAATTTCGGAAGTATAATATAATCAACTTTGTAACTTCAAGCAGTTCGAATTTCTTCCTCATTACGTGTTGAGTATTTTTTTGATGGAAAACCAATAATTTGTTGCTGTTCTGATCGAACCCGAGACCTCATGATCCGCAAGCACACACTCCACCACAAAACTACAAAGGAAGTTGTCACTGAGATGTGATACTACACTATGTATTCTAACTACCAGTACTGACCCCCGTCAACTAATGTATAACGCGACATCCACACTAGCGTTCACGCGTCATGCGGGCGTGTCCAGACTGTGAATAGACGTTCACCTTCAGCCGACCTTAACTTATCACCACCCACATACAAATACGAATCTTTTCCGCGACTGCAGTTCCGACTTTGGATTACTATTTATAGTAGAAGGACATCGATGGATTCATTGTTTGTTATTTTGATAACAGATTAAATTGTGGGAACGTGTTTTATTTCCTTTTTTGTGTATTTAAACTTGAGATTGTGTTTCGTTATGAAAATGATTTATTTGTGAATTATTTGTATTACTATTAAACTGCCTCGGTGGTGTAGCGGTAGTGTGTGCGACTGCTGATCATGAGGTCTCGGGTTCGATCCCCGGGTCGGGCAATGTTATTGAGCTTTTTTGTAAAAAGAAAAATTCTCAGTAGCAGTCCGAAGTTTGGAAATGTGCCCGGTAGACGTCAATAGGCTCGCCTCCTATTACGCGGGACTTAAACATAGCGGGTGTGCAATACACCTCTGCCTACCCCTTCGGGGATACAGGCGACATGCTACGTTTTTTTTTGTATTACTAGCTGTAGTGCACACACACAATTCTAGCACGCATGTTTTTCACTGGAGTGAACCTTCGGGTTGTCTAATGGAGAATTATGGATAAACTGATTAGTAAATCTTTCATTTATTAATTACCTTTATAATTGCCCCGGAAGACGTTATTATTGATTGAACACTCACCTAATTGCATCTCATGGTTTCTTATGGACTAATACAAGCACATCATTGTCTTATTAGGGAGCAGTAAATTTCTCAAACCTCGTATGAAGAAGATATCATTATGCTTAGGAAATAATCTAGAACTGTTTATTCTCCTAGACTCGGAGAAGTAGATGTTGATTTTTCTATTTTAGGCATTGGCAACTATTATATTATTTTGAGATTGCTGGTAAATCTGCACTCCTTATCTAGATATATAGCTACAGATGCATGAACCGACCGTGTGGTGACGGACTAAGAATACAAGTGTCACCACCTCATTCTTTCTCACGGGTGTCGTATGAGACGACTAATGGAAGTAAGCAATTATCATCCATTGCATGACTGGTGGCAGGGCTGGGTACCAAGTGGGAGTACTCACTTGGTATCGGGCCCGAGCGGGTTGGTACCACCATCTCCCGTGTGACCGGCCATGAAGCACATCGTTGCGTTTTGGCTGTAGCAGGAGATAGCCGTTTATTCTTTCATTTCATAGCGGTGAGTTTTTGAGTCTAATCAAGACCTATTAAATAAAAACAGTTACATCAAAATCAGTTCAGTAGCCTATATAATCTATTACAGTATTTTTTTCTCAAATATCTTAAATGTACAGACACAGCTCTGTTACAGCTTTATATACGAGTAATAATTAGGATGTCTTAGTTTGTTCAGACATCTCGCGAACAGATTTTTGCTAAACTGGTTTGTTTAATAGCTCTTAGACTTAAAAACTGGTATAATACATGTTATAGTTTAGTTATCCCGCTACTAAACTAGCTGGAGGATGACTTTTTCTTTACCGCGAACCTGGGATATAATTTTGGCTGCGGTGGTGTCACAGACAAAAGCTATGCCCGCAGCTTCGCCGTAGCCAAAAGTAAGATTGAGATATAGTAGCGGGATACAATGTATACCAGTTTTTAAGTCTAATCAAGGCCTTTCGATTAAAAAAAGTTGCATCAAAATCTATCCAGAAGTTTTTTTTTAATTAAATTCTAAAAATAATTCTAGTTTAAATAATTTTCTAGTTTTTCAGTTATATCTCAGGTCCCCGATATAGTACCGGGATAAAATGTTTTTAAGTCTAATCAAGGCCTTTTAAATAAAAAAAGTTGCATCAAAATCCGTTCAGTAGTTTTTACGTGATGCGCGAACAAACAAACAGATAAACAGACAAACAAATAAACAGACAAATAGACAAAAATCTAAAAAAAATATTTTTGTGTTAAGACACGCCTATATAGCCTATTACAGTATTTTTTTCTCAAATATCTTAAATGTACAGACACGCAGCTTTATTACAGCTTTATAATAGTATAGAAGTATGCTCTTAAATAAACTAAAAAAACATGACAATCAAAAACAAACATAGATAAGATATAGAAAAGTGTAATTAAGATATAATGTCAGTATTGTTTTACATATTATGCACTTGAGCGACTGTGAAGTGACAAATGTGTCATCAGCCATACTAATCACTCTACGTTTACCATGCATTCAGTATATTCTCAAGGACAGTCCTAATGAATTATTTAACACGTCGAACAAAGTTCCTTTTTGTTGTGTAAATAGATGATTTCGGTGAATTCCGCTGTCAGTCAATTAGTTCCTTGAAAAATGATTTTTGTATTACGCTGCGTAGTCTATTTATCTTTTAATATGCCAGAAAAACGAGAAATCTGAAACTGTATCTCGACTAATGGTACTTAATAAATGAGTTTGATAATTGAACATAAAGTGTGAAAATGTGAAATCGAAAATAACAGTCACAGTCGATATCAAATGCTAAAAATATATATAAAATTATCTGAATTTGATAATATTGGTTGAATCAAATTTCAAATTTCAATTCAATTATAAATCATCTATCATTAGTTAGTTTACCAAAAACTCAAAAATGGCTAGACTGATTTTATAGTTTTTTTTTTCTATTTGTTTAAGTGAGTTTCTGTATAGTTTATATATACAATTATAAACTTTAGATGGTGCTGCGATTGTGTATCAGGATTTTTCTCATTAATTTTTGAGTAAAACTTGATTTTAATTTTTTTATAATTTTTCCGCGTATCAGAACATAACAGTCACAAAATTACTATTAGATAATTATATAAATGACGATACTGTATCAACTATCTCTGTGGTGCAGCGGTAGTGTCAGCGACTGCTGATCATAAGGTCTCGGGCTCAATCCAGGTCGGGCAGTGTTATTGATATTTTTCGTAAAAAAAAGGAAAAATTCTCAGTAGCAGCCCGGAGTTTGGAAATGTGGCCGGTAGACGTCAATAGGCTCGCCCCCTATTACGTGGGACTTAAACATAGCTGGCGAATCGTGGGTGTGTAATGCACCTCTGCCTACACCTCCGGGGAATACAGGCGTGATGCGATGTTCTGTACCAAAGCTTTACCCAATTTCAAGTACTTAACTAATAAAAATACAATCTTTAAAAAACAGATTATTTGTGAAATTATTTGTTCTTTAAAGATTAGCGGTTAGAGCACTTCCCCGGATTGGAAGGGACGCAGGTTCGATTCCCGCTCGCACTAAAGTTCTCTTTTTCTACATTTCACAAATAATTTGTTCTTTAAAGTAGCTGAGCATGTTAAGTGCTAAAATACAGATCAAAATTACAATCTAATAATTATTTTACTTTATTTGAGGCCTTTCCACGAGTTACAGACAAGATTTTACTATAATCAATAACGCTAAGAAGTTTTTAAAATAAACAAATACTAAATCACCAACAGTTAGTTAAAACCTAAGTAGAATTTCTGCATTTGACCAACCAAAAATAACTTTTTCTTGTGATGTAATTTTATTTTTCGGATAATTATAGCTTATAGTTCACGAGTACACATTGAAAATATTGTTTAACTAGCAGGTCTCTTTGCAAGTTTTATTTGATCTAATAATTATGATGTGTGGTCGTGAATCAAACATTGCACATAATTTCATAAAATCCGAAGTTTCGGCCTCACACTAAAACTTTTATGAAATAACTATGTATAAAAATAAAAAATAAATAAAAAAGTAAAAATAAAAGTAAAAATATGAATAATTATTTTTATCACTAATCACTATAAAAATGATTATTTAATATTTTAACTTGTGTTTTAATTTAAATTTGAAACATCTCATCAAAACAATGCTCTTTATAGTAAAAATAAAAATACTTAGGTACCTGGCTTGCCAATAATCACTATAAAAAAAATATTACAATCAAAGGCTTATGGAAATAAGTTCTAAAACACGAAATTATGGTTACTGGAACGTACACACGATGGATGGCATTGCATAGAAATATTTCGATAATGCCTATGTATTTATCGCTAACAGGTGGTTCCGCGACTGTAATCAACTCCGAGGTTGCCGCGAACCTGACAATGAATTTGGTTTAGTGATGTGCACTCATATACGTCTATGACGATGTTTTATAAGTTGTTTAATTCCTCGTACTTCATTTGATGGCCTTTTATTTGATTTTAATATCTTTACATAGTATAAAATGAAGTCACTTCCGCTGTCTGTTCGCTTAGATCTTTTAAGCTATTCAACAGATTTTAATGCAGTTTTCAGCAATAGATAGAGTGATTCGAGAGAAAGGTTTATATGTATAATACATACATATTACAGTATAGAAAACCCGAAAAAATCTAAGATTTGTAATGTGACGTTGTAACAAAAATATTTTTCTGCGCTTAAATCGCAAACGCTGGCTAAATCTTAGGAGATAAATCAAATTAATGTACGACGGAATTGTATAATTATGTTAAAAAGACCGATAAAAACTCCTCGATGGTATATATTTATTCGTAACGGGTAACCCACAGTAACCATTTTATCTTATACATATTACAAAAAAATATGTATTATTTACCAGCTATTTTATACAATACAGTATTATTCCTTATCCAATTAAATACATTACATACGTTGTACATTTCATATAGATCAAAACTGCCCTTAACAGTATTTCATTAAAATAAATCTAAGATATCAGAGATTTAAAAAGCGGAGGCACAGCGGCTGGCCGGCCGTACGTTTCGTCCCGGTTGGCAGCGGTCGGCGGGCGCGGAGTGTACCGTGTGCCTATCAAAATAATTAGGGATCCGTATCAATACTTCGATATTGTACGCTCACACAAAATTCTACTATTAATATACCTATATCTATAGGTAATTGATCTCGCTTTTGAAGCATTTAATAATATATTCTATAGCTTTGATCAATTTACTTAACTATTACTATTATAATTATCTGACACAAAAGCTTTTCAATCTTGAGCATTTGAGTTTCTACCACCGGTCTGCGTTTTCAATAACTAATGATATGGAATAAACAACGATAATTACCTATATAACAACAAAATAATAGTTGTAAGTTTTATTTTAAATAGGAACAAGTAATTACGAGCGCTCAAGTGCTTAAAAATTATCAAAAAATAGTCTATGTAATTTGTGTTTTTTTTCCGCTAGCATTAATTATTATGCCATGATGCAAATAAATAAGTACTTCAAAAAAAACGTTGATTTATTTGTCTTTAAATTATAATCTACCATGCAAGTTGGTAGATATTTTAAGAAGTTTTTCAAGAGCTATAAACCTCTCAGTTATGAAGATTTTTTCACTATGATATCCCTCAAAGGGCAATCAATAATAATTTATCAGAACATCAAGTGCGAAAATATTATTAAAAAAAATATAATCATGAGTAGGATATGAAACTGGATTACCGTTTCAGACATTCTGCCAGTTTAGCTATCTTGACTTCATCTCGGGACTATCAATTTCCAGAATACCTTGTTCTTATTCTAACATATATAGCTGCTATAAGGACTTTGTCCACGTGGAACTTAGTTTTTTTTTCATGCGCGGAACCCTAACTGTTATTTTCAAAATAAAACTAGCTGAAGTTACCCCTTATAATATCAGCTATCCAGCCATTGAAATTCCCGTCCAAATTGTTTCAGTCAGTTATTTTTTGATCAATCAATATAGCATATTTATTTCGTTAACAAAAATAAATCTCTACTAATATTATAAATGCATTTTGTTTGTTTGTGACGCTTTCAAGCCATAACTACTGAACCAATCATCACGGAATATAACAGTCTGTAGTATAGAAAGGGATATGGCTGTTTTTTATCTCGGAAAATCGGATATTTCTTGTGGGTTAGCTATTTTTATATACAGATAATTAGCGTGTCTAGGTGCACCAAGTCGCGAGCAGAATCTAGTATTATATAGGTGTAACGTTATATCAAACAGTAATTCCAAAAGTTTTCGATATATCGGCAGCTTTGATCACATCACTGAAACAATAGGGGTCAGGCCTTCACGCACACAAAAGGATGCTTGATACAAATCATAGTGCACTTATATATCCTTATGTTAATCGTACAAAGTGTAGTGATTCCACGCACTTTGACACGTGCCAACATGAGCACTAACTAAAAATACATATATTTATATTATACTTTATAAGATTATATAGTTTATATGAAGTTTATCCTAGACCTATATTTGTCCGATATATATAACAGTTTTATCTCGTGAACTTCAGATTGTTTTCAATTTTGGACAAAATGTGTCGTGTTATTGTTGTATTGATTACGTGTGTGGGTTATGGTGCATGTTTTATTAATTGTAAGTATTTAATTTTTATATTTTTATTATTGGATGCAGTGTTACAAGTATAATTAATTTAGTTCAAGTTACTATTTAGTGGTGCATAATAATTTTATAGTTAGTGAATACTATAAACCTTTACTAATATGATAAATGCGAAAGTTTGATATTATTCTTTGTTTGTAATGCTTTCACGGCATTAATACTCAACCAAGCATCATGAAATTTTGCATACTATATTATATTTAGAACCCAGGATAAGGCATAGGCTGGTTTATTATTGCGAAAAAGAAATATATTTATATACAGATAGTTCCTGTGCATTAGTAATTGTATGTATAAATCATTTCGTTTACGGAATCTATCGCGTTTACTTGATTATTCATCAACAACAAACTAAGTACACCTGTGATCATGAATGCTGTAAAGTATTCGAAACGTCGGGATAGTAGAAAATCAAGTAAACGCGATAAAGACAAATGTGATGAGGAGATTGGGATGGCCGAAAGGTCGGTACGGTAGCTCAGTGACTTAGAGCACTTCCCCGGATTGGAAGGGACGCAGGTTCGATTCCCGCTCGTACTAAACTTCTCTTTTTTAAACACAAATATCTTGTACTTTACACGCGATAGATTCCGTAAACGTAGTTTTATTTCATCATGTGTAACATTCGCGTAAATATCAGGAATTATTAAGTGTTTATATTTATAACGAATTATTGATCCTTAATTATCATTTTAAGCTATTCAAGAAAACAGAAGAAAAGTGACAATTAATTATCATGAAAATGAGTAAAATTAATTATTAATCAAACAATAATAAAGTAATTATTAATCAAACACCAGTTATATATTGTCCATAATTGTATACAAATTTAATCTTGTGTATTGCTATAGCCTCCCACAATTCCGGACATTATGTTTGGAAAACTAAGTAATAACTCTGCACATCTATAGGGACCTATATTATATCCTATTAGGTATACCCATACCACTAAAATAATGTAAGATGATTCCAGTGGCCCGCCAATACAGGCGGAGAGACGGCACAAGGCGGGTTTATATAGTACCACACTACTCTATTCGTTGCCTTGAACGACGGGGTGCGCGGTTAGGATCATTTTTACTGGCTTAACAAAAATAAAGGTACACTCCCATATAGGATTCTGTTTTTAGTGTGTGCTTTTAATACGAAACTTTGCATGGGTAGATGGATAAAGAAGACAAGAAAACTCATTCACATAAAAAAAATGGGAATAGTGTCACATATTTACATTTTCACATACTCACACTCATTCACTTAATTACTCTCTATATATGTATCTAGCAATTAGAACAGAAAAACTATATAAAAAAAAAATATAAACATATATTATATTTATATTATCAAAAGATTTGTTTACACGTCATACCGCGTAAAACAACCTTGACTGAGATAAGTCGTAATAATCGCGGTCCTTGACCGCAGCTCTGACCTACAGACCCAGTCTCTTAATATAGCCCTAAATATACAACCTATTACAAAACAATACTGCATGATTCGATTCTCAAATTATAGAGCTGAAGAATAAATAAAGCTGCCTTAGTCCTTAAATATGTTTATCTCTGGAAGTATAATTATATATTATGGTAATAAGATAGTATATAAGTAGGTATATATTTTAGTTATAGTAAGAGGATATAGTCTATAGATTGTCTAGGTATAACATCGCGTTACGACTGCAGCGAAGCAATAAATGAGTCTGCTAAGCCACACAGACCAGATTTTTTATTTTATGACTAAGTAAATGGCGTCAAATATTGTCAGCTCCATTGACACTATCATCATTAGAATATTATTGTTCCACAATTAAATACATAATATACGATAGGGAAAAGGTGTGTGTGAAATTCTTCAAAAAAATCTTAAAAGTATATTCTCTTTTGAAGACCTAAGATAGTATCTTAATATATCGGACGGGCCTCGTGCCGTAATCACTAGTGTAACCGACTTCCGTGCTTCGATTGCCACTCAGGACATTTATTTGTGTGATGAACACTGATATTTGTACTGCGTCTGGGTGTTTTCTATCTATTATATGTATGTATTTACAAAAAAAAATTAATAATGTATTGTATCCGTAATCTGGTACCCATAGCACAAGCGTTAAGCTTTATGTGGGACCAGAGGGCGTTGTGGGAAAATGTTTGTGAATATTTATTATTTATATTCCCTTTATTTATTTTAAATCACATTTTAGACATTTTATATTATTATTATTTATTTAATATCTACTATTTATTGCACAATCCAGAAGTGGGTTTATTTGTTTACTAGTTACGCTTTCACATCGTAACTACTTAATTAATCATTAAAAATCATGCAGATATATAGGCTGGAGCCCAGAAAAATACATAGTATACATCTCGGAAATATGAACGTTACATAGAGATAATTAGTATCCTTTATAGTGATGTGAATTTATGATCCACTGTGGATGGAGACACGCAGAATCTAGTCTTGCAATATAGATAGGAGTTAGTATGTAAGGGCTTACCATCATAGACTTCGATTCCAAGTCTCAAATCGAGATCACACAAGACACCTCTGACTTTTTGAAATTACGCGTAGTCTCAGCTTACAAAATATACTTTTCTATTAGCCTCTGCCCGCATACTTTACCATACGAGTATTTTTTTTACAACTCCCTGCATTAAGAAGCCATCCTTGTATTGCAGGGGACTTTACAAACATACAATTTCACGGACACAAGGCCAGCCCAGCCACACCCAGACTCAGAGCAATCATTTTTGGACCACACAAAAGAGTTGCCCTGTGTGGGAATCGAACTCACAACACTCGGGCGGGAGGCTGGTATTTAAACCACTCCGCCATCTGTGCAGTATTAGTTGTAGCTTACCAAGCAGGACAATCTATTGCAGATCACACAAAGAAGTGTCCTGCGTCTCACACTCGGACAGAAGGACGGTAACTTAGCCATAACGCCATCTATGCAGTGTGATAAACACTACAGGAAGTGTAAAGTTCTCATATTCATTTGAAAAAAATCGAATAAAAAATACAAAAAAATATTTACCACACAATCGTCTGCATTATCTTAGAATAATAACTTAAACTTAACTTATCATCACGCCATTTCCCTTGTGGGGTAGGCAGAGAGAACAGAGTTCTAAGATGCTCTATTCTTGCATACATCTGCCTCGTGGCGTAGTCGGTACTGTAACCTACTTCCGTGCACGAGGTCGTGGGTTCGATTCCCACTCAAGACAATTATTTGTGTGATGAACATAGATATTTGTACTGCGTCTGGCTGTTTTCTATCTATTATATGTATGTATTTACAAAAAAAATATTAAGATTATATCCGTAATAATAAACCCATAGGACGGCCCCCCACCAGATGGACCAACGTTCTGGTGAAAGCTGCGAGAAGCCGTTGGATGCGGTCGGCACAGGACCGCTCGTTGTGGCGTTCTCTTGGGAAGGCCTATGTCCAGCAGTGGACGTTGAAAGGCTGATGGATGGATGATGGATGGATGAAACCCATAGCACAAGCGTTTAGCTTAGTTTGGGACCAGAGGACGTTGTGTGAAATGTCCGTGAATATTTATTATTATTTATATTTATTTATAATCTCTCGCTTCCTCAACATTCATAATTAGAATAATGATGAGCAAATGTGTGTCCTATTTCCAGTGGCTGACGTAGAATGTGGTGTAGAGATAGCTCGACGAGGACGCATAGTTGGTGGGATTGACAGCCTCCCAGCTGAATTTCCATGGGCAGCCAGTATATTTCGCCAGGGTACTCATCAGTGCGGCGCGACAGTTTTGACTGACAGGTGGCTGCTCACAGCTGGGCATTGCATATGCAGGTAAGGTATTCTGTATTAATAATTAATCTAGATTAACACTTTATTGTGATCATATATTTGTATCAGTTTATTGCACGTTGAGGTGGGTACTACTTTCGTTTCATGCAGAACAACTGATTTTTCAAACTTAAATCTCTATTTATCATATATTGCACATGTAAAATAATATATACATACACGCATATCAAGAAAAAAAACTATTTTAAGCACTCATGATATTTTTGATGCAATTTTTGTTATTTAAACTAGTTAAAAAACTGTTTAAAAAAGTTCTTCTTTCTTTAGACCAATATAGAAGTACTTCTTAAAATTAGCGCTAGATGGCGTATAAGACATGAAAACCACAGTACTTTTTGAAATTAGCGCTATCTATGTGATTTATTCAAAACTACTTAGTAAGACCAATACATTATTAGTTATTTATCAAATAACCAATTTTATTGTGAAAAATGAAGATTATGAGGCGTGCACTTTTGGATTTTCCAAAGTATTTAAGCTCTATAAAGTAGCGCAAATCACCTTCCATTCCACAGTCTAAGTGGTTCTTCGACTGTGTTATATTATCTTTACCATCCTCTTTTATCCATCTTTTTTTTATACTACATGGGAGACGAACAAGCATACGGCCCACCTAATGGTAAGCAGTTACCGTAGCCTATAGAAGCTAGCAATACCAGAGGTATTACTCACGCGTCGCCATCTCCAAGGAAAGGAATTGGAGGTGGATAGGAAGAATAATAAGGAGAGGATAGGAAGGATAAGAGAGGATAGGGAGGGGTTTTGGCCTCCGGCACTCTAAACAATGGTAGGTACCGTTGTTACACGCTTATGTGAGAAGATGGTATTTTCCCGATTGAGCCGGCTCATTCGTGCTGGGATAAGCAGGGTTCTACCACTAGAAACCTACTTACTCTTTCCCTGAAATTACTAATACGCGGACAATTTTATTTGTGTGATAAACACAGATGTTTGTACTGCGTCTGGGTGTTTTCTATCTATTATATGTATGTATTTACAAAAAAAGGGAAAGAAATATATGTCTTATATCCGCAATCTGGTATCCATAGCCTTGTGCTAAGTTTGGGACCAGAGGACGTTGTGTGAAATGTTCGTGAATATTTATTTATTATTATTATTTAATATCACCGAGTAGAGTTACTGCCCCGGTGGAGTAGCGGTAGTGTATGCGACTGCTAATCATGAGGTTTCGGGTTCGATCCCCGGGTCGGGCACGGTTATTGAGCTTTTTCCTAAAAAGAAAAATTCTCAGTAGCAGCCCGGAGTTTGGAAATGTGCGCGGTAGACGTCAATAGGCTCGCCCCCTATTACGTGGGACTCAAACATAGCTGGCGAGTCGTGGGTGTGTAATACACCTCTGCCTACCCCTTCGGGGAATACAGGCGTGATGCTATGCTATGTTGAGTAGAGTAATATTATACTGTGCTACTATTATAAATGGGCAAGTGAGTTCGTTTGTTTGTTACACTTTTATGCCGTAATTACTGAACCAAAAACCTAAATTTTGTCCGTATGGTGACGGACTAAGAATGCAAGTCTCACCACCCCATTCTTTCCCATGGGTGTCGTATGAGGCGACTAAGGGAAGTAAGCAATTATCATCCATTGCACGACCGGTGGTAGGGCTGGGCACCAAGTGGGAGTACTCACTTGGTATCTGGCCCGAGCGGGTTGGTACCACCATCTCCCGTGTGACCGGCCATGAAGAATATCGTTGCGTTTTGGCTGTAGCAGGAGATATACCGTTTATATTTCATTTCATATCTGTGAAATGAATTAGTGAGCAGCGGCTTGACAATACTCTCGGTATAGTCGAGTCCATGGGCGACGCTTACCATTTACTATCAGATGGACCGTGGCTCGTCTGCCACAACATGCAATAAAAAAAAACAATCATCATAAAATTTTGCATGTAATATATACATGTACTGGAGTCTAGAAAATACACACAGTTTACTTTTTATCCTGGATAAATGTCTTGTTCTTATGGGATAGATATTTTTAGATCGAGATAATGAATTTGCCATCGAGTGTTTTTTTTTTTAAATCCTATATCAATTTAAACCTACACTACAAAAATTCGACTTATTCTCAAAGTTTATAAATATTTCAGTGTCTTCGATCAGTTCTACAAATCAAAGCAACTGTCTGTGGTTGTCGGTTATACAGATATATCAATCCAAAATGAAAATGAGCCAATTGACAGCATACTTCCGCACCCTGAATATAAGTAAGTATAAGTACTTATTAATCACGGTAAGGTTTACCTTAAGGTTCTTCTGTCCGTGTGGTGACGGACTGAGAATACAGTTGCCACCACTTCATTCTTTCCCACGGGTGTCGTACGATGTGACTAAGGGAAGTATGCAATTATCACCCATTGCATTACCGGTGGTAGGGCTGGGTACCACGTTGGAGTACTCACTTGATATCAGGCCCGAACGGGTCGCTACTACCGTCTCCGTGTGTGACCGGTCATAATGGACGTCAGTGTGCTTTAGTTGTAGCAAGAGATAGCCGTTAATTAGTTAATTTGCGGCTTGACGATACTCTCGGTATAGTTGAGTCCATGAGCGACGGCTACCATTTTCCATCAGGTGGGCGGTGGCTCGTCGGCCACCTTATGCAACTACAAAAATATGTTTTCAAGTGGCCACCACGTATTGGACGGTGCAGCCGTCGTGCAGTCTTTAATTAGGTATATTGTTGGTCTGGTAAATACCGTAGGAAGCGGTGGAATGTCGGCGGCACAGAACTGCTTGTTGTGAAGCTCTTTTGGTGAGGTCTAAGTCTAACAGTGACCGTCGATATGTTGATAGATTGAGGGATTGATTACGGTGGCAGAGTAGAGGAGTCAGCGGTCCACTTAATTATGAATGGTTTGCTGGTCATGGATTACGCATTCTTAGAGGATGGATGGAGGATGGATTATGCATTCTTAGTAATATAATAATATATAAGTTCACCAATGGCAATTGGATAGTAATGTTTAGTTTTTTATAAAAATAGTAACGACTGTTTCATTATCTTATTTTATAATACGAGTATACTAGCTGACCCGGCGAACTTCGTACCGCCATATATTATTTCATGAATAAATATTGCAATTATAAATTGAGATATAAAGTATCCTATCTCTTAAGTTGGAACAAAACACAATTTAAAAAAAAAAATCTTAAAATCCATTCAGTATTTTCGGAGTTCATCCCGGACAAACATCGTGACACTGGAATTATATAGGCATAATAGATAGATAATATTCAAGGCAGTGTATTGATTTATTTTATCGAATTAGTATGTTGATAATAAGTACAAAATATTTATGAAGTTTATAAAAAGTAATATACAGGATGTAAATATTTCTATTTCAGTTTTTTTTTACTTGATTGTCTGATAAAATCGTTATAATGTTCTATCTAATCATTTTTGATCTATATTTTTAGCATCTGACATGCTCCGCTACTTTTTGTAAAAAATTTTGGAAATTGGGATGGCCAAATAAGTCTGTACAATATCTCAGTGGCTTAGAGCATTTCCCCGGATTGGAAAGACGCGGATTCGATTCCCGCTCGTACAAAAAATCTCTTTTTCCTTATTAACAAATAATATGTTCTATCTAAATTCGATTTTAGGTAATAAACCCATTAATCACCGATTTACTACAATGGATTAAAACCTTTGTCATGTTTTTAGTCGTGTTGTTAATGATTCGATGGCGGCTAAAAAATTGCTAACTTTGTAACCCGTCGTTGTCAAGTAAAATGGTATGGGACATATTATAACAGTTACTTGGTGACATCTTTGCCGGTATATAACGTCATTTACACCCAGTACCTATAAATAAGAAAAATCAATCAAAAATCCATTGAAAAATATTGGTCATCTATCTAATGAAGGAAAAAAATAGGTTTTGCGTTCCGAATTCAAAATCCATTCTTGTCTATATTTCAAGTCGATAGAGCGTAAAGTTTGAAAATCTTATGTTAAGTAAGTAATTGGCATTTCGCTTATATAGTCATAAAGAAAGTCATATATATTACCAAAGGTATAAAGACAAATGAATGTCCAGTTTCTATTTCAGTCATCAAAGATCAGAATGTATTCAAACCTTTACACGACCCACCGAGGTGGATTGTAAGTATCCGTCTCAGAGGTTCATTGTAGCTTCACCATCTTTTGATCTGCTAAGATCTTTAGCAATCAGCGCAATATGTCGGATGTCAATTGCTCTTCAGTTAACAAACAACATTGCTTTTCCAGAAATTCTTGACATTATTACGATCCTGGAGAAAAACACACACATCCAAATGTTTGTTTTTTATGCGATCGTTAGTGAAGTAAATCTTTGAACTTGGAATTAATTTAGTAATGCCTCTTAAACGATTTTTATTTTGCCAAGATTTCAATACCGAATAATGTTGATGATTTATGTAACCGAGTACAAACTTTTATCGTTTATTTGTACAGTATTATAGTTATAGGGGAATCACTAAATCCGATTATCTAATACAGAATTGTATCGATTATCTAGTACAGACTATCCTCACTCTATTTACCATTTAGATCTGTAACAGAGCCGTGTCGGTATATTTAAGACAAGAAGTACCGTAGTATATTTGAGGTAAAATGAGGTATTAGCCCTATTTAGGTATCCCAGTTCACAAATATATTTTTTTTAGAATTTTTAGCTGTTTGTTCTCACATAACGCAAAAACCTCTAAACGGATTTTGATGAAACCTTTATGTTTGATAGCTCTAGATTGGATTTAAAAATCATGGACTGCCTAAACAGTGACATCGAGTTTGATCCCCAGTCCAGGTCCGGACCTCTATCGGACACACCTCTGACTTATAGGGATTTTTCGTAATTTTATTTGTATTTCTTTACAATTTATCACTGCTCGGTGAAGGAAATATCATCAGGAAACCTGCATGCTTGAGAGATTTACTCGACAGCTTGTGAAGCCGCACTGGGCTAACGTGGTGGCCCAGTGCGGGTTGGCAGACTAACTAACTGGCCTAATCCCTTTCATCATGAGAGGAGACCCGTGCCCAATAAAAAAATTACCGTGCATTAAAATTAAGATTTTCTCCAGGTGCAATAGAAAATCCAACGACGTTGCTCTTCTCAAGACTGCTCGACGTTTAAGATGGTCAAACGAGTTGCAGCCAGCTTGTTTACCAAACTCCCCTACTAAGGATTTCAGTGGAACGTTAGCTACTGTTGCTGGATGGGGATTTACTCACGAAGATAGAGGAAAAGGTGAGGCCTTTGAACTACTAATAACATAATTTGTAATACATACATTAATAACTCTACAGCATAATAATTATCTCTATGTAAAAAAGATATCCCTCGGGATCCATTCATTTTGCCAGGTTGAAAAGTAGCTTATCATATTTAGATATTTTTATATAAATATTTTTAGCATTTGACATGCTTAGCCATATACATTAAACACCGCGCACATACATGCGTCACCCAAGACGTTAAGTATGAATGTGTTATCGAAATTAGCAGTCAGGAGCAATTGTCACGATGGCTGAATTAACAAAGCATCTGGACGGTATCCAGGAGATGCAGGTTCAAATCCTGCTCGTGACTGTTATTTTCGATTTCACATTTTTACACTTTGTGTTTAAAGTAACTTATCACATTCCCTTGGCTCCTGACCATAATATGTACGAATGTGTTAAATTTAATGAGGATTGGTGCAGTAGTTACGGCGTGAAATCGTAACAAATAAACAAACAAAGTCACTTTTCTATTATAAAGCTCTAACAGAGCTGTCTGTAAATTTATTAAGATATTTGAAAAATAAATACTGTATTAGGCTTTATAGGTGTCTGAATACAAAACATTTTTTTTAGATTTTTCATCTGTTTGTTCGTTCGCGCATCACGCAAAAAACTACAGAATGGATTTTGATGTAACCTTGTTCATTTGATAGCTCTTGATTAGACGTAAAAAGTGGTATACATGTTATCCCGCCACTATATCGGGCACCTGGGAACCGGTTTCTGAAAGGCTGATCAATAGATAAATTAACTGAAAGCTGTCAAATCTCTTGCTAAGCAACATTTGAGTTGCTGAAAGTACTGTTAGCTATTTGATTTGATCATCACGTCAGTTAACAGAAATGTTAAATTATTTTTCAGAAACGTATGTCAAACGCCAATAAATGCGGCGTAATTTTTTCTGTAATCGATGTTTCAGAAACTCAATTTGATTTGACAGTACTGTTAAATTGACAGTGATGTTAGTTGAATAAGAATTTGATCAGCCTTTCAGAAACCGGGGGTTATTATAGTAAGGATGACATTGAGTCATCCTCTTTTTCCTTTGGCGTTGTGATTTGTGATAGAGTTTTGTAGACAGTAATGTGTATTTTTTATTGCTTATGATGGCAGACGAGC
This sequence comes from Leucoma salicis, assembly GCA_948253155.1. Classification (NCBI taxonomy): domain Eukaryota; kingdom Metazoa; phylum Arthropoda; class Insecta; order Lepidoptera; family Erebidae; genus Leucoma; species Leucoma salicis. Next base: position 6,389,712 of record OX411819.1, read on the forward strand.
CAAAGCCCACCTGATGATAAGTGGTAACCGTCGTTCATAGACTCAACTATATCCAGGGTAAAGTGAAATAGTGCGCAGCGCTGAAAAGAATAGGTAAGCTCTACATTCTTGTACGTTTTGACCAAACATACGTTTTATGTTTGCTCTTCTCCCGAGATATTTTCTGAAGACTGCGATGTGCCTGTCTCTTTGATACTACTATTCTAATAGGAGACTCTACTAACCGTTAAGACGATCGAAAGCTCTCGAACTTTCACTCAATAATATAAAAACCTTCAATACACGGTCACGTCACGGTCTAATAGTAGAGACTTGCTTATCCCAGCATGAATGGGCTGGCTCGATCGGGGAAGTACCACCCTCTCACAAAAGATCAGCGTGTAACAACGGTAGGTACTCATTCCTTAGTATTTCGTATGGTGAGTGAGAGCGCTGGAGGTCCAAACCCCCTCCCTATCCTCTCTTTATTATCCTTCCTATCCTCTCCTTATTATCCACCCTATCCAGCTCCGATCCCTTTCCTTGGAGATGGCTATGCATGGGCGATGCCTCTGGTGTTGCTAGCGTCTATAGGCTACGGTAACCGCTTACCATCAGGTGGGCCGTATAGTTGTTCCCCACTCACGTAGTATAAAAATAAACATCATTTCTTAGTCTTTCAAAATAATGATTTAAACATAATCCAAGACAGAAACGTTATATTAATTACCTATGTGGATAGTGTATGTACATTAATTATTGTTTTATGAAATCAAATACTCTCGGCGTGAAAAGTCACTTTTAAATTAATTCATTTTAATTTATAATATTAGAATTATAAAGATAGATGGATAGATGTGTTTATATACACGTAATTCACATGATCTTAGTGTGGTTCAAATATGTCTGCACCTTAGGTCATATCGGATATTTTTTACGATTATTTTCGCCATTACGGCAGTGTTACTGACAGGGTACTGACAAGCGGGACAGTTTTATTGTTAAATGAAAAAAATATTAGTGAACAGTAAATTTGATGGTCGGACCATCTGTCGACTAATTACGATGGGTAGTTTTTTTATTAGTGTGTGAAAAATTTGCGAAAAAATTTCTTTAATATTTTTGTACGTATTCCGTCTATTTTAGTATTACTCTGAGAAGTTTCTTTATCGTATTTGTTTGTTTGCTTGTAAAACAATCATATTTATTTTTAATTTCTATTATTATTTATATATTGATATTTTTACATATTTTTTAAGCATTTCACATGCTAAACGAACACAAATTTGTAGTCCCGAGCAATTGTCACGACTGCTGCAAAGCATCTGGGATCAATGATATTTTAACTAAAGATGAGTTACGTTCATACTAAATGGTATAAGTACCGATATTGTTGCATTTTGACAAAGTAATAATTTATAGATATCGCACATCGGCAACGACAGTGTCACAACACATAAAAATACGAAATTGAGATAAGTATGCCCTAAGAATCGCAAATAAATAAATCTACTAAAAAAAGTCATAATTATATGCGATTCCTCACCGAGATATGGAATTTAATACCCTTTTTCACTGAGCCACTTTCCTACATTTTGCAACGTAAATAGCGTCATATCAAAGTTAATACACAGCGAGCGTGCATATAGTGTATGTAGTACTGTCATAACCTGTGGAATGATCCTATTACGATAAATAATTCTCAAATAATTGCTTTGATTTCTTCAAAAAGACTGTGTGACATCATGTGAAGTTACTATATTTTTGAGTTATTCTAACTACGTATTTTAAAATTAGGGAATAGAACTGTCATATCATGTTAAATGACACCTTTCTTGATTAAGCGATAGTTATTACACGAAGTTATATAATAAGTAGAAGTGTTATAACATGTGATATAACTGTACTGTCGGTTAAGATAAGTATTTTATTGAGTATTATTTAATAATATGTCTTTAATTCTGCTTTATGTGGCGTTTATAAATTATATTAGGACGCGTTACAATTGTTGCAACAATGCTTACTTTTTACTTTATTAGGACAAAATTAAGCGGAACTCAGGAAACAAGTTCATAATTAATATAGTTTTACGCGATAACACTCCATAAGCATCCGTTGGTATATACATCAATGGTTGGTATGGATGAATCTAAAAATTCGAAAGAAAATTATGGTGATTTTTTGTTTTCAAATTCCCGCGTACATCCAAATTTTACATTACGTTTATTTATATTCTATTCATATTGATTTTCAGAATCTGCATCTAAAAACGATTTTAAACGATGTAGTTTACAAAATAATACCTAATTTAAATGACACTGTAGCAATACACGACGATGAATATTTCATTAATGAGGATGGTGAGTGTAAGTGTAAAGCCCATGTCCAGTAGTCCAACACTGGACGTGAAAATTCATCAGGGGTGTAAGTGTAAATTATGTTTTTAATTTTGAACGAAGGTGATGCTGTCCAAACAGATACAGAAAAGGTTAAAATCTGTGCCTATTTACGTGCCAAGCCAGTAGCCCTAAAGTGATCAGGTCAGCGAAAGAAAAAGGAAGAAGACGTTGACTGAAATGAGTTCTTGCAATTTTGTGTTGTTCAAAACTTTAGCACAAGATGTGCCTAAGCATCCAAACAAAATCTATTACAAAATTAGCCGTGACAATATTGAAGATAACGAAAAATGCACCTACAACATTATTTTATAAAACTTCGTTTAATCAAATAGAAAATTTTAATTTTTATCATTTTGTTATTATATTGTGTTTTTTTCTGACACTTACGTACTGTTTTTAGAATGTTTTAGTTATAAAAACAAGTATTACGCAAGTACAAAAAGCTATTTTTGTTATTTTTCACTTCTAGCCTTCAGGAATTATGCTAAACAATTTAATTTTATTTGCGTAAAACAAAAATAAAAAAAAAACATAGCATTACGCCTGTATTCCCCGAAGGGGTAGGCAGAGGTGTATTACACACCCACGACTCGCCAGCTATGTTTAAGTCCCACGTAATAGGGGGCGAGCCTATTGACGTCTACCAGGCACATTTTCAAACTCCGGGCTGTTACTAAGAATTTTTCTATTTAGGAAAAAGCTCAATAACATTTCCCGACCCAGGGATCGAACCCAAGACCTCATGATTAGCAGTCGCATACACTACCGCTACACCACCGAGGCAGCTGCTTTTATTTGCGTAAAATATTGTTTAATAATACGTTTTCTAATGGTCAGGTTATCTTCTGTCTGAAAATATGCTATTAGCTTTATATATGTATAGTTTTGATACCTTATCTGTTTCTAATATAACTGTTAATAACTACATAAATCATAAATAGTGTAATAGTCTTGGATTTATTTTAAAAACTATAGAAAGTATTAACAAATAAAAGTGTTTTATTTTATGAAATCTTTAAATAATTTGTCTAAAAAAGTGACACATTAGAGGAATTTAAAAGTAATAAATAAATATAAAATAGAAAAAATATCTTTAGATATTTATTTTCATAAAAACATAATAGAGAGTTAAACAGTCTTCTTAAATATATCTTAAGTACTCCGATACGCATTCCCAGAAAAAAATAAATGGAGCTTTTAGTTATAAAAAAAATACAATCGTGATTTCCCAAAAAATGCATTTTTTGTGTTGTGACACTGTCCTTGCCGATGTGCGTATATGCAAAGACTAGCTTTTGACCGCGGCTCCGCCACAGCCAAAACCTAGTTTTTAGGTTATATCTCAGGTATCCGATATGGTGGGATAAAATAGATATCAGTTTGTAAGTCTAATTGAGAGCTATCAAATAAAAAAGTTGCATCAAAATCCGTCTAGTAGTTTTTTCGTGATGCGCGAATGAACAAACAGATAAACAGACAAAAATTATTAAAAAAATCCTTTTGTCCTATATAGGCACGCCTGTATAGGCATTTTACTCTTTTTTTTTATTGCATGTTGTGGCACACGAGCCACGGTTCATCTGATGGTAAATGGTAACCGTCGCCCATGGACTCGACTATACCGAGAGTATTGTCAAGCCGCCGCTCACCAATTCATTTCACAGATATGAAATGAAATATAAACGGCTATATCCTGCTACAACCAAAACGCAACTATGTGCTTCATGCCCGGTCACACAGGAGATGGTGGTACCAACCCGCTCGGGCCCGATACCAAGTGAGTACTCCCACTTGGTACCCAGCCCTACCACCAGTCATGAAATGGATGATAATTGCTTACTTCCCTTAGTCGCTCATATGACACCCGTGGAAAAGAATGGGGTGGTGACACTTGTATTCTTAGTCCGTCACCACACGAACAAATATCTTAAATGTATAGATATAGCTCTGTTATAGCTTTATTACAGTACAGATAGATTACGACATAGATAAAATGGAATGCATGATACCGAAAGAGATCTTTTTTTGTATATATTCAGTCAAGAAAGTATTGGGAATGGATGATTTGTTTATGGTTCCAAATTCAAATTTTTGTTTTTTTTTGTTGTTGTTAGATTAGCACAACTGTTATCCATTTTGGCGTGGAGTTTGAGTTGCATCTGTTATTTATATTAAATACAGTGCTGTTTTTAGTTATATTCTATCTAGTGTGTATTGCGAATTTCATAATGGACATAAACATCTAACAAAGAGTTTGTCTTAAATTTTACATCGCCAATGGAATTTCGTGTTCAGAGTCACTGAAAATGTTACAGAAGGCTAATCGACTTTATCAAAAACACGTGTTTATGAGTGGCACAAAGCGTTTAAAAGCGGTCGAGATGTGATGGAAGATTTGCCTCGCTCTGGTAGGCCATCAACGTCTGCAACTGGAGTTAACATTACAAAAGTGAAGGAAATAGTGACTGAAAATTCTTATTCAACTTAGAGAGACATAGCCGCCGAACTTGCTGTGTCTCACGAGTCGATCCGTACCATTTGAAATAATCACTTGGGTATGAAACATGTTTCCGCTCGGCTAGTCCCAAAAGACTTGAATTTTCTCCAAAAACTCAATCGCATGAGAGTCGCTGAGGACATGCTAGAACGAGTCAATTCCGACCCAATATTAATGAAACGCATTTTTACTGGTGACGAGACGTGGGTTTAAGAGTTTGACATGCAAACTAGTCAACAAGCTTCGGAGTGGCGACATCCAACTGAACCGAAACCGAAAAAACCACGCCAAAGTCGATCCAAAGTCAAAGTCATGTTGACTGTTTTCTTTGACTATCGCGGTGTTGTGCCCTCGGAATTCCTGCCAGAAGGTCAAACGGTACATAAAAAATATTATTTGAGTGTTATGCGGCGTTTAAGAGAGCAAACTCGACGAAAAAGGCCAGATTTGTGGAAAGAAAAAATTCATGAATTTTGCGTCACGATAACGCGCCTTCGCACAAGGCCATCATTGTGAATGAATTTTTGTCCAAACACTCAACAAATACCATCGAGCAACTACCATATTCAGCATATATGACTATCCATCCATCCATCCATCAGCCTTTCATCGTCCACTGCTGGACATAGGCCTCCCTAAAATGGGGGTTTTACCATAATCGCCACGCTTGGCAGGCGGGTTGGCGATCGCAGAGGATGTTTTTAGTATACAGGGGAACGCTGCTGCCCGGTCCCCTGGTAATCCCTTAGTCGGCTTTTACGACTCCCATAGGAAGAGACGGGGTAGAGCTATTCTTGGTGCCGGCCCCACACGGCAACCGACGAACCGAACCTCTTACTAACCCTTTCAGAATACAAGCGTGAGATTATGTTTATGATTCATGCTTGTTTTTCTATTGTTATTTAAATAATAACTGTTATTTAAATAAAATTGTTTATACTAACTGCGCAGATGTTAGGAAAACTTATTATGTAATTAATGTTCCAATGCAGAGCTACAGACTCAAGCCAGTTCGTGTTTTTATTTGACCCTATCCCCCCCCCCCCCCCAGGCTCAAGACCAAACGTGCTACAAAAAACAGAAGTAACAGTGGTCACTAACGATGAGTGCAACAGTTGGTACCAGTCTCAAGGTAGCAAGATCAAGGTGATTTCAACTCAGATGTGTGCTGGTCACGAAATTGGAGGACGTGACTCCTGTTGGGTGAGTATCGGTATCAAAATGTGCAGTACGTGCTCTTTTGCCGGGAAATCATTATATGTACCTATAGTCATGGTATCGTATTTCTTTACTTAGTAACTTTTTAATTTATTAGTTAATAGCTGACACCCATCACTTTATCCGCGTACATTTATCCGAGGATAAATCTTTTCCTGCCATCCAATTTGAATAAAAAAGTCGTGGGACGTCTACCAGATGTGAAAACATCGAAATTTATTTTGTAGAATTAATGAGTACCTAGAAATAAAACGATCATAACTTTTTCAATGTGTTTGTATAAAATTTTGACATGTGTAAAATAACCGAAATGGACATAAATCATCATCATCATCAGGCCCTGGATATCATCTAGAGCCGAAGTACTTGTCAAAATGAATCAAACGATTCCAAAGTTGATAGGATTGTGGCGCTTTATAGCATAGTGCCCGTGGCCATCCGGCTCCATTATCAGACCCTGAATATCATTTAGGACTATGGTACTATTCAAGATAACTCAAACTAGCCCTAAATCGATGGGTTGCGACGTTTAATTACCGAGTCCCCATGGCCACCTTCCAGCTCTATCATCAGACCCTGAATACTATCTAGAGACAAAGTACTCGTCAAGATGAATCATACGAGCCCAAACTCAATGGGGTTATGTCTTTTTTTAACGGAGTCCTATGACCACCTTCCAGCTCCATCATCAGACCCTTGATATCATTTAGGACTGGAGTACTAGTCCAGACAATTCAAACGAGCCCTAACTCGATGGAGTTGCGCTATTTATTTAAAAAGTTCTCATGGCCACCTTCCAGGGCCATCATCAGATCCTGGATACCACCTAAAGACAAAGTACTCATCTAGACAAATCAAACGAGTCCAAGGTCGAGGGGGTTGTATCCTTTCATTATGGAGTTGCTATTTCCACCTTCCAGCTCCAACAACAGATTAGCTCCATGTCATCATAATATTGTATTGTCACGCGATATACATATGCGTGTAAAATTTCAGCTCTATCGGAAACCGGGAAGTGCGTCAAATTTAACTTGCAAGATTTGAACGGGACAAGTAAAATAAAAGCGGCGCCACGCTAACAGCCGATTTTACCCTCCCTTCGCATTAGATGTTTCACATCAATAAGCCTATATTTTAATCCAAGCTATAAACTTCCTTTATTTTAATCTGTATTTTAGCATTTGACTTGTGAAGTGCAGATTGGGTGTCACCATCAGGTGCGATAGCTTAGCGGTCCAAAGCACTTCTCGGGATTGGATGTGACGCAGGTTCAAATCCTGCTCGCAGTAAAGTTCACCTTTTCCACTTGCATAAATAATTTGTTCTTCTAGGAGCTTGTTAAAATTTCTACAACTGTACGATCATGTACATTTACAACATAAATAAGAAAATACATCGATTGTTGACAGGCTGACAGCGGTGGTCCCCTGATGGTTAGAGACGATAAACGCCACGTCATGGTAGTGGGAGTCGTCTCCACTGGCAATGGTTGCGCTAGACCGAAGATGCCAGGAGTTTACACCAGAATATCCAGATACACGGACTGGATCATCAACAGTGTTAATGGTGATAAAACTAGATCAGGATTTGGGGGTCTGAATTGGTACCCAAGAATTAGTAGCTTTTTTGGCTAAAATAACGAGATGCCAGAATTAACTTTGTGTTTAATGAGATGCCAGAAATTAGAAAAGAAACTATGTATTTGGCTTGCATTGCAAATGCCAAATAAAATAATCTACATATAATAGAATGGGTTACGAAGATTTAAGAGAGCCAAATTGTACAAGACGTGATTTTACGAGTACCTAAAGTACTTAAATAATAGGATGTATCCATTATTTTAATATTATAAAAACTAAATAAATACAAAGTGTGAAAATGGTGAAATTGAAAATAACAGTAACGAGCAGGATTTGAACCTGCATCTCCTGGATACCGTCCAGATACTTTGCCAATTCAGCCATCGTGACATTATATCGAAATAATATAAGCAAATTGTCATAATTGATAATAAACAGTCACAAAGTCTATTTTATGGTGTTACTTATCACAGATTTATTTCAATTATTTATAATAAGCGTAACACTTACTACGTGTAAGAAGGTTTAACAAACAAGACAGGGAAAATGAATGCAGATATATTTTTGGAAATGCCAATAGTTAGCAGTTCAAATGTGATAACAAAGAGTTCTTAAAGAGAACACTTACCATATTTTCGTGATACTAAGTAATTATTACATGTATTTTACTCATTAGTTTTAGCATTAAATTCGAAATAAGAAATCAATTTTAATATTAAATAACTTTATTAATAACATACTTATAATAAGAGACTGCCTGTGATATTATATTTAAGGTAATTTTAACAAATTCTGTATTAGTACCTACTTATTTTTTATCATTAAACATTTATATGAATAATTTCATTTCTTTGCAATATTTATTGAATACTTTTTTACTATTATATACAACATCCTGCAATTTTTTACCTGATACTTCTTCTGTATCGTCTTTAAGTGCATTTAAAGATTCTTCTATGGCTGTTTTAGCTTCTATTAATAGAACCTTTACATCTTCCACCTTCTTAGTCTTGCAATCAATTTGAGCCATTTTAGATTTTAAAACTAATGCAGAATGCAATTCATGTTGCAAAATGCTGTAATACAAACTGAGTCTAGCATTCCCCGGATCCAAAGTTCTAGTTATTTCAATCAGATCTTTGCATATTTTAATTTTCTTATCTAGTATTTCATGAGACAGGTAACCTTGTTGCCTTCCATACAATTGTATCAAGGAATGTTTTATAGAATAGATATGGTAATGATTAGGATGTAAAAATCCAGATAATCTACTTAGAAGATTTTCTAACATAGTCACCGAGTTGCCCATCATCAATACATTTTCAACTTCTTCCCCCATTTGCGAAATTACCATATTCACTTGAGAATTTCCAACTTTGACCGAACATTTTGTACATGCCCAATCTGTTTCATCATCTAACGGATCTTCGGGCAAGTGTATTCCATCACAAAGCTTAGTTCCATCTCCTAAACATTTCATAGCACTCAAATAAGTACCAAGTTCTGTGGGATCGCTACATCTTCGACATTTACATGAAAAATATTTAGTGTCTTTTAAATGTTGTCTTCTGGCTTGCGTACCCCACAATGCATGACTATACATAGTCGATATGTGATGCCTTTCTAAAATTGGAACTACAGATTTTATTGAAATCTTATATAAATCTTTCCTGTCTTTTGGTGTTAGAAGAAAGGTATGTTTTGTATTTGGTGTACAGCTATGTTCCATCTTATAAGTTTCTGCGTATAAAGCATTTAGCTCGGCACCTTCAGGAAGACGAATTTCTAAAGCGTTTGTATCAATAATGCCGCAAATCCTATGCAGTAATTCAGGGCTGAACTCGTACATTTTTCTTAATATGGTATCCAATTTGTTGATGAAGTTGTTGGTTAAGTACTCGACGATAAATTCGTTGGCCTCGCTGTAAATAGCAATACAATAATTTCAGTAGAAATCTCAATGCAAGGGTAACTCTGTGAAATATGACAAAATAGCAACTAGGTAGATGACATACTTTTATATTTAGATAAACAAAATTAAATACTACAAGAGAAAAATCGAAATAAAAAAGTTATGGCAGCATGTGACCTTAGCCTTGGAAAAAATAACTTAGTATGAGAATCAATATAATAAACTATTAACTCACTCATAAGCTTCCGTGCCTGGTGTTCTACATTCCATATGTGACTGCATTTCAAGCAATATCTTCCAACTGTCAGGGTCAATTCTTTGAAGTAGAATACATCTTAAAGGCAACAGAGCGTCATGCCTGAAAAATATAATTTAATGTTAACTTATATAATTTGCCTTTAATGTATTTTATTACGAATCTAACTACCTCTGTGGTGCAGTGGTAGTGTGAGCAATTACTGATCATAAGGTTTCGGGTTCGATCCCTGGGTCAGGCAGTATTATTGAGCTTTTTCGTAAAAAGGAAAAGTCTCAGTAGCAGCCTGGAGTTTGGAAATGTGCTCAGTAGACGGCAATAGGCTCGCCCCCTATTACGTGGGACTTAAACATAGCTGGTGAACCGTGGGTGTGTAATACACCTCTGCCTACCCCTTCGGGGAATACAGGCGTGATGCTATGTTATGTTATGTAACTTATAATTTGCCTTTAATGTATTTTATTACGAATACTCTAATACAATACACATAAATATTTTCTTTATTAGTTTATTCTTATTGGTATGACTTTGTTATAGCTTATAAATATATATTATTGAACCCCCGACGCAAAAAGAGGGGTGTTATAAATTTGACGTCAATGTCTGTCTGTGTGTGTGTGTCTGTCTGTGGTATTGTAGGTCTCAAACGGATGAACCGATTTCGATGCGGTTTTTTATTTAAAAGCCAGTTTCCTTGCGGTGGTTCTTAGTGTTCTATAATTAATATATACTCTGTGTTAACAGAGTATGGCAACTGGAGAATTATATATAGATATTAGCTGTGTGCATCAATGTCTACTGGTGATAGTTCTTTAATAAAAAACGTGTGTACTTAATTGTTATTATTTAAAATAAAATATAAAACATGGCGCAGTCGAGTGAAGAAAATATAAGAGGCATACAGGTAAAGCTACCACCAAACCTAAATCTAAATGATTCAAATGCTGCAACAGAGTGGCGATTTTGGCTTACATTGTTCAATGACTACCTAACGGTTACGGGACGTGACAATGCATCGGATGAGGTTAAATTATCCCTCTTAAGAAACATGATGGGACCTGAAGCTCTGAAAATAGTATCAGTATTACCAAATAAGGAGCCAAAGGTGTATTCAAAAGTAATTGAGGCGATAGAATACTACGTTAATCCAAGAACAAATGTAGTATTTGAGCGGTATAGGTTCAATAAGAGATGCCAACAAAATGGCAAACCTTTTGATAAATTTATTACAGACTGCAGGCAACTTGTAAAATTATGCTCTTATGAAAATGAAGACGAAATGTTGCGTGACCACATTGTGCATACAGTGTATGAAAAATCGTGGCAGAAGGCACTATTGAGGATTGATGATCTAAATCTAGATAAAGTAATAAAGTACTGTCAAACTAAGGAACAGGCGAACAACCAAGTCCTGCAAATGACTCAAACGCCAGCACCTGCAGTGCTGATCGAAGCAGTAGGCAAGTATATCTCGATACAACAGAAAAATCTTAAAGAAGAAAAATTTAACTGCCGAAGATGTCAAACAGTCCATGGCCCTAGGCAGTGTCCTGCTTTCGGGAAAAAATGTAATAGGTGTGGATTACTGAATCACTTTGCAGTCAGTTGTAAACAAAGAAAAATTTCGAGAGTATCAGAAGAGTCTGAAGAAGCAGAAGCTTCTGATAAAGAATGGTATGAAACGATTAATATTGAAAATTTTGAGATTAAATGTAAACTAGATACCGGTGCAGATATAAGTGGCACAATGGCATCACCATTGTCGATTTTTAAAAAAAATAATGAAAATTTAAATCTAAAATTATTGAATACAAATATTAAATTGCTGTCATTTGATGGCAGTAAAGTATTACCTATAGGAAAGATAACTTTTTTGTGCAAATATAAACAAAACATGACTTATGAAAATTTTGTAGTTGTAAATGCCAATTCTATGTTACTTGGTCTTCCAGGTTGTATTGCGCTTAACTTAGTGAAGAGAGTTTGCAAGGTGAAAGATGAAGTTATGGGCGATGGTGAGAAACAAGAAGTCATTAATAAATATATTCAGGCTTTTCAAGGAATAGGCAAAATACCTGGTACATTTGATATACCAACTAGAAATATTCCTGATCAGATATGTCACCCATCTCCCAAACTTCCAAATGCTTTATATGATTTGTTAAAATGTGAGCTTGATCGACTGGTAATGCGTAATGCAATTCAAAATATTAGTGAACAAGCTTGTATAAATAGAATTGTTATTGTAGAACGTCCCAATGGGAAAATAAGATTGTGTTTAGATCCTTCCGATCTTAATAAATATATTGTAAAAAAACCTAAAATATTGCCTACATTAGATGAACTTGCTTGTAAGTTAAAAGGTAAAAGAATGTTCTCTGTACTTGATTTAACTGAAGGTTTTCACCACTTAATTTTAACAGAGGAGGCATCATGGAAGTGTTGTTTTGCAACACCCTTTGGTGTATATAGATATTGTGTATTACCTTATGGCCTTATGAATGCACCTGAACTTTTCCAGGATGTACTGGAATCACACTTTGGTGCTATACCAAATGTGATTGTTTGGGCTGATGATATTTTAATAATGGGAAACACTGTAGAAGAACATGATAGAACTTTAAAGATTGTATTGGATAAGGCCATCAGTTTAGGCATTGTTTTTAATAAAGATAAGTTTCAGTATTAACAAACTGAGGTTAAATATGTAGGTCAAATCTTTAGTGAAAAAGGTATGAGTATTGACAAGTCAAGAGTTGAATCACTGGTAAAGTTAGAGTCTCCCACTAATAAAGAACAATTAAAAAGTATGATTGGGTCATTTAGTTACATTAGAAGATATGTACCGGATATGGCTGAGCTTATGTCCCCATTGTGTGTGTTATTAAGAAAATATTGTGAATTTACTTGGCTTCCAGCTCATGAGGAAGCATTCCAAAAGTTAAAAAATAGGGCTTGTAATGCACCAGCACTAACTCCCTTTGACCCCAAAAAAAAAACAATTTTACAGTGTGATGCAAGTAAAAATGGTCTGGGTTGCTGTTTATTTCAGAATGATGAGAAAAGTGTCCCTAGATTAGTTGCCTGTGTATCTCGAACAATGAATAATACAGAGTTAAATTATGGTCAGACTGAGAAAGAATTACTTGCTATTTATTTTGGAGTTCAAAAATTTCATAAGTTTATCTATGGACTTCCAGTGGATGTTCAAACAGATCATAAACCAATTGTTTCAATTATGTCAAAACATATTAGCAAGTTAGGATCACCGAGATTGAAGAGACTGAGACTAAAACTACTAATCTATAACCTAAATGTTTACTATGTTCCTGGTAAGTTAGTTCACTTTGCAGATATGTTGTCAAAAAATAGTCTGAAGGTTACGGAGTATGATAGTGAGATGCTAAACATGGTCCATTCTGTATCCAGATACTTACCAATGTCACCCAACAGAAAGATAGCATTTAGAGAGGCTACCAATAATGACCCTGTCCTTAGTAAGGTAATGAATTTCTATTATCATGGCTGGCCTAAGTCCATACCTAAAGATTGTCAACATTTTGAGAAACTAAAGGAGTCAATCTATGTACAAGATGGGTTATTATTCTTGGAAAGCAAATTAATTGTACCTAATTCTTTGAAAATTTATATTATGAAAACTTTACATCAAGGCCATAATGGAATTGTAAAATGTATAAATGCAGCTAAAAAAATATTTTACTGGCATAATATGCGTATAGATTTAGTTAATTTTGTAAAACAATGTAGAGTCTGTGAAAAATTCAGTCCCAAAAGTAGAAATGAACCCTTACTTCCACATAAAATTCCAACAAAAAGATATTTAAAAGTGGGATGTGATATACTAGAATTTCATGGAAAATATTACCTGGTAATAGTAGATTACTTTTCACATTGGCTTGAGTTGTTACCTTTAGCAGATAAGACCTCAAAATGTGTAATTAATGCAATGCAAACTGTTTTCACTCGGTTTGGATATCCACTAGAAGTAATAGCAGATAATAATCCATTTGCATCATTTGAATGTCTTAATTATTTCAAGAGCAAAGACATACAGCTAATTACAAGTACACCACATTATCCTAAAAGTAACGGAATGGCAGAAAAAGCTGTCCACATCAGTAAACAAATTTTACGAAAATGCACTGAGGATAGAACAGATTTCAGAGAGGGTGTAATGCAGTATAATAATATACCACTGACAGGATTAAATGTAACCCCTTCTCAGATATTGAATAGTAGAAGTGTAAGGACTGCAGCACCCTGTACTTTACAGCATTTAAAGCCTAAAATATACAATGTATATAAACAGTTAATTTTGAGACAGTCTATTACTAAGGAAAACCATGATAGGAATTCTAAAAGATTTGTATTATTTAAACCAGGTGATCAGGTAGTCTATAGAGATGGAGGAAAATGGCTTAAAGCTAAAATTGTAAACTATTGTAAGGAGCCTAGATCATTTATAATTTGTACTGAAAAAGGATCCTTGTTACGACGCAATAGTTCTCAATTAAAGGCATCATATACTGAAAGTGAAAACAAGCCATTTACATCAGATACTATGATCCCTTTAATTAGCGAACCATCACACAGTCCATTAACTGAAACCACTGAAAGCAATAATAATGATCATCCTGTAAATGAATCAGTTCAGCCCTTTAATGATAATGATAATAACAGAGATGGTATGTCATCTCAGTTAAAAGTTTCTAGGAGTGGTCGTATTATTAGACCGCCAATAAGATATAATGTTTAAGGGGGAGATGTTCTATAATTAATATATACTCTGTGTTAACAGAGTATGGCAACTGGAGAATTATATATAGATATTAGCTGTGTGCATCAATGTCTACTGGTGATAGTTCTTTAATAAAAAACGTGTGTACTTAATTGTTATTATTTAAAATAAAATATAAAACACTTAGTATGTTTGGTTAATATCGGTCCAGCAATGTAAGAGTATCAGCTCTTTTCCAAAATGATGTCATTGCGCAGGGGGCTTTTAAATATTGTAATTTATAGCACTTGACATGCTCAGATACTTTAAAGAACAAATTATTTGGGATTAATATATATTATAGCATACAGGATAGGTAGATTTTATAGGAAGTTCGGAAATTACATTTAGATCTAAGCGGTGTTCACGTTGTGGTGAATGACACACGTGCTAATAGTCATTAAGGAAGTCCAAGATCATGGAGGACCGAGAAATACCTAATAATGATGACTAAAGAAGTGAAATTATGCACAGGAAAACTTAAAATAACACCCATTACTGTCTCATCTGGCTTGTGTGGTATTGTATACTAGGGCATTATAATAGCATGCCCAAAAGTCCAATACAAAGGAAAAGGCATATTGTCTCTTCAAGTGGTCTTTATTTAGGTATTAGGTTGGTCATAGTCATAAACGTAGCCTCATTAGTTACGTAGTACCATTATACTCTATTATGAGGGAATGCAGAGACAAAATACATCAATATTTAGATATTTTTATATGTATTTTTAGCATTTAACATGATTAGCACTATACATTAAACACAAAGGGAAAAATGTAAATCTAAAATAACAGTCACGAGCAGAATTTGAACCTGCATCTCCTGGATACCGTCCAGATGCTTTGCCAATTCAGCCATCGGTTTGCGTCATTATTAGGTAAAAATCTTAATTGTAAAATTATGTTTGCCTGGTTGGTATAATGTATGAAAATAATTCCGCGAGATGGCGCAGGCGTCACCCAAAGACGTTAAGTATGAATATGTTATCGAAATTAGTAGTCAGGAGCAATTGTCACGATGGCTGAATTGGCAAAGCATCTGGACGATATCCAGGAGATGCAGGTTCAAATCCTGCTCGTGACTGTTATTTTCGATTTCAAATTTTTCACTTTGTGTTTAAAATACATCAATTTACTTATCATTGATTTTTATTGTGGCAGAGCTTTGCTTGTACCAACATGATAAGGCCGGCTTGATCGGGAAATACCATCCTCTCACAGAATATATTCTGTGAGAAGATGGTATTCTAGCTTGAAACAACAGTAGATACTCCTATTGTTGTCTTTTGTATGGTTAGCGCTGGAAGCCCTAACCTCCCTCCTTATCCTACAACCTTTAAACTCTCCAACTTACTATATTGGAATAATGTATGTAAATGACCTACCTATCTACCCTAGTACTGCCTCGGTAGCGCAGCGGTAGTGTGAGCGACTGCTGATCATGAGGCCTCAGGTTCGATCCCCGGGTCGAGCAATGTTATTGAGCTTTTTCATAAAAAGAAAAATTCTCAATAGCAGCCCGGAGTCTGGAAATGTGCCCAGTAGACGGCAATAGACTCACCCTCTATTACGTAGAACTTAAACATAGCTGGCGAATCGTGGGTGTGTAATACACCTCTGCCTATCCCTTCGGGGAATACGAGCGTGATGCTATAATAATAATGTATGTAAATGCATCCGATAGGTGGCGTGAGTCATACAGATATCTAAAAGCAATTGTGAAGTAGAGATTGGGAGTCACTATCGCTGATTGTGACGGCTTAACGGTCTAGAGCACTGCCCCAGATTAGAAAGGACGCAGGTTCGAATCCCGCTTGCAATAAAGCTCTCTTTTGCCACTTTCATAAATAATTTGTTCTTTAAAGTAGCTGAACATGTCAAGTGCTAAAATACAGATCAATATTTTTATCCTCTTCTTATTATCCTTCCTCTCCAAGTATTTTCCCTTTTCCTTGCCATTAGCGACGTTCGAGTGATGCCTCTGGTATATGCTACGAAAACCGCTTACCATCAGGTGGGATGCATACTTGTATGATACATAATAAATATTCACGGACATTTCACATTTCCTCTGGTCCCAAACTAAGCTTAACGCTTGTGCTATGGGTACCAGATTACGGATATAATACATATATTACTTTTTTTTTGTAAATACATACATAATATATGGGTGGCCGTGGTAACTTGGTTAGACTCCAGTACTACTTTTTACTTACGAAACCCTGTGCGATCTACCAATTACACTTATTGAAATTTTAAATAAAATAGTACAGTTCAGAACACATTCGAGTATATTTAGTATTTTGACTCATTTTCGCAGTCAGTCCTTCTTAATTATTTTTTGTCTTGCCGCGATCGACTGGATTAATAACCACGGTCGACCAGTCGATCGCGATCGACCAGTTGGCCACACCCAGACGCAGTACAAATATCTGTGTTCATCACACAAATTTTCCTGAGTGGGAATCAAACCCACGACCTCGTGCATGGAAGTCGGTTACACTCACGACTATGCCACGAGGCCCGTATGCCATCCGCGTAGTGTAAAAAAATCTCGTGACACAGAGTGGGACAAGTAAAGACTATTAAAGTGCGTATGACAACTCAAGAGTATTCTAAAAAGGAAAATAAGATTACTTGGGAAATTTACCTGTAATAATCAGCCATGTCGCTTAACTTGCAGTCGGATCTCACACTTAGAATCTCGCATTCTGCCGCGTGATGTCTCGGATCTTTTAGTCCTGGACAGTGTCCCGAACATACTGGCCAGCCACACCTGGTAATTTTAACTTCTTATTAAAGATTGGTATTTTTCCACTATATTTTTTTTTCATCCTTGTGGTGTCTAAGAATACAAGTGTCACCACCTCATTCTTTCCCGTAGGTGTCGTATAAGGCGACTAAGGGAAGTAAGCAATTATCACCCATTGCATTACTGGTGGTAGGGCTGGGTACCAAGCCACTGAAGTAATCCAACACAGTACCAGTGGTCCGTCAACACAGGCGGAGAGACGGCACACGGCGGGTTTCTTTAGTGGGTGCGGGCCCCACACTACCCTGTTCGTTGCCCCGAACGACGGGGTGTGTGGTTAGGTACATTATTTCCCGCCTAAACAAAAAAAAAAGGGGCTGGGTACCAAGTGAGAGTACTCACTAGTTATCGGGCCCGAACGGGTCGGTGTGTTTTGGCTGTAGCAGAAGATAGCCGTTTATTCTTTCATTTCATATCTGTGAAATAACATTTATAGCACACTAGTGGACTCAACAGACGTTGGCCTGTCCAATCATTAGCGTTTCGTTTGGATTCGTTAGACAGGTATATCATTCTACATTAGAAAAAATTAAAGAAAAAAATTCTGAAGTCCTATCGTGGCGCCATCTACCGGGTCAAAGTGTGAATCTAAACCATCCAGGGCACCACCCAAACGCATAAAAATCATTCAAATCGGACCAGCCGTTTAGGAGGAGTTCAGTGACATGCACACATACAGTAGAATTATACTTTAAACGACGTCTAAGAAGAGAACTTTAGTCAAAGAAGGCTGCTCCTGGTTTTGCTAAAGTTCAACGGTTACTACTTACCATTAGGTGGGCCGCTCGTCCACTTGCCACCGTAAAAAAGAACTATAAGCATATATATTCACTAATTATTACTGACCGATGAATGAAACCAAGAGTTAGAAAAAGGTAGCCTTGCTTCTCTAAGCATTAATGGGCCGCCTCGACGGGGGAAATGCCACCTTCTCAGAGAAGATCAGAGTTAAAGGCAGGTACTGTAGGCAACGGTAGCCGCTTACTATCTAGTAGATAGGTAGAGGTACAGTGGTACTTTATAATTATAGTGTATTGTTGTAAATGTGGCGCGTACGTTAAATGCCTAGGAGCGTGACTTTCCTCTAAGTACGTGTATTATTATATTATAACAGAAATGAATCTTTATAATCGATTCACGATAGACATACCTGTCTATCGTGAATCGTACCGGCTGTAACTTAGCTTTATTATAGAATAATAAATATAAATCTTCTACATCATAATATTGGACGATGTAATTGACAACAGATATAGAATAATATAGGTAAAAAGTACTCACTTAGCGCATCGCTCTCCTGCCTCAGTAAATACTGGTTTATAGCATCCAACACAAGGCATGACAGCTTCCGGATCCGGCATGGCTTTGGGCCCGACGACTAAAGGTCGCTCAGTAAGTATAAGATCCCCTGGACTCAAGTCTCTCGCGGCAACAAGGTATTTACCTAGATCTTCAGATGAATGCGCCTGAAATTGAGTGAATTAAATATTTAATAGTGAAGCAGTAATAGGCTTATAGGAATCATATTCAGCACTGCTGTAAGTATAGACCTATTTAGAAGAAGTGTCTTCGTAAATAAGGCAGTGAGAACAAGGACCCCCGTAAGCTAAAAATTATGTGACAACACGATATGAACGGTGTGAAACCGGCCTCAAAAAAGTTCCTTCTCGAAAAGTTGACACTTGGAAGAACCTCGTATTCCATCATAATCTTTCTGGGCTAAGCTGAATATTTTTGAAGTTATCTTCTTTAGGCGCGTTATGAAAAAATGATGAGAGTGAAATTTTAAGATGCGCGCGCATCACTGTAACACTAAAGTAACAGGTAAATGCGCGCGCATCCCTGTAATTTTTTTTTAAAGTGCAAAATGCCCGCCGTGTTCATTATGTTTTTTTTTTTAAATATACAAGAATAAATTCTCGAATTATTATGTAATGTATGTCTATAAGGATAATTTACAAGTTTTTATTTAACTTGTCCCGGTCAAAGGAATATGCCCATTTTTGGCCCAAGAAAATCAACAATGCGCCTAAATAAACTACTTACCTAAATTCATACCATATTTTTTTATTGTCAGACAATTAATATTAAAAATTTTCGTACCGGACAAAAAAAAATATAATTAATAGTCATAAAATTGCTTATGTATGATCTTTAGATAAATGTTGCCAGGAATTAATAATTTGTAATGATTAGAATATATCTAATCGATTCCCATTCGATTCTAATAAGGAAATAATTAACAACCAGCAAAGCTTAAAACATTATAACTGTGTGGTAAAGTATGTGTTGAATGTATGATATCGTATATTTCGGGTACGATACAACACGCAAAGATACGTACTTTGTTTTTAGGAGAGTGCTAGTGCATAATAATATGACTAACAAATAACTAACTATCATAATATTTGTAATAAGTAGTTTAGTTATAAGACATGTATGTAATATTTTTAATTAGTTGTTTTAATAATGATGCCTTTTATTTATTTTTATCATTCGATATCGATAATCGATTCCGAAGTCATTTTAATGTGGCAACAATAATTTAATACTTCACACAGCTGTCATGTTATCTCATGTCATCTGATCCATCACAAGTCAACTTGAGTTGGATTTATATTCCTCCTTAAACAAGAAGATAAGATAAGATATATTCCTCCTTAGATACTTTTCTTACGATATTATAGATACGCTAGTTTCGTTTGTACCTTGAACCAGTAGCGGTTACTTTGTGAAATATCTTACTGTTTTTACGTTGGTACCCTTCGCTTTGAGACAATATCGACACGCCCTATCAATAATGTAGGATCTACAAATATGCAACTTTATAGGAGAGTAGTTTAGAGGATATTGCATTATCATTATTATTTTCATTAACTCGAACATTGAAATGTATTAAGTCCATTATCCTAGAGGATCTACTTCGTTTATTAGCAAAGGACATCGTGATTAAAAAAAAATTGCGCAGTGAAAATATTAACGTGTTACTCTCCAGGCAATAACTCGACAACTGGCAGATAGGCATGCTCGTCCGCTCGATTTGCGCGGTCAACATCGATGCTAAGTATGTACCTACATTTTTAAACGGACACAAACCTTACTACCGACAATGATGACGGAATTATCTTCGTAAATTGATTAAAATAAATATTTTTGTGAATGTGGAATAATTTATTACACAATTATATATATTAAAATGTATTAAAAAAAATATCGATAAAATTCAGATACTGCGTTGTTGATAGCGCGTGTCGATATGTCTAGTTTCGCCCGTTATCGTACAAATCATCTACCATGCCACCGATGTTCTCTATTATATAAAATTCGTCTAGTTATTGAAGACAAACCTGATGCGATAGTGTATCTGAATATTACTCTAGCTAGGTTAAGTATCTACTCTCAAATATTTAACAGACTACATTCGACGGAAAAATATTAACAGGCGACGTATTATTTTTCAGACAGCAATGTTCCTCATCTGGATACTTTTTCTAGATTAAATATAGGTAAGTGATTTACAAAGTTAACACAAAGCGCGAAAATGTGAGAATGTTACACCAGCTCATTCTTTCCCACGGGTGTCGTACGAGGCAACTAAGGGAAATAAGCATTTATCACCCATTACTAGTCGTAGGGCTGGGTACCAAGTGGGAGTACTCACTTGCTGTCGGGTCCGAGTGGGTTGGTACCACCATCTACTGTGAGACTGGCCATGAAGCACATCGGTGTGTTTTGGTTTTAGCAGGAGATAGCCATTAATTCTTTCATTTCATATATGTGTAATAAAATGGTGAGCAGTGGCTTGACAATACTCTCGGAGTCCATGAACGACGGTTACCATTCACCATCAAGTAGGCCGTAGCTCGTCTGCCACATATGCAATAAATAAATGTGAAATCGAAAATAACAAGCGCGACAGGATTTGAACCTGCATCTCCAGGATTACCGTCCCTGATGCTTTGCCAATTTAGCTATCGTGACAATGCTCATGACTACGAATTTCGATAACACATTCCTTCTTAATGTAATGTAATAAAACTTTTCAAAATAAGCTTTTGTTCATTATTTCTTCTATCCATCAGCCTTTCAACGTCCACTGCTGGCAATAGGCCTCCCCAAGAGAACGCCACAACGAGCGGTCCCGTCATGGGGGATAATGCCGTAATCGCCACGCTTGGTAGGCGGGTTGGCGATCGCAGTGGATGTTGTTAATATTAGAGGGAGTGCTGCTGCCCACTCCCCCGGTATTTCCTCAGTCGGCTCTTACGACTCCCGTGGGTAGAGAGGGGTGGGACAATTCTAAAGCCGTCCACACACGGCCAATTTTACCTCATTATTTCTTACCATATCCTAAACTTGAGATATTATTTTCTTCTTGTCTGTTCATTAGTGTGTTCATAACATGGTTGTTTTTTTTATGGATAACTGCTTATCAATATAGCCTATGTAACTTTCCTCAATAAATAGGCTCTATCAATAGAATCTTTTTTTTTCAACCCTTTTTTATGTCCCACTATTGGGCACGGATCTCCTCTATAGGTGAGACAGATTAGGCCACAGTCCAACATGTTGGCTCAGTACGTGTTGGTAGACTTCACAAGCTATTGAGAAAATCTGTCAGGCATACAGGTTCCCTTACGATATTTTCTTTCACCGAGCAGTCATAAATGGTAAAAAAATACACACATAATTTAAAAAAATCTCAAAATATCAGAGATATCATATAAATAGGCTATCTAACGCACAAGGATTTATTGAAATCAGACTGGTAGTTTCTGAGACTATAACTAGTACTATAAGATAGGGCACAAACGGCAAACATGCACGCGGTTATCAGCGTGCGTATTCTGCTTAAAATGCAGTGAACGGCCTGTGATGACTAGGAGTGTTCGCAACGGCTATTTATTAAAAACGTTAAATAACGATGTGCTATTTTTAAAACGCCTATTACTTTTTAAGCTTTAATATATTAAACGATATCTTTTGATTATCGTCGTATAGCACATGGTGCGCTATTTGAGGTTACGTTATTTAATATAGCTATGTACGCGCGTTGAGCAGTTAACAATCTTAACAATAGATTACTGTCTACTAAGTGAATTGAAATTGTGATCTAAGATATATGTATTTAGATTCTGCCCGCGGCTTCGTCGGCGTGGACTTCAGAATTGGGTCAATCCTTACTAATACACTTTATAGATTAAACTATGGATATCATAACTACTGACCCAATGACATTTTTGATTAAATTTAAGTAGACTTTAACCGAAAATTATTTACACTATACTACAACAAAATTTTATTTACAGTTTTATAATACACTAAACAAACAGACACAACAAACCAACACCACGAATAATTTAAAATCAAAAACTATAAGTACCTACATCTAAACAAATAACGCGCGGCAATCGCTCAAAAACTCAGGATAATCATACGTTATTCCAGCTTAAGCGAGTTATCCGTACTGATTAATTATATCATCATTCAAAAATATAACGAAATAAAATCAAATAACCAAACGATGTTTTAGATACTTAGATTATTTTGCACATTATTTTTTATAATTGACAGAAATATAGTTCATAAGTTGTAAAGTTAGAGCATAATTTCGCATGTGACAATGATATGAACGGGTCAGGGTCATTCCGTACTGTCCCTTTCTTTCGCGGTATGACTGACTGAAGTGACTGACTGTTCAAGTGTGCATGTGACTGTGATGTTTTGTTAGTGTAGTGTGTCGTCAACGTCGTGGCATAGCGGTTGTGGTAGCGCTTATATAATAAAGATAATCGAAAATAACGCTTGCCTGGTGAAATAAATAACGGGGCTATGGATTATTTATAAATAGCAAGTGATTTTATTAGTTATTTAATATAACGAACACTCCTAGTGATGACTAAGTACAGGTATCAAACATCATTCAGTACATGGCTACTAACAGGACTACTACCATTTTTTGTTAAGGCGCGAAAAAATATTCCTAACCACACACCCTGTTGTTTGGGGCAAAGAACAAGGCGGTAGTGTGGGGCTCCCACCCACAAAATAAACTTGTCATGTATGCCATTAGTTCAGTTGTCCGGCGGCGGCTTACCCTCAGGTACTCTCTCTGAGTAACGCATCTGCACACCTAAGTAGGTATGGCATCACTCTAACGACGCTCGGCAGCGAGAGGTCCCCACCTACTACCGCGATGATCAATCGTGTGCCGCGCCGTGTCGGCAATGGTGTCGGCACTTAGGTATAAATACGCGTCGTGGTTTAAATCAGACTCCGAGCTATTACTGATTAGTTTTCTGATTGAAATTATTGTTCTGAACAAATAAATCATCAATGCTAGATTTTTAAATAAATTCAATTTAAGACATGGACGTATTTAAAGTCTAAGTTAGCGTATTTAATATTATAACCTCACTTTATAAAATTAATAACACGAATTTCTCTTAAAATCAGGTACCGAAATGAAAACTGTTTACAGATTATGAAACTAGACAATTTTTCCTATTAGATAGATGAGAAATCAAGAAGGCTCATTAAATTTGTACTGGGCCTAATCGCCTAACAAAATTGGCATTCTCCTTTTGCAAGTTAAATTTGACACACTTTCCAGTTTCCGATTGAGCTGAAATTTTACACGCATATGTACCTATATTGCGTGACAATGTAATATTATGATGACATTGAGCTGATCTGATGATGGAGCTAGAAGGTGGCCATAGGAACTCTATAAAGAAACGGCGCAACCTCATCGAGTTGGACTCGTTTGATTCATCTTGACAACAGTCTTTAGATGTTATCTAGGGTCTGATGATGGAGCTGGAAGGTGGCCAAAGAAACTTCATTATAAAACGACATAACCTCATGGAGTTTGGGCTCGTATGATTCGTCTTGACGAATACTTTGTTGTATCCAGTTGGTATCCAGGGTCCCCGTAAGCCGTGTGGGGCCGGCTTTAGAATTGTCCCACCCCTCTCCCACCACCATCATCATCTCTCCCTCACCCATGGGAGTCGTAAGAGCCGACTGAGGGAATACCGGGGGAGTGGGCAGGAGCACTCCCTCGAGTATTAACAATATCCACTGCGATCGCCAACCCACCTGCCAAGCGTGGCGTATCGGCACTATCCCCCATATGAGCAAAACACATGTTGTGGCGCTCTCTTGGGGAGGCCTATGTCCAGCAGTGGACTTCGAAAGGCTGATGGATGGATGGATCCAGGGTCTGATGATGGAGTTGGAAGATGGCCACAGTAACTCCTTAATGAAACGACGCAACCCCATCGAGTTTGGACTCGTTTGATTCCTCTTGACGAGTACTTTGTCTCTAGATAGTATCCAGGGTCTGATAATGCAGCTGGAAGGTGGCACTCTGCTATAAAACGCCGCAATTCGCACTTTGGAATCGTTTGATTCGTTTTGACAAGTACCCCGGTCCTAGGTGATATCCAGGGCCTGATGATGATCAGTCCGCCACCCTAGCAGAAGCAGGCCCGAGATGGTGGTGTTCCGCAGGCGCCTCTCGAAGAGGGAGGGCTAGGCCCTCCAAACCAGACGGGACTACTAGCACTGGAGGCCCAGACCTGCCTGGGATGGAGGAAGAGGAAGAGGAGTAATGAATTGAATAATTACTTCAATAATTAATGATGCCATTTTTTAGAAGTATAAATTCTCACGCGTGTACATAGCGTGTACACGCACTTTTTTTTTTTCTATGTAGCGATTGCTGTCTGGCCTTTTTAACTCTATACTCTGAGATCTATATCAGGATAATAATAATAGTACCAAGTCCTCAATACGAAGGTCATAAATGTTTCGGTCTCGAGCCATACCTCAACATGCTTGCCAGAACATATTTATGGAGCAAGCGTAATTATAGAGTAGATAGGTACTAGTGGCTCCGCCGCAGCCAAAATCTAGTTTTTAGTTTATATCTCAGGTTCCCGATATAGGTACCTAGTAGGGGGATAAAATTGTATACCAGTTTTTAAGTCTAATCAAGAGCTATTATATAAACTTTTATCAAAATCAGTTGAGTAGTTTTTGCCTGAAGAAACAAACAGACAACCAGACAAAGATAAAAAAAAAATGTTTTGTGTTCAGAGACGCCTAAATGCATTTTTTTTTTCTCAAATATCTTAATTGTACAGATATAGCTCTGTTACAGCTTTATAATAGTATAGATTCTTATAAATAACACTTAGTGCGTCATCTAGTAAAAAATAAGTGACTAAATTGTCTTGATATTTTGTTTTAGTGACATCTGTAAGCATATAATAGAACTTATTACTTCTTCTATTCTTCAGAAAGCGGACATGCCAACATGTCCGCTTTTGTGTAAGTGTATTTAGTTAACAGTTTTGTCAACAGATGGCATGATAATAAATTATTGTAAAATAATTAAAATCATACCTATTCATAGATATACCTTAATCAAAAAATATAATATTTACTAACCTCGTAAGCTAAAGTGCTGACTCCATTTTCTGACGCCATTTTTCTGTAAATACATAAATATTTTAACAACTAATTTATTAAGTAGTATTTTATGGGTAGTAGGTACTTTGCTAATACATAAATAGATAGGTACGTACATACACATATTAAATTACTTGTGAATTCCCACAATTTGGTAAATAAAAATAAAGTTTTTTCCGTCAAAGAATAGCAGATTATTTATTATGATTTAGTTATCTCAGAATACCAAACATTTTTAGAGCTTTTATTTGTTTGTTTGTACATACATCTCGCAACAACGACTGAAAGAATTTTAAGGACTTTTTTTGTGTTAGAGGGAGGTAGTAGGTTCTTGATTAGACACTGGAACACGTTACCTTTTTTTTGTTGGCAACGGTGGCAGACGAGCAAGCAGCTCACCTGATGGTAAGTGGTAACCGCCACTCAAGTACTTTACCTACACCAGGCAGAATCAATCGTATCACAATCGTATCTCAAACTTCGTTTAAAGAAGGACATTTCGTAGCGCTGGGGATACACCGTAGCAGGTAGGTTATTCCAGAGCTTACACGTACGTGGTAGAAAAAAACGCTGAAAACGAACTGTCTTTGACGAAATCGTTTCCAGGTGGTGTGGTTGAACCCTTTTTTATTTTTATTTTAGGTGGGCAAAAATGTCCTACCGCACACCCCGCTGCCCGGGGAGACAACGGGGTAGTGTGGGGCTCTCACCCACTAAAAACCCATCGTGCGCCCTCACCCGGCCTTACTACGGCGGACCACGGGTACCGCATCGTTTCACCGCGATGCGCAGGCGGCAGCCCCTTCGGGGACCCTCTCTTGAGCGACGCCTCACGCACTTGGGCGTCGCACCTTCGCGGACGGCAGGGTACTCCCCGACCCCACCGTCCGCAGCCTCGGCTAGGGCGGCATGAGGCGCAGGTAAGCGCACGCACGCTGCCCCGCGCGCCGGCGGCGAATCGGGTTTGCGAAGGAGGATTTCTCCCGGGCCATCTCCGCCACCTCCTTCCGCGAGATGAGAGCCTCGCAGAAGGCGGCGACCGCGGTCCAGGCCCTGTCACTGCCAACCATCCGCCACCACTGCTGCCGAGTCCTCGTCGCAGCCGCAGTGGTGACAGCCTGGGGTCGTCTCCCTCCTAGCGATCATGTGCAGGTATTTGCCGAAGCAACCATGCCCCGACAAAACCTGCACCAACCGGAAGGTGAGGACCCTGTGCTGCCACCCTGCATATACATCCAAGATTGGCTGGAGCGCCCCCACGGTCCAGAGACCAGCCTGGGGCGTCTCCAGCCGAGACTTCCACTTTAGGACGGTGGCGCGGCGGGCATCCTCCCGCCACGACGAGATTGCGCTCGGCGAGGGGCCGCTGCCCCCCGCCCGCGCCGTCGACACCCGCCGATAGACATCGGCGAGCACCTCCGCCTCCAGATCCCACGGGGGGGTTCCGGCCAACGCGCAGGCTGCATCGCACGAGACCGTGGCCTGGCCGCTACGACCCTCTGTGGACGCCACAGAAGGGCCCTATTGCGAGTGCCCAGGGACTCCGCTCACACGGGCGCGCCGTACAGTGCCATCGACCCTACTACCCCCGCATAGAGTCGTCGACACGCGAGACTCGGTCCGATCAAATTAGGCATCAGTCGCCCGAGGGCGGACGCCGTGCCGACGAGATTTGGCGCAAGACGGCGGAAGTGCTCGTCAAAGTGCCACCGTCCATCCAATACCAGGCCTAGATATTTGATGTGGGCCTGGATTGGGCAGCCCACACCGTTAACCGTTATCGAGGCGCTGGCGGGCGGGCCCCGTCAGGTGTGGTTGAACCCTAGCGCAACTTCTCGTGGTTTGGTGGTAAAATGGTGATGTTGGTACCCCTCAAACAGCTCCTCGAAGCACTCCCCATTAATATATATAGAGCCAATAGAGAACATAGAGGGATCCGAAGTCCCTCCGCCGCTTCAACGACTCCAGCTCATCCGTGAGATAGGAATCATCGACAATCCAAACAGCACGTCTTTGCAGGGAGTCAGATGGGTCGAGCTAGTATTTTGATGCGCCTGCCCAGACATGTGAGCAGTACTCCACGTGAGGGCGGACTTGTGCTTTATACAGCATAGGTCGCTGCCTCGGGGTGAAGTACCGCTTGGCTCTGTTCAGGACGCTAAGTTTCTTGCTCGCCAATTTGGCTTTGTCCTACGTCCGAACTGGACTTTGCTGGATATGCAGGTTTACGCAGTGAACGCGCAAACGTGTGTCTTCGTGGGGCTCTCTGTGTACTCTGTCGACTCTTCAACGGGGAGTGCTCTGAGGAACTGTTTGAGGTGGTACTAACGTCGCCGTTTTACCACCGGACCACGAGACGCTGTACTAGGGTTCATCCATACCACCTGGAGACGACCTCGTCCAAGACGTTTCGTTTTTAGCGTTCTTTTCTACCGCGTACCCGTAAGCTCTGGAATGAACTTCCTACTGCGGTGTTTCCCCAGACGACTTGTCCCTTTTTAAACGAGCTTTGAGAAGAGCACTTTACTTTCGTTAGGCGGTGACTTGGCTGTGCCCCTGGTATTGCCAAAGTCCATGAGCGGCGGTTACCATTTACCATCAGGTGGGCCGTTGGCAATAAAAAAAGGGTGGGTCGTGGCTCGTCTGCCATCATAAGCAATAAAAAAAGAAAAGTCGGAGCCCAAATTAAAATAATTAGCGGCGATCATTCAGCGGATGATGTCAAGGTCTACATCAGTAGTTCAAATATCGTAGTTCGGTCACGGGCTTGTAATTAGATCACATACTTAATTAAATATTTTTAATTTTTAACATAATGAGCATCACTACACCTCACCTCCTAAATTATACAGAAACCTCCTATTTATGAACTAGCCTTTCCCCTTTTAAATCTAGTCAAGAGCAATCACTCGTAAAAATTTCATCAAAATCCGTTCATATATTACTTGTTTTTTAGGTTATATCTCAGGTTCCCGATATAGTAGCGGCATAAAACGCTACTATATCGGATCTACCAGATTTTAAGTCTAATCAAAAGCAATCAATCAAAAAAAGTTTCATCAAAATCCGTAAATTAGTTTTTGTGTGATGCGCGAACAAATCTACAGACAGACAGGATCAAAAATTCTAATAATTATTTTAATCTGTATTTTAGCACTTGACATGCTTAGCTACTTTAAAGAATAAAAAATATCTGTGAAATTGTGGAAAAAGAGAAGCGGTGGTGTGTGGCACACACTGTGATGGCTTAGCAGTCTAGAGCACTTTCCCGGATTGGAAGGAACGCAGGTCCATCAGTCATTTTGTGTCCTGAAAAGTCCCGCGCGTTACGGTATTGTCTTTAAAAATATACCTACCATAAACATATCACAGCAATATTTCTGTTATCAATATAATACTTGAGATTTATTATCACTTTGGAAAATCCAAAAGAGCACGCCTCATAATCTTCATTTTTCACAATAAAATTGATTATTTGATAAGTAACTAATAATGTATTGGTCTTACTAAGTAGTTTTTAATAAATCACATAGCGCTAATTTCAAAAAGCACTAATGTGGTTCTCATTTCTTATACGCCATCTTTTAAGAAGTACTACTATATTGGTTTATTGAAGTAGTTCTCACGAAATAAGGTATAGCGCTGGTTTTAGTATACCATCGAATTGACCGCAAATATTCACTATTTTTTGTTTATTTAATAACAATTAAACCACATCGAATCAGACCGTGAAAAGTGATAGGGCTCTATTCGTAATTATACTGAAGCGTAAGAGAAAAAAAAATACTCATACATTATCTGAACATACTAACAGACATACGAACGTCCAAGACAGAACTTATTTAAACAGTTTTTTAACTAGTTTAAATAACAAAAATAGCATCAAAATATCATGAGTGTTAAAAATAGTGTTTTTTATTGATATGTTTGTGTATATGTTATTTTACAAGTGTATATATGATAAATAGAGATATTTTAAGTTTGAAAAATCAGTTGTTCAGCATAAAACGAGAGTAGTACCCACCTCAACGCTTCGCTTATGAGGCATGCAATAAGCATTTATATCTGCGAGAATATACCTAATTGATGTTTGGCAAACGTTAAGTTTGCCATCAAATATCTGGGTTACTGTCGACTATTCTTGAAGAGTAAAAGTTAGATACCAACTTACTTTCTCATGAGAATATTGAATTTTTATTTGATAATAAATCATTATAGTAAGTTGTATAATTACGTATATGGTTTTTATATATTTACAGGTAAAATAATAAGCATTCATAGTTTATCCCTTCTCTACCAAACAGCTTTTTCTATTATACCGGTCACAGCATGATTTTAGAAAGCTTGTAACAATTTTGTTCTATTTTTTAGGTTATTTCTTAACTTCCCGATATAGTAGCGGGATAAAATACCAGTTTATAAATTCTAATCAAGAGCAAACAAATAAAGAGTTTTATCGAAATCCGTTCAGTAGTTTTTGCGTGATGTGACAATAACAAACAAACAGATCACAGACAAAAATTAAAAAAAAAATGGTTTGTGTTCAGAGACGACACGAGATAGATACAGTATTTTTTCTTAAATATCTTAAGTGTACTGCCCCCTGAGGCAGAATGTCATATTTCACGTGTCGACCGTATCGAGATCACTGTGATTGGTTGAGAAACCGACGCGTGATGTCACAATAATCCGTTGGCCAATCACGGTGATCGTACAAGCGAGACGATACGATCGACACGTGAAATATGACATTCTGCCTCAGGGGGGGCAGACATAGCTCTGTTACAGCTTTATAATAGAAGATTAAAGATTGATGATTACAGATGCATTTGACGTGAAAGATTGATGACTACACATGCATTTGACGTGAAAGATTGATGATTACAGATGCATTTGACGTGCTCAGCCGTTAACTAGGACACAAATTCCGAAAATTGTTTGTTAGTCATACTGAAGTAATTAAAACAAATATCACAGCGATTATTACATTCAGTTACAACAATTGCAGATATTTAATTTACAGCATTCACAGTCACTGAAGCATTATTTTTTCCATATTTATAACTTTTTAGTTTGTTTCGATTTGTCTAAAGACGTCATGCTATCAATTTAATGCAAACGATTACGCTGTGCTCAACTCTGCTGGCTAATACAAATGCTGTAACTAATTCTATTTTGGTTCTCTGCCCTCTTTAATGCTTGTGATGACGTCACTTTGGCAAATGCAATGTCGATAACCCTCAGACTCAAATCATATTGGTTAATGCATAATATTTGATATAGTTTTTCATTATGTCTATCTTTAAAATCAGTTTTTCAAATGATCTTTAACTTTATATGCGAAATATTAATATTACTTATTATTTGGGATAATTTTGCTTAGTGCTAAGTTAGAACTAATATAATATTTTAGTAAAATTAAAAACTGTGGAAATCAAAAAGATTTTAATATTAAAAGTACTTACATATCTTCACTCGTTTTCAATTATTGATGACTTATACTTTTTTATTATTACAATTGTCACATTTGTATTTTACAAATAAAATTGCTACATACATATATATATGTACTTATGATAAATTTTCTTTTTAATTCTAGATAGTATTAGAAAACGCCTGCTCACAGTCAGTTCCCGCACGGACTGAAGGACAGTTTAGTCATATGTTGCGTAATACGCACCTATTCGAATGAGCTAAAAAAAACAAGGAATTTCTTACGTGAATTCTTCTAATCACCATTAAATTAAATTTCGTGGTAATAAGTAATTTAATATTCACGTTTTTAGAATCTACTTAGTTTAAATAAAAAGTAAGTTCAAAAACTAAAACATGAAAAATCGCGCTCTAAAATTATGAAACAAGATAATATTCTCATCTGAAATTGTTAAGTACAAAATATTCAATATTTTTCGCCGAAAGCACACTTAACATTATATAGGGTAAACTATAGTATTGCTGGCACCCCCTTAGTCATTGGCACTTTGGATTTTAAATGCAAATATTAAGAACTGGTATAGCAAAAAACATCTGTTCTACTTTTTTTCATAATCTGCTATAGTAACATTGCTTGCAGAAAAAAATAGGTTTTATAATATTATAGCTGGCAGCACTGAAGAAAATAAATATATACCGGCGCCATGCAGAACTGTTAAAACATCACTTTCTAATAAGGGTTACCAATTAACGACTGTAACACAGATTATTTATTATTATGCTTAATTTTTAGGTAAATAATGGCAACGAGTGCTTTTTTTGACCAATTTTCTGTTATAATCTTACTTTATTAGATGCCAATGACTGAGTTCTATGTGTTATTACAGTAACTGTACTTATGGTGCCAATGACAGTAATTTCAATTTTTTTTTTGTTTTTCTATTAAAAATCTCTAATTAGATTGACTAATGCATTTTCAATTGAAAATATCCATAACAGAGAACCCTTAATCAATGTTTGCTGACTTTTTAAACACCTATAAATTTAAAAAATAAATATTTCCATCTTAAATATGCTTAGAGTGCCAATCATTATACAGTTTACCCTACATATATTTCTAAAATGTATTAATTAAGCCCTTTCATTTGATACCCAATACGGCTTCATTAAAAAAATGTACTAAGTGTACCTCTAGAGAGAATATTCAGTAGTCAGTTAATGTACCGTCACATGCCTATAACCAGCGGACGACCAAGTCGCTTCCAACGAAACCTCATTTGTCAAATTATGACGATCAACCCCGCCGCCGTAGTCAAGTAAAAAAAAACATTGAATAAGGTGTTAATCAATGAGCCATCATCATCATCCTAGCTGCATTTTATTTTGTAGTTGAGGTTATCTTTCAATTTCTTCGTATATAGCTGGTCACCAGTATTTAAAAGGAGCGATGGATTATCTTATTTCCGCGTTCGAAAGACCGAGCCCTCAGTAATAGGACTAACCTTTGCCCGCGGCTTCGCCGCAGCCAAAAGCTAGTTTTTCGGTTATGTCTCAGGATCCCGATATATTTTATCTCACTACTATAGTGGGATAAAATATATACCAGCTTTTATGTCTAATCAATGCCTTTCAAATAAAAAAGTTGCATCAAAATCCGTTTTGTAGTTTTTGCGTGATGCGCGAACAAACAATCAGACAAACAGATAAACTGACAAAAATTCTAAAAAAAATTGTTTTGCGTTTAGACACGACTATATAGCCTATTACATTATTTTTTTCTCAAATATCTTGAATGCACAGACACAGCTCTGTGACAGCTTTATAATAGTGTAGATTCGGATAATCTGTTGTTGACTACCCGTTTCTATATACGCACAATATAAGTATACTTACTCTTATCTGAAATATACTGAAAATTAAAAAGATGTTGTAGAATAAATATTCGCAATAAATTCGTTATATAGTACAGAAATGAACAGTCTGCATGTTATGAAGATAGCAAATTTCAACGCTGATATATGTCCTACATATTTTGGAGCAGGCGTTATTGTATTTCGTAACAAAACTATTTTTATATCGACTAGTTAGTTTAGTAGCTGTCAGTGAAGAGACTAATTATGAATATAAAATATCCATTACATTCTATGCCACGGTGTCAAAATACCACATGGGACATGACATAAAGAAAACTGTATGCAATGCCCAGGGCCGTTTTCGCAAAATGAATATAATTTAGCTGGGCAGTCGGTTATACGACGGCAAAAACTTCAGGGTCCCGTCGACTGCAGTACCCTGGGTATTTACATAGAATGCCAGTAGATTAAATGGGTCTGGTAGTGTTTTTATACCACAAGAACAATAATTTTGATTCGATATATTAATAATTATTGACGGGCCTCGTGGCATAGTCGGTAGTGCAACCGACTTCCGTGCACGAGGACGACCTCGGGTTCGATTTCTACTCAGGACAATTATTTGTGTGATGAACACAGATATTTGTACTGTGCCTGGGTGTTTTCTATCTATTAATGTATGTATTTACAAAAAAAGTAATATATGTATTATATCCGTAATTTGGTACCCATAGCATAAGCGTTAAGCTTAGTTTGGGACCAGAGGACGTTCTATGAAAATGATCGAGAATATAATATAATATACTTACCTAGAGACCTTAATTTTTACGAAACTTAATTGAATAAGTAGTTCCACGATAATATAAAATATTAAAAAACGCTCTCTGACAGATGACGCAACTTTTCTTGACGATAGGGAATTAGAAATTGGTCTCTGAGAAACTTTTTAAGTAGCTCAACACAGAAAAGGAGTTGGCGTGGTTTTCGAAAAGGTTGCGCGGGGCGTCGCACAAGAGAGGGTGCCCGAAGGGGCTGCCGCGTGCGGATCGCGGTCGATACGACGCGGTACCCGTGATCCGCCATAGCAAGGGCGGGCCAGGGCGCACGGTGGGGGGTTTTTGAAAAGGTTGTGGTCTCGAACTCTTGTGGTTATCTTTCATATTATCATAATAAAATTAAATCAAAATAATAGTGATAATAATATTTTGTTGCACATAAGAGCATAAAATTTTAAAGTTACATTAATCATTTTATGCAGTTGGCAGTGCTGCCAAATCTTAACGGTCTTGTTAATTACGCCAGTCTATTTACAACGAGTATTGTGTTTGGAACCATCTCGCGCGGGCGCATTTGTTACCCAATATAAAATTTGTGCAGCAAGCAAGCAGTACACGTTTACAATGCCAACGTGTGAAGTGTGCCAACAGCCTGCTAACCAAATCTGCGGAGGATGTAAGCTCGTATACTATTGCTCCAGGCCACACCAGAAGCTAGGGTGGCGTGAAGGACACAAATTCAAATGTTGTGCATTCAAAATACAATATTCAGATACCCTTGGACGTCATATGGTGGCCACTAGAGACATCCAGCAAGGTGAAATGATCCTCAAAGAAAAACCAGCAGTTATAGGTCCAAGAATTTCTAGCAAAACAGTTTGTTTAGCTTGTGGCAAACATTTGGATCCAAAAGACATTATGGGTAAATGGGATTATTATAAATGTTCAAAGTGCAATTGGCCAATGTGTGGGCCTGAATGTGAAAGCGCTGAAGTGCATAAACCTGAATGTAAAGCCATGAGTGAGCGAAAATTCAAGTGTGATATTAAATATGAAGGTTCTAACAAAACTCAAGCTGCCTATTGCGTGATCTCGCCACTTAGAGTCTTACTGATGCGGTATTCGAACCCTCTTCAGTATGAGAACATAATGAATCTGGAATCTCATTTGGAAGAAAGGATAAATACACCACTATATATGGTCTTGAAAGCTAATTTAGTGACATTTATAATTCAAGTGCTCGGATTGGATTTTGATGAAGAAACTATATTGAAGGTCGCTTCTATATTAGATACAAACTCTTTTGATGTGCGCTCACCAAATGGATCCAAAAGATCACGGGCTATTTATTTGACGGCTTCTATGATGGATCACAATTGTAAACCTAATACACGACATATATTCTTAGGTGAAGATTTCCATTTAGCTCTAATTGCGACTGTGCCTATAGCTAAAGGTGATCTTATTACAGCAACATACTGCCAAACATTATTGGGAACATTGGATAGACGAAAGCATCTGTTAACCAACAAGTATTTTGCTTGTGAATGTGACAGATGCAAAGATCCTACAGAATTTGGCACACATCTGGGTAATATTTACTGTTCGATTTGTAACAACCCATTCGGTCCAACTAGTCAATGGCGTGGAGCTATGATGGTTTCGATAAATCCAATGGATGAAAATGCACCATGGAAATGTGAGAAATGTGATCATAGTTTACTGAGCAAACAAATAATATGGGGAAATAATGCCTTAAAACAAGAATTAAATAAATTAAACAAGACAAATCCTAAAGAGTTTGAAGAGTTTATTGATAAGTACGCCCAGACGTTACATTCTGGTAATCATTTAGTGGTGCAAGCCAAATTGGCATTGGTACAAATATATGGCAACTACAAGGGATACAGTCTATCAGGTATTTTTTAAACCCATTACTGCTCTTAGGTTTGGTACAGCTCT
This sequence comes from Leucoma salicis, assembly GCA_948253155.1. NCBI lineage: Eukaryota > Metazoa > Arthropoda > Insecta > Lepidoptera > Erebidae > Leucoma > Leucoma salicis. Next base: position 6,425,664 of record OX411819.1, read on the forward strand.
CACTATAAATAAGAGGGTTTTTATCTATAAGCCACCACGAGAGCTCAAGATAAGTTATCGAAAAATATCTTAAGCATACAGGTTTATAAACGATATTTTCATTCACGGACAGTTATAAAATAATTTTTAATATGTACATTATCCCGGACAGTATGTGGTATTGCGAAATCTTGACCTTGAGTTGAAGATTCGATCTATATGGGTCTTTATAGTCCAGAAAAAAGCGGTCAGATAGTCATGGTTATTTTTGTTTTAGAGAGAGAAAGCACCCTGCACTAAAGTATAATCCTTGTATCGAGGGCTTATAATTATAAACATACAATTTCACGGACACAAAGTGCACCCAGGCTCAGAACAACCATTTGTGTGTCACACAAAGAGTAGTCCTGTGCGGGAATCAAACCCACATTGACGAGAGATCTTTCTTCAGTTATATTCAGCGTATTGAAATAAAAAGTGCCCAATATTTTAGTCTTGGTCCTGAAACCTTAGCGTGCAAATGCTTAAAATCTAATTAATAGACTTATTAGTATTAGTCCATTGTCAAGACATCACAAGGCACAAGCGTGTGATTTTTGGAAATATTTGAAATTATATCTATACTAGCCTTTGCCTGCGGCTTCGGCGCAGTCATAAGTTAGTTTTTGGGTTATATCTCAGGTTCCCGGTATAACAGCGGGATCAAATGTATACCAGTTGTTAAGTCTAATTGATAGCTATCAAACAAAAAAGTTGCACCAAAATCCGTTAGTAGTTTTGCGTGATGCGCGAACAAACAAACAGACAAAAAATCTAAAAAAGATTTTTTGTGTTCAGCCACGCGTATATTAGCCTAATACAGTATTTTTACTCAAATATCTTAAAAGTACAGATATAGCTATGTCACAGCTTTATAATAGTATAGATTCATTGAAATATTATCACTGATCGGTGAAACAAAACATCGTGAGGAAATCTACACGCTCTAGAGGCTTTCTCGACAACTTCTGTGATAAGTTTGCCTACCTGAACTTCGACAGCGACGTGAATTATGACCCTTCTCCCCTATCCGGTGAGAGACCTATTCTTCTGTCCCTCTCACGCTGAGATGAGACCCGAATCCAATAGTATTACAGCAATGGGATATGAAAGTAATTGTAGTAAGTAGGTACCTCAGGGATTTCGAAAAATTGACCTTAAGTGCGACCCCCAACTTTCTCCTAAAACCAATACCTCCCCCTTGCTTATTGGGTAAAACTAGGATTTGATAAAACTTTACTATATACTCTTCTTTTTTTTTTAATTCTTTTAAATATTCACCGACAACATTTTCACACAACGTCCTCCGATCCCAAACTAAGCTTAACGCTTGTGCTATGGGTTACGGATATAATACATATACTACTTTGTAAATATATACATATAATAGATAGAAAACACCCAGACGCAGTACAAATATCTGTGTTCATCACACAAATAATTGTCCTGAGTGGGAATCGAACCGACGACCTCGTGCACGGAAGTCGGTTACACTACCGACTACGCCACGAAACCCGTCAAATTACTACGTACAAATTAAACAGACGGTTAACAATTAAACAAAATGACACGTAATCAACTTACTGGCTTGCACTTTAGTAACCAATTAGTAAATCCGTCGCCTTCATGGTAATCAGGGCACAGCGGAGATTATTTTCAACGTGTAGTCCGTTTCCTTGTTTTGTCTTTATTCCCAACAGCGTTAAAAAACCTCATGCATAAAGATAGGTAGTTGAGAATGGTAAAAGGACACGCAGTGCTGCCAGCCGTCACTAGGGCCCGGGGTGTTGCAAAGAAAATGTCAAGTAACTTGATTTGGATACCGGCCACTGATTGATTCCCGCTCCCTCCTGTGGATCCTTCTACGCCCCCTAAGTGGGGCGCGACTCACTGCTTGGGAACCCATGAACTAGCTAATATATGATTCACGTATTTTTTTAGACTTACCGGACAACTTGTTAAAGAGGAAAGTGGATTTATGCTATGAACTGCTAGAAGTGGCTGATAAGCTGGAGCCGGGTTGGACGAGGTTTAGAGGAGGATTGTTATTGGACTTACAAGCTGCAATGACAGTGCAGACTAAGAGGCAATATGAATCTGGAAAAATTACTAAAGCTGGAGCGCAGGTAAATGTTCTTTCTGAGATAATAAATCTTCAGACTCAGTTTTACCAAAATGTAACAAGCCACTAGTTGACCTGTACCTAATTAGTTTTTGACACCAAATTGATCAGGTTTTAAAACTTCAGAATATAGATATCTACATCATTAATTAGCTCTCTATGTAAAAATCAGGGATGTTATGGATATATAATTTCGGATCCGGATATGGATACGGATACATGAAAAATATTATACCGGTTTCGTTTACGGTTATGGATATTAAATTATTTCGGATTATCCGATAGTTTCGGTTACAGATATAAGATTTTTAAGAAAGGCTAATAGTAAATTACAAATAGGAATACAAATGATTTGACTTTAATTGTACTTTATAATCAGTCATACAAGTTATTTTTTATCGTACAGCTAGCTACTTGTTTTGATGTTTAATAGGTAGGTATATTAAAAATAAAAATTCACATTTGTATTTTTTAACATATTAATTACACAACATAACATATCAGTCTTGTTCTTGTTCTTCTATTGACTAACATATCAGTCTTCCTAAGTCATTGTTTGTGTTTTTTCCAGCAACAACAGTTCTTCATACTTATAACTGTGTTGAGATTTCAGATGAAGTTTCAACAAAGGTTCCACCCTCTGCGTGAAAACTTTTTACCACACTGTTTACATTTCGCTAAATCTACATTAACTTCATCAAACAATGTCCAAATTCCTAGAAACTGACAATGTATTTGCTAATTAACATTGTAAAATTTAATTGTGAGATTACATTACATTTTACTAGTTATTATTACTTGTTACAAGTAGTTACAACTAAGCGCGCGGCTGATCTGTCGACTCGGCCGGACAAAAACAAAAACCTGTCACAATATGTCGCGTTTAGACTCCGCCCTATCCGAAACTTTCACATCGGATTCGGTTTCGGTTACGGATATTTTTTTATTTCGGATATCCGATAGTTTCGGTTATGGATACGGAGCTCCATAACATCCCTAGTAAACATAGCATCCATTTTTCCGAAATGAAGAGTAGGCTAAGCCCTTTTATGGGCTGCAAACTATATGTGTGAAAAATTTCACGATGATTAGCTCAGTAGTTATATGTTACACACAAACAAGCAAATAAACAAACTCACTTTAATATTTATAATATTAGTATTAAGACATAAAAGACATTATGAATGAACCAATCGCCATGTATGGATAGATATAGAAATCTCTTTCATACTTAATTTTCTACAAAACAATTTTATTTAGTTTAGACACAGTAAAATGTATATTTTGGCATAACAATGATAAATTACGGATGGGGTAATTTTAGGGTATCTAACTTCCAGAGGCCTTCCGCATATGCAAGAGTAGAATCCGATGAGAACGAGGTTCATAAAGACTTGTCAAGTGAGAATCCACGTTTGTAAAACTGTCCCCGTTTCATTCTTTTCGTACACGGTAACTAAGGGGGCCCTTGATCTTGCTTTACGACGAGAGCCTCAAAATAAATCCTGGGTGGGTTAAGGTCATGTACTCGTAGAAATCGACGGTAATCTTGTTCTGGGATAATACATAAAATCTTAAAGAACTTAGTGCCGTATAATAGATACTAATGTTGTTGAAGGTCTGGTCTATTGTTACAACAAATATACTAATAAAATTCAGGATATATTTATTTCATACGGCGTTAGCCTTCTTCGTGGTTGTATCCTACGATCGGCCAGGTTAAGCAACTTTCGATCGGCTGGAAATTGAACCAAAATTTTAAAGCTATTTGCGGACACCTAATCTCCTCCTTGCTTCGGAAGACGTGTTAAAGAGTGGATCCCGACTGTTATTTTGGTAGTCGATACAGTTTGTCAGAGTTCTGAATAAAAGGTCCAGTTCTGGGCTCGCCAGTAGTCCCCTTGGTTGAGGCGTGGAGATCAGCTAGGTGGATCCCAACAACGGTTAGGATAAGGCTAGAGAGACTATGGTGTTGACTGGCCTATTAAATTGTATACAATTCTAGATCTATTTTTTTAGCAATTGACATGCTCCGCTACTTGTTAAAGTATAAATTATTCGTGAATAAGGAAAAAGAGACATTTAGTAGGAGCGGGAATTTTTGGACACATGTAATGCTTGCCGATAGATGACGTTGGTCGTAAGACAAATGTGAATAGGATATTGGGATTATCGAAAGATCAGTGAGATAGCTCAGTAGCTTAGGGCACTTCCCCGGATTGGAAAAGACGCGGATTCGATTCCCGCTCCTACTAAAAGTCAATTTTTCCTTATTCATAAATAATTTGTATACAATTCATAGGAATTGTTAAACTGCTGTTTATTTTTGTAAGAATTCTTGTTAAGCTTCAATTAGCTCATACTCAAATAGATATTTTATACATCCTCTAGCAATAATGTTTGGTATCTCATCTTAGTTGGCGTTATTTGGAATTACGCCAGTCAAAGCAATTGTAAAGTTTACAATTTCTGTGACGCCAGTACATAGCGTGCCGTATGTCGATGATATTGAGGATTTTTTACATAGATATATTCATTTATATAACTATATATATACAATCGATGTATCGATGTTTGTATTTTTTTTTTAGTGCTCGTAGTGGCCGACGAGCCACAGCCCATCTGATGGTTAATGGTAACCGTCACTCATGGACTCAACAATATTGAGAGTATTGTCAAGCCGCTGCTCACTATTTCATTCCACAGATATGAAATGAAAGAATAAACGGCTATCTCCTGCTACAGCCAAAATGCAACGATGTGCTCCATGACCGATCACACGGGAGATGGTGGTACCAACCCGCTCGGGCTCAATACCAAGTGAATACTCCCACTTGGTACCCAGGTGGTAGACCTGTCATGCACTGGATGATAATTGCTTACTTCCCTTAGTCACTTCATACGACACCCGTGGGAAAGAATGGCGTGGTGACACTTGTATTCTTAGTCTGTCACCACACGGACAGTATTAGATCTATGTTCCTTCTGGACTCCAGAACGGCTGGAAAGATTTTGAGGAAATTTTCATGCAATGTTGATATCAGCTTATTATAGTGATCGGACCAACGGTTATTTTTTTGGCAAACCCCTGTATAGTGGGGTCGAGTCGCTATTAGTACCTATTATAAAGTTATAAGCAACATTAAAATGAATCGAGAAAAAACAACTGTAAGTTAGGCTGTTTAGGCGTACCACTGAAGTAATCCAACACAGTACCAGTGGTCCGTCAACACAGGCGGAGAGACGGCACACGGCGGGTTTATTTAGTGGGCGAGGGCCCCACACTACCCTGTTCGTTGCCCCGAACGACGGGGTGTGCAGTTAGGTACATTTTATCCCGCCTAAACAAAAAAGTAGCTGTTTAAGTGTCTCTAAACCCAAAACAATTTCTTAAAATCTCTGTCTATAAGTTTGTTAAAAACTACCGATCTGATTTTGATTAACGATTTTTGTTAGATTCTTAACGCTTTAACTACTAAACAAATCATCATGAAGTTTGGCATATCAATAGTCTGGAGCCTAGAAAAGAACATAGGCTAATCTCTTCAGGCAATTATTTTTTTTTAGAATTGTCGGTTTGTATGTAATCACTTCACGCAACTCGCGCTGGAGCCAAAGGCAAAGGCTTTTTTATAATACTATTGAGGATTCTTAATTTCCTTTCCTGTCGTTAAATATAAAACTTTATATTCTCAGGATGAACTAATGGAAAGCATGGTGCTGTTAAAAGAGGCCACGAACATACTGAGAATAGAACCCCACATGAAGGATGTCTTGGAAGCGAAGATACAAGAAATAACCCATCTACTAGATGCTACAGAACTTGAAGATAAACAAATTCTTATATCATAATATTATAGACAACCTCGTTGGTACTTATTCCCAGTATAGTAAACATACCTAGATGTAACACACCCACATTCGTCTTTATTATCTAGTTTTAATGTAATAGCGAGCTTTTACCAACGTCTAGGTACAATTTAATACTCCATCGTGCTACGTATAACGGAATTTCCTGCTGAAACATCTTGATGGTATTTTAACACAAGACTTTGCGGTTAGAATCTGCTGTCGTACGCCTTTTAAAGTTATTTAAAAACATAGCGTCACGCCTGTATTCCCCGAAGGGGTAGGCAGAGGTGTATTACACACCCACGATTCGCCATCTATTTTTAAGCCCCACGTATTAGGGGGCCAGCCTATTGACGTCTACCGGGCACATTTTCCAAACTCCGGGCTGCTACTGAGAATTTTTCTTTTTAGTAAAAAGCTCAATAACATTGCCCGACCCGGGGATCGAACCTGAGACCTCATGAAAGTTATTTCGAGATAATTAATTATTATAAACATACTTTAGTTAGTTACTTACCTTGCAGGGTAGATAGACAACAGTGCCAAAAGGCTCTATTCTTACATACATATATCACTTCCTAAATATTCATAATTCTCTTCATACACGCACGCGCTTACGGGGACTCCTGTCTGGAGACAGAGACCTTGACCGATTTGGTCTAGGTAGATTAGTCTCGGTCTCCCCTGTACCTACACCCTTCCACTTTCAATATTATAAACATTTATTTTAAATATTAACATTTAATTATATTAAACCTATTATAATTGTAAGATTTAATGATATTTGGAAAAATAAACTTAAGATTCCAGATTATCCTTTTGTTAATATTACCTAATATTTTATTTATGTTGTTGTTTATTGTGATAGAGCAATGGCCCACCTGCTGGTAAATTGTAACTGTTGCTCATGGACTCAACTATACTAGGGTAGGTACTATTAAGCTTTCCATACATCCACCAGCCTTTCAACGTCCACTTCTTGACATAAGTCCTTAATCCTCCATCCTTATATGTTACCTCTCTAAGAGAGCGCCATAACAAGCCGTCTTGTGCTGATTGCATCCAACGAATCCCTGCAGTTTTGAGTAGGTTATTGGTCTATCTGGTGGGAGGCCTTCCTACGCTGCACCGTCTGATACGTGGTCACCACTCGAGAACCTTATTTTCCCAATGGTTGTCGCTCCTTCGAGTAATATGGTCTGTCCATTGCCACTTCAGCCACCCAACGGACTATGTCAGTCACTCCTACGGATCTCCGTATTACGGATTCGATTACGTGGAGATGTACCAAGCTTAGCCCGCTACATGGCACGCTGAGTTGTCACTCAATGTCTTCAGAGACCACCTCTCTGTTCGTTAAGCTACTGCTTACCATGTAATTGCCAAGGTCCACCTGCAGTAAGTGGTAATCTTCGCTCTTGAACTGAACTATACTAAGAGCACTATGAAGCTACTGCTCATCATTTTATTTCACGGATGTGAAATGCCAGAATGACACCGAGATGCCTCATAGTCGCTCATACAAGAAACAGTAGTACCTACCCACTCGAACACGATAACAGGTGCGTACTCCCATTCCACATCCAGCTATATCACCAATAATGCAATAAGTGATAATTGCTTCCTTCTCTTAGTCGCTTAATACCCCGTGGCAAAGAACGGGGAGGTGACTTGTATGTTTAGTCCAACACCATAATGGAAACGGTATTTAAATGCAAACATGTGCCTAGTACTACTAGCTGATCAAACAGACGTTGTCCTGTCTTAGCTATGAATATTCAATTACATGCGAACTGCCAAACGTGCGAAGTTAAAATAGTCCTTAAGTATATAAGAAATATTTCAATTTTCTGCGCAATTCCCGTGTGGTGACGGAATAAGAATACAAGTGTCACCACCCCAACCTTTCCCGCGGGTGTTGTACAAGGCGACTAAGGGGAGTAAGCAATTACCCGAACGGGTCGGTACCCCCGACCATTGGGCCCGAAGGTGTCGGTACCACCGACCATGGGCCCGAACGTATCGGTACCACCGTCTCCTGTGTGACCGATCATGAAGCACGTCAGTGTGTTTTGGCTGTATCAGAAGACAGCCGTTTATTCTTTAATTTCATATCTAAGAAACGAAATGGTGCGTGGCAGCTTAACAATACTCTGGGTATAGTTGAGCCCATGAGCGACGGATGCCACTTACCATTAGGTGGGCTGTGGCTCGTCTGCCATCATTAGCAATAAAAAAAAATCCTTTCCGAAAAGAACCTTTTACAAAATATTGGAAAACTTAAAAAAAATATAGTTGCCTGTAAAGTCGGTTTACGGACGATAATTTTACGTGATAACGTCACACATGTTTTCTGAGAGTTTCACAAACAATGCATCGGCCGCCATACATTTTTCCGAACGTGGCACTTTTTCATGCGTGCAGCCGGCGTTCAACGATTTATAAAACCGTTATCACGTCAAAAAAATTAATGAAATTGGTAAAGTGGTTCTTAAGTTATGGCGTGGACAAGGGAAATAGGGATTCATCATTTTATGTGTATCAAGATTTTATGTGTACTTTTTAGTATATTATGGTACTGCGTACCATATTTGACTACACTATTAATCTACCATGTATCGGAAGCATTTACATGCATTAAACCAATATAGTAAGTATAATTTTGCAATTAAAATTCATACTATTTGATGCCACGATTTTTTTTTAAACATTTTTGATCTATATTTTTTAGCATTTGACATGCTCCGCTTCTCCAATCCGGGAAAGTGCTCTAAAGCACTGAGCTATAGTACAGATCTTTCGATCATCCCAATCTTATCACATTTGTCTTTACGACCGACGTCGTCAGATTGGAAAAGACGCGGGTTCGATTCCCGCTAGTACAGAAAATCTCTTTTTCCTTATTCACAAATAATTTGTACTTTAAAAAGTGGCTGAGCATGTCAAATGCGAAAAAATATAGACCAAAAATGTTTAAAAAAAAATCGCGCCTTCAAATACGTAGTATGAATTTTAATTGCAAAATTAAACTTACTATATTGGTTTAATGCATGTAAATGCTTCCGATAGATGGCGTTGGTCGTAAAGGCAAATGTGATAAGGAGATTAAGATGATCGAAAGATCTGTACTACAGCTCAGTGGCTTAGAGCACTTCCCCAGATTGGAAAAGACGCGGGTTTGATTCCCGCTAGTACAAAAATCTCTTTTTCCTTATTCACAAATAATTTGTACTTTGAAAAATGGCGGAGCATGTTAAATGCTAAAAAAAATATAGATCAAAAATGTACACTAATAATCTCTAATCTGATAATTACCATGTTAATAAAAACTAATCGTAGTAAAGAGAAACATAGAATAAAATAAATATAACGTATTGTTAATTGTCTTTTATTATACATACACAAGAAATTATATACATAAGAAATTCTATACACAAAAAATAAGTTGTTAAATTGAAATTGAGATCCGCTAAGGAAAACTGAAATAAAGTGAAAATTCGTTGTCGTATGTGACAAGAAAGGTGTTAAGTTTGGACGTGTTCTGTCTTCACCGGCGTCACTTTAGTCGGCTTCGCCGTGATCTCGTCCACTTTTATACTGAATTCCACTGACTCTTTGTTGATATGAAGAATATTCCTTATCACCCGAGACAGTTTCTTGTTTGGACGCGGCGAGTTGTCTATCACGAATATTTTTTCTGTGTTTTTATCAATGAGTTGCATTTTCTTTCTTTTAAACTAAAAGAGAAAGAATTCTGCATAAAAATAATATGTTACTTTATAAAGTACAAATTATTTGTGAATAAGGAAAAAGAGATTGTTTGTACCAGCGGGAATGAACCCGCGTCTTTTCCAATCGAATCCGTTTAATGCATGTAAATGCTCCCGATAGATGGTGTTGGTCGTAAAGACAAATGTGATGAGGAGATTGGGATGATCGAAAGATCTGTACTATAGCTCAGTGGCTTAGAGCACTTCCCCGGATTGGAAAAGACGCGGGTTCGATTCCCGCTAGTACAAAAAATCTCTTTTTCCTTATTTACAAATAATTTTTACTTTAAAAAGTGGCAGAGTATGTCAAATGCTAAAAAATATAGATCAAAAATGTTACTTTATTTCCTGACATAATTTTTTAAATGTACTTTATAAACACAGATCCTTGAAGAAACAATATAGAACCAGAATAAAGATATTTTTATGATCCCGTTATATCATGAATAAATCTCAAAAGGCTGTAATAAGCTACTACAACTTACTTAACATGTTGCTGGACAATACGTAGATAATATTTATTGTGCTGGAAGGAGGGGAGGCTGGTACTCTTGCCGAAGCCGGGGCGAACGCCGGATTCGTTCGGGGCCTTCAGGCCCATCGTGCTGCTGGACGAGGCGGGTAAGCTACTGGAGAGAATCCTCGCTGCCCGCATCGTCCAGCACCTGCGCGACATCGGACCCGACTTGTCGGACGCCCAGTTTGGTTTTCGAGCTGGTCGTTCGACGGTCGGAGCGATTATGCGCCTGAGGGCCGCGGCCGCGGCGGTCGTCGCCGGCGGTGGAGTGCTGTTGGTAGTGTCGCTTGACATTGCCAACACATTCAACAGTCTGCCTTTCAGCTGCATCAGGGAGGCGCTCCGATATCACGGGGTGCCTGCATACCTGAGGCGGCTAGTGGCAGACTATCTTGAGGGCCACAGCGTTCTCTATGAGAGCCGCATAGGGGACGTTGTGAGGAGACCCATGTCGTGCGGTGTCCCACAGGTTTCGGTTCTAGGGCCGCTCCTGTGGGACATCGGTCACGACTGGGTGCTACGCTGTCGGTTTACCCCTGTCGGCTTGCGGTCATCTGCTATGCGGATGACACGCTGGTCATGGCCCGGGGTGGAAACGAGGAAGCGGCGTTCCTGGCCACCTTAGGGACCTCGGAGGTGGTCAGGAGGATCGGGCCGCTGGGGCTAAGGGTGGCCCTGGAAAAGTCGGAGGCCCTGCTTTTCCATGGGCCTCGACGTCGGCCACCTGCTGGCGCCTCGATCACTGTGGACGGGGTCCAAATTGGGGTGCAGGCCCAAATTAAGTATCTGGGCCTGGTGCTGGACGGGCGGTGGCGCTTTCGCGAGCACTTCCGTCAACTGTCCTCGAGGCTCGTCGGTGCGGCGTCCGCCCTTGCACGGCTCATGCCGAATATGGGCGGGCCCAACAATGCGTGCCGATGGCTTTACGCGGGGGTGGTCCGGTCGATGGCGCTGTACGGCGCACCCGTGTGGGCGGGGTCCCTGGATGCAATGAATAGGGCTCTTCTGTGGAGGCCACAGAGAGTCGTTGCGTCCAGGGTCATACGTGGATACCGCACGGTGTCGACGGAGGCGGCCTGCGCGTTGGCCGGAATCCCTCCATGGGACTTAGAGGCGGAGGTGCTCGCCGAGGTGTATCGGCGGGCGTCGCAAGAGCGGGAGGGGAGTGGACGTCCCTCACCCAGTGTGGTGGCCAGATGGCAGGGCGACGCCCGCCGAGCTTCCATGGCCAGCTGGAGGGCGCGGTTGGAGGCGCCCCGGGCCGGTCTTCGGACCGTAGGGGCGCTCCAGCCAGTGCTGGAAGAGTGGGCAGGGCGACGGCACGGAGTCCTTACCTTCCGACTGATGCAGGTGCTGTCGGGGCACGGTTGCTTCGGCAGATATCTGCACATAGTCGCAAGGAGGAAAGCGACTCCGGGCTGCCACCATTGCGGCTGCGACGAGGACACGGCGCAGCACACGCTCGAGTCGTGCCCGGCTTGGGCCGAGCAGCGCCGTGAACTCGTCGCGGCAATAGGGGGGGACCTCTCGCTGCCGAGCGTCGTCAGAGCGATGCTTGGCAGCGACAGGAATTGGGCCGCGGTCGCTGCCTTCTGCGAGGAGGTCATCTCGCGGAAGGAAGCGGCGGAGAGGGCCAGGGAGAAAGATTCTTCCGCTGACCCTAACCGTCGCCAGCGACCGGGCTGGCGCAGGCGCAGGTACTTGCGCCTAATGCCGCCCTAGCTGAGGCTGCGGGTGGATGGACCGGAGAACGTCCGCCACCCGCAAGGCCTCCCGCGAAGGTGCGACGCTCCGTGTGCGGATGCGTCGCTCAGTAGAGGGTACCCGAAAGGGTAAGCCGCCGGCGGACCACCGAAGGAATGTGACATAGTTCCAGTGGCCCGCCAATAAAGGCGGAGAGACGGCACGCGGCGGGTTTCTTTAGTGGGTTCAGGCCCCACACTACCCTGGTCGTTGCCCCGAACGATAGGGTGTGCGGTTAGGAACATTTTTTCCCGCATTAACAAAAAAAAAGGTAATATTTATTGTCGTTGCTGATAATATATGGATGATAGTAATAAGCATTTCACCACTACTGTTCCCTTTGATCTCCAAACCAAGTGTAACACTGTGAGTTGTCTGACTCGGCGGCCTCAGCCTAATACTGAATCCTTTCCCTCCAGTGTCAACGTCCGAGATCAAAAAGATACTCCTATCAATTAAATCCAAGGCAGTTGGCTATTAATATCTGTCGACGCATGATAATTACCATCCTGGATTTCATTCTCCCCGCTATCTCCCATGTTATCAACTATTCCCTTGACTCCGGATCATTCCCATCCCAATGGCGTAAGGCCTATGTCATTCCATTGCAAACATTTCTAGTCCCTCACTACCCATCTATTTCCATCCTATATGGACCTCCCTTTTCTCTCCAAGGTGCTTGAGGCCTGTGTTCACAAACAGCTCTCTAACTTTATACTTAGGAACAATCTTTTAAGCCCCTATCAGTCTGGTTTTAGACCAGGCCACAGCACCGTTTCCGCTCTCCTCAAAATGACAGGCGATATTAGAGCTGGCATGGTCCTCCATGACACTAAAGTCACTATGCTTGTCGTACTTGATTTCTCTAATACCTTTAATACCGTCAATCACGATATCCTACTATCGATCCTTTCCCATCATAAGATCTCTGTCAAAGCACTGGAGACAAGATGAGAACCATATCTTGTCTTCGGAGGCGTCAGCAGTCAGTTCGCATTGTTGAGACTATGTCAGATTGGTGTGTTCTCGGTGCTAGGGTTCCTCAAGGCGGCATTCTCTCTCCCTTACTATTTTCTTTGTTTATTAACCTTTCATTCCAAAATCTTCAGTGTTCGTATCATCTGTATGCTGATGACTTGCAGATGTACTCTCAGGCACGTATAGAAGGCGTCCCTTCTGATATTAGTAGGTTGAATAGCGATCTGGAGTACGTAAGTGACTGGTCTACCAGGTACGGGTTGGTAGTAAACCCGAGCAAAAGTCAGGCCATCATTGTGGGTAGTCAGCGTATAATTAGTAATTTAGATCTTGAATCGCTTCCCCCGATTATTTTAAATGGTGCGGTTATTCCTGTTAACTCTACAGTAAAACATCTTGGCCTACATATAGACTCTACGCTGAATTGAAGAAGTCAGGTCACAAGCGTAAGTATGCAAGTTACTGGTACACTTCGCACACTATATCGGCTGAAAAACTTTCTGCCAATAAAGACCAAAACCTCACTTATGCAATCCTTAATTCTTCCTTTGATCGACTATGGTGATATGAGTTATTTCGACCTGAATGCAGATCTCCTTAACAAACTCGACCGCCTTCTCAATAACTGCATTCGATTCATATTCAATCTTCGCAAGTATGACCATGTCTCTGCTTATCGTTCTCGTCTCAAATTATTACCTATTCGTTAGCGCAGGAATCTGCGAGCTCTCACATTACTCTACTCTATACTTACTTCACCCACTTCACCTTCCTACATGAAATATTACTTTCAATACTTGGGGTCTAGTCATAATAAGGATTTATGTTTCTCCAATAATCTACTTCTTCGTTGTCCGTCCCATTCTACTGATTTTGTTTCCTGTCCAATTGTTCTTCTATGGAATGCGCTCCCTCTTGATATCAGGATGTCCACTAATCGTCATGGGTTCAAATTGAAAGTCCATCACCGCATTTTGACTAAATTAGAGGAATCTTCTGTTCGTCTCTGATTATTACATAATATTTATTTTTAGTATGTAGGTATATATTGTATTATATAGTATGTAGTATAGGTATATATTACTTAATTATATTAATCATATATTTATAGTAAGTAGGGTATTGATATGGTGTCTGCTGAGATGATCGAGCTTGGAGGCTCATGTGTCTGGGAATCCTTCATGATGCTTCTCAATTTATGTTGGAGCTCAGGAATGGTTCCCAAGGACTGGAGAAGCGCCCTTGTTTAAAAACAAGGGTTCACGTTATGACTGTGCAAACTACAGAGCCATAAGCTTGACCAGTTTGGCAGCCAAAGTGTATGGTAAGATTGTTGAAAGGAGAATGAGGATGGTGTCTGATGAATTTTTGTGAGAGGCATAAGGAGGTTTCAGGTGTGGATGAGGATGCATGGATCAAGTGTTTTCTCTGCGCAACATTGTGGAGAATCAGCTGGCTGTAGGCCAGAGGATTTTCTGCAGTTTTGTGGATTTGGAGAAAGCATTTGACACTGTTGTACGAAAGGAACTTTGGGACATTTTGCCGGAGTATGGTATTAGCGGTAGACTGCTACAAGCGGTGCAGTTCAACTACATGGACTGCAGAGCTTGTGTGCGGCTGGATGATGGAATATCACCCTGGTTTGACGTCTATATCGGCATTAAACAGGGCTGCGTTCTATCAGCTAGACTGTTTATCATATATCTGGATAAATGTCTACAAAGGTTGAATGAAATGAATGTGGGAGTTCGATGGGCGACTCAGTGGTTAACTCGCTGCTATATGCAGACGATGCGGTCCTATTAGCGCAGTCTGCGACTGACCTGCAAACCCTAGTCGACGTAATGGCAGAAAATTGTAAGAAAAGGGGCCTACGTGTGAATGTGAGCAAAACCAAAATAATGGTTTTTGAAAGAGAAGAAGCCAGAACAGTTGTTAGAGTAGCAATAGGAAATGGTATGCTAGAACAAGTGGATGAATTTGTATATCTTGGATGTGGATTCAGTCGGGATGGAAGGTACACCACTGATGTAGAGAGAAGAGTGAATGCGAGAAATAGAGTGAACGGAGCATTGGGACAACTTCTCGGCAGCCACCACCTCAGCCAGAAGGCACGTGTCGCAATACACAACGCAGTGCTTGTCCCAACGTTATTATATGGAAGCGAGACTTGGGTATGTAAAAAGGAGCATGAGATTAAAATCAATGCGGTTAAAATGCGATCTCTGCGGACAATCTGTGGAGTGAGGCTGACTGACCGCATTCGTAATACTGACGTAAGAGAGCGAGTAGGTATGAAAGAGAGTATTGGTGTAAAGATGCGAAAGGGAATGCTCCGATGCTTCGGACATGTGGAAAGAATGCCGGACGAGCGACTGGCTAAGAAGAAATACAATGCGAAAGTGGAAGGATGTAGGTACAGGGGGAGACCGAGACTTACCACCATCCATCCATCCATCAGCCTTTCAACGTCCACTGCTGGACATAGGCCTCCCCAAGAGAACGCCACAACGAGTGGTCCTGTGCTGACCGCATCCAACGGCTCCCCGCGGCTTTGACCAGATCGTCGGTCCACCTTGTGGGGGGCCGTCCTACGCTGCGCCGTCCGATACGTGGTCGCCCCTCGAGAACCTTTCTTCCCCAGCGGTTGTCGGTTCGTCGAGCGATGTGGCCTGCCCATTGCCACTTCAGCATGGCAGCCCGGCGGGCAATGTCGGTCACTCTCTTTCTCCTACGGATCTCCGTATTACGAATTCGATCACGTAGGGAAATACCAAGCATAGCCCGCTCCATGGCCCGCTGAGCGACTTTGAGCCTTGAAACGAGGCCAACATTCAGAGACCACATCCCCCATGACTTACCTACCTAGACCAAATTGGTCATGTATTGAAGGAAGGTGGAGTCAGGAGTCTCCGAAACCGGCAAGCGTGTATGAAGAGAGTTATGAATGTAGAGGAAGCGAGAGATGTATGCAAGAATAGAGCCTCTTGGCACTCTGTTCTCTCTGCCTACCCCGCAAGGGAAATGGCGTGATGATAAGTAAGTATAGTAAGTACAATTTTTTTTTTTTTTTTTTACCTTTACTGGATTATGTATATTATCAATTTCATAACATTATAATTATGTTAGGAATATTCTTCACTCATGTTACTCCCTGAAAATGCATCTACCTTCCGTAGTCTCTGCATCACCCTTGGTTGTCTGGTAGAGAATGCCTCAGGCATTAAGTCCGCCATTGTAAATTATTATTGCATAAAGTTTAATAAAATAAAAAATAAATATATTTTTTTAAAACATTTATATCCTACAACTATAACAGTTGTGTCACTTCATGACAGTAGGAAGTAAGTAAGATTCGATATTATATGACATTACGTTACGGTTATAACCGTAGTGCATATTTTTTTTTATTGGATGTTTTGGCAGACAAGCCACGGTCCTTCTGATGGTAAATGCTAACCGTCACCCATGGACTCGACTATACCGAGAGTATTGTCAAGCCGCTGCTTACCAATTCATTTCACAGGTATGAAATGAAATATAAATGGCTATCTCCTGCAACAGCCAAAATGCAACGATGTGCTTCATGGCTGGTCACACGGGAGATGGTGGTACCAACCCGCTCGGGCCCGATACCAAGTGAGTACTCCCAATTGGTACCCAGCCCTACCACCAGTCATGCAATGGATGATCCACTTGCTTACTTCGCTTAGTCGCCTCATACGACACCCGTGGGAAAGAATGGGGTGGTAACACTTGTATTCTTAGTCCGTCACCACACGGAGCATTTGGTACATTCGTACTGTATATCTAGGGAAACACTTACAACGCAAATATGTGGTAAAGATTGACAGAAGGTCCTTGAAAAATTATTGTAATACTATAGTATAAATGTATTTTATCGTCATTCTATATGTATCCAACTGCTAAGCCCGTAAGTCAAATTATTTTACTTTTTAATTGTACGGCTATAGCCGGTATGTCATATTACGAAATACCTTGCACAAAGCCTTGTCAAACAGTGAACAGTCATAACCATGACTGTTCTGTCCAGCAACGTGTTAAAAATATCATTCAAAGAATAATAGTTGTGAACACTATAACTTTATAGTACTCACCATGGTACAGATACAGCACCAAGTACCGAATTTAAACCAGGCAATTCCGGGAGTCCTATCCATTGCTTTTCTGAATCTCAAGTTGGTAAAACCGTAGATAAGTGGGTTGATAGCACTGTTCAGATACATCAGAAAGTTTGCTGCAAACCACATTATTGCGAAACCACCGTCCACCTGGTGAAAATTGCAATATGTATTGATGTCTGAAGCTTAGGCTGGTAATAATGGTTTGCTAATTTGACTTGAAGGTTTTTTTTTTAAATATGGCATAATTCATTCCACACACTCCACATCGTAATGGATATAGATGATAATTATATCATTAATTACAGACCATAGAGAACACCACAATGATGAATAGCTAAAACTGTAAAATTGTAGAATTCACAAGTAGTCTTGTGCTGCCTGCAAACGATGGCAAAAATTTAGGATTTGAAATGTGTATATATTATATAATTAAGGAATAATATATTAAACGGAATATGAATGCAAATGAATATAACGCTAACACTCTTTCTCTTCGTATGCATCTCAAAGTTAAACAGATTAGAGAGCCATATTTTATCCTGTCAATTTCCTTTATCCCTCCCTACAGCTATGCTCAAAAGTTTGAGTTTTTATTAATTAGTAGCTGCAATCTCTAGAGACGTCTATCTATTATATGGACCTATGTATCTGCCTTTGACTACCAAAAGTCTCGATCCATACTCGTGTTCTATTGTAACATTTTAAAAAATCTTACTGCATTGATCTCATTTTCCAGATTGTTCCTCCAGTAAATAATAGCAGTGTAAGGAACACGGCAGACAACAGCTGCGATCAGTACACATGCTGTAATCCTCAGCGCTCGACCTCGGGCTTTAGCAATCGATCGGCCTCCACCTCGTGCTGATAGCTCCCGAGCACTACATTCCAGTCGCCACATGATCGTGCCATACTAGTAAATTTAACATATAATTTTATTTATAATGACATTCAAACAAACTGCCAACTCGGTATGGTTACCATAGAATCTAAAAACATTGGTCAGTCTTGCGTAACTATATCCAAGAAACTACTTATTAAACGAAATGGAATCTAGGTAAGAGTAGCTACAGTTATTTTCAGTATTTTGTAAGAGGGTGTTACTTCCCCAGGTAGCATCACTCAGGTTCTTTCATCAAGGTACAGAACATAACACAGAACTTTAGCATAAACCTAAATTTCAATGAAAATTCGGTACAAAGGTTTGTTGATTAAAATGTGTTTTACAGGAAATCAATTTCTATGTCAGATGCACTACGGAATACTCAAAAATCTTCAAAAAATATCACTCCTATAAGTGAAAGCGCTTAAAATTTAGCTTGCGTTAAGTCAAGTTCGATGTCTCCTAATAACGATATTCCAGGGGAGGATCAAATATTTTCGGGCAGCATAGCTGAAGATAGTGCTTAAACGTGCTTTTCGAAACTCGGAGTCGGAGATATATACAAATTGGAAAAGCTAGATGTGAGTAGAGTAGAGTAGTAGTAATCGTTTTCAATCTATTGAATCTAATTAATCTAGCTGATACTAAAACATTTTAATGTTATAAATATAAACAAGCTAGAAAATAACTTACGGTCACACACATAACAGACAGCGGTACCCACACCAACAATGTCAATAAAAAATGCCAATACAGGTCAAGTATTCGAAAATCTTCAACACAATAACTTTCCAAATAGTCCAGCCATTGTCTTTCCTGCGTGGATTAGAGAACAAAACATCAATTCCAAGACTATAAACAAGTATAATTAGATGGTGTTCAGGTAAGAATTCACTAGCTCATTAATTCGCTGTATTGTCATGCTTACTATGTTTTATAGTTGCGTCACAGTCGAAGAACCATTCTTCGACTGTGGTTGCGTTACTAAATATTCCTTTTTGAAATTAAACTACGTTTACGGAATCTATCGCGTTTACTTGATTTTACTCCTATCCCGACGTTTCGAATACTTTACAGCATTCATGATCACGGGTGGACTTAGATGATAGACGTCCAAGGTTGATATGTTATTTCAACGGTTTCATCTACCCACAGTATATGATTTTACAAAATTTTTGGTTTATTTATTTTTGTTAAAATAAATAAACCAAAAATCATGAATGCTGTAAAGTATTCGAAACGTCGGGATAGGAGTAAAATCAAGTAAACGCGATAGATTCCGTAAACGTAGTTTAATTTCAAAATGTGTAACATTCACGTAAATATCAGAAAGTATTAAATATTCCTTATACTAAAAGCAAAAAACATATTATTTAAAGACAAACTTTTATTAAAACGATATCTTGATTTTTTTCATTTTTGCGTATTGCCACCGGCATAGAATAGGCATGCAGAGGCGTAAATCTCCAGGAAATGGTTGCAAAATGTTTTGTAAATTTTGAAACAGATAACTTACATACGAACATTGCAAGTTAATATAAAGATTCTAAAATGTGCTGGATGCCCTTCCATCATCTAACCATCGATCAGAGTTTTACGGTTTACTGGACATAGGCCTCCTCAGGTAAGCGGCTCAGTGCCCCTTGCATCCAACGGTTGGTAATTAACTACTATTAACGCTATTTAGACGCCACCATTTAGCGTACCAAGAGCACAGGCATACTGCTCGCTACAGTGATAAAATCATTATATATGGGAATTTTTAACTACGATTACTAAGTAAAATTTATTTACTTAGAAAGACACCCAGATGTTTCCCACGTATTATCGTAATTAAAAAATGCTTTTCCATCAACAGATATTTCATCACACTCACAACGTACTCCCTTTTAATGCTCCAAGGTAAAGACAAAAGGGTTGATAGTATCCACGATGCCATAATCATTTTTGGGGCAGCTCTTACTGTGATTCTTGCTTCCGATGTCAGAGCTGCTGCAGCTAGCCGATCGTAAGACACTAACATCACTGCATTAACGCTGGCTAGAAGAAAAGTTGCTGAAAATGTGTTTCATTATTTTATCAATCCTGTTTCTGGAATTATCTTTTTTTCTTCATATGATGCGGGTGGCAAATAAGCATACGGCCCCACTTAATGGTAAGCGGTTACCGTTAGCCTATAGATGATAGCAATACCAGAGGCATCACTCGCGCTTCACTTTGAAGGAAAGGGTTAGGACGTGGAGATAAAGGCTAATAAATAAAGTAATTATTAAATTCGTAACTGCAAAACTTGTCACAGTTATGTTTTTAAATACCTTGTTCGATAAAGTAATTATGTCTAATGTCACTAGATGGCGTTAGTAAAATTTTTAAATTTCTTATAAGTCGATGTTAAGAGTAAGTGTTTTTATACCCCCTCCATGGTAGCGTTAAACGTTTAACGCAACCTTTTGCAAGTCGCATTAGAAGTATAACTTCAATAATGGAAAAGGAAAGGATAAGGAGAGGGTTACCTAGGGCCTCCGGAGCTCTCACTCATAATAGGAAACACAACAGTAGAAGTATCTACAGTTGTTATGGATATTAGTTGTTTTGGATCTTCTGTGAGAGGGTGGTACTTCCCCGATCAAGGCGGCCCATTCGTGCTGGGATAAGCAAAGGTTCTACCACTAGATATGTTAATTTGCTGAGAATCTTTATGATGAAATTATATTCTACTTACTCGTATATAGGTACTCAACACAGAAGTCTCAGCAACTATTATTAGTCTTCTATACTAATTATTAAAAAGCTGTAACAGATCTATGTCTATACATTGAAGACATTTAAAAAAATGATTGTATTAGGCTTTATTAGGCGTGTCTAAACGTAAAACAATTTTTTTTTAGATTTTTATCTGTGTGTCAGTTACTGTTTATCTTTTTGTTTATTCGCGCATCACGTAAAAACTACTAAACGGATTTGATGCCACTTTTATTTATAGGCTTAAAAACACTGCTATACATTTTATCCCGTTACTATATCAGGAACCTAAGATATATATAACCTAAAAATTTGCTTTTGGCTGTGGTGGAGCCGCGGACAAAGGCTAGTACTTTAAAAAATAACCAAAGAACAAAATGAATCCAATCACTCAGATGTTTAACCATTCTTAATTAAATCAGCTTTTCATTTATCAATCCATTGCTCTCTCAGTATTGGGTATGAACTTCTTATCACAGTGAGAAGGATTTAGGCCATACTCCACCACGCTGGCCCAATACGGGTTAGACTTAATAGCCTTTTTTTTTTGTTAAGGCGGGAAAAAATGTACCAAATCTCACACTCCGTCGTTCGGAGTAACGAATAAGGTAGTGTGGTGCCCTCACCCACTAAATAAACCCGCCGTGTGCCGTCCCTCCGCCTGTGTTGGCGGGCCACTGGAACTATGTTACATTCCTTTGGTGGGAGACTTATACTTAACAGCCTGTCGAGAAAATCTTTTAAATTAGCTTACCTTGCAAAAATCCTTCAAACCGGCAACCGAAGTGACTCAACACATATTTTTGAAAGAAATCTCTGACTAGCATAAACCAGGGGCACAAAATCAGCATAGACAGATCAGTCAGAGCCAGGTTACCAACTAAATAGTTGCTCGCCGACCAGAGCCACTTGTTCCTCACTAAAATTATCAGTATAACGGAGTTCAGGAATATTCCAGAAACGCCTATGATGATCATTAGAGTTGATTTGATTGCGATCTCCTTAGCTGGTTTTACTTGCCACAAGGTATTCGGGAAAGGATACTGTGATGTGTCGAGCTAAAATAAATAAGCATACATTTTTGATCTGTATTTTAGCACTTGACATGCTCAGCTACTTTATATACCTACTGGATTGGAAAGGGACACAGGTTCGATTCCCGCTCGCACTAAAGTTTTCGTTTTCCACATTTTCACAAATAATTTGTTCTTTAAATAGACATAAGTTTATTGATATCTATCTATTATAATATAATTCTCGTGCCACGTAGTTGCTCACGATGAACTCCGAAACTAAATAACCAAAAGTCACGTTTTTTAAATGTGTATTTTGCTGGCGTGCCTATGATAGGATAATTTTTATCACCTATTTCTTTTGAAATTTTGCACAATATTCTTGAAAAAAATAATGGCGAAACGAGTTTGCCGAGGCAGCTAGTTTTTATATTTTTTTAAGGATTTGTCATGCTTAGCCATTATAAATGAACACAATAAGGTTTTTAGAAATTATCATCCATTGCATGACTGGTGGTAAGGCTAGGTACAAAGCGTTGCGTTTTGGCTGTAGCAGAAGATAGCCATTTATTATTTCATTTCATATCTGTGAAATGAAATGGTGAGCAGCGGCTTGATAATAATACCGAGAGGTATAGATGAGTCCATGAGCGACGGTTACCATTTACCACCAGATGGGCCGCGGCTCGTCTGCCACTAAATGCAATAAAAAAAACTGGAATTAATTTTGATGAAACTTTCATGTTTTAGCTCTTGATAGGACTCTTTTGCTTAAATAATATAATATAATATCTTTTCATCTTGGTACTTGAGATTTAACCAGAAAACTATAGATTTTACCTATGGCGTTACTGCGGGAAATTGTAATTAAATCTAAATCAAGTCCCCGTACAGTAAAATAAAAAAAAAATAAAAAAATTAGCCATATTGGTTTATTGATGTTATGCTTTCTTGTTACATGTTTTTGTCAACAGATGACGTTAAAAATACATTAGATGTTTCATATCAATAATAAAATAAGTTAATATCAAAGTAAAACAATACTTGCATTTTCTAGGTAATCCAAGGACCAGTTTGTCTTTATGCCCTTTTCAACATATTCCGTATACTCTGTGATATTCATATCCGCTAACATAGTTTTTATATATATATCAGTTAATTCGTGACGTCATTATATATTACACTGGCTGCCGCTCCTCACCCAGCTTCGCCCGAATCTAAATCTATACATAGGTATATTAAAATAGTAAAACGCAGTGTCTGTAATATCGAGGTTTTCTGTCTGATAATTTATTAGCGCAGAACTCTGAAAGTTTTGGACAAAATTTAAGTAGAATATATTACAGGCTTTATTTCATTTAAATCGGAACACGTTATATCAATTTGAAGACATTAAGATAAAACTAAATTATACGCAGATGAAGTCGGGCCTACTACTAGCATATTATAAAGATGGCTCATGAATTTCTTGCCGGGTTCTTCTCATAACAAGCCTTACTACGGAAGCCGGTCGCTTGTGGCTCTTTTAAGTGCTGTAGGTATAATAAACTTATGAAATAAAGATGTTTTTGAATTTGAAATTAGAATAACCATTTTTTTTCGATCAGTTAAATTGAAATACTGTTTTTTTTTAATTAATTTCTGAATACAATAAGAATGTTAAGAAAAAACTAACTTCAAATTGTCTGCAAAACAAAAAAAAAATACGCAAATCGGTCCAGAATCCTCGGGGAAATCGGTGTTCATCATACGAGTACAATAAACAAAAAAATAACACCCGAATACATCCTTTTAATAGGAGCCAATTAAAAATAATAGAATCGATGCATATTAATTTCACAATCGCAATTAACATTGTCATATCTATTTGTAAAGATTATTACGAGCCACTGTATATCACTAAGCTTAAGCTTAAGGCTCTGAATATCTAGGCAGCTCAAATTTAATTAAACACAACTAATAATAAGATATAAGAATAATTAATTAGACGACGCAACAGACGCAACGCACCTTTAAAGTATAACAACACAATTTATACAAATATAATTACTGTTAAATACAAATTTATACAAACTTTAGGGAAGATTACAGAGTACAAAATTTTCCACTGAATCAATGTATTGAAAACTCAAAGGCTATAAACAGAATGACAATCGATAAAGCTCTCGAGATAACAGTGGTTTTAGGTAGTCCATTACCATGAAAGGGTTTTTATCATGGTGGTGATTGATAGTAAGTACTAAAATAAAGTATGAAATAAGACAGGAAAATTATTTTGTACGACTATTGTGAAATCTGGCAAACCAAAACTGAAAATTACTTTAACTAATATATAGTTTTATTTGCAGTGATAGTCAAATTTTTGTCTGTGTGGTGACGGACTAAGAATACAAGTATCACCACCCCATCCTTTCCCGCGAGTGTAGTACAAGGCGACTGAAGGAAGTAAGCAATTATCACCCATTGCATTACTGTTGCTAGGGCTGGGTACCAAGTGGGAGTACTTACTTGCTATCAAACCCTAGCGGGTTGGTACCACCGTCTCCTGTGTGACCGGTCATGAAGACATCAGTGTGTTTTGGCTGTAGCAGCAGATAGCTGTTTATTCTTTCATTTCATATCTAAGAAATGAAATGGTGTGCAGCGGCTTGACAATACTTTCGGTATAGTTAAATCCATGCGCTGCTATTACCACTTAGCACCATTAGCAATAAAAAAAATGTTGACACCAAGGCCTGCGAAGATGACATCAGGTTTGATCCTCAGTCCAAGGTGTAGACCCCTCGCACGTACTTCTGAGTTTTCGATAGTATGTGTGTATATAGTTAGAATTGTATTATGGTTGCGTAAAGGAAAACCTGCATGCTTGAAAGACTTTCACTTGGGTAGCCCATGGTCTCAGATATAAACCCACAAAGAGTAAATTGCTAGTGTTTAAGGCTAATGGAAAATGCTATCCGACTGTACCGGCGGTCACAATGAGTGGCACTCCTCTTAAATCAGTGGGAAAACATAAGTATTTGGGACACTGGGTCACTGCGACTTTCTGTGGACATAGAAAGGGAGGGTAGGGCGTTGACAGTCAGGAGTAATATGTTGATTCGTAGGTTTGCTAGGTGTACTAAAGAAGTAAAAATTACCTTATTTTGGGCTTACTGTCAGTTATTCTACACTTGCAGCCTATGGATTGACTGTACTCAGAAAGCATACAAAGCCCTACGTATCTAATATAATAATGCTTTTAGGGCACTGTTGAGGTTGCTCTGATACTGCAGCGCATCGGGAATTATCGCTGAGGCAAGGGTGGACGATTTTTACGCCATTATTTGCAAGCCTCGCTAATGAGACGAGTGCGGGGCAACTCTAACAGCCTCCTTAAAATAATAGCGGACAGTGTAGATAGATGGCGTTATATTTTAAACACTGGGTGAAAATCCATATGGATTAAGCTAACCGCCACCACATTATGCGATGGTAGTTTTTATTGTATTCTTTATATCTGTCCGTGTGGAGACAGACTAACACCCATATTCTAAGACGGTTCCTCGAAAATTTCTCGACTCCACTCAAGCGCACTCAAGGAGTTTGGTATTCTTAGTTGCAAAAAATCTCCTCCACTCGACGCCTTTCCTCACTCGAGGTGAGGAAACAACTGTCAATCTCAAGGTACGTCGGGACCAACCTTAAGGAATACTCAAGGAAGTTTTTGTTCTATAAACAATTTACTTAAGTTTATTATTTCATGTGAATATTGTTTTCTAGTGTTTATAATGTATTTACAGCGGTTTTTGAATTAGTATTATTAAGTATGATTATCTCATAAGATGTTACTTGCGAGATGCTGCAAACTCAACTTTTACGTTACCGTAGAATTCCAAAGACGTATAAGCTAAAATTTTTTTTTCCAGCAGGATTACCGGCACTTAAAGTAGCCGTCGAATTTATTTTATATTTAATTATGAGTTTCTGTAGGCATAACTTTACCGACCGATATTCAGTAAGAATATATCTTCCAGACATATTACAAAATAAATTATATCTAAACAATTTATACTAGCTATAAAAACACACCCAGCAAAAAAACAATGTTGACGCGACGACGCTATGTAGGTACTTTCTGGTTATACGATATACGTAAGTATTACTTTTTGCTATGTAGGTACCTACCTGAGTTTTACTCCTTGTGGCGATCCTTGTATAATACCTATCGTCCTACCTAAACATTTACATGTCAAATGAGAAACATCTGTTAACTTTTGAGTGACCACAGATGTAAAATCAAAGCATTTTTGCCCAAAACAATGTTCTATCTACAATACAATGACGTAATTAATTACGTATTACCTCGACTCAACCTCATTCGAGGTTCCTCGAGTTTTCAACTAAGAATACCAATTTCGAGGATTCCTTGAGATATTCCTTGAGGTATCCTCAGTTGAGTTTGAGTCGGGGAAATGTTGAGGAACCGTCTTAGAATATGGGTGTAAGAATACAATTGTCACCACCTCATTTTTTTCCATGGGTGCCGTATGAGGCGACTAAGGGCAATTATCATCCATTGCATGACTGGTGGTAGGGCTGGGTACCAAGTGGAAGTACTCACTTGGTAAAGGGCCCGAGCGGGATGGTGATCATCTCCCGTGTGACCGGCCATGAAGCAATTCATTGCGTTTTGGCTGTAGCAGGAGATAGCCGTTTATTATTTAGATATTTTTATATATATTTTCAGCATTTTACATGCTTAGCAGTATACATTAAACACAAGGTGAAAAATGTGAAATCCTTTACCATCAGATGGGCCAAAAATGCAATAAAAAAAAATTAAGATTTTTACTAACGTTCTTGTATTACTAACAGAATAGATGAAAATCTGAAATAAATATAAAAAATAATAAATAAAAGGTCCAACTCTGTCGGGGAAGTACCTACCACTCTCTCACAGAACATCAGCGTGAAACAACGGTATGTACTCCTACTGTCCTATTTCATCTCGCGAGTGAGAGCGCGGGAGGTCATCCATCCTTTGTTTCCCCTTCATCCTCTCCTTATTATCCTTCCCCCCCACCTCATATCCCTTTCCCTGAAGTGTGGCGATACGCAAATGATGCCTCTGGTGTTGCTAACGTCTTTAGGCTACGATAACTACTTACCATCAGGTCTGCCACCTATGTGGTATAAAAATTAATCCTTACACTCAGCTAAGCTGATCTATTTGCTAATGTGTGGTCACATGCATCAAAACTCAGGACGACTCGCAAAAAATATCTTGAAATCGAACCCACTACGCTCAGAATTTATTCCTCTGTGTATTTTTAAGACGATCTGTTCTTAGTAGTAAAATAGCAAAGGGATGATGATTGGTAAGCCTCTGTCCTTACTTTGTTTCGTCGATAATTATTATTTACTGAATAAAACCAAGTCTTAAAAACACAGAGTAGTTATTAGACAAATACATAATTATTGTTTTTGATTGCGAAAAGAATGAGTTGATTGGTCAACGAAGGGATTTGATTGAATAGACGTACAAATTGCAAAGAGTAGTCATTAATAATTGTGAATTTGACTTCATAAATACAGATTGGGGTAATAATTTTTCGTAGCTATCTATTTTCCCACCACGGCCCGGCGTTATAATTTAAAATAGTATACTGGAAGTTTGGATTTTTAAAAAAGAGAAGATCCACAATTGGGCACTACAAGTGTCCACTATAAATGAGTGCACATTACGCTTTCCTGCACTCATTGCGTTTAGTGTGATTTCGCGAGCAGCCTCAACCCCTGCAACGTATCAACATGCTAAAATATCTTTAGAAAAACTCATTGACTGTCTCTTTTTCTCTCGTACTTTCTGAATAGTGTCATTACACGCAGTTAAAAGTTGTTACTATTTTATAAAATTAATGTGAATTGAATGCTATATATTTAAGTATGTAACATTATTATATACAAATTTGCCACTATTTCTATATACAATTGTGTATCCTTAGTTTATAGATCAATGGCTGGAAGTCGTTCATTGCACGAGTAAGATAATTTTAAAGAAAAAAATCAATGTATTCTCAAGTACAAGTATTTAGGAGATCTGTGCCGGCAGTGTCAATCTTTTAAAATTAAAAGTTCACTGCAAAAAGTACCTTTGATCAATTTGGGAGAGCTGTGCGTCAACATTGAGAACGATATCACAGTGTAAAAATTTACGTTTATTATCATGATTAATGTGTTGGTAACACACACTTTATTAATTATTTTGATATTTTTATATATTTTTCAAGCATTAGACATACTTAACCATAAAAGGGAACACAAAATGCAAAAATGTGAAATCGAAAATACTAGTTAACTACGAGCAGGATTTAAACCTGCATCTCCTGAAAAATGGTTTCAGATGCTTTACCTAGTAATTCAGATTTAATTTTAACGATACTTAAGATTAATTTTGCCAAATCAGATGTCAAGTAAAAAAAAATATCCTCCTTTAAAGATTCACACAGACGGTCGCAAGCGACAACTAGTACCCGGTATGTCTGCATTTTGAAGATATTTATGAAAAATGAAGAGGGGCCTCGACATAAAGGTAGCCGTAGAACACAAAACAACGATTTTTAACTTTTGTCTGACTACTTGTTAAGGCATATATATGAAATTACTGAACGGATTTAAATGCGGTTTTCATAGGTAGATAAAACGAATCAAAATATGCAGACGAATCGTGGGCGTCAGTTATATAGCTTAATATTATAGGGAATATAACGCTGAAGAGTTTATTTTGGTATTACGCACATTTCAAAAACTACGAAACTGATAAGAAAAGATCTTTATTACATATATTTAATAGTCCATCTTCGAAATCCTAGCTTTTATAAACATCACGCTATTACCCTTAGGGGCCGAGCAAAATACTTTTATTTCTTATTTTGACTCCTTTTAGGTTTTTACCGAGCATAAATTAAAACTGCCCTGCTATATGCACAATATAGATTGTGTCTAAAAATATAATTATAATGCGTGACAATTTCTACCAATTAACAAAACTCAGAAAGAACGCAAAGGGTTACGATGAAGACCAGGTAGGTATTATTACCTATACATTAGAAGAGTATAACTAAACCTACTCCTAACCTAACTAAATTATTTATAAATATTCAGATTATTTTTTCGGGTGAAACCGCGGCAATAGCAATACACTGTCAGTGCTGCATCATGTCTTTACTTATGCAATTAAATATTTTTAGTATAGTGCCCTCTAGTAGTGTGAGTAAGAACTTTGTATCTATACAACTGATTCAATTTCTGGGACAGAGTCCGGTACATTAAGTTCCTGTATCCGGCGCTAGATGTCGTAATATTAAAAGTTAATCAGTTTGCTATAACAACGGCCACAATATAATATTTGATCGCTAATGTCCTTATAAGCAGTAAAAATGTTCTGTGCTTATAAGATACCTGCCTCCCGGCAGTGTTGTGGGTTCGATTCCCACACAGGACAACTATTTGTGTGATTCACAAATGGTAGTTCTGAGTTTGTAAAGTCCCCTGCGATACAAGGATTATTCCATAATGCAGGGTGTTGTAAAAAAAATCGAAAATTGGATCTGTGTGCATTTTACAGTGTCAGCCTCGGACTTAGTACCAAAGTCGATACCACCTTTCTGCTAGTCTATACTGCCGGGCTATCACTGCACTTGCAGTAGAGGCTATCCGAAAGGGTAAGCTGCCGGCGGACCACTGAAGTAATGTAAAATATTTTTCCACTGGCCCGTCAGTTTATAAGTGGGTTAGAGACCCACACTAACCTGCTCGTTGCCCCGAACGTCGGGGTATGCGGCTAGGAATATATTTTCCCGCCTTAACAAAAAAAGGCTATCATTGCACGTGGCTAACACATTAGATAGGTAGAATGTTTAAAACTAAATATACATTAATACACCTTGATATCTGTCTACGAGTGACCTTAAAGTAATGTATTTTATGAGCAATTACTGCTGTCCGCGGTAAGTGTATTTTAATGAAGTCAAAAGTATCTATACACGTATTGTTTTAAAATTCACATGCTATTGAAAATGCGATTTTGATGTGTGGCATTGAGATTTGTTAGATAGGTGTAAATGTCACTAATGTTAGACTTATCTCTTTTGAAATTGGTTTGAACAAAAAGCTTAATGGCTACAAATAGCGGTAACGTGTATGGTAAATGATATATAATTTGTGTACTGCTTAACGTGTATTTTTTTATACATAAACTACAAAGCGTTCGTATAGCTTCAAGATTGAAATCGCTGCCCTATTCTGGGCTTGCTTATTTAAAACATTTGCAAATCTGCAAGTGTTATAATAGTTATATAGTGATAGGTGCTTATTAAAGCTTAATATGTCTTTAATAAGTACCTATCACTATCTACTATGACTATATACTCTAGTGACTGCATGAAAATTTGTACAGTAATTTCTAATAGTAGTAAGTCCCGCGGGTGTCATACGAGGCGACTAAGGGAAGTAAGCAATTATCACCCATTGTATTACTGATGGTAGGGCTGGGTACCAAGTGGGAGTACTCACTTGCTATCGGGTCCGAGCGGGTTGAACGGTGTATTTTGGTTGTAGCAGGAGATAGCCGTTAATTCTTTCATTTCATATTTCTGAAATGATATGGTGAGCAGCGGCTTGACAATACTCCCGGGTACCTGTATAGTTGAGTCCATGTGCGACGGTTACCATTTAATTTCACCATAAGGTGGGCTGTAGCTAGTCTGCCGCCAGACGAATTATAAAATAATATAAGTACGCCCTGTCTACTGGTAACTACTTGCTTGTACCAGTATGAATGGTCTCGACCTGGGAGATATCACCTTCTCATATAAGATCAGCGTCATACAACAGTAGATACTCCTTTAGTTTCGTATGGTGAACGACAGCACAGGAGGCCCAACTTAATATTATAAATCCACTCTTTAATATCCTGTATCTTGCTATCCATTTCCTTGGAGTCGGTGACGCGTAATTTGATGCCTCTGGTGTTGCTAGCGTTTATATGTAACTGCTCACCGTTAAGTTAGGTTGATTTTTCCTTGTATTCGTGCCCGGAGGTCCTACACCCGCAGCCGACGTTGCCGAATCCGCGACGAAGAGCGGGAGGGCCGGCTGTATGCGGCGTACAACAGTGCGCGCGCCGCGTTTAAGCTGGCCATCTGTCACGCCAAAGACGCGAAAAGGCAGGAGATGCTGGAGTGCCCCGAGCATGACCCCTGGGGACGCCCGTACCGCGCGGCGCTCAACAAGCTCTGCGCCCAGGCCCCCCCCCTTACGGAGACCCTCCAGCCGGGCTTCCTCTCTGAGGTGGTTGAGGAACTATTCCCTTCACGGGCGGTGCACACACCCCCGGTCATGGCTCCGCCAGATGACGACCGGGAGGCCGACGACAGGGAGGTACCGCCCGTGACGACGACGGAAATGGGGGCGGCGGCAGCGCGTATGCGTAGAAGCGCCGCCCCCGGGCTGGACGGGGTTCCCACCCGAGTGCTGGTCCTGGTCCTCGACCACCTTGAGCCCCGCCTCGGGGGACTGTACGACGCTTGCCTGGTGTCCGGACGGTTCACGGACACCCGTGGGAAAGAATTGGGTGGTGACACTTGTATTCTTAGTCCGTCACCACACAGTCAAAGACCTTTAAAATCCTTGCACATTATATAAATGGCATGACGATATTTCGTCCTTTAAAATACACTCAGCGTGGATGGTCTGTATCTAAATGTGTAATCTGCAGATAAGCCGCATTAAATCTACCACCCAGTAGACACTACATGTATTTATGTTCATTATTTTGTAATTACACATAGCATTCATTTACCTACACGTCTGCACCGCAAATCCGTAGAGATACTGCAAAAGCCCTACAATTTGTAGATATTTCCGTCGCCATGTTAATTCGACCACAATTCTGATGCACCTTCAACGTTAAGACGCTATAATGAGTTATAAAGTCTATGGAAATGTGAAGAAAGAAACGTCAACTATATCATTATGGCTGCCTACAGCTAGGATGTACGAAGAACAGAAGCTCCGAAGTATTAAACAATATAATTTTTTTGCCTGAATCACACATTTGACCCATAAACTACTTTTTGGGTTGGGTGTTGACTAAAAGTTATCACTGCTTATAGTGATAAACGAGCCCTCCCCATAAAATCAGCCCCCCTAGCCAAGTGCCATAAATGCTAATACCTAGAATAGAATAGAATAATCAATATTAATGTATGAGATTGGCATAAGGTTACGGCAACTTAAGCATAACCGACTGTCAATCCCATATATTGATTATTCTATTCTATTATATTCTACAACTTGGCTAGGGATACTGCATAGAAGATTTTACTCTCATATAGGTACCTGTTTGTAAGTCCAAAAAGGAAAGAAAGGAAAGAGTGTTTCCAAGTGCCAAATGGAATACCTGTTCGGAATGAATCGCCTGTTTTGTGTATAATCATCTCCTGGTAAAAAGAGATACATTACGATTACATTAAAATAGCAGGCAGTTCAAAAATTAATATAGGCAGGCAGGAAGATTGCCAACAGAAGTGAAAGAAAAACATTCCTAATTATAATAGTTTTTATGTATCTAAATAGATCTCATACGTACTGAATATGTAGTTTTTGTAATAAAGAATTTAAATTAATAATTAATTTTGTGTTTAGAATTTTACGTGCATAACAGACGTGAACTCATAAGATTTATACCCATCTAAAATAGATGTTTTCACTTAAAAACGAAAAAGAACTTAACATAAAAGTTAAGTATTTTACAAATTAATATTTCCGATACTAAATCAGCAAAACGATATAATATAATTATATTTCCATACTGAGCACTATTAAAGAATTGAATTAAAATTTTACCTTCTTTAATGGCCGTGTGGGGCCGGCTTTAGAATTGTCTGACTGAGGCAATACCGGGGGAGTGGGTAGTAGCACTCCCTCAAGAATTAACAACATCCACTGCGATCGCCAACCCGCCTGCCAAGCGTGGAAATTACGGCATTATCCCCCATGACGGGACCGCTCGTTGTGGCGTTCTCTTGGGGAGGCCTATGTCCAGCAGTGGACGTTGAAAGGCTGATGGATAGAAGGATGTAAATAAACAATTGCCTTCTCTAAATTTTGCATAAATCATAATTTGGTGTTCCTTGTCGCAGCCAACCGCAACAGACATTGTACAATCGCATATGACTAAAGCGTCAACGTCTGTTTCCTAATGCAGATATTGTTTTTCTCTTTGTTATTTTTACTAGCGTTACAATGTAAATTAAATTTTATATAGGACTAGCTGTCCTGGCAAACTTTGTACCGCCTCAGGATCAGTATTTTTTTAACTTATTATCTAAACTGAATGAGGTATTTTAATTTTCTTCAATTAGATTTTTTCATGATTTTTTAAATTTTTTCAATTGTTATACTCCTATTCCAGCCTGTGCTGGAGAAATCCTAGAAATTAAAGATTTAGATAGATTATTGAATGAAATTTGCTTGTAATTCCAATAAATTAATAAGAATAATAGCAGCTGTCAATCTGTCGTCTGTTAGCTTAGATAAAGGATTCTGTTAGCCAAAAGACAGTAGGTCCACAGTCCAAAGAGACGATTCCCACACAAAATTTTAAATTTGTATTTATAAAATTTCTCAACTGGTTTTCAGGAATTTCTCATTTTTTTTTGCATTCAAACCACCCCTTTATTAGAGCAAACTAAACAAAAAACCATTATTCAAATCGGTCAAGCAATTTTTGAGTTTTAGCGAGACTAACGAACATCAACGATTATGGTAAAACCCCCCATTTTGAGGAGGCCTATCTCCAGCAGTGGACGATGAAAGGCTGATGGATGGATGTATGGAACGAACATCAACCGATTTTTATGTATTTAGATAAACATTCACAGGGCTAATTTCGCGTGACAAAATGTTCCTAACCGCATCGTATATCGTTCGGGGCAACGACCAGGGTAGTGTGGGGCCTGCACCCACTAAAGAAACCCGCCGTGTGCCGTCTCTCCGCCTTTATTGGCGGGCCACTGGAACCATGTTACATTCCTTCGGTGGTAGGACGCCTAAGTTTTCAACTAGAAATCCAAATGTAATAACACGGTTAGATATTTCAAATTAATATTAGCCGTTTGTATATCTATAACATTAAACTGCAAAACAGTAAAAGATATCTTCGGAACTATTGGTCTCGGCAGCCATTGTCAATGGCCACCAGCCAACTTCGCAGGATACAAAAATAGCACCACTGAAATAATGCAGCATAGTTCCAGTGGCCCTCCAATACAGGCGGAGAGGCGGCACACGGCGGGTTTATTTAGTGGGTGAAGGCCCCCACCCTGTTCTTTGCCCCGAACGACGAAGTGTGCGGTTAGGCACATTATTTCCCGCTTTAACAAAAAAATAACAAAAGATAATACAATATAGTCTACGACTGTGTGCGCTAACACAAGTCAAGTGCAATTATTGTTCCTACTCTCTCTTAATCCAATGGGATGGCATTCCGACTTGACCAGATAGAGA
The DNA here is from genome assembly GCA_948253155.1 of Leucoma salicis. Lineage (NCBI taxonomy): Eukaryota > Metazoa > Arthropoda > Insecta > Lepidoptera > Erebidae > Leucoma > Leucoma salicis. The sequence continues at coordinate 6,459,996 of OX411819.1, forward strand.
ACAGTTGCAGGAACAACGGCTTCAGGTGCTGGCCGAGACAGGAGGGTGAAACACAACCAACTTCCTAAATTCAAGCTGTTATGGAGACTTGCTTTAAGTAAGACCTAAATTATCTTTTTGCAGGCCCGACCTGAGATTCAAACCTGATACCTTACGCCCTTATGGTCAGAAATCGCATACAGGGCCGGGGTCACCTAGACAAATATTACCATGGGTGTAAATCCACAATTTATTTTATATATTATATACCGTGTGGGGCCGGCTTTAGAATTGTCCCACCCCTCTCCACCCATGGGAGTCATAAGAGCCGACTGAGGGAATACCGGGGGAGTGGGCAGCAGCACTCCTTCGAGTATTAACAACATCCACTGCGATCGCCAACCCCAGGCGTGGCGATTACGGCACTATCCCCCCATATGAGCGCACAGGACCGCTCGTTGTGGCGTTCCTTGGGGAGGCCTATGTCCAGCAGTGGACGTCAAAAGGCTGATGGATGGATGGATGGATTTTATATATATTCCAATCACCCTTTTTTCACTGATTACAAGTACAAAATATTCCCTTATGAAGTAGACTTATCATTACATCCTTAATAGGCAGAAATATATAAATACTTAGTCTCGTAATCTATAAAGAGTTGTGGACATTGTGCAGTGTCAAACTGCAAGCGAATCATGATCGAGTAACCTTTGACATGCGCTCAATATGGGGCTTATTCTGGATAGAGACTAGACAGTAATACCAATCCACGTAGCGGCTTATTGTATGTTTTATAAAGACCCTCGTAAAAAATAAAAGTATATTAACTTTTGTGTAAATTTAATTTTTTTTTAGTAAATTTCATCAAATCCACGCAGTTCACCACCTGTCACGTCACGAGAAGAAAATTTGGCAGCTGAATTCTTTTTATGACAAGCTCTAGTGACAGAGCCTTACTTATCGCAGCAGGAATGATCCGGCTCGATTGGGGAAGTACCACCTTCTCACAGAAAATCAACATGCAACATTGTGTTTTGTATGCGCGCCGGATCTATCCTTTCTTTATTATCCTTCCTATCCACTCCTTATTATTCTACCTATCTACCGCCTATCCCTTTCCTTTGGAGATGGGGACGCTTGAGTGATGCCTTTGGTATTGATAGCGTCTATGGCTACGGTAACCGCTTCCCATTAGGTGGGTAGTATGCTTGTTTGCCACGGCCATGTAGTATAAAAAAAGCGAAAAGCTTTGTTTCTGTCTACCTCTTTGGGAAACAGGCGTGAGTCTAATATGGCATGTATATATCGTCATCGTTGGTAATGTCCAAGTAATGTCTAGACATAAGTTTAAAAGAAAAATATCCCAGAATAAACCTGTGTCAGAAAACCACAACTGTCGATGGTAATTTTGTACGAATAAGGTTAGCATACACGTTTCAATTCTCTGTATTTTCATTGAAACATAGACCTTATTTAGATGAGTTAAGGCTATTGAAATAAGGGGTAATTTAACATGTAATAGAAGTCGTGAGGATATGTAGACATCTAGCTCAAGGGAGTGTTGAGACATTATGATTGTTCGAGTTCATAGCTGCATATGTCGTCCTAACTTAATTGCAAAAAGGAAATCTTTGCTTGTTCTAAATCAATGTGGTGATGCAGAAGAAGAAGCCTAAAAAAAAAACATAGCATCATGCCTGTATTCCCCGAAGAGTTAGACAGAGGAGAGGACACCCACGACTCGCCAGCTATGTTTAAGTCCCACGTAATAGGGGGCGAGCCTATTGACCTCTACCGGGCATATTTCCAAACTACAGGCTGCTACTGAGAATTTTTCTTTTTAGGAAAAAGCTCAATAACATTGCCCGACCCGGAGATCGAACCCGAGACCTCATGATTAGCAGACGCATACACTACCGCTACACCAACAATGCAGTCATTTCATGCCAGACGCCTAGAATTGACAAAGTTCAACTTTTCAAAATAATTGTACCTTTTTTTTTGTTAAGGTGGGAAGAAATGTTCCTAACCGCACACCCAGTCATTTGGATCAACGAACAGGGTAGTGTGGGGCCCTCGCCCACTAAAGAAACCTGTCGTGTGCCGTCTCTCCGCCTTTATTGGCGGGCCACCGGAACCATACTACATTCCTTCAGTGGTAAAAAAATTGTACCTATAATATGACTTTTGAATATCCGGGCTGTATTCAAACTTATTGTTTTGTTTTTGGTATTCGATATGAAAATAATTATTTGCAATAATAGTCGGTTCTTAAAAAATAGTTGAATGGGAAAGAACCATAACATCTATGGAAATAACGTACCTACTTTGTAAAAACATGCTGAAGTAGCAATAGGCCAGCTGGAAGGTTGTTGGCACGTTATTGAGTGTTTCCTTTTTTATACTAATTTACTTTTTTAAATTTAGGCTTGGGTGGTATGTTTACGTAGTATTCTAACAAATAGAAATTACTATAAATTGGACCCGAATCTCTTGAGTACTAGAAATCTGAATGTTATACATAATTCGTAGGAATTCCACAGTTGATTCTTACGTTGTAGCGATGTATGACATGAATGCTGTCTGCGGTAGTTTTGTTGTTAAGTACCTATAGCATTTGAAACGGATTTCCACGATGTGTTTTTTATTTTCAAAACAATTTTGGTATTTTAGTAAATAAGCATACCTACATCCATCCATCCATCAGCCTTTTGACGACGTTCTACTGCTGGACACAGGCCTTCCCAAGAGAACGCCACAACGAGCGGTCCTGTGCGGTCATATGAGGGAATAGAGCCGTAATCGCCACGCTTGGCAGGCGGGTTGGCGATCGCAGTGGGTGTTGTTAATACTCGAGGGAGTGCTGCTGCCCATTCCCCCGGTATTCCCTCAGTCGGCCCTTACGACTCCCATGGGTGGAGAGCGGTGGGACAATTCTAAAGCCGGCCCCACACGGCACAGCCGGCCCCACACGGCACCCTACATACTAGCATAGCATACCTACATATCATGCATAAAAAAATAAGAAGTTTTGGCTTGTGAAGTCTCTCAACTTGTCCTGGCTAGCGTGGTGGACTATGGCTAACTCTGTGTAGATGTGTACACAGAGTTAGCTGTGAGGCAGTTGTAAGATCAAATTTAAAAGGAATATCGAAATAAAATTATTCAGATTGGTAAGCGGAACAAAACATTCCCGATTCATAACATTAATCCTAATATCCGCATACATTACCGTGGCAAGCACCATCAAATCAATATTACGCGAACTCACGTAACAGACGATGAATAAATCCGCAGACTGGATAAAATCTAATAAAGTCTTCAGATAAAAATTCACTGAGACATACGCTATGAGAAATTAAACGTAATGGTATGAAATGACGCGATGAAAGTATGTTTTAGACTATACGATTCGTGTATAATTACATCATTAGATAGCCTATACTAAACTATTTATTATGACAAATTAGTAGTAAGTCAGAAATACGGCCTCCTTTGCCGAGTGTTTTTAGTTTAGCTTAACATAGAAAAATTCTGAATCTAGATGTATTTTTGTCACCACTGAAGTAACGTCCCAGTGGTCCACTAACACAGGCGGAGAGACGATACACGGCGGGGTTACTTAGTGGGTGAGTGCCCCGAACGACGGGGTGTGCGGTTAGGTATAATTTTTTCCCATTTTAAAAAAGGTGTATTTTTGTCATTTAATTGTATGTTCGTAAAGTTCTCCACAACACAAAGACTGTTGATAGTCTTAACATTAAAGTCTTATATTATGGTTTATGTCTAAAAAAAGGATTCATTTAGAATTGGACAAAAATTAAAAAAATATTGTCTACTAGCCTTTGCCCGCAGCTCCACCCCAGCCCAAAGCTAGTTTTAGGTTAAATCTCAGGTTCCCGATAAACATATTTGAGAAAAATATACTGTAAAAGGCGTCATAAAACATTTTATTTTATTTATGCTTGTTTTTTGGACGTCAAGCTAAAAATTACTGGAATATTTTAATGAACCTTTTTTTTAGGAAAACACAACACCCTTCACTAAACGATAATCGAATAATCCTTGTATTGGGAGGAACTTTACAAACATACAATTTCACGGACACAAAGTTCACCCTGACTCAACAACCATTTGTTGATCACACAAAGAGTTGTCCTGTGTGTAGGAATCGAATATGTGCAGCTATTTTTATCTTGATTTAACTTTAAAACTAGTATATAAAATATATATTTATATATTGCTCTATATCGGCAACCTTATATAAAACAAAAAAACTAGCTTTAGCCTACAACGCGAAATTGCCCACGCAAGCTAGTCTTGCAGTAAAACTTGCAAAAAACTCGAATCAAAATCGTATCGTATAAAGACCTTTACCGCTACAAGGAGAAATCCCGCAGGATGTGTGATTTTGTGATTTCTGTCTGTTTCATTAGATCCGTTGAAGTTGTGTCAATGTACTTAGTATTCTATGAATTGCTGCTCAAAAATAACTACCTGGAAATCATTAAAACCAGACTTTGTCGATGATGAAAAATTTTTTGATCGTTGCCAAGACTGTAGAATTACTGTGCGGTAACCAACTCGAATACCACAAACTTAACACTGCTATTGGATATCATAAAACAAACTGCACAAACGGCGGAGTGGTTTAAATAGCGGTCTCCCGTCCGAGTGTTGTGAATTCGATTCCCACACGGAGGATAACTTTGTGTGATCTACAAATCGTTGTTCTGAGTTATTCCTTAGTGTAGCGTGCTGGCCTGTATTAAAAAAAAACCTTCTTTAGCTACAAGCACGGAGGGGGTCAACACATTAAAATCAGAAAACTTCAAACAAGCTGCAAATCGTGAAACTGTATGTCAGTACCTTTAGAATATGATTTCGGTTTTCATTTGTCGGGATCCTGGTCATAGTTTGCCATGCTGACTAGAGAGAGAGAGAGAGAGTGTCGAGAGAATCTCTTAGGCATGCAGATACCCTCACGAAGTTTCACTTAGTGAGCAATGATAACCTATAAACAAATATGCACATAATTTCGAAAATCAAATGCTATCAATACATTATTCAGTACAGTCATTGAAAAAAAGTTCTATATAAAATGGCACATACATATATGTATATGCTGAACTGAAGTTCATTGAATTATCCATTAGCATTTTGTTCAGTGGAACCGCTATTCGATGTGACCTTTTAAGTGGGTGGTTCACCGACTGCTCTCGAGATCTAAGACGGTATATGTGCACAGCTTATCGCACAGGGACATGCAGTCTGCGAGCGGGATAGACAGCAAAAAAATTGTTATAAAAAGATAATACATATACATGCATACATATCGTCATGCCTTTTTTCGTAGGGGTGAGCAGAGACCATTTCTCTCCACTTGCTACGATCCTGGCACACGTTTTTCGCTTCATCTACTTTCATGCATGCTCGTTGGTTACGAGTACTCTTTACCTGGCCTTCTTGAACAAAATACGTTCGCCTAGATCGACCTCTACCAACATTCCCATTCACAGTCGCCTTGTATATCTGTTTCGTAAATCTTCTTTCATCCATCCACGCTACGTGTCCGAAACACTTAAAAAAAAACTTTATTTAAATTTCAATTTTTGAACATTACATCTTCACGAACGTAAGACAAGCCCATTATTCATGTATGGAACTTTGTAATCAATGATTTTTATTGCACTTGATTGTAAGTGGTATACAAAATCTTTGCTTGTTTGTTTCATAAAAGCTGACCGAGAGCTCTACTTCAACCTGAGTATATTCCACCTAAAGTTGGCTAGTAAACGTTTACATTCCTAAGGGGGTTGTATTTGGGAAGGCGGTCAGAAGCATGAGAATCCAAACTAAGATTTCTTCTTTCATAAAAACCCACGTAGACACGTCAGCCTTATTTTTCATGATGTAATATCCATCCGGGATATCACGCATATGTTAGGCAGATAGGAGTACTTAAGTGACCTTATAGAGCCTGAAGTCTCAATACTGATGACTTATTTATTATATATGTTTTTGTTATTCTTCAACAACAGCAGTGAAAAATATATTTGACTTTTTTAAGAATATAAAATAAAGCTAAATTTTTCTGCCGACGCTACCGTAAGGAAATATTCATTCACATTATCGGACCATCGGGAACATTTGAAATATTCATATGTTAACTAGAAAGCATTAATGTTCAATGAAGGGTGTATCATGCCTGTTCACTTAGCCTAAGTCGCCAATTTGTGAAGGCATGATATTAGCCATAAATACATAGGTATATCTAAAGGCTGATTTAATTTTGTAGCACTATTGTTCTGTGGTAGAGTTCAAGATTTCTACGTCAATTCAATTTGATTGGTTTGCAGTTTAATCAATATATAGACTATTATTAAAATAAATGCAGCGACGGACTAAGACGGTCTAAAAATACAAGTTACTACCATTGACCTACCAACAAATGGACCCTGTGTCCGAAAACGCCAAAAGAGAAACAATAGCGTGATATATAGAATTTCAAACTTTCATGGTCACTTATAATTCTAAACGTTTTTACGGGATTTATACCATGTAAATTTTTACTTACGAGTTTCCGATATTTCGGCACTGTTGCAAGCGCCATGATCACGGAGCAAATGAAGTCCTTGCGGGTGGGAATAGTTTTTATTATTCTGCGGTTAGAAATATCTGTCTACCCGCTTTCTCACTCGTTTATGACACGAAACACTATCTATGGAACCACTACCAGTTTTTATGTCTAATCAAGACCTATCAAATAAAAAAGTTGCATCCAAATCTGTTTAGTAGTTATTGCGTGATGCGCGAAAAAACAAACGGACAATAAGACAAACAGATAATCAGACAAAAATCTATAAAGAAATGTTTTGTGTTTAGACACGCCTATATACCTAGCCTACTAGAGTAATTTTTACTCAAATATATTAAATGTACAGACACAACTCTGTTACTGCTTTATAATAGCATAGATAATACCCATCATCATCATCTCTATCATCATCATCATCTCTAAAAGTAAGAGATGTGAGGTCTCTACCAGAGGCTAAAGTTCTCAAATTGACGTCTATAATTCTTACTACCAGACTATTATTAATACTACACTATATAGTTGTAGTTTTTACAGGATTTCTTCAAGAAAGTACTGTCGTATTTTGAAAGTACAAACTTATGTGAAGCGTATTCTAAATCACATTAGAAATGGTTCACCGCTTTCAAGTAACTCAAAATTCCGCTTAATTTCAAATGAATTCACCACATTTCAAAAACATTGTGTGTCTCCCTCACGTAATAAATAAATTAACAGAATCAGCTTAGTCATTCATTCGTATTCATTAATTAAGATCACACGAGATTTAAACCAATCTTGAGAACAATTGGCTTCATACTTGTGTGTAGGGTTACCATGATTAAGGCCTTAAACTTTTTTCCCACGTTATTAAAAAAAGGTTTTCGTCCGTGTGGTGACGAACTAAAAATACAAGTGTCACCACCTCAGTCTTTCCCACGGATGCTGTACGAGGTGACTAAGGGAAGTAAGCAATTATCACCCATTGCATTACTCGTAGTAAGGCTGGGTATCAAGTACTGACTTGTTATAGGGCCTGAGCAAATTGGTACCACCATCTCCCGTGTATTTTGCAGGAGATAACCATTAATTCTTTCATTTCATATCTGTGAAATGAAATGGTGTGCAGCTCCTTGACAATACTCTCAGTATAGTTGAGTTCATGAGCGACGGTTACCATTTACCACCAGGTGGGTCGTGAAAAAATTTGAATCTTATATTTCGTTGATGATGACTATTATAGATCATATTTGATAGCTCCATGAGTCTTATACTTCTGTAAGTAGTAGCAGCAGCGAAAGGTAACCAGCACTTGGTGACTAATAATGTAGTCAAAGCGACTGGGTGTTTTTAGAAGCTGCATACATCGTTGTTGTACTCTGTTAGGAAGTGGGCACGTCCAACATCAGGTGGTGAATGTCTGAAGGATGGATGGATATTTCTAAGTACCATATTATTTACTAGCTATTACAGTATTCATGGTCACAAGATAATGCCAAGATTATTATATACTTAATAATTTATTTTAATTTAATTATTACGATTCTCTTTTTTAATTTTTTTATCAAGATTACTGTATGTCACGTCAGGTGGAAAAATCAACAACTTTAAGCCAATAATATTTTTTTACCATTTACTATATATATCTGCCGCGTGGGGCCTGCTTTAGAATTGTCCCACCCCTCTCTACCCACGGGAGTCGTAAGAGCCGACTGAGGGAATACCGGGGGAGTGGGCAGCAGAACTCCCTCGAGTATTAACAACATCCACTGCGATCGGCAACCCACCTGCCAAGCGTGGCGATTACGGCATTATCCCCCTTTGGGGAGGCCTATGTCCAGCAGTGGACGTTGAAAGGCTGGTGAATGGATGGATTTACTATAAATACAATATTTGATTTTCTGTTTAATTGACATTTTAATTGTCCATTTGTCGCTATATAATTACGGTATCTATAACTGAAGAATGCATATTAATTTTAAAATTATTGTATTTAAAATATAACTTTTTAAATATTCTATTAGATAATAAATTATGACATAATTATGAAATTTTGCATTTAGAAAAGGCGATTATGGTGATACTTGTCATATAAATTTTAAAACCTTATGTAAACCCATCTTTAGCAAATAAAGAAATGACTAAAATTAAATTAAATTAATAATAATTATAATATTTTAAAAAGCCTTTTTAAAGTACAAATTATTTGTGAATTCGATTCCCTCTCCTACTAAAAGTCTCTTTTTCCTTATTCACAAATAATTTATACTTTAAAAAGTAGCAGAGCATGTCAATTGCTAAAAAAATAGATCTAAAATGTTTAAAAACCTTGCTTAGAAATGCTCTAAATTAATAATAATGAACTACCCTATGCAAAGGTTACTCCTGTTTATCATAATATTCACAGACTTATCTTGATTGAAGCAGGTCATTCGATATTTATGTATGTAAAAATTATGAAAAATAAAGAAATATTTTTCAGTTTCTGTTCCAAAATTACAAGAAACATGGTGACAGTACTACTCAAGACAACAAGACGTGTATTACTCTTACTCAAACTTTTGTATAGAATTTGCGGAAAGAAAGGAGACGTTCTCCCTTCCCCCCACAAGGGGGAGATAATGATAACATACACACAATTCTTTTGTTTCGAACAGACACTATTACAACTCACGGTACTTGAAAATTTTACAATTTGGGAAATGGTATTTATATGTACCTAAATATAAACACCATGATATTATAACTTTTTTTACGTATTAGCCTTTGCCTGCGGCTCCGCCACAGCTAAAAGCAAGTTTTTAGGTTAGATCTCAGGTTCCCGATGTAGTAGCGGGATAGAATGTATAGGTACCAGCTTTTAAGTCTAATCAAGAGCTATCAAATAAAAAGGTAGCATTAAAATCCGTTCAGTAGTATTTGCGTGATGCGCGAACGAACAAACTGACAAACAGGCGAACAGGAAAAAAAAACAAAAAATGGTTTTGTGTTCAGACACGCCTATATAGCCAAATACAGATTTTTTTCTCAAATATCTTAAATGTACAGACTCCGCTCTGTTACAGTTTTATAATATAATTAGGATTAGGATGATAATTTAAACATTGATTGGTAAACTCGTATATTGTAAATAGTCATAATATCGAATTTTATATATGTACCACTAAAGATGGATTGATAGAGTGCTTAGGAATTAAGTAAGTATACGAAATATTAGGAATAAAATGTACATTTACATAAACTTTTTGCTAATGGTACTGATGGATAGGAAGTTGATAGGAGCAGATATTACATACAACTAAAAACTCCCTAAAATAAGTATACTAGCTAACAAAAGCCGTCCTTACCCCTCAAGACTGCAACAATGCTTAATAATGGTTTCGCGAATTTGGCAATACATTCATTAAGCGCTTTTGTTCTGATATATTTCAGGGTAGACAAAAATTATAACATACAGTGTATTGTGAGAGGCGACGCGGAATAAGTGCGGATTTGGGTAGGGTTGCCTCTTCAAGATTTTATCAACAAAAATATTGTGACTCACAAGCATTAAATAAACGAGAAAACATTCCTTCAGGCTACATCAAAAAAAATTCATAGTATCATGTCTGTATTCCCCGAAAGGGTAGGCAGAGGTGTACACACTTACGGTTCGCTAGCTATGTTTAAGTCCCACGTAATAGGGGGCGAGCCTATTGCCAATTACCGGGCAAACAGCTTGAAAATTACGATATTTATTTAATATTAGAATACTATTTTGATCTGTATTTTAGCATTTGACATGCTCAGCTACATTGAAGAACAAATTTACAGGAATTAAGCCGCGGTCACTGCCTTCTGCGGGGTGGTCATCTCGCAAAAGGAAGCGGCGGGGAGGGCCAGGACGGCCGATCCTTCCGCTGACCCGAACCACCGCCAGTGACTGGGGCGGCGCAGGCGCGAGTACTTGCACCTGATGCCACCCTAGCTAAGGCTCCAGAACGTCCACCACCCGCAAGGCATTCCGCTAAGTTGCGACGCTCCATGTGCGGATGCATCGCTCAGTAGAGTTAGGGAGGGAAAGGTTAAGCCGCCGGCAGACCACTTAAGTAATATAACATGGTTCCAGTGGCCCGTCAATCCAGGCAGAGAGATGGCACACGGCGGGCTTATTTAGTGGGTGAAGTCCCCACACTACCCTGTTCGTTGGCCGAACGACGGAAAAATGTAAAATTGTATGTATGTAACTCAATCACGCAAAACAGATCTGGATAAAATTTGGCACACCGATAGCTTATTACCTGTGGATAGATAGCTTTTATCCCGGAAAAAATGTTAGGTTCTTATGAGATAGCTATTTTGCATAGAGATAAAGAATGTGTCATAAAGTGACGTCATTAAAATATATTGACTCAATTTTTAGATCCAAGCAGACGAACTCGCGGGCAAAAACTAGTAGTTTTATATGCGTAAATCATTTAACTTAAAAAAGATTATGATCTATCGTGATAATTAACACAATTAATAATTAGGTATTTAATTAAAGGTACTTGCTATTGATGTTTAATATTTAAATAATATTAGTAAAATCTGAAAACTGCCAACCCTATTATACACAGAGTAGGATTTAAATGCGCCGAGGCGCCTTGCGGTAATGCTGAGAAAACACGGGCCTACGGGGTGCTCTCCATTCATTCACAAACATAAACAAAATTGTACTTGCCTTTGTAACTCTTACATATATTCATAATGTAATAAAATTATTTGAATATCGAATTGAATATTATTTGAGGTTTGCTAGACTTGGCTGAGAAGAGCGAGTAAGAAGTCTTTTTATTGTAGCAGAAGAGCATCGAGCCAACTAATGGTAGCTGGTGATAGTGGTAGTCTTGCTTGTCCCGTCATGAATGGGCCGATTCGATCTGGGAAGTACCACCCTCACAGAATATGAGCGTAAAACAATGTTAGGTACTCCTAGCGATACCACCAAAGTAATGAAACATAGTTCCAGTGGCCCGCCAATGAAGGCGGAGAGATGGCACACGGCGGGTTTCTTTAGTGGGTGAAGGCCCCACACTACCCTGTTCGTTGCCCCGAACGACGGTGTGTGCGGATCATTATTTCCCGCCTTAACAAAAAAAAAGATACTACCGTTGTGTTTCGTATAGTGAGTGAGAGCGCCGGAGGCTCAAGCCCTCTGCTTATTGTTCTTCCTATCCTCTCCTTAGTATCCTACCTCTCCTCTCCTGATTATTGCATCAGGTGGGCCGTACCTATGCTTGTTTGCCATCCATCCATCCATCCATCAGCCTTTCGACGTCCACTGCTGGACATAGGCCTCCCCAAATTAGGGGTTTAGTGCCGTAATCGCCACGCTTGGTAGGCGGGTTGGCGATCGCAGTGGATGTTCTTAATAGTCGAGGGAGTGTTGCTGCCCACTCGCCCTGGTATTCCCTCAGTCGGCTCTTACGTCTCATATGTGTGGAGAGGGGTGGGACAATTCTAAAGCCGGCCCCACACGGCATTTTTGCCACCCAAGTAGTATAAAAAAAAATTGAGTTGTTTTACGATCAGCCACATGGAAGACGGTTGTAAAGACCCGTTGGAGCCCGATAATAAGGGAGTACTACCACTTGTAACTAAACCCTACCACCAGCTGTAATGAGGCTGCATATGACACTCGTAGGTAAGAATGGGGTGGTGGCACTTGTATTCATAGTCCACCGCACAAGGAAACATCGGTTCCAAGGCACTCCAGGCGTCAAGGCGCGCCTTCTTGTAATAATTGGAACAAAGTTCGTTTCGCTATTCGATACAAGATGGCGCTAACATGCACATTTTATGAAAGGTTTTATAAAATAATTTTAACGGAGGATAATATAATATTGAAAATTAGCAACACAAATATGGCTACAAATTAACAAATATATTATAATTTCTAATAATTTTTACAAGTAGATATAAAACATAAATTCTATTACTACCTTGTTAATTGTGTTTGTTGTCATGTTGTGTACTCGCATTTCGAGCGATCGGAAAAGTAAAGCAACTTTACCTCGACTTACATCAGATGGGTCACCAATAAGGGAAACCTAATTGTGGATATCCTCGGAAGGCACGTTAAACAGTGGGTCCTAGCTGCTAAGTAACATGTCGGGAGTTGTTACAGGTTCTCAGTCATGAATAAAAAAATCTGACTCCGAAGAAAAAAATATTTGTGAATGCGGAAAAAGACAAGTTTAGTGCGAGCGGGATTCGAACCGGTGTCCCTTCCAATCCGAGGAAATGCTCTAGACCGCCCTTCTTTCTCTCTTTTTCCACATTCAAAAATAATTTGTTCTTTAAAGTAGCTAAGCATGTCAAGTGCTAAAATACAGATCAAAATGTTTAAAAAAAATCTGTCTGGCCTTGTTCTAAGGTCATGGGGGTCAGATAGGCAGTAGTGAATATACTGCTAGAACTAAAACCGACTAGATAGGAAGCTGACCCCACCTCGAAGTTTAGAAATGTGGCTATGATCAATTGTGTTTGCGACGTATACAAAAATATCAAATAGCCCTGTCAACTATGTTCACGATATGCCGTTAAGAATTTGTGATCATCTTGATACGTTCAAAAACTATAACGTTATAATACCAATGAGTAATCAAAATATAACATATCAAAGTTTAATAAGACGTCAAAGTAGATATTATTGTCTTACTATTGTTCTTTATAATCTGTGGCTCTGGATCTGACAGTATAAACTTGTTAATTGGACATCTCTAATTGAGTTCTCTTTTTAAATATTGTTTGGTTTCCGTTAAATCGATTCGGCGTAGAGTTGTTATAATACTATAGTAGGTTCCTTAATATTTATTTAAAAGTGTTCATGAATATTAATAATACCTATATAGTATTTATTCGAATGCAATTATAGGTAGGTAGCTACACGAACAGAAATGACGTGATGACAGTCGTAATGTTGTGGTTCTGAAGTTTTTTGTTGTTTTATTGCGTTGTGATGCCGAGACATGATTTATTCTGAGGACTTCATATATACCGAGCATATAAGAGGACAATTATGATAAAATAGTTCATCATACATTGATTATCATTATATTGCTACTGAAGTATACTGTAAGTTGTACTGTAGAAGTAATATAAACATCAAAAAATTAAGTGATTAAAATTCTTACCAGACATAACAAAAACTCTTCCAAATTTAAATGTTTGTCACAGTATACTTAAAAAGTTAAGTCATTCATCCCAACACTTGAAAAAAATTACACGCGTATAGACACGTCGCTCGTCAGCAAAAAGCTTTGATTCTTGAACGAGTTCTCGATTTAAAATCGAATAATGGACAGGATGTGGTCGTCGCGGCGATCGCACATGCATCTTGTAAAAACAAACTTTATAACTTAACGTAACAATGATTCTTATTGCATATTGTTTGGTTTGAAATTCGAACAACAATTATTGGTTTACCAGTAACATTAACGTGGTAAGGTCGCGTGCGTGCAAATCGATTACAGACAGAATTAACGATTACGGTGATTGAAGATCACAGGGTCAATCTAAAGATACCATCTGCTTCTATTAATGGTAGGCATGAAAATGAGCATTTAATTAATAAAACGATTGTGATTCGTTAGCTCTGAATTCTGGGGATTTAGTTAAAACAAAAAAAACATAGCATCACGCCTGTATTCCCTGAAGGGGTAGGCAGAGGCGTATTACACACCTACGATTCACCAGCTGTGTTTAAGTCCCACGTAATACGGTGCGAGCCTATTGTCGTCTACCAGGCACATTTCCAAACTTAATTAATTTCCAAATTTAGTTAAAAGAACATAACAATTAATCTAAAAAGTAAATCCTTATGATTTCAGTTGATAAGTATAAACTAAGAATAATATTGGGAGAGAAGAAAATCTGGAAATTAACCCTAAAGCATTATAACGCCAATCATTCAAACTAATCTGAGATCTGTACCTAATAATAACATAGCCTGCACCTAATATGAGGACAATGGTAGTGAGTGGTTGGTAAATGAAGTAGGGGACTATCTCAATTCAATACATTTCAACTTGCAAACTTGCTCCTAACGAAGCATCGTTCTCATAAAGACCTTCGATAGTATTTATTATATTCCAACGCAAGTAAAAAGCATGTTGTGGGTGATATCTTCAGACCGATCGCGAGTTGTAGCTCTCGTTCAGCCATAGTGTTACCAAACTGAATCGTTCCCACGGCGTCTGTGTACATCACTCTTCTTCAACTAATATTCGGAATTTAATCAGTATGAATTAAATTTTATGAACAATGAAGTTAAGTCGAAATTTGTTTGCAGAAAATTCTTATTAAAGATACGATATGCGTAACCGTGTTCGAATTTTAAAATTCGATCTACTTACCAGTTTATTCAAAATTAGACTCTAAAAATTTAAACAGAAGGTAAGCTTTTATTTGTGTGAAAAATTACAGCAGACTCTTTCAGCGTAGCGAATGTTTGTAATAAAATATTCAAATATTTCGTGAATCATGCGCATCCGTGTGTATAATTACGTTTTTAAGTTCAGTTCTAAGGCATGAGTTGGTGTACCTATGATTGGAATGAATGTAGCCAGTAAGATATACATTACTTGTTTTAATTGCTCACTGCCAAGAAATGCCTCTGCTTAGTGTGTACTGTTACGTGAAAACATAAACAAACATAGCATCACGCCTGTATTCTCCGAAGGGGTAGGCAGAGGTGTATTACACACCCACGACTCGCCAGCTATGTTTAAGTCCCACGTAATAGGGGGCGAGCCTATTGACGTTTACCGGGCACATTTCCAAACTACGGGCTGCTACTGAGAATTTTTCTTTTTTTTTTACGATAATATCTCAATAAAACTGCCCGACCCGGGGATCGAACCCGAGACCTCATGATCAGCAGTCGCTTACACTAACGCTGCACCACAGAGGCAGTTAGATTGATACAATGCATTTATGTGATATTAGGTATTCCTCAAAACATTTTATTTCTCCTTGTGTTGACGTACTGACTAAGAATAAGTCACTGCTCCATTCATTCCCACAGGAATTTAGAATGAGGAATATGACACCACCCCATTCATTTCCAGTCCTACGAAGTGTCTAAGGGTGGTAAGGAGATAATACCTAAGAAGCTGGTAATATTACTTAGGCCTTTAGAAAGTGAAAGCTTTAACTTATTTCCAGACCTGAGCAGGTAAATACTGCAATAATGCATTTCAGTGTGTTTTGTTTGAAGAAGTGGGCAGTCGATCCTAATACTTACCACTTACCATTAGCCTTAGCTTATTCGTGGCCGTTACTAATAAAAATATAAACAAGAAGTCATTAAGATCGGGAAGGTATCTATATACTAAATATAATATAAATATTCACGGACATTTTCACACAACGTCCTCTGGTCCCAAACTAAGCTTAATGCTTGTGCTTTGAGTAGGTACCAGATTACGGATATAATACAATATATTACTATTTTTTTGTAAATTCATACATATAATAGACAGAAAACCCAGACGCAGTACAAATATCTGTGTTCATTACACAAATAATTGTCCCGAGTGGGAATCGAACCCACGACCTCGTGCACGGAAGTCGTTTACACTACCGACTACGCCACGAGGCCCGTCGCCATGAACTTTTAATACGTCCATGCCCGTCACATACTAAATATTAATGTTATACGATTTCACTTTTAAAACCGATTGTGCTTTACACAACTAATAAAAAAACAATTCAAACCTAAACGTATCGCCATTCGATATTCGTGTAAGGACTTAATCAAATTTTAATTATTCCCTATTACAAAATTTGCATATAAATACATCGTTATTTTAGTCGATAAAATCTTGATTGCATATATTTATTATCAGAGACCTACAAACATATATATGACTTAATTTCGTATTCCATGCCCACTCGCATATCTAAATACCCAATAAATAGTTGTTATACCAAACCATTGCCATTATAACTTGACTGGTATACGTTCGAATGTTTACTCGAAATGTGAACCAATTGAGAGGCCAGTATTTTGTGGTTTATTTGTTAATGTGTTAAGCTCGCTGATACATATGAATGATGTTGTTATTTATGTGTGTGTGTGTGTGTGTGTGTGTGTGTGTTAATTGTTGTCATTGAGTAGGCGTGGTCAATAACTTGATATGGGATATTGGCCCTTTGAGATATGGTTAGTTCGTGATATGTTACGGTATAAGATAAATGTTCCAGCTAAGTATATATAAGTATTACTTAAATAACTGCATAATAATAATAATAAATAAATAATAAATATTCACGGTAATTTTTCACACAACGTCCTGTGGTCCCAAACTAAGCTTAACGCTTGTGCTATGGGTACCAGATTACGGATATAACATATATACATCTTTTTTTTTTGTAAATACATACATAATTATATAATAGATAGAAAACACCCAGACGCAGTACAAATATCTGTGTTCATCACACAAATAATTGTCCTGATTAGGAATCGAACCCACGACCTCGTGCACGGAAGTCGGTTACACTACCGACTACGCTACGAGGTCGGTCAAATAATATGTTTAATTTTTTTAAATCTTGACATGATAATGACGTCTTTATACAATAATGACGTCTTTATACAATAAAGGGGTCAGTTTATAATTAAACGGGTTACTCGTAATTAAATTCGGCTTTCAATCTAATCGATTTTAGATGATCTGCCAGTTTTGCCAGGAAGTGTCTGCCTATCTGACTTCCCAACTAAGGGAACTGGTGACCGTAGAAGACTGTCAGATTTTTATTCCGGCCCCTGACAACGTGTAATTGTGGGTATCCTGTCTGGGTATGAAATGAGCTCTCAAGATTTTAGTGGGAGAGGCTTCACGCTGTTATAAAGATATATTATTAAATTGTACAGGCGGAGATACGACACACGGTGTGCTTATTTAGTGGGTGAAGGCCCCACACTATCCTGTTAGTGGCCCCGAAAGACGGGGTGAGCGGTAAGGTAAATATTTTCCCGCCTTAACAAAAAAAAAAATTGTGTGGTTAAGAATATTTTTCTCTTAAAGTACTAATTATTATTTTGTGAATGAGGAAAAAGAGAACTTTAGTACGAGCGGGAATCGAACCTGCATCCCTTCCAATCCGGGGAAGTGCTCTAATCCACCGAAGTTCTCTTTTTCCTCATTCACAAAATAACAATTTGTACTTTAAAAGTAGCTGAGCATGTCAAGTACTAAAAATATATATCAAAATATTTTTCTAGTTTAAACAAAGAATACGTAGACTCTATTCAAAGAACTACAAATTGAAATTTATACTTTTAAAATTTCATAAAAAAAAACCAATTCCGGAAATTTTCTTGGGAACATATTGCTCTTGGACTCATCTTGCATACAATATTACTGATTTGTGCTTTAATGTGTATTGACTGGCCATTTATCGAAATACCCTATAGTCATTATTGTCAGCAACTGATAGATACAATGATTTATAACCGCCCCGGCCCCCACACGACGTCTGACCGATTTAGATATAACATGCTGTATATACGTAATCCAACATAAAACTGCATATTATAAAATTTAAATTAATCTCTTTGTATACACACATAAAGTCCTAAATATAATATTATATATGAAGTTATATCTTTGTATATTGTATGCAAAATGGTCTCCCTAAGAATGTCGATGCAACAAATAATATGTTGTTACTGATTTATAAACATACTGTATCTAGGACAAATACATTTTGATTTGGTACTTATCAGGATCTAGTAATTCTGGTTCGTTTTACACTGACCTTTAAATACCGATAACCGTAATAATCGTCCGTGTGTTGTCGCCCTAAGAATACAAGTGTCCTACAGCATTTTTCCTGCGAATGGGCGACTAAGGGAAGTAATTATCACCTATATACTGGTGGTAGGATTGGGTACCAAGTAGGAGTACTTACTTGTTATTGAGCCCGAGTGGGTCGGTACCACTGTCTTCCGTGTGACCGCCCTTGAGACGCCTCGGTCTGTTTTTATTTCTCATCAGAGAATTGAAATGGTATGGTATTCTTAGTATTACTGAGTCCATGAGCGTTGGTTACCACGTACCACTTAGCCGTGGCTCGTTTGCCACTATTAGCAAAAAAAGAATATATTTTGGTTTATGATGGATTTTTTTATTTTTTTTATGATAGCGTACCCAGGAAGTTAAGAATGTATGTGTTTTTGATCTATATTTTAGCACTTGACATGCTCAGCTACTCTTAAAGTAAATACGATAGCTCAGTGGATTAGAGCACTTCTCCGGAAAGGAAGGGACGCAGGTTCGATTCCCGCTCGTACTAAAATACTGTTTTTCCTTATTCTCAAATTATAATTTGTACTTAAATGTATGTGTTATCGAAATTCTCAGTCACGAGCTATTGTCACGATAGCTCAATTGACAAAGCATCTGGGACGGTATTCCAGGAGATGCAGGTTCAAATCCTTCTTGTAACTGTTATTTTCGTTTTCACATTTTCACACAAGCATATCAAATGCTAAAATAAAATATCATATAAAAAATATCAAAATTCAGATTGCACTTAAACATTGGTAGGTATTACCTACATCTAATATACATATAAAATTCTTGTGTCACAGTTTTAGTGTTTATACTCCTCCGAAACGGCTTGACCGATTTTGATGAAATTTTATATGTATATTCAGTATGCATTAGAATAGGTTTATAACAAATTTTTATACCCGTAAGTGTTAAGGGTAGCTCACCCCAAAACATTTTCTTTTTTGTATTATTTGGACAAATTATTTTTGGTTATTTTTTTATAATATATTAAGTAACTATTTCTTGTTAAATTTGATAATCGATAATCCATATTATAAAATATGTTGAAAGTTTGTAGGTTTAATACTCACACGCCAAAATGGCTGAATAAATTTGGATGATATTTGGCACACAAATAGTTTACGATCGGATTTAACAGATAGGGTACATGTTATTTCGAAAGTGTTAGGTTCCCGTGGGATAGCTACTTTTGTATAGAGATAATTAATGTACCATAGATTATATCTATGCTGAAGGCCTAGCCAAGTTGCATTCTATGATCGCTAACGCTAATAGAAAACTATTTAAATGTATGGGAATTTGACATCTTTAACTATAGATAATGAACCTATATTTATCTAAGTCCTTAAAAATATCTATAACGCTAAGTCACGTGACTTAACGTTAGGGATGTCAAATTTTCATACATTTTAGTAGTTGCTTTAGCAACTTGGCTAGACCCACAGTAACAGAAATATGTAAGTATTTGTAAGTATTGCACGCTTCATAACCGAAGCGTTGAGGTGTGTACTACTCTCGTTTCATACAGAACAACTGATTTTTCAAACTTAAAATGTCTCTATTTATATATTGCACTTATAAATAATGTATACACACATGTCATATCAAGAAAAAGCACTATTTTTAACACTCATGATATTTTTGATGCCATTTTTGTTATTTAAACTAGTTAAAAAACTGTTTAAAAAAGTTCAGTCTTGGACGTCCGTTTGTTATAGGTAATGTATGTTAACACGATAACGACCGAAATACTTTCCTAATCGAGTTTTTGTTTTCTTTTACGATTCAGTACAACTACGAATAGAGTCCTATCACTTTTCATGGTCTGATTCGATGTGGTTTAATTGTTATTAAATAAACAAAAAATATTAAATATTTACACTCGATTCGACACTAAGACCAGCGCTATCCTTATTTCTTGAGAACTATTTCTATAGACCAATATAAAAGTATTTCTTAAAATTAGCGCTAGATTGCGTATAAGACATGAAAACCATGAAATTAGCGCTATCTATGTGATTTGTTGAAAACTACTTAGTAAGACCAATACATTAGTAGTTAGGTACTTATCAAATAATCAATTTTATTGTGAAAAATGAAGATTATGAGGCGTGCACTTTTGGATTTCTCAAAGTATTTTGATCTGTATTTTAGCACTTGACAATGACATGCTCAGATACTTTAAAGAACAATTTTTTTTTGAATGTGGAAAAAGAGAAGTAAGAGAAGAGAGAAGAAGAGAGAGAGAGAGAGAAGGTGGAGAAGGGGGGGGGGGCAATTCTTAAGCCGGCCCCAAACACGGCCAACAGGGAAATTATTTGTGGTACAAAGGGTTGTTCTAAGTCTGGTTTAATTTTGTGCTTATTATCTAGTATAAAAGTAGTGAGTTATCGACGCGCGAATAATGCTGTAAGTGGTATGCTTTTTTGTCACCCTCGCAGTATTAAAAAAGATCTCGCAAGGCACACATTGAAATATTCAAAATTATGTATTTCATGACTATGGGTTTTCTTTAAAAAAACAACTCCTTGCACTAAGGAATAGTCCTTGTATCGCGGTGTACTTTACAAACATAGAATTTCACGGACACAAATTACACCCAGACTCAAAGCAACCAACTGTGGATCACACAAAGAGATGTCCTGTGTGGGAATCGAACCCATAACATTCGGGTGGGAGGCCGGTATTTAAGCCACTCCGCCATCTGTGCAGAAAAATTATCACTTTTTTTTGTTTAGGCGGAAAAAAATGTTCCTAACCGCACACCCCGTCGCTCGGGGCAACGAACAGGGTAGTGTAGGGCCTTCACCCACTAAAGAAACCCGCCGTGTGCAGTCTCCCCGCCTGTTTTGGCGGGCCACCGGAACCATATTACATTCCTTCAGTGGTAGAAAAATTATCCCTGGCCGGTTAAAAAATAATATGTGGGGACCTGCAAGTATAAGAGATTTTCTCGACAAATTTCTAATATGTATGATATGTAGATAATCTTCTCCATATTATCTCTCCTATCCACCTCATATCCCTTTTCTTGGAGATGGTGACGCGTGAGTGATACCTCTGATGTTGCTAACGTCTATAAGCTACGGCAACCGCTTACCATCAGGTGGTCCGTATCCTTGTTTGCCACCCACGTATTATAAAAAAAGATGGCTGCGCGTGAGTGCTTCCTATTTATTTACATTTATTATTTCAATATACTTGTTAACGCAAAATATACTACAACAAGCTAATACCTGCTAAGCCAAACTACAAATCTCCAACATTGAATACAAAACTAACTCAAACATTGAGAGACACATCTGAAACTCGATAATCGCTCTCTAATCGATACACGGTAGGTGTCTAGCGAATTATCGAATCGAATGGAATATATTAATACATGAGAACCGAGATAGTTTGGAGATGTCTGCCGTTCTAAATCAGTGCAACAATGCGATGCTGGGTTGCTCTGATTCGCTTGTAGGTGATGTGAGATTTGTATGGATAAGGCATTTAAATATAGAAAAATTAGTTTTTTTTAGCTAACCATTACTGTACTTTTTTTGGGGACCGGTATTTTTGAAACTGAGAGGGCCATGGTCTGGTCCCAACGCCAGCCTAATGCAAGTCATCAGATTTCCTAAGCTGTCGAGAAAATCTCTGACATGATTTCCTTTCCCTATACAATTGGGAACTTGCGAATAAATGCCTATAATATATAATTCCCGTGGGTAGATTTTTGTTATTAAAAATAAAATAAAAAACATCAAAATGGTGGTAAATATGAAAATGCTCATCATACCTACATTTTTTCAGCCAAACTTCCTAAACATCTTCTGAAGGTCTTCAAAATCTGAAGTTTTCATCTTAGTGACGCTTGATTATAATGACGTACAATTGAAACATCGAATTTTGTCTATGTGCTGGAACTAAGAATGCTATTTCTGGTGTATTTTGAAGTTCTGTTTCACTTATTAGGGCAACCATGCAATGTTTTCCCTGCTCATTTTTAAGTCAATAACTGACTGAATAATTACTAAAGTTAAAATATATATATTCTTGAGTTAGTGTATGTGTTCACCTACGCAATGTCTGGTGACAGATTATGGCATATCATTTACTTCTACCCTCATAAAGCCAAGCCCAAACCGTTAAAATTGATTCCTAGTGATATTTTAACACAAAGCTAACCTGCTTTACCACCTGAATCTTATTTACCAGGTACCATCAACTGGAATCATCAGTAACAAGTTTAGGTAATAAAAAACATATATTACATAGGCATGTCCATACAAATCCTTCTGCGAACGGAGACGCGCGGACAGTAGACATCACAAAGTCCGTTCGGATCGGCTTATCTCTCACTGCGCATTTCCCGCTCAGACCGCGGCAAGTATGCGTCAGGACGACGTTGTATCTCGTCTTCATATCTAGTTGTGTGCTATTATTACATGTTCCATTATATGCTTCATATGGTTGGACTAACAATTATTCTGCCACCTCCCCATTCCATCGTGTATGAATAGTAGCAACACCACAGCCATTACTCCCATGTTGCCAACCCCGGCAACACGGGAGTAGTGGCTACCGGCTTTAGAATTTTCTCACCCCTCTCTACCCACGGGAGCCGTAAGAGCCGACTGAGGGAATCCGGGGTAGTTGGTGGGGGGGAGCAGCACTCCCTCGAGTATTAACAACATCAACTCGCCAGCGATCGCCAACCCGCCTGCCAAGCGTGGCGATTACGGCATTACCCCCTATGATGGGACCCATCGTTGTGGCGTTCCCCTGGAGTAGGCCTTATGTCCAGCAGTGGACGCTGAAAGGCTGATGGATGGACGGATGGATGGAGACGGTTAAAGTCCCGGGTCAGGCCAAAAACTTATTGGTCTTTTTGACGAGAAATTCTCAGCACGTAAAGCCGTCATTTCGGCTCCTGATCTCACATCGGATGTATCTATGTGTAATTTATAATTTTCGGAGGCATTCGTAACTTTGCGACTTCTATAGGTGAGGATCATGCGATCTGTAAAAAGTTATCTATATGATGTCTATATTGCTTGTGCTAAAAGTTTGTCGGTGTCGGTGGTGGAAATAGGTTCCACATAGGTCTCCTGTTATTATACCTATTACATTTATGCTTCATCCTTGACAATAAACTCATGGATCTATCTAAAGAGCTCATTTTTCTCGAAGACCTAAATTAGGTAATACCAACATAAGAAGGAAATGTAAAGAGAATTAGTTTTGGTTCATGAGTTTTTAATTTAATTGTTGGCAACAACAGACACCAAAAACAAATTGTCATATTTGAACATGGAATCCGTAACACACGAGATAGATCCGCAAATTAATCATTGCGCTATATTACATTAAAAAAATCCGCTTATTTAACCAAAACACCCAACAATATTTATTTGACCTCAGTGTAACAAATTTGAATCACGTTTAATGGCTATCCTGATGCGGATCCCGATCCAATTCGCTCATCCCCGTCGCCCGGCGCACGCGCATTCAACTCAAGCTCGTGACTTTCACCGACATTTTATTACCATAATTTAAAACAAATATCTGATTGTGTGTACTGAGCATTAAAGTGTTAAACAATAGGGGTGCGACTTTAATATGAATTAAAGTATAATCTTAGATTATTAATATATCTAGATGGATTGTCACTCTTCCAAACGTCATAAAAAGCGGGCGGGAATTATTATGCTAGTGTGTGTGACAGCTACGATGACGCTTGTCAATTTATTTAATAATAATGTCACTTGCCGTCCTATCCTATCATAGGAGAGATCTTTAGTGTTGTTTTTCTGATTTTTGTAATTTCAGCACACTTTAATTACATACGTTGATAATTTAAATGATACACTTTCATTCCTGGATACAACCGTATCAAGTGATGTCATAGCATAGAGGTGAACAGTTCACTTCTATTATTTTAGACGCGGTCACAACTCTGAGTGTCTATTTAGATATATTATTAATCTAAGAGTATAAAATTATTGTTTTGGATCAGGTCTGACCAATGATGTAATGGACAGTCCAGTTTTTTGGCAAATATGGTAGTTAAGGGTGACACTATGTGTACCGTCAAAATGATCGTCTATACGTTCATTTGAAAATATCTGTTCCATTTACATTTAAGGCCTTCAACACGGATGGTAGGGTGGTTTACATATCCACATATCCCATGATGAGTGAGGGGGTTCGATTCCCATAAATGAAAAATGGTTGCTCTGAGTGTAGGTTCTTTTTGTGTTATATTTTTACGAAGTCTATCACCATACTGGGAATATTCTCAAGTGGGGCTAGCCCAGGGTATATCCTAGGCCATACCCTAAAAATTTACAGCAACTTGATGAGAAGATAACATTTTATTAATCTGCATAATTAAGATTTGCTGGGGTGGGCTCGCTTTGTAACAAACGGATTAGTATTATTATGTATATTTACTTTTTTTTACTCATCTCCACTTCACATTTATGTTAGATGTTTTTACTTTGGAGTCGCTGTTGGTAAATGCGATAGTTTAGTGGTCTAGATCACTTCCCCGGATTGGATGAGATGCAAGTTCAAATCCTGCTAGCAGTAAATCTCTCTTTTTCCACTTCCACAAATAATTTGTTTTTTGAAGATAAGCATGTCAAGTGTTAAAATACAGATCAAAATATGTGTCAATTCTGTTCGTTACAATAAATATTGCACGCCTCATAAGCGAAGCGTTGAGGTGGGTATTGCTCTCGTTTCACGCAGAACAACTGATTTTTCAAACTTAAAATATCTCTATTTATCATATATTGCACTTGTAAAATAATATATACACACACATATCAAGAAAAAACACTATTTTTAACACTCATGATATTTTTGATGCCATTTTTGTTATTTAAACTAGTTAAAAAACTGTTTATAAAAGTTCTGTCTTGGACGTCCGTGTGTTGTAAGTAATGTATGTTAGCACGATAACGACCGAAATACTATTCGAGTATTTTTTTTCTTTTATGATACAGTATAACTACGAATAGAGCCCTATCACTATTCACGGTCTGATTCGAATTGGTTTAATTGTTATTAAATAAACAAAAAATAGTGAATATTTACGCTCGACGCGACACTAAAACCAGTGCTATTCTTATTTCGTGAGAACTATTTCTATAGACCAATATAGAAGTACTTCTTAAAATTAGCGTAAGATGGCGTATAAGACATGAAAACTACAGTACTTTTTGAAATTAGCGCTATCTATGTGATTTATTGAAAACTACTTAGTGAGACCAATACATTATTAGTTACCTATCAAATAATCAATTTTATTGTGAAAAATGAAGATTATGAGGCGTGCACTTTTGGATTTTCCAAGGTATTTATTTTCTTTATTTATTTTTATATCTATATTTTTTTGTAAGTAAATGGTTTTATTCTTGGTTTCGAATAGATTTCAATCCTGAAATCAAATAATAAATTCGTCAAAGTCAAAGTCAATGTTGTTCCATCGATACCGGTATACTGCAAGCCCTGGCTGGACCAATAAACATTCCTGGCGCGAGTCACGGCGCTCCATCATGGCACACATGGGGGCCGCCGGCTAGCGCACACTGATACGTTCCCTCGTGTGTGCACTAAGCTTTATAGTTTAGGAGTTGGGATTTAAAATTAGGAAGAAAAATAACAAAAGAGTTTTAAATGCGAAATTTGTGCAACTCGTGTCTCTTTGTAACATTTTCTTTCGTGGCTGAACATTTTCCACAGATGGCACGTGAATCACACAAGATGATAAGAAAGAATGTGTTATGGAAATTGATGGTTCCGAGTCAATGTGACTATAGATCAGTTAGCAGAGTATCTGAAACGATATTCCAGAAGACGTGGGTTTGTATCTCACACGTGGCTTTCATTTTCTATTTAATATTTTCCATTTTGTGTTCTGATATGTATTAATAAATTAAAATCTCATGTATCCATCCATCCGTTAGCCTTTCATCGTCCACTGCTGGACATAGGCCTCCCCAAGAGAACGCCACGACGAGCGGTCCCATCATGGAGGATAATGCCGTAATCGCCACTCTTGGCAGGCGGGTTGGCGATCACAGTGCGAGGAGTGCTGCTGCCCACTCCCCCGATATTCCCTCAGTCGGCTCTTACAACTCCCGTGGGTAGGGAGGGGTGGGACAATTCTAAAGCCGGCCCCACACGGCCGTCTGGATCTCATGTATGCTATGAAAATTTGGAATTTATTTTTCGTATTTCAAGCACAGTAACAAATATTTGTAGTCTTATGTAGTCTAGAGTTTTGGCGGGAACATGAAAAAGATATTGTCGCCGCTCTATATTGTTTTCCAAAACTGTGTTACTGCAAGTATTGTGATGTTTAAAAGTGGTGACATTTTCCTCATTAATTATTTGTGTATGTGCATAGGTGTTGGCAAGCGATGTGGTGCAGCATAACGTGCTTTTTAGGGTTCCGTAGCCAAATGGCAAAAAACGGAACCCTTATGGATTCGTCATGTCTGTCTGTCTGTCCGTCCGTCCGTATGTCACAGCCACTTCTTTTCGTGTGGCTCCAGAACTCCACAGAAGCTTGTAACGGCCATACTGGAGGTATGACTTTGATTTTCACTTAACAACGACTAATTTTATAAATAACAGGCTTGGATTGTGACTTGTTTGATAAATTAAACTTACCTGTGATCAGAGAATAAAAACGTTGGTTTTAAGTTTCTGTTAGGCTGATGGCTCTGCAAATCAAATACTTAAATTTATTAAAAAAAAATCTTATGTAGTCTGTAAATTTGAAAGAAGGTTTTATTCTCTATCTAATAAGTCTCATACTCCTGGACTATAAAGGTGGTAAGAACTGTCGTAGGCGATATAAGCGGTTCGTGCGGCATGCCCCAGGCACGGATCTCGGACGCAATCTTTATAAGGTGGTAAAACATATATTTAATGCTAAACATCAGACGCGAGTGCTTATAAGAAAGCGCATTGGTATAATAAACAACTGCTGATATTAGAGTAACTAACTCAATGACTAAAGATTACGTATCTGGCTTAGTCTTTACAATAGTATCTCTATTGCGAATCCTTACTTATTTACATATTTTATATATATTTTTAGCATTTGACATTCTTAGCACTATACACTAAACACAAAGTGCTCAGTATTTTCGTCGGTATAATGTATGAAAATACTTCCGATAGATGGCGCAGGCGTCACCCAAAGACGTTAAGTATGAATGTGTTATCGAAATTAGCAGTCAGGAGCAATTGTCACGATGGCAAAGCATGTGGACGGTATCCAGGAGATGCAGGTTCAAATCCTGCTCGTGACTGTTATTTTCGATTTCACATTTTTCACTTTGTGTTTAGTGAATCCTTACTTCCTTACTTGCTTTATATACTAGCATTTGAACGCGACTTTTGCTGCATAGATATTGTAGTAGTAGAGCCTTGAGTATCCCAGCATGAATGGACCGGCTCGATCGGGGAAGTACCACCTTCTCACAAAAGATCAACGTAAAATTCTAATAGGTATTCCTTTCCATTGTGTTTGGTATGGTTGGTGAGAGTGCTGGAAGCCTAAACCCCCTCCCTATCCTCGCCTTATTATCCTATCCACCTCCTATTCCTTTCCGTGGTGTTGCTAGCGTCTATAGGCTGCGGTAACTGCTTACCATCAGGCTGTATACTTGTTTGCCACCAACAATCCAACAATATATAAACAAAAGATAACGTATAAGAATGTATGAAAAAATCTAGTATTCAAGTTGGTTTAATAATGAAAAACAGATTTTTAATATGAAATTAATGTCTGCTTACTTTTGCTTTTTGCTTGCGCCATGTGGGGCCGGCTTTAGAATTGTCCCACCCCTCTCCACCCATGGAAGTCGTAAGGGCCGACTGAGGGAATACCGGGGGAGTGGGCAGCAGCACTCCTTCGAGTATTAACAACATCCACTGCGATCGCCAACCCGCCTGCCAAGCGTGGCGATTACGGCACTATCCCCCATTCTTGGGGAGGCCTATGTCCCGCAGATTGAGCTTATAATTGTATACTTGATTCGGGATAATATAAGAGTATAGTATTCCTTGATACATTTCACAATAAATATTTTTCCGCAAAACCAAAACAATTTATGTCGAGTTTTTGTATACTTCTTTCTAATACAATTAAGTACTCCAAATATGGCGTAATTTTTTGGTACTGGCAACATCTAATAATTTTGAATCGGCATTTGTTTTGCTTACCCGAAAACATCACCGCTTTCATTGGCACCTATCCAATCCAGGGTTAAATTAAGGACAAAACAATCGTTTATATCCCATGGAAATAGGACGGCCAGTACAGTCTGAAACAATAAATCTAGCGATCGCGGCCCATCCAGTCCAGATAATGTATTTCAGTTCGGACGCTACACTTACTTCGGCAATTTGCGGGAACCTTTGTGCCCTTAAGATATCTCGACAGACAATTGTACAGGGGTATTCTGCTTGATATATATAGAGAGAGTTAATGTGTGACTATATCAAATTAGTATGAATGTTGTGTTGACAAAACTGACTGAATGTGTTTTTAAAAGATTTTTAAGGCAACTTATGCTGGGGTTCTAAAACAGATGATAATTTCTAAGTAGGTACGTATAATATGGTTAAAATTACTAGGAACAGATTAATTAATTTTTGATATACACTTGCTTTTGTGACCATAATATTTATTATAATTTTATCTTAAATGAGTAGTTAAAATAATAATGTTATTATAACAACCAAATAGAACCAGCAACTCTATATAGATCCTAAAACAAAGTTATCGCCGCCTACGTGATATATCCCCGTCTCTAGAAAGGGCTAAGGTCTGAGCCCATTTACAAATCACAAACACTGACCACCCCTGCCACCCTTCACAATTATATACAACCCTTCAGTTCACCTTGCGTAAACTTACGTTTGAAATATCTGCTTGGATTCTACGAGAGCCAGTTTGGACCTCGTTAATATAACTTTTATTATTTAAATGTATGCATGTATGAGCAAATAGGTTTTACAACTTGGCAACCCTAGAGAACCTATGTACTTATTTCAAAAGTTAAAAATAAAACATTTTTACAATGTGCTTGTGTTGTCGTCAAAATTAAAAAAGAAGGTATTTGTTAAATATTGGAATACCAATTATAAAATTTGGAATGATTTGAAAATTAAATAGAAACTTTTAATTGTCAACATCACGGAACTGAAATTGATTATGGAGCGTAGTCGGTTTAAATAAGATTGCTGTCTTTGTCATCATGATTGTGATTGGATGGCACTAATTGTATACTACTCATACTTTGTGCAGTTCGTATTTTTATTTGTAGATACGATCGAAGTAGGCGTGTTTCGGTTTTAGGGGAAAGTAGTAGAAAGTAGGAGTGTTAAGTCCGGGACCACCGAAGGAATGTAACATAGTTCCAGTGGCCCGCCAACAAATGTGGAGAGACGGCACACGGCAGGTTTCTTTAGTGGGTGCAGGCCCCACACTACCCTGGTCTTTGCCCCGAACGACAGGGTGTGCGGATAGGAACATTTTTTCCCGCCTTAACAAAAAAAAAAGGAGTGTTAACTCCATGAGTCCACCATAACATGACTCTTTTGCCACTGAGTAAATAAAAAAGCAAACATGTGAATAAAATGCAACTACAGTTATACCTGACTGTTGTTTACGTATTAATATAGATAGTCATGAAAAATATTGAGATAAATCGAAAAATCACGAATGAACAAACTACCTGAAATTTATGATATTAATAAGGCTATAACAGTGAGCTTATTTGACGCCGACCCTTTTCGGATTAACACCAAATTTAGACATAGTATAGACCCGAAATTACAATTCAAACAACCAAGGCACGAGTAGGTCACGTTATCATGCCCACCCTTTCCTTGACCAAACGCATTTGAATAACTATCACAAGTTAATTCTTCAGATAAAGACGTCCGCCATGTTGGGTGCGCCCGCTTCCGACGGAAGTCCAACTTGGACGGATATTCAAACTCGACCGGAACTAGATGGTATTGCGACATACATTTCGAATTTGGAATCCATTGTTGAGCACAGCCTTTAGTTGGCGTGTGTTTTGGACATATAACTTATTAATGCATGTATTATTCAGTCACATATACTTTACGTATATAACGTAAAGTTATTTTTTCTGGTTTCTTTGTATACCGGTTTTCTTTTTTTTATTGCTAGGTATCGGTAGCAAACCCTAAACCCCTCTAATGGTAAGAGATAACCACCGCGCAACGCAAATACTAGCAAGCTGCTCGCCATTTCATTTAGCGTATAGTAAATGTGTGAATGAATAGCTATCTCTCATTAAAACTAAAATACAATCATCTCCATGGTTTGTCAAGCCGTTTTTTGTCACCTGTAGACACCGGCTCTCTGCGACTTAACCAGAAATTACGTCCATAACATAGTTATTGTGAGAGGCCGCGGTTGCATTGTTAAATACGTCATCGCTGCTCGAGTACCTTTTTTGCACGTAGATTATCAGTTCATCAAACGAGGGGGTCTCTCTTTAGCTACTTAAGCGTGCTGGCCCTATGTCGGTACTTACCTTAACGCGATTTCGAGCTTTATTACGAGTCTTTTGATTATAAATCTTATTAAAATTACATACATTATATCAATATTCCATGAAAAGTTTCGTATAAAATCTATCGAGTTGCAAATCCTGCTTAAACTAGTGCTTCCAATTAAGTTATATCACTAATTAAAATCCCGAAGAGAGGTTAGGGATTAGGATACGCTTGAACATTAATATTAATACTAGCAACTTTGCGTGCGTACTTCAGAAAGAAGATTTATGCAATAACATCATAAATTTTTAACTAAATATATTTTATAGATCTATGACTAAACTACTTCATACTAAAGTATATTTATCTTATTTATTATACTTATTATTCAAACTAATAATAGGAAATATATATAATAATAGGAAAAACAACAACCCTGGACCACTTCGTTATTTATTTTCATAATCTTAGAAAAAACTCACACTCCTATACAACATTTTACCGAAACACAACATTTGAACATAAATATAAAAAAAACATAGGATCACGCGATAATCCCCGAAGGGGTAGGCAGAGGTGTATTACACACTCATGGTTCGACAAATACTTTTCAGTCCCACGTAATAGGGGGCGCGCCTATTGCCGTCTACCGGGAACATTTCCAAACTCCGGGCTGCTACTGAGAATTTTTCTTTTTACGAAAAAGCACAATAGCATCATCCGACTCGGGGATCGAACCCAAAACCTCATGGTCAGCAGTCGCTCACACTACCGCTGCACCACAGAGGCAGTTAAAGTAGTTAAAGTTAGTTTGCCGAAAATACATATATAACTTTTAATTTATTATATTAGTAGGCTAGTGCGTCTCACCACTGAAGGAATGTAATATAGTTCCAGTGGCCCGCCAATAAAGGCGGAGAGACGGCACACGGTGGGTTTCTTTAGTGGGTGAGGGCCCCACACTACCCTGTTCGTGGCCCCGAACGACGGGGTGTGCGGTTAGGATAATTATTTCCCGCCGTAACAAAAAAAAAAAGAGAAGGGGAAGTGCTCTAGACCGCTAACCCATCGCAGTCACCGACAGCGATTCCCGATCTCCACATCTCAATTGCTTTTAGATGTTTTTACTTCCTCTTTTATCTACTTTCACCAATAATTTGTTCTTTCAATTAGCTGAGTATGTCAATTGCTAAAATACTTAGAGCCACAAGATTATAAATATTTACAGTTAAAAATGGCGGGAATAATGTGTATTTTTTTTCACAGATATCTTCCAATAGTGTTAATAACAACAAGAGCTTTTCTTAGAAATAATGGAAAAGGATAAATAGCTCTCCAGGTGGCTAGCAGGTTAGTGAATCAGTCTGATAAGAGGTAGTCTACCAAGCCTTACTTTTACTGGATAAGCATTTCAAAAGACGCGGGTTCAGTTCCGTTATTATCATTTTCTATTTTACATTTTCACTCAAACTAGTTCTCTCACTCCTCATTATCCTTCCTCTCCAACTCCAATCCGTTTCCCTTGGAGTTAGCGTCGCGCGAGTGATGCCTCTGGTGTTGCTATCGTCTACAGGCTACGGTAACCGCTTACCATCAGATGAGCCGTACTTTCTAACTAGGAATCAAACTCGATCTTTTCAGTACTTTGTTTTATCACTAGGTCACTGGCTATATTTAATGATAAAGAAATACTATAAATTATTTAAAATCAACTTACTTATAGCAAAAAGCGGAATGTTACCTCATCTATTACTTGAGATATTCATACGTCAAGGTTTCCTACTGTCGGACAGGGGTCAAGATATGGTCGAATTAATATTCATATGACAGGCCCAGGTGGACGTCATTGCTGAGAAGGGTGGCCTTAAGGACTGGTCAGTGCTTAAAGATTATGATGCAGATCATACATTTTGCTGCCGGTATTGTACCTAATAGGAATAAGTTTCTTAGAGGGAATGTATGGGAACAGACATTCACAATGTATCAAAGTCACTGTGTATGTATTGCCTTATTAGGGGATTTTTATATAGAACAATAACATTGTTCATTTAAAATTCAGTCAGATCAGTAACACTTAAGATTTTTTCTAGAACTTACTTTCAATTCGTAAGCAACCGCTTACAGTAGTTGTTGTATCTATGGGTTCGAGTAATCATTTAACTATTACTTATGAATTACTTGTTACTAACCTTATTATACCTGCGCAAGTTTATTATTAAATAAGAATTAGTCCTCAATCTTAAACGTTTTTATTGGCCTCCTATTTATTAGATTGCCATCTACAAATATTTTATTCATTCACCTTCAGCATGAATGTAATATAGTCACATTTTACTTTTACAAATTTTATTAAGTTTTTGGCGGGACGTCATGGCGAGCGGTTGAAATCCTCTCACATATACCAGTAAATTTATTAATTTACTGAAAATCACAGAAATGTATAAAGTTAATGAAGTATTCCACTAATGTACATAGTTAACATGGTGATGGATAATCCGATTGAGATACAAAAACATTAACTTTTATCACTTTTCTTAAAAAACAGGTAGTTTTTTGTTGTCAACCTGGCGCAATTCTAGACTCCGAAAAACGACGTAGGCATAAAAGTATGACATCAAATTCACTTCTATATTTATTAGCTATTCAAAACCCGGGTAGGCGCCCAAGACAGTCGGGGTGCGGGCTGCGTCCCTCTTCTTATCTCTACCCACGCCCGAGGACTTGCCTGATGGATTAACTTCATTGTTCCACCGTTGCCGAGTGACGAGGAATTCATAATGGTACTGGGCCGTGTTTTATTTAGATTTACACTGATTTGATTGTATTATTTGTACTGAAAAATACAATGTATTAATATTATTTTGAAATATTTTATATAAGTAGCGGTAAAACAAAGAACTGCAAAGACAGTGGTATGGGGTTCAATCCCTAGTCCAAGATTCAGACCTCGTAC
Organism: Leucoma salicis; assembly: GCA_948253155.1. Classification (NCBI taxonomy): domain Eukaryota; kingdom Metazoa; phylum Arthropoda; class Insecta; order Lepidoptera; family Erebidae; genus Leucoma; species Leucoma salicis. The sequence continues at coordinate 6,493,876 of OX411819.1, forward strand.
GGCACACACCTCTGACTTTTCAAAATTGCGTGTTCTTTACAATTTATCACTGCTCGGTGAAGGAAAAGCTGCCTACCTGATTTTCTTGACGGCTTGTGAAGTCTGCCAACCCGCACTGGGCCAGCGTGGTGTGCTATGAGCCCTCTCTCACCATGAGAGGAAACCAGGGGTCTCAATAGTGGGACAGAAAAAGGGTTGATAAAATAATATTAATTAGACAAACATACTCGTACATGGAACAGATCGGTCATCCGGCGAGCATGTATAAAGAGAAATATGAATGTTGAGGAAGCGAGAGATATATAATTACCTACAAGAATAGTCTTTTGGTACTCTAATCGCTCTGCCTAACCCGTAAGGGAGATAGCGTGATGATATGTAACTAAGCATTAATTAGAAGCTATTTATTACAAAAGAAATTAATTAGTGCGAAGTTCATTTGTACAATTACAACTGTAGCTTAGTGGTTCAATCAACGTAACAGTTTCTAAGAACTTGTAATAAAATGTGTTATGCTATACGTATTATAAAAAAGTAAAAAATGTATTGTCCTTAATAATATTATAAATTCAAAATTGAGTTTATTTGCTTGTTTGTTACCTATTGATGCCGTAACATCGATCATCATGAAATTAGGCATACATAGTTAATCTATAGGCATACATTTAATCCAGAGCACAGGCTGCATTTTGACTGGAAATTAGAGGTATGCCGAATGGGTTATGTAGGTACATTAAATTTAACGAGAATCTAGATATACGTTTTTGAATCTGATTTCAATGCCAAATAAAACGAAGCTAATTTTCGTGACAGAAAGTGGATGAGGGCTGAAAAATATATCTATATACACATATATTGGAGAGGAGAATATGTACTAGAAAAAAGTATTGTATTAGTCAATAGAATTACCAACACATGATTCTTGACCGAAAGATGTGCATTCTTTATTTGAGTTTAAAGAAAAACGGTTACCTATAATCAAATCAGTGCTTAATTAAATCTTAAAATGAGATTTGTGTGGATTGTCTATTTATGAGACGAAATTATTATCGTGGCAGGTAGTAACGTATTTAATTTAGAGGTGGCTTTCGTTCATTTGACCTTTTTTTTTGTTAAGGCAAGAAAAAATGTTCCTAAACGCACACCCCGTCGTTCGGGGCAACGAACAGGGTAGTGTGGGGCCTTCACCCACTAAAGAAACCCGCCGTGTGCCGTCTCATCGCCTTTAATGGCGATCCACCGGAACTATATTATATTCCTTCAGTGGTTCGTTCATTTGACCTGAACATGGATATAACTCTAAAATCTTTGCACTAGGTACTCAAAGTCGTTGTCATCATCCTTCTCAATTATTTGGGGTATCACTTAGGATTGGATCTATCCTATATTTCTACCAGATGTTATGACTGTCCCTTTTGAACCCATATCATGCCTCACCCAATCTATCTATCTATACCTATTTTTTAAATAGTCCTCCACTCTTAGTTTTTGACATTAAACATCTTTCCACACTACATTACTTTTATTCCGCCTTTTCAAATGTTTATCCATACCATTTATTAATGGTAGAGCCTAGATAAAGTTCAGGCCTCCGACGCTCATATTCGCCATACGAAACACAACATTAGGAGTATCTACCGTTGTTTCACGCTGTTCTTCTGTGAGAGGGAGATACTTATCCAATAGCGCCGTCCCATTCATGCTGAAAAAAGCAAGACTACCCCAAAAAATACCACCCTTTACTTAGGAGTGCTACACAGTATATATATTATTGTAGTGTTCCGCTAGAGGAGAGAACCCCTCCTTACTATGATCTCATCTTCATCTCCTCATTCACTCTGCGACATCCTGTTTGTGAGGTTACCAACGCATAAGTATTATTTATCTATGTAAGTAATGCTTCTAATTTAACACAACGCCGTACAGCGTCACAACGGATGTTTGTGTCTCTGAAGTTGGCTACAAGACGCTGCGCAGTAGCCATTTTTGTGACGCAAGGCATATGCGTCTTCTACAGTTTACATGAATTAAAAAATGTTCCATTATAAATTAAGAATTATTTATATATATTTTTAGCATTTGACATGCTTAGCACCATACATTAAACACAAAGTGATCTGAACGGTATCCAGGAGATACAGGTTCAAATCCTGCTCGTGACTGTTATTTTCGATTTCACATTTTTCACTTTGTGTTTAATTTAACAATTGTAATCGATAATTATATAATTTATCGACCGTACTAAAAGATGTGGACTCTTCTAAATCTAGATCAAAGCTTGTTCACTCAAATTGCTCGTATACTTTTTATTGAATATAAAAAAAATAGAACCTAACTTACTTAGATATGAAAACATTATGATCTCATTCGATTGTTTTGTTAATCGAGTAATAACATTTGAATTGGTCAGCACTTATCGTATGATTCTGTCAAAATTTCCACTTCGCGCTCTGTGCCTAACTTCAGAGACACACAGATTCGTTGTGACTACTATACACTTGACACTTGTTTGCCATAGGTATAGTCTGAAACAAGACACTTTAGTTGGACGTTCCAATTTTAAATTTATTTGGTGTAATGATTAAGATATCACCTCTCGTGTCGAGTGTTGCGAGTTGGATTCCGGCACAATACATTTTTTTTGTGATTCGCAAATGGTTGTCCTGAGTAAGTGTGTACTTTGTGTCCGTAAATATGTTAGTAAAGCCCAAACGATAGTGCAGGATGTTGTAAAAAAAACATTCAAACGTTCTCTTACGTAAACTGGATAATTAGGTAAAATTGAATGATGTCATCAATTAGCTCTCATAACTCCTAACACACCTAAATCTCAAACAGTAAGCAATAATTAATAATTTCCTAAGCAAGCTTCTACAAACTCGATAGTTTCAATATTTGTCCTACAACTGACCGCCTACCTGGAGGTATACTTGAAAGGGTTGACCCTCATCAAAGCAAACTAAATTAACTGCTTGAAACATCTTGGCCGAGTTATTGTTCGGACATAGAATTTATAATCAGGGATAGAAATGGTAGAGAGCTCATCCTTCCTAACCCTTCTTTTTTAATATTATAAAAATTAAAGTGTGTTTGTTTGTTATATTTTCACACTATAACTACTTAATCAATTATCATGAAATTTAGCCCAAAATCTAGAAAAGCACACAAAGATAGGATTTTTTATCTCCAAAAAATGGATGGTTCTGCGGCGTTGCAATTTTAGCATACACAACACCAATGTGCTGTAGTAATAAATTAATTAAGTGAATATTTCACAGACATTTCACACAACGTCCTCTGGTCCCAAACTAAGCTTAACGCTAGTGCTATGGATACCAGATTACGGAAGTAATACATATATTACTTTTTTTTTGTAAATACATATATATAATAGATACAAAACACCCAGACGCAGTACAAATATCTGTGTTCATTACACAAATAATTGTCCTGAGTGGGAATCGAACCCACGACCTCGTGCACGGAAGTCGGTTACAGGTACATTACCGACTACGCCACGTGGCCCGTCAATACACTGAGAGTAAAGATTCTAGTCGTCAGTAACTAGAATAAAGTGCTTAAAACAATAAAAAGTATTGATATAGAGTAACATCATCTTTAGTCTATTATGATACTTAATTCTAATAATTTGACTTACTGGTTCAGAATATATATGATGAATTCACTTAATAGCGTGGGTATTTCGGACGCCACCTGAGAGAAGTGAACTTAATGACCACGTCCTCACCATACCATACTTATGTAAATTACTCTTATTTTCACAATGATTATTCCACTTTCAAAAAAATATAATTATTAGTCAAAATTTTGGCGGTAACGTGCTCTTAAGTTTTATTTTCGTACCACGATTTCTATATTTCGGACAATGTCGGATCCAGCGGACTGTTTTGAATTTGGAAAACAAACGCTCGGACGTATGTCAATATTAACTGTAAGCTTATTAGCTTTGGGTATATATCAGTCGTTCTTGGAGCTCGCAAAGAATGTATAAATTATTGCTAATTGTGTATTATAGATGATGGCGCATCGCCAACACTAGGTAAAGAATAGTAAATGGAGAGGTGGAATGGTAAAAAGGTGATGAGAATGTAGAGAAAGGTTAAGGGTTAAAGGTTTCCTTCGGTACTTTCACTCACCGAACGATCCACTATAGTAATATTTATGCTGATTTTCCATGAGAGACGGGTACTCAACCGCAATAAATCCTCATTCTAAACCTCCTTAAGACAAAGAATGTACTTTACACGCGTCCTTCCCACTAATTATTTTCAAGAGCGCCTCGGGACGTAAAAAAAAAGCAGCCAAATCTACCCTCACTCGTTGACTCGTAAAAAGGCAATGTCATTGTACATCCACAAATGAGTGGCGGCAATTTCCTTAGGAAAACTCTACGTCATGGTCTAACCACATATGTCGCGGGAAATTAGAGTCTATGTTTGTAGAAATAGGGGTGAAAGTGAGGAATGTAATAGTTTAGAATATACGGGCCAATATTGTCTCTAGCAAGTATTATTGATTTTTTTTTTTATAAAGAACCTATTTTTGTTAATTTTTTTTACTTGTTAGAAATAGCAGCAGAATACCAGCGCTGGACTTCATTCATCTGATGAGCTATGTAATCATGGATGGTAAGGCTAAAGGTAAGTTGGCACGGGCCATTCATTCTCTCTTGGTGCAGGCTGGCATTCTTAGAAGCAGATTGACTTTGTAATTAAGCATTTGACTTTTGAATAAATATATGAATCGATGCAGTTTTTATTATTAAGTTTAATTCGATAACTTAAACTTGTGTGAAGAGGTTCAAAATTATTTTTGTGAGCTTGATGTATTGTTATTCTCAAATCGAAAGAGATTCTGAAAGCGCATAGTAAAAACTAATAATGTAAAAATTTTGTTTTAGTTCATAATAGCAACTGCTCTTCACATTATGTTCCCGTGTATTCCCATCGAAAGGGTAGGGTGTGCTGTAGCATAAATGATCACCGGGCAACACTGACGAAGACAAATGACACCCGATGTCGAAGTTACACAGAGATAAGGTAGGCTCCTTAAATTAGCCGAGCTGTATGTCTTGTATATTTTTCACTGTCTTAAAGGGTTCGCCCGTTAGTTTAAGAGAGTTTAGTGTGATGGATATGAGTAATTGATGGACTTGTGTGAGTTGGCTTATTAATGAATAGTAGATTGTTGAATAATTGGTGGTTTTCTATGTAATGCCCGTGGCTCCGCAATAGACAAATGCTAGATTTTTCTTCCCAATATAATAGCAGGATAAAAAGTATGCCATTTCTTAATGCTAGCAACACCAGAGGCATCATTAGCGTGGCGCCATCTCAAAGGAAAGGGTCCTATCCCTGATAGAGAGGAAGGATTACAAGGAGAGTATAGGAACGATACTAAAGAGATGATAGAAAGGATAATAACGAGAGGATAGGGAGGAGGTTTGGGCTTACACCATATGAAACACAACGGCAGGATCATTCTAGGCTGATCTTCTGCGAGTTCTCTCAATCTGTGTTCTGTGATAACAGTAAGATACCTTAACTTACCGTTCTGTGGGATTTTATTCCAATTCGCCTTTCATCGTCAATAGATCTATCGATATGTTGCGGCTGTTTGGTATTGGCGTTACCTATGGACATTATAAGCCTACCACTGCATCACTAGCCGCATACCGTTTGTAAAATAAAATTAAGTTGTTAAACATCGTGTTAGGGATGAAAAAATACTAAAGAATTAATAAAAAATCATGAATTTTTTGCAATTTTTCAACATAAGAAAAATCTTTATACTAAGTGATTAATAGAATAGTAATGCTTTCAATATTATGTGTCTAAATTTAAGAAATATGTAGTAACTTCTGGTTTCCAGCCTTAATATTAGGAACCTCTTTTCCAAACAGGACACGAAGAAGGTTTACTTTAAACCGCACTGTTTAGTTTCGGAGTGCGCATAAATCACCTCGGTGACCACGTAAGGCGGCGTGCAAACGGACCGTCGTAATTGTCCGAAAATTAGCTTCGACCGCATATAAATACGTTAAGATAATCTTGTTAAATGTTTGGTACAAGATACGAAAGAAGCGGGAATTGAAATCGAGTTCGTTTGTGTCCCTCCCGCTATTTGTCCAAACGTAATTTAAAAAAATTGTAATCTCCAAAACGGGTGGACCTATTTGGATGGGATTTTCACCATTTGATAGCTTATGTTTTAAGGAGCAATTAGGCTACTTTTATTTTGAGAAAATAATTAGGGTTTTGCACCAAAAAATAACCATAAAATCTCTGGTACAGCTAGTGTGTAATAAAACAGCAAAGATACTCTGTTAGAGAAAGAAAAGTGCAGTGAGTCTTTACATAGGAGAATCACGACGAAAATTCCCCGCGAAAATTTAGCTGATTTTTGAAATTCTAGAATAATGGAGTTATTACTATTAAAAGCATTTGTATAAGATAGAATATTTCTGCTTAGCTAGTGCGTATTTATAATTAGTTATAGACTATCTAACAGTCTTAAATTGTGAGACATCTCATCCTATTTCCTCAGTTTTGGTATAAAAAATAATATCATAATATAATTAATTAACGTTTTGACTAATAAATCGATCATTGGACGTCTAACACCTCGTTTACCCGTGGCCATTAATGCTGTTAAGTATTCGAATCACCAGGATAGTAGAAAATCTAGTATACGCGATAGATTTCGTAAACGTAGTTTTATTGCATAATGCGTGTATTCACTAATTGACTACTAAAATTCCTACCGCGACTTTTTTCGCATGAATACTTCTTTAATAACATTAGTCAGGATTGCCAATTAAGAAAAACATCACCAGAAAATTTGTTTGCCTGAATGATTCTTTCTACTGCTTGTGATGTCTATCGCCTAGATAATTCTTACTGCGAGAGGAGCCATGTGCCTAATAGTGGGACAGTAACGGCTTATCAATTAATTTGTTTTTCACTTGATTCTTGCACCGCAGTCACTACTGTGGTAGGGACTCAGAGGGTGGCAACTCAAACAGCGAGTAAGACTAGCTAGAGGTACAACGTTACAAGTATAACGGGTACGGCAGTGTTCCTATTTGAAAAGGGTAACTTGGGTGCCCGTCTTGTCTAGTAAATGAACTAACAATTATTATAATTGGCAAATCTTATGACTTGACGCAAGCATTATTTTTTAATTGACAAAGAAAGTTGGTTTTTAAAAGCAACCTAATAATTGAGCCTTGCTTATGCATCAATGGGCCGGTATAATCGGGGAAGTACCGCTCTTTCAGATAAAATCAGCGTGAAAGAACGTTAGGCACTCCTGCCGCTGTAGTTCGTATGGTGAGTGGGAGTCTCCCCCCTCCCTATATTTCCTATCCTCTTCTTAGTATTTTCCCTATCCTCTACTTACTAACCCTCCTCTCAACCAGGGTGGTGTCTTATCCCTAATATAGCGACGTGCTAATAATGTCTCTATTGTTGCTAGCGTCTATAGGCTAGGTTAACCGCTTACCATCAGGTGGGTTGTATGCTTGTTTGCAACCAAAGTACATTCTGTTCTCCATTTCATACGTCAGGACTTCAGAATATAAATACAAGACTCTACTCTTTGTCCGTGTGGTGACGGACTAAGAATACAAGTATCACCACCCCATTCTTTCCCACGGGTGTCGTATGAGGTAACTAAGGGAAGTAAACAATTATCATCCATTGCATGACTGGTGCTATCGCTGGGTACCGAGTGGGAGTACTCACTTGGTATCGGGCCCGAGCGGGTTGGTACCACCATTTCCAGTGTGACCGGTCATGAAGCGCATTGTTGCGTTTTGGCTGTAGCAGGAGAAAGCCCTTTATTCTTTCATTTCATATTGGTGAAATGAATTGGTGAGCAGCAGCTTGACAATACTCTCAGTATAGTTGAGTCCATGAGCGACGGTTACCATTTACCATCAGATGGGCCGTGGTTCGTCTGCCACTACAAGCAACAAAAAACGAAAAAAAATATTATGGTACATTAACGGAACTGTTCATTCTTCAGGGATGAGAGGTAGCTTCTGTCCTTAAACTTCAAACTGTATGCAATTTTATGATCATTTGTTAAGTAGTTACGACGTGAAAATGTAACAAAACAATAATGTATATTTGAATTTATAATATTAGTAAGGACGAGACTGCCAAACAAAGCTAGTTTTTAGGCTATATCTCAGGTGACCACTGAAGGAATGTAAAATGGTTCCGGTGGCCCACCAATAAAGGCGGAGAGACGGCGCACGGCGGGTTTCTTTAGTGGGCGAGGGCCCCATACTATCCTGTTCGTTGCCCCGAACGACGGGGTGTGCGGTTAGGAACATTTTTTTTCCCGCCTTAACAAAAAAAAGGCTATATCTTAGGTTCACGATATAGTAGCGGGATAAAATATTTATATAAAAGTTTTTAAATGTAATCAAGAGTAAGGTAATTAAACAAAAAAATACATGAAAAATAGTACATTTTTCTAAAGTTCAAACAAACAGACAAAATTTAAAAGAAAAATTGTGTTCAGACACGCCTAAATAGAATTATACAATTTTGTTTTTAATTTTTTTTTCAATTTGATGTCTTAAATTTACATGTACAACTTTCTTATAGCTCTATAAAAGTTAGTATACCTACACATTGTTGTTTCCTTGTTGGAGAGAGAAAGAGAACAACAAGTAATTAAATATTTTGATCTGTATTTTAGTACTTGACATGCTCAGCTACTTTAAAGAACAAATTATTTGTGAATGTGGAAAAAGAGAGGTTTACTGCGAATGGGATTCAAACCTGTGTCCCTTTCAATCCGATGAAGTTCTCTAAACCACTAAGCGCCCATTAAGTGTACTTAATTTATAGTCCATGGTTTTTTTCCATGGAATTTCTATAACCTCTAACTTATAAGCCTAAATATCCCACTGAAACTTTCACCAAATAAATCACCGTACACTTACACCCCTATTATTCAACCCTTCACTGACCACCCGAGGTCAAGAGGTGGTAATCGGGGGCTAGGGGGTTGATCAAGGAGAGCTCATCCCAAGTTCCAATACATTTCATATTCCGTTGACAGAGGCACAATAATAACGTGGTCGCCCCGTGTAAAAGCAAGACATAGTTGATTCACAAAGAAATCTTGTTCGCTGGAAGTACCTACTACGATATAGTGATTTCAATGCCGAATTGCCATCTTGATTTTTTTTTTATAGTCCGTGGGGTTGTCACCCAGCAATTTTTATATTGCTAATGATGGTCTACAGCACTCCTGATGGTAAGTGATAACCGTTGCTCATGGACTGAACTATACCGAGGCTATTGTCAAGCCGCTACACATCATTTAATTTCTCAGATAAGAAATGAAAGAATAAACGGCTATCTTCTGCTACAGCCAAAACACACTGACGTATTTCATGATCAGTCACACAGGAGACGGTGGTACCAAACTATTCGGGCAAATTAAATGAGTACTTTCACTTGGTACCCAGCCCTACCACCAGTAGAATACAGCCCACCTGTTACTGAGCGGCTACCGTAGCCTATAGACGCTAGCAACACCAGAAGCATTACACACAGCATTGCGTCGCCATCTCTAAGGAAAGAGATAGGTGGGGAATAGGAGGGATAAAAAGGAGAAGATAGGCAACAAGCTAGGGAGAGGATGGCAAGGATAACAAAGAGAGAATAGGCAGGCGATGCATCTAACGATACAAAACACAACGGTAGGAGTACCTGATTTAGTGGGTGAAGGCCCCACACTACCATGTTCGTTGCCCCGAACGACGGAGTGTGCGGTTAGGAAAATTTTTTCCCGCCTTAGCAAAATAATTAAATCAAGGAGTCCCTGCCGCCTGGTGTTTCTAGGTGATTTTCTATGAGGGGGTGGTATTTCCCGGATCAAGCCGGCTCATTTATGCTAGGATAAGCCAGGCTCTATCACTGGACTTGTGGGATGAATTCTTAGAACAAAATATGGTTTGTAACACCCACAGTAGTTAGGTCCGTGTATTTTATATTTGTTTCGTATGGTGACAGACTGCCTGAACGACCCCTAGTTCAGGTGTTATAGGGATATATCTATACTATTATAAAGCTGTAACAGAGCTGTGTCTGTACATTTAAGATATTTGAGTAAAAATTACCGTAAAAGGCTATATAGATTTAAAAACTTGTATACATTTTATCCCGCTACTATATCGGGAACCTGAGATATAACCGAAAAACTAGAAAATTATTTAAACTAGATTTTTTTTTAGAATTTATTTAAAAGAACTACTAGATGGATTATGATGCATTTTTTTTATTTGATAGGCCTTGATTTGACTTAAAAACTGGTAGACATTTTATCCCGCTACTATATCGGGAACCTGAGATATAACCGAAAAACTAGAAAATTATTTAAACTAGATTTTTTTTTAGAATTTATTTAAAAGAACTACTAGATGGATTTTGATGCAATTTTTTTATTTGAAAGGCCTTGATTTGACTTAAAAACTGGTAGACATTTTATCCCGCTACTATATCGGGAACCTGAGATATAACCGAAAAACTAGCTTTTGGCTGCGGCGAAGCCGCTGGCAAAGGCTAGTAGTATATATATATATATATATATATATATATATATATATATATATATATATATATATATTAATATAATTGCTTACGGCTGCAGTCTGGTGACGGACTAATAATACAAGTGTCACCACCCCAGTCTTTCCCACGGGTGTCGTACGAAGCGACAAAGGAAAGTGAGCAACTGGTGGTAGGGCTGGGTACTAAGTGGGTGTACTCACTTTCTATCGGACCCGAGCGGGTTAGTACCACCATCTCCCGTGTGACCGGCCATAAAGCACATCGGTGTGTTTTAGTTGCAGCAGGAGTTAGTCGTTAATTATGTAATTTCAAATGTGTGAAATGAAATGGTGAGCAGCGGCTTCACAGCCATATACTCTCAGTATAGTTGTGTCCATGAACGACCGTTACTATTTACCATCAGGTGGCCGTGCCTCGTCAGATATACTCCTAGTAGGTATAGTTGAGTCTATAAGCGACGGTTACCATTTACCATCAAATGGTCGTGGCTCATCAGACACAATACGCAACAAAAAAGACGCGCTACGAGTCACCAGATGCTAAGTGATAACGACCGCTCATGGACTTGCCAATACCAGGAGCACAGCTCACCATGAAGACGAACTACTACACTTGAGAGGAACGGGAATCACTTATCAATATTACAAGTAAGAAAAAGGAACTTATAGAAACGATTGTGAAATAATTTGGTCGTACTTTTGTCTCTTTAAATTGAATAATGATAAAATTCAGTACTAAATTGATAATAGTCCTATACGCAAATTAATAACATCATGTTACTGGCTGTTTTCCATCCATCCATCCATCAGCCTTTTAACGTCCACTGCTGGACATAAGCCTCCCCAAGAATGAGGGAAAGTGCCATAATCGCCACGCTTGGCAGGCGGGTTGGCGATCGCAGTGGATGTTGTTAATACTCGAGGGAGTGCTGTTGCCCACTCCCCCGGTATTGCCTCAGTCGGCTCTTATGACTCCCATGGGTGTAGAGGGGTGGGACAATTCTAAAGCCGGCCCCACACGGCAAACGGTTACTGGCTGTTTTACCCAGGATAAATAGTATATTGTTTAGTACAGGTTATAAAGTATTTATGTGAAATATTTCTTTTAAATTTGTTCAGTGTTTCTGTGTCATTGAGTAAGAAATACCCAAACAAAATATTTTAAATCTTATTTATAATATTAGCAAGATATACTTATTAACACAAAGTGTGAAAATGTGAAATCGAAAATAACAATCCAAACAGGTGCTCGTGACTGTTATTTGCGATTTCACATTTTTGTCTAAGCATGTCAAATGCTAAAAATATACCTAAATAAAAATATCTAAAATATATTTATAACAAATGTTTTGTGTATATTCCAGAATCTTTACGTCTTGCAATGGTCAATAGTTGGACATAGTTGAATTTGAAGACGTCCCAAATTTACGAGTGGCCCCTTCTATGGGTGTCCAGCTTTAGAATGTTCTAAATTCACAAGATGATTGCCTAGCTACGGATGTCTTACATAGCTGCCAGATAGTATTGAGAATTTGCTTACAATGTATTGCGCTCACTGTGAGATTGATCTTATAGTTATAAGTAATATATGAGTACAAATAATATTGTTTTCAAACATTTTATTGATAAAAGAATTACGTTATAGTTTAGTGGTAAAAATGTGAACTGCTAAGACAAGGGTATTGAGTTTAAATCCTCGAAATCGAGACTATTTTTACTAGCGTTTGGCCTACAAATAACTTAATGCCAATGTGTAATTTATCTCTTTTAAAAAAGTATCCATTTGAAAGCGTGAACAGTGAGATAAAATTTAAGTCTCTCATTTAAGTTGAAAAGATTCATTAAAATCCGTTCAATAGCTTTTGTGTGATAAGCGAACAAACAAACCGACAATATATTGTATATACTTACAGACAAAGCTCTGGTACAGTTTTATAATAGTATATAAATTAGTAAGAATTTATAATATTGGCAAGGATGGTAATGACAATATAATGCCTAGGAAAATATAGGAAGGGGATTTGAGCCCCCGTCACTCTCACCCGCCATACGAAACACAACGGTAGGAGTGCCTAGTGTTGTTTCACGCTGATCTTCTCTGAGAGGGTGGTACTTCCCCGATCGAGCCGGCCCATTCATGCTGGGATAAGAAAGGCTCCTACTAGAGGTTGTAACGGGAAAGAAACGTTTTTTTTTATCATCCTCTCCATATTATTCTTCCTCTCCACCTCTTATACCTTTCCTTCGATTTGACGACACTCGAATGGTGTCTCTGGTATTGCTAGCGTTTATAGGCCGTATAGTATGCACGTTTACCACCCTTGTTGTACAAAAAAGAAACTATATGACTTTATGTTAAAAATCAACTCATTAAGATTATGGAAATTAATAAGTACAAACATCTTAGACAGCACCTCAATTACGCGAAGATAGAGCTACACACACAATTATAATAGCAAACCTCAATTCGAAGTCAAATCTTGGCCCATTGTTCGAATCCTCGGGTGTCCGCCTTTCTGTTCGGCTACCGACCGTCCGGGCGACCGACGATGTCCTGCATGATTGAATTACCTATACAAGTGTGTGATAAATTCTGATTTCAATTTACATTCACTGCTTTTGTTTCGTATCTTTGGTACTGACATGTTTTTTAAATATAAATATGTCAGGTATTTTTTAAAAACAAAATACGAAATTTGAAACTGAAAATAATAGTCACGAGCAGGATTTGATGCTTTGCCAATTCAGCATATCGTGACAATTTCTCGGGACTGCGAATCTCTGTTACACATTCCTTCTTAATGCCTTGGGTGATGTTTTTTTATCTATAACAGACCTTTTCGAGTCTCCTTACGTCGATGATGCGTTGAAGAGAGTTTTGTAAAATTTTATTGAAGCGGAAGAAAATGATAATACAATGTGTATAATAGGGCATAAATGTACACATCAGTTTTATGTTCACACAATGTCAAAACCTTAGACTGTTTTTTTTTTTGTTTTTTTTTGCATGTAGTGGCAGATGAGCCAAGGCCCATCTGATGGTAAATGGTAACCATCGCTAATGGACTCAACTATACCAAGAGTATTGTCAAGCCGCTGCTCACCATTTCATTTCACATATATGAAATGAGCCTGGCCGTGTGGGGCCGGCTTGAGAATTGTCCCACCCCTCTCCACCCATAGGAGTCGTATGAGCCGACTGAGGGATACCGGGGAGTGGGCAGCAACACTCCCTCGAGTATTGACAACATCCACTGCGATCGGTAACCCGACTGCCAAACGTGGCGATTACGGCACTATCCCCATGTGAGTGAAACACATGTTGTGGCGTTCTCTTGGGGTGGCCTATGTCCAGCAGTGGACTTCAAAAGGCTGATGGATGGATGAATGGATATGAAATGAAACAATAAACGGCTATCTCCTGCTACAGTCAAAACGCAACGATGTGCTTCATGGCCAGTCACACGGGAGATGGTGGTACCAACCCGCTCGAGCCCGATGCCAAGTGAGTACTCCCACTTGATACACAACCCTACCACCAGTCATGCAATGGATGGTAATTGCTTACTTCCCTTAGTCGTCTCACACGACACCCGTGGGAAAGAATGGAGTGGTGCACTTGTTTTCTTAGTCCGTCACCACACGAAAGTTTATATATTAAGTAATGAAAAAATATAGGTGAATTCTCAGTAGAAAATAAGATATACCTGTACCTACTGTAGTTAGCGTCAAAATTTAATTATACAATAACTAATCTTTTTAAAAATTATTAACCTTTTTTAATAGGTATTTTGTCCACAGTCAAATGTGTTTTCAGTAGAACCAGTCTTAGAAACTAATAGTGTGTGAAATTTTGATTTTAATTTTAAATATAATCATAACCGCCCTGGACGTTTTATTCGCCACCCGTCACGTTTCATTCACAAGGGGGCGAAAAGAATGACAGAAGAAGTCTGTTTTATAACAAGGGGCAATGTGTTGTTTTTGCCGGGGTTTGCAACCAGCGTGAATCTATTCTATGGTATGTTTATGGCTAGCTAGATTCTTCCCGCGATTTCGTTTACATGGACTTCAGAATCGTTGGACAGCGTTATTAAGCTTTTTCGTTAAAATAAAAATTCTCAGTAGCAGCCTGGAGTTTTGAAGAAGTGACCGGTAGACGGCAATAGGCTCGCCCCCTGTTACTTGGGACTTAAACATAACTGGCGAACCGTGGGTGTGTAATACACCTCTGCCTCCTATATGAATACAAGCGTGATGCTATGTTTGTTTTTGGACTTCATGACATAAATAAGGCACTCTACGGTGCAATAATGATCTCTCAAAAATAGCCATTCCATGGAATCTACAAATTATTCCCGGACAAAAAGTAACCTTTGTTTTTTTTTAGGCTCCTGACTACACGAATGCAATTTTCATTATAATTGGTTTAGTAGTTACACCGCGAAAGGGTAATAAACAAACTGACTTCCGCATAAGGACGTAATTAGCATACGAAGTTATTAATTTTACCACAACCTTAAGCAACGCACGAAAACTAAAATTTATATCTATATACTCGTATAATATTCATTAGTATCTATATGTCCTGCAGTTAAAGTTACTAACAAAACAAAACGGCTCTGACCAACTCCTCTACCGTGCAACACCGCCAACGAAATCGTTATCAGCCAAAACTATACACCAGCATTTGAATACCGCTGTCTTTAACTCGCAATATACAGATAGATTTATTAATAAAGGGGTAGGGTGGCCACCCAACTATGCCTTGGGGGACTGGGGGGTTAAACTTGGCCAACGTAAGCCGTGCGCTGGACAGGAGTGGTCATAACTAAGATATTTTGACCGTCAAGCAATTTCTTGGTAATGTCGGCACACGACAGGGTGTTACAGTTTGAGTAAGGATTTTAACAAGAAATTAATACTGTAATAATATGATTAAGTTGAGTGGAGTTTGTTATTTTGGATTTTGTTGTTTGTTGTGAATTAGATTTTGAATAGATTGTAGAATTTAAAGTGGGGTAATATTAACATATTCTGATATAAATATTGTTTTCTTTAATCATAAGGTTATCTGTACCTTAACTTTGAAATAATTATCTGAATTATTATTATAATGGATATTATATTATTTTTTCCCCTATACTATTATAAAGCTGTAACAGAGCTGTCTAAACATTAAAGATATTTGAGAAAAAAACGACTGTATTAGGCTATATAGGCGCGTCTAAACACAGAACGATTTAAACATATTTGATCTATATTTTTTAGCATTTGACATACTCCCCTACTTTTTAAAGTACAAATTATATGTGAATAAGTAAAAAGAGGTTTTTAGTACGAGCGGGAATCGAACCAGCATCTTTTCCAACCCGGGGAAGTGCTCTAAGGCACTGAGCTATCGTACTGACCTATTCAAAAAAAGACACATGTGACAAATGTGATGAGGAGATTGGGATGACCGAATAGGTTAGTACGATAGCTCAATAGCTTAGAACACTTCCCCGGATTAGAAAAGACGCGGGTTCAATTCCCGTTTGTACTAAAAATCTCTTTTTCCTTATTCACAAATAATTTGTACTTTAACAAAACGTTTTTTTTAGATTTTTTGCCTGTTTGTCTTTTTATCTGTTTGTCTGTTTGTTCGTTCCCGCATCACACAAAGATTACTAAACTAATTTTGATTCAACTTTTTTATTTTATAGCTCTCGATTAGACTTAAAAATTGCTATGGATTTTATCCCGCTACTATATCTGTAACCTGAGATATCACCTAAAAACTAGATTATGGCTGCGGCGGAGCCGCGGGCAAAGGCTAGTATTTAATATAGTGACTGTTTGTATTGTGTAATCAGGTATATGTGGTATTACTTGAATATCCGTAACTTAAGAAAATTTGTGGCAAGCCACATCGATGGACTGACAACTGTTGGGGAAGATTCTTGACGTATCAGATTGACTGATGCGTAGGACGGCCTCACACCAAGTGGAACGACGATCTGTTGAAAGTCGCGGGAGAACTTGAATTCAGGGGTCACAAGACTGCTCATCGTGGCCCTCTGAAGGAAAGGTCTATGTTAGAGCATTTAAGACATATTAAACCTTTTGATTTCCAAATACCCTCAAAAACTTTATTGGAAAAGGTTACTTTAGTAACATCCTGTATAGTACCAGAGGCCACCAAAGACCGTTGAATACGATTGTAGCTACAAACGTCTGTGTATGGTATGATATTAAATTCCAACTGACCAGGGCTTTCACTAATTTATATAATATGCTAATTTCTGACTAGTTTCTGTAAATGTAATGTATCATTTATTAAGACAGAATTCTTGATGAGCACATTTTGCTAGCTTGGCCGTGTGGGGCTGGCTTTGGAATTGTCTCACCCCTCTCTACCCACGGCAGTCGTAAGAGCTGACTGAGGGAATACCGGGGGAGTTGGCAGCAGCACTCCGTCGAGTATTAACAACATCCACTGCGATGGCCAACCCACCTGCCAAGCGTGGCAATTACGGCATTATCCCCCAAGATGGGACCGCTCGTTGTGGCGTTCTCTTGGGGAGGCCTATGTCCAGCAATGGACGTTGAAAGGCTGATGGATAGATGGATGGATGGATATTTTGCTAATTTGAATAATTATGCTGAGGACATAAACTCCACATCTTTATTATCGTATATCGTGTTGTGAGTTGTCATTATCTTTGTTTTCACCCTAAAACCAAATCCTAATCCCTGCCGTATTATCCTTCCGTTCCACCTACTATCCCTTTCCTTGGAGATAGCGAGGTGCGAGTGATGCCTCTGGTGTTACTAGCGTCTATCTCTACAGGATCAAGCAGACATCAGGTGGGTCATATGCTTGTTTGCCACCCAAATACTATAAAAAAAAGTTACAAAAATAATCGATGATAATATATGTTATAAAATAATGTATTAATGGTAAAAAGTAATACTTAAAGTTTTTGGGACCAATGATTGTATACAAGTGGGGCTACAAACTGGTGAAACTAGTAGTCAAAACTAGAACTATAATAATATATCAGATGTACCTACATACATTATTCTGCCCAGTAAGCCTTTTTTTTTGTTAGGGTTGGAAAAAATGTTCTTGACCGCACACCCCGTCGCTCGGGTCAACGAACAGGGTAGTGTGGGGCCCTCACCCACTAAAGAAACCCGCCGTGTGCCGTTTCTCCGCCTTTATTGGCGGGCCACCGGAACCATATTACATTCAGTGGTAAAATAACATTTTGCACAGTAAGCCTAGTTAAACTATTAAGATACACAAATACACTAAGCAAATTTGAAATGGGTGGTGGGCTTGGTAGAAAAAGAATATCAGATCAACATGGAAGTCTTTGCAGAGGTCATTCTGATAACATATTAAAGTATTAAATCGTGCTCTGTGGTGCAACGGTAGTGTGAGCGACTGCTGATCATGAGGGCTCGGGTTTGATACCCGGGTCGGGCAGTGTTATTGAGATTTTTTGTAAAAAGAAAAATTCTCAGTAGCAACCCGGAGTTTCGAAATGTGCCCGGTAGACGGCAATAGGCTCGCCCCCTATAATGTGGCACTTAAACGTAGCAGGCGAATCGTGCGTGTGTAATACACATCTGCCTACCCTTTCGGAGAACACAGGCGTGATGCTATGTTATGTTATGTTATTATATCGTTGTATCGGCCGTGTGGGGCCGGCTTTAAAATTGTCCCACCACTCTCACCCCATGGGAGTCGTAAGAGCCGACTGAGGGAATACCGAGTGAGTGGGCAGCAGCACTCCTTTGAGTATTAACAACATCCACTGCGATTGCCAACCCGCCTGCCAAGCATGGCGATTATGGCACTATCCCCTATTCTTGGGGAGGCCTATGTCCAGCAGTGAACTTTAAAAGGCTGATGGATGGATGGTATCGGTACATTTACAAAATAACTAACGCCTAAACTGTCTCACATGAAAATCGAACCATAAATACGTATTTAAGTGGCAAGATTGGATCACCCATCAATAGCCTAGCTGCGGTCTAATACCGTACGGTGGCCTTAGGAGTGTTTTGTTGATACAGCGCTGATAACTCGACAGGCGCAGTATATTAGTAAATATTTCTACTATTGCTATTATATATTGCGTTTTTTTCGGTGAGTGAGAGCGCCAGATGCTCAAAACAAATCCTCATTAACCCTCTTTATCATACTTCCTTTCCACCTCATACCCTTTTTCCTAGTGGTTGTGCTATTGAGCGACTGATGAGGCGAACGGTAAGTATGCTTGTTTTCAAATGAAAAGCCTTTAACTCGTAAAGACAAATGTGATAAGGAGATTGGGATAGTCGACAGACCTGTACTATAGCTCAGTGGCTTAGAGCACTTCCCCAGATTGGAAAAGACGCGGGTTCGATTCCCGCTAGTACAAAAAATCTCTTTTTCCTTATTCGCAAATAATTTGTACTTTAAAAAGTGGCGGAGCATGTCAAATGCTAAAAAATATAGATCAAAAAAATGCCTTTAACTAACTTATACGTCACATTGAAAGCTAAGTTGAGAGCAAAAGTTAGTCCTTGACGCATTGCATACAGCTAAAAGCCTCACTTAAACTTGCAGATCGTTTAGGATACTTGACTGATCGACACAAACTTAACCTTAAATTAAGTAATTTGTACACTTAACTACAGTTTGGAGATTCTTACACCGTTTAAGTTGGCAGTAGAGCTAGGAACACTAATAGAATAGATTTTCCATTTATCATCAATCCTTCAGCTTTTTATTGTTAGCTGGTCATAGGCTTCATTGAGCCCACACAATAAGTGGGGAGTGGTCAACTATACCACTCAGATCAGATGTGTTGGTATGTTGACGTGACGAGTTCAAGCTTATCCTTGTCTCGTAATGGTCGTATCAGATAAATTTTACTTTTGGACTCTGAATGTAGCTATAGTCTAGAGGCAAAACCAAAGACAACAAAGAGACTGGTATCGAGTTCGATTCCCAGTCTAAGGTCCAGACCGCGCTCGGCACACATCTCTGATTTTTCAAGGTTTTTCGAAATTATGTATTTGTTTACAAATTATCACAGCCCGGTGAAAAAAAACGACTCGCAGTTATAGTTGTATATACCGCTTAAGCTAAATGTGGTCATGATTTTTTTGCCGTGTGGGGCCGGCTTTAGAATTGTCCCACCCCTCTCCACCCATGGAAGTCGTAAGAGCTGACTGAGGAATACCGGGGGAGTGGGCAGTAGCACTCCCTCGAGTATTAACAACATCTACTGCGATCGCTAACCCGCCTGCCAAGCGTGGCGATTACGGCACTATCCCCCATATGAGCGAAACACATGTTGTCGCGTTCTCTTGGGGAGGCTGTGTCCAGCAGTGGACTTCGAAAGGCTGATTCGAATGGATGGATGGATGGTCATGATTTTGTAATGTGTATTTTATACTGCCACCATACGGATAAAAGATCAATTACAATTTATTAAGTCACTTCTAAACGTTCCTAACTCTACATAGTGAGTCAATTTAGGCAAGACTGATAGCCAGGCTGATTTCGAGTAGGTGTCTAACGACTTTCACTCCTGATCCAGGTGCCAATCACTAATTACAAATCCTCTGTTTGATATAATAACTGTCGATTATCTGTTGAGCATTTGCGTTTATTAATCAGTAAGGTGGTAA
The DNA here is from genome assembly GCA_948253155.1 of Leucoma salicis. Lineage (NCBI taxonomy): Eukaryota > Metazoa > Arthropoda > Insecta > Lepidoptera > Erebidae > Leucoma > Leucoma salicis. The sequence continues at coordinate 6,514,163 of OX411819.1, forward strand.
AACGTAAAGTGGCGGCTAGTACTAAATATACCTACCTAAGTAATGAGTATTTATCCTTACGGTTTTTGACGTGATAACGTCTTATAAATCGATGAACGCCGGCAGCACGCACGAAAAAGTGTCACGTTCCAAAAAATGTATGGCGACCGATGCATTGTTTGTGAAACTCAGAAAACATATACGAGTATGACGTTATCACGTAAAATTAACGTCCATAAACCGACTTTACAGACAACCATAGTGTTTATTTTTTTAACAACGTCTTGCGCTAAATAATAATCCTTGTATCGTGGGGACTATACAATTTCACGGACACAAAGTACACCCAGACTCAGAATAACCATTTGTGGATCACACAAAAGTATTCCTGTGTGGCCGCAACACTCGAACGGGAGTGGCTTACATACATATCTAAGCCACTCCACTAATTATTATGTGCAGTCGTTTTAAAGGTTTAATCAAACTTTTAGAAACAAATGTGAAATAGAAAATGATAACTACGAATGGGGTATTGAAACAGTGTCTTTTGGAACATCGAACCAGACTGCAATAAAAATATAATGATTTAAGTAAACGTTTGGTGCACAACCGTCGGCGTTCGCACGATGCCGGAACTTTTACGTTTACAGAAAAAAGTGTAATATATTTACATAACGTAACTTACTATTATAGAATGGATATTTTAGGAGGAGAGCCCACCACTCACCCACGGATTGTCAATCCCGGTTATCTTTGGACAGAATAACCTAAGATTGCCAATCCGCACTCTCACAGATAGAGGAGAATGTGATAATAGCAAAGTAGCATGCACGATAATGACAAAAAACTCACCAACGCGACACAGCCATGCGATACGGTAGAACTCTCAGAACTACAATATTGCAATATTCCGCAAAAATCCGAACACAAATTCGACACGTGTTTCGACTCTAAACGAGGCATTCTCAAGAACGCTCGGCAACAAATGAGCAATGATAACGTAACTTATAATATTGCTTATTGTTGATGGCCTTTACTATCCTATGGGAACTGTACGTATTTTTTAATGCACTTTTCTGGGCTCCAGACTATTTGTCCGTGTGGCGACGGACTAAGAATACAAGTGTCACCACCCCAATCCTTCTCAAGGGACTAAGGGAAGTAAGCAATTATCATCCATTGCATGACTAGTGGTAGGGCTGGATACCAAGTGGGAGTCTTGATTTGGTATCGGGCCCGAGCTGGTTGGTACCACCATCTCCCATGTGACTGGCCATGAAGCAGATCGTTGTGTTTTGGCTGTAGCAGTAGATAGCGGTTTATTCTTTCATTTCATATCTGTGAAATGAAAAAGTGAGCAGCGGCTTGACAATAATCTCGGTATAGTTTAGTCCATGAGCGACGGTTACCATTTACCATCAGATGGGCCGTGGTTCGTCTGCCACTACAAGCAATAAAAAAATTTATATGTATGCATTTCATGATGATTGGTTTAGTAGTTATTACGGTTAGTATAGTTACAGCGTGAAAGGTTAACAAACAAACAAACAAATAAACAAACTTACTTTCGTGTTTATAATATTAATAAGGATGTCTGATTAAACCATACCACTTGGACATAACGCGACTTTACTGTTATAAAAATTATTACAAACAATTTTATGATAACATTGAAACGTATAATCACAAAAACATTGTCATATAAAATAACATCTTCTGTCCAATCATTACGCTCAATTTTCTCAAGCTTACATTTCTGCAAACGCCCGCATCACGACGTTGGCTCATCGTGCAAATGGACCTCTATTTCTTGGGTATTGCTCTAAATCACGAGTGGGATGGGCATATCAAGATCGTTCAGCCGACCGTCCTGTGATGTGAGATGGATTATTCTGGAATATTTTTGTATGAAACTTTTAATAATCCTACTGAAGATACCACACATTATTTTGGAAATGTCTTGATAATAACTGAATGCTAAAAGAGCTCTGAAATACAGGACGTTGGACACCTCTTACACAAAGTATTAACACTAGTAAAACGTACTTTAGAACTTACTTTTAGATGGACCACTATTCTAATTAAAAATTTCAATTTATTTAATACGGTAACCGGAATGTCATTCATACACTATTCAAATGCACTATTAGACTCTCCAGAATAAGGTTTTAAATAAGTCATTGGATTAACACAACGTAAACCGTTTAGCAACAACGTTTTATCAGTTGCTACATACAGCTATGGCCTGGAGATAATAATGTAAATTACCAAGAAGTTTATACTTCTCTCGATGAATAGAATACTCGTACAATTAGCTCATCAATGGAAATTATAACGAGACAATTTGATCAGAAACAAACAAGACAGACGTATAATCACTGGCCGACCTGTAACCTTTTAAACAACCAGAACGAACATCAGTACGGAATGTAAACAGCGGACCATCTCCTAAGGCGCCATCTATAATTTTCTAACAATGCTTCAAACATGTCCAAGATAAATAGACCTGTCTAAAACCACTGACACTCATCTGATAGTACACAGTTTGTTATGAACCGCGGGATGTTAAATAGGGCTGTGTAAACTGGTTTCTTAATACACGCTCGATCGATCTAGGATCTATCCGTGGATATTGCATATTTATCAACCTTTGACATGAGTAACAACGTGGAAGTAACATCTTCATGATAAGCAACGAGGGTAAAACAAACATGTTTTGAGGTGTTTGAACTTGTATGGCGTATGGGAAAGGGGAATTGCGGTTTTGTTTTTAGTGCAGTAATTTATTAAGAATATTCAGTACAGCATGTATGCGCTATTGAACCCAGTTAGAAGGCATATCTATTACTATTATAAATCTGTAAGTCTGTCTGTAGCTATGTCTGTACATTAAAGATATTTGAGAAAAAAATACTGTATTAGGCTATAATCTTTATCAGTCTGAAACAATTTTTTTTAGATTTTTTGTCTGTTGGTCTGTCTATCTGTTTGTCTGTTCGCGCATCAGGCAAATACTACTTAACGGATTTTGATGCAACTTCTTTTATTTGATAGCTCTGGAGTGGACTTAAAAACTGGTATACATTTTATCCCGCTACTACCTATATCAGGAACCTGAGATATGACCTAAACACTAACGTTTGGCTGCGGCGGAGCCGCGGGTAAAGGCTAGTCCTTACTAATATTATAAATACAAAAGTGGGTTTATTTGTTTGTTTATTAATGCTTAACTATTGAACCAAACAACTGAAGATTTTGCATACATTCTACTCTGGAGCCGAGAAAAAGACATACATACATTTTATTCCAAAAATATGGATGAATACAGTCAGATAGTTATTTTTACATAGAGTGATGTATTTACATTCTAAAGTCCATGTGGATGGATTCGCGGGCAAAACCTAGTAAGACATACGTATACTTTCGAGATCATGTACCGATTCATAATTGATACTCATTTAATTATTCGGGAAACTGCTAGCCTTTTTTGTACTGTCCTTGGTATTTGTTAAAGAAATATACCACTTATAGCTACTGGTCCATCAGCCTTTCGACGTCCACTGCTGGACATAGGCCTCCCAAAGCCGCCATATCGAATGGTCCTCTGCGCTCATATGGGGGGATAGTGCCGTAATCACCACGCTTGGCAGACGGGTTGGCGATCGCAATGGATGTTGTTAATACTCGAGGGAGTGCTGCTGCCCACTCCCCCGGTATTCCCTCAGTCGGCTCTTACGACTCCCATGGGTAGAGATCGGTGGGACAATTCCAAAACCGGCCCCATACGTCTAGCTACTGGTAACATCTGAAAATAATATACCTGGGCGGTTATAATATATTTCACTAAATCGTGTCGACATCGCATCGTGTCATTGAGATTGATTGTGAGATCACCGTGATTGGCCGAAAGAATATTGCGACATAACGCGTCGGTTTCTCTACCAATCACAAGTGACACGATACGATGTCGATATGATTTAGTGAGTTACATTCTACGGGCCCTAATAACTAAGTACTTAAGTTGTATATGACCTACCCTTCAATTATTTTTTCAAAGATATCTAGTATTTATTTTGCATAACCTATTGTGGCAGATGATGTCCAACTGATTGTGAGTGATAACTGCTGCGTGAGACAATTCTATTTAAACCACGTTTAAATAAAAACATATCATAGTGCTCGACAAACACCATAGCAAGACGTTGTTACAGTACAAAACCTCTTGGGGAGGCCTAGGTCCAGCAATGGACGTCGAAAGGCTGATGAATGGAAAATATTAACATCTATTAACACAGAGTGTGATAATGTGAAATCGAAAATAACAGTTACAAGCAGGATTTGAACCTGCGTCTCCTGGATACCGTCGAGATGCTTTGCCAAAATAAATATTTCTACTAAAATTAAGTACTGTTGTAGCGTTTGGTAGTCATATTGGCATTCTGAAAACTATTTCGAAAGCATTACTCAAGTAACTAAAATGGTGACTATTACTTATCCTAAGAATGCTTAAGTTTTTGTCAGGATATCTTAAGCTTCGGGTCGGGCAGTGTTATTGAGATATTTCGTAAAAAAAAGAAAAATTCTCAGTAGCAAACTTAAACATAGCTGGCGAGTCGTGGGTGTGTAATACATCTCTGCCTACCCCTTCGGGGAATACAGGCGTGGTACTATGTTTTTTGTATCTTAAGCTTTTGACATGTTACTTAACAAATTCTAAACTGTATAACAAAAATCATTAGTGTGTGAATTTAAGTTGAGTAACCGCTATTACTTGTCTATAGATACGAGCGTAAGTATTAGGTCCTAGGAGTATTATGATAGGATTCCAATTCCGTACTGGCTCCCCTCTATTGTGACGTCGTTTCAATGTAATATAAAATTATAGGACTGTACATTACCTACATATATTATATACTAGATGACCCGTGCCAATTTTTGCTTGAGACATCAAGTCTCATAGGTACGTTTGGTACGAGTAAGTAGCTTATTCAATATTTTGCATGCAATCATACGTCTATTACAATTTTAACTTAGGTATATTAAGCAAACCACTGATGTAATGTTACAAAGTTCCAGTGGTCAGCCAATACAGGCGGAGAGACAGCACACGGCAGGTTCATTTAGTTGGTGAGGGCCTCACGCTACCCCGTTGTCCCTAACGACGGGGTGTGCGGTTAGAAACATTTTTCCCACCTTCAAAAAAGGTATATCAAACAAACTATACTTGGTATATTTTGATCCATATTTTTAGCACTTGACATGCTCAGCTACTTGTAAAGTACAAATTATTATTTGTGAATGAGGAAAAATAGAACTTTAGTACAAGCCGGAATCAAACCTGCGTTCCTTCCTTTCCGGGGAAGTACTCTAATCCACTGAGTTATGAATTTGCATATACTTGGTATATTATGCAAATTCATAATAGTAATGTTAGCGGAACCTAGTGATAGTATATTTAACACGGTGTTATCTCTATTATTATGATCTATTTCTTAAATTAACTTCAGTCACAGTTCTTAAGGGTTCTATCACTAAATTTCAGTGAGCAATTATAAAGTCATCACCCAACCTCTAACCTTGCTTATCACTACATGAATGGGCCGGCTCGATCGGGGAAGTACCACCGTCTTACAAAAGATCAGCTTGAAAAAACGGTAGTTACTTGTACCGTTGTGTTTCTTATGGTGAGTGAGAGCGCTGGAGGCCCTAACTCCCTCCTTATCCTTTCCTTAATATCCTACTTATCCTTCCTTTGCACCTCCTATCCCTTTCTTCGGAGAAGGCGACGCGTCTAGCATCTATTGGCTATGGTAACAGCTTAAATACTATCAGGTGAGCCGTATGGCTGTTTGCCACCCATGCAGTATAAAAATTAATATTCAGAAATACCAAATCGTTAACTTAGTCTCGTGTACTGAGTATGGTGTGCAAGCACATCACGCATTGACCAGTAAGTGGTATTGCCTAAGCCTGTTTGATATTCAAACGTGACACAGCCGTGCCCACGGACCAATTTCGATAATCGCACAAAAGCCATTAGATTAAGCCATTTTACATTACAATTCTGGGAACTTGAGTTTTTAATGTAAGCTGTGTTAAACTAAGCATTGGTTGCTGTTAATCGGCGATGCACGAATTAACCCTGGTATATACATTCACAGAGAAGCATTTATTTTTTACATACAAGCTAGCTAGGTTTGACTCGGGATTCAGCATTTTTTTTTATATTACTCGGTTGGCGAACAAGCATACGACCCACCTGAAGGTAAGTGGTTACCGTAGCCTATAGACGCTAGCAACTACAGAGGTATCACTCGCGCGTCGCCATCTTTAAGAAAAAGGATAGGAGGTGGATAGGAAGGATAATAAGGAGAGGATAGGGAGGTGGTTTGCGGCTCCAACGCTCTTACTCACCATACGAAACACAACGGTAAGCCCCAACATTTTGTCAAAAAGTGATTAAAAATTTTGTAGAAAGAATCGACATCTGTAACCGTAGTCGTGGTGGACATTTATCAGATATCATTTTTCATTCAAAATTGCCAAACCTTAATTTTTTAATACAATCAAAATTAGAATCTTTGTCATATAAATTTATTGTTTTATTTTTATTTATAAAACAAAGTTCTTGTTGGAAAACCCTATATTTTGCTATCAGAACATATTATAGAAGATAATCCATCCATCCATCAGCCTTTCGACGTCCACTGCTGTACATAGGCCTCCCCAAGAGAACTCCACAACGAGCGGTTCCGTGCTGTTTCGCTCATATGGGGGATAGTGCCGTAATCGCCACGCTTGGCAAGCGGGTGGGCGATACCAGTGGATGTTGTTAATACTCGAGGGAGAGCTGCTGCCCACTCCCCCGGTATTCCCTCAGTCGGCTCTTACGACTCCCATGGGAAGGGGTGGGACAATTCTAAAGGCGGCCCCACACGGCCCATAGAAGATAAATCATAACATAATATAGAGAAGTCTAGGCATGTTATCACCAACTGCCTCTAAATAAAAATGTATTTATAAGTGACAGCGTATCTTCTGATTCCATCACTTCCTAGTGAGCTCCTCCTGGCTACCATCATTGAAACTAAGCGGCCATAACATACAAAAAGAAATCAACAAACTAACAAGGCATAACTGTAATTACGAATCGGAATGACGTATAATCAACAAAATGGCCTGTATGTGAATATATTAAACATTATCATGTCATATATATAGAGTTAAGAAATATGTTGCTAGTTTAGAGGAGAAAAATAATAATAATGATCACCACTTCGTATAGTAACTGAGAACATATCTGATTATTTATAAAGTTGTTTTATTCGGTGAGTGCAAGTGCCAGAAGGACATGCGTCCTTCTATCCACCACTTATCACCTCTCTATAATACTTACTCTCCATCTCTTCATCACCACCTCTTATTCCTTTCCCTTTTTTTTATGGCGGGAAAAAATGTTCCTAACCGCACACCCCATCGTTCGGGGCAATGAACAGTAAAGTGTGGGGCCTTCACCCACGAAAGAAACCCGCCGTGTGCCGTCTCTCCGCCATTATTGGCGGGCCACTGGAACTATGTTACATTCCTTCGGTGGTACTTATTCCTTCCCCTACGCCAATTTTGCCTTTGGTATAGCTATGGTAACCAGGCAGGCTCTACATTTGTTTGCGATCGTGTATATTGCCAAACATAAATAAACATAGTACTTATTAACTTTTCGCGTTATAATATTTATTATAACACATTTAACGGGTCTATACGCGCATTAAACTTATCAAAATACTATTATTTTGACTAACCTCGACGTAGCGGCGGACGTTTCTTATTGCAGACACATTTTTAATAATTTGAATGTATTCATCTATAATTGGATATCATAATTAATAAATTTATTACTCCTCCTTTTTTAATAGACCATGCAATCCTGTTATCTCACTATTGGGCACGGATATTCCTAGATTGGGAGCCTTTCAGACCAGTGATTGTTGGCAACACGTCATAATTATTTAATAGATATGTATTTCATACGAAGTTTTTCTTCACGGAATAGTGCTAATTAATTCATCCATCCATCCATCAGCCTTTCAACGTCCACTGCTGGACATAGGCCTCCCCAATAGAACGCCACAATGAGCGGTCCCGTCATGGGGGATAATTAATGCCGTAATCGCCACGCTTGGCAGGCGGGTTGGCGATCGCAGTTAATGTTGTTAATACTCGAGGGAGTGCTGCTGCCCACTCTCCCGCTATTCCTTCAGTTGGCTCTTACGACTCCCATGGGTAGAGAGGGGTGGGACAATTCTAAAGCCGGCCCCACACGGCTAATTCATATACATGCTAAAATCTATAAAATTTTAAATGCCTACTCTATTTATACAATAGGCTATCTTAACTGTCCCATGTCGATAAAAAACCAAATTATATAGCTCCCTATATTAAAACTGTCATTCTCTTCTGTCATCCTAATTCCCGCGTAAAGCAAGGGAGGGTCGGGGTCTCCTAGAACTGGTTTTCGTATCCTATTGTTCCAAGATCTGATACTTACTGATTTCATTACTATTATAAGGTAATCATAATCAAATATGTGATATAAAAGCGTTGGTCTCTCATATCAACAAGTTTAATCTAACGTTATTTTGATCTGTTTTTTAAATAATCATTATCATCAATCTACTCTAACTCGACTGCTGGAGTTGAGAGACTGCATAAGTTGGCGATGTTTAATCCAGTGCCTCGGAAAGTACATTATAACACATTTAACGGGTCTATAAGCATTAAACTTATCAAAATACATTTATTTTGACAAACCTCGACGATTCGGCTGAGTTGCACCAGCCGCGGTCACGCGTTACTGGTGAAGGCAAGTCTTCGTCAGTTATATTGTGTGAGAGTATATTCAACTACCCTCATTTTCTGACCGCAAAGAATTAAGGTACACACAACACTAATAGTGTCCATATGGGTCCATATAATTTTTAACTTGTTAACGCCACCAGGTCATAAAGTTAAAGAATAAGTAGAATTCCTAAAAGTTTTGACACAATACTTTCCCTCCAGAACTGAGCGGAAGGGAGCGCCGGTCTTAAATATACCGCTCTCCCATATTTAGTCACTAACACCCGAATAAAAGGTAACGTACATTTCTTTTACAATTCGAAATTAACCTCTAAAAATAGCCCATGTCTGCTGCGCAATTTCGTGTGTGTTAAGATTCTTATGGAGGAATATTTCACCCTTTGGCACATATATTTTTTATTGTTACTACTCGTCATTTTATTACGTTAGATAATTTTATTTTACATATCTAAATTTTTTACACTAATTTAGTTGACCGAAACTCCTCCAATAGAATTCTTATTATAATATCTATACCTTTAAATTCTTTGCAAAATACCTAGTAATACTCATAACATAGTTGTCATTCCATAGAATTTTTACTCCAAATTTGTTAATACTAATTATTTAAGATTGTAACATACAACTGCATTTCGAATTTTATTCGCTTCTACCTGTAAAATATAATAGTTCGCATACAGTATATAATTTAAGAATATTGCTTTTTGCTACTTGCTACTTAACATCACGCTGTCTCCCATATGGGGCAGACAGGCACTTTTAAAACTGTTATTTCATAAATGTTATACATCATCACGCCGTCTCCCTTATGGGGCAGACAGGCATTCGATTTCACATTTTTCACTTTGTGTTTAAAAATTATTCTGTTTGTATGTTGCTATATCATCTCACCGCCACCCTTGGTCATTTATTAGGTAACTATTATTATTCAGTATCAATGCTTTATACCTGCAGAATGTAGGGGGGTTCTGATATATTTATTTTTTTATTAAACTTTCTCCATGTTTATATTTTGGATGGTCCCCCCCCCCATTCTGTGAGGATTGTTTTTTTAATAATTTAATATGGACACAAATCGCGCCGCGGACACTTGGCCACTACGGGGTTTCACGATGATGACAACCTAAAAGCATCTGGTCGATTGAAATTTCAGTATTTTTTTTATTTCGTGCCCTCGTGGCGGATTTTTATTTGTGTGATGAACACAGATATTTGTACTGCGTCTGGGTGTTTTCTATCTATTATATCTATGTATTTACAAAAAAAGTAGTATAATGTATTGTATCCGTAATCTGGTACCCATAGCACAAGCGTTAAGCTTGATGGCACAATCACAGGCGTGATGCTATGTTAAGCTTAGTTTGGGACCAGAGGACGTTGTGTGAAAAATGTCCATGAATATTTATTTATTTCTATCGCCTCACTGACGAGCCTTGAGAAATGGCGTTCGGGTGGAGAGGATTTTAGGGTTGTGAAACGCCATCCAGTGATATGTACCGGATTCCTGTAAATGCTCCGCAATCGCTGACTTTCCGAACTGACTGTCCGTGTGGTGACGGACTAAGATTACAAGTGTCACCACCCCATTCTTTCCCACGTGTGTCGTATGAGGCGACTAGGGGAAGTAAGCTATTATCATCCATTGCATGACTGGTGGTAGGGCTGAGTACCAAGTGGGAGTACGCACTTGGTATCGAGCCCGAGCGGGTTGGTACCACCACGGTATGAACGGCCATGAAGCACATCGTTGTGTTTTGACTGTAGCAGGACATAGCCGTTTATTCTTTCATTTCATATCGGTGAAATGAAATGGTGAGCAGCTTGACAATACTCTCGGTATAGTTCAGTTCATGAGCGACGGTTACCATTTACCATCAGATAGGCCGTGGCTCGTCTGCCACTACATGCAATAAAAAAAACTGACTATTCCCTTGGAAAGTAAGCCGTTGGTCCTGCTCTCTCCGCCTTTATTGGCGGGCCACTGGAACTATGTTACATTCCTTCGGTGGTAGACAGAAATCCACCTGGAGATTATTATTGTTACAGGACAAGGTAAAGAGAATCTAAACATCAGCGTTGGACGCCTACCATCTAAGTCCACCCGTGATCATGAATGCTGTAAAGTATTCGAAACGTCGGGATAGTATAAAAATCAAGTAAACGCGATAGATTCCGTAAACGTAGTTTTATTTCAAAAAAAAGAATAAAAATGTTTAATTCTGTTATTTAAATTTTGGCAAAAAAAGAAAAATTCTCAGTAGCAGCCCGGAATTTGGAAAAGTGTCCGGTAGACGGCAATAGGGTCGCCCTCTATTACGTGGGACTTAAACATAGCTGGTGAACCGTGGGCGTGTAAAACACCTCTGCCTACCCCTTCGGGGAATACAGGCGTGATGCTATGTTATAAGTTTAACAGGTATTCTCTATTCTTTAGGTTTTAAAAGGATGGCGCAATGTTTTAGATACTGATCTCTCTGATGAACTGATGCCGCACCAACGATAAAAACCTGTTACTGTATCAGTGAGTATTTTTAATAGCAGTAGAATTTGAGTGATGTGTTTGTCTCTCCTTAAAGGATGCCATCACACGTGATCATCATTACTCTTCCTAGCCTTATCCCAAAGTTCTGTTGGCGTCTGTTTCTCATCTATTTGGATCCCACCTGATGAAATGTAGCATAGTATTTTTGAAATATATTTTTTAGCATTTGACATACTCCGCCACTTTTTAAAGTACAATTTTTTTGTGAATAAGGGAAAAGATATTTTTTATACGAGCGGGAATCGAACCCGCGTCTTTTCCAATCCGGGGAAGTGATCTAAGCCACTGAGCTATCGTACAGATCTTTCGATCATCCCAATCTCCTTATCACATTTGCTTTTACGACCAACGCCATCGATCAGAATGCATTTACATGCATTAAACCAACTTACTTCACTAGATTTATAATAGGGGCAAAAAAGGTTACTGCTCAAAGCGGCAAATTACAAATAACGGCAAAACAGGGTATGAGAAATATAATAATATGATTAATGTAATGACGTAGCACTTTTCACGGTGCTCAGGACAGAGCTAAAATTAATGGTAGAAACTTATTAGTCTCTAAGGCGACATTTTTCAAGACGCACTAGGGTTTAATTCCAGTCCTGACAATTTACCTTTATCGTATGGGTAAATCCCAAACAATAATGTAAAAAATAATTAAATAATTATAAAAATCAAGTTTCAGAATATCTTTACAAAACTGTTTATCAGTCTCGTAATCATCTATCTATCAGACTTTCAACGTCCACTGCTGGACCTTGGGCTTCCCAAGAGAACGCCACAACGGGCGGACCGCATCTAAGGGCTCCCCGCGGCTTTGACCGGATCATCAGTCCATCTCGTGTGGGGCCGTCCTACGCTGCGCCGTCCGTTACGTGGTCACTCGAGAACCTTTTTACCCCAACGTATGTCGGTTCGTCGAGCGATGTGGCCATTGCCACTTCAGCATGCCAACCCGCCGGGCTATGTCGGTCCCGTAAAGATGATCTGAAACATAATATTATAATAAGATTATAGCATAATATTATAAAAAACTTATCATAAGAATAAACTAATTTTAATTCCTTTCATATTAATTTTGTGAGAATGCCATGCAATGGTATACATTATAGTTCATAATCTGTAGGCTGTACCTCAAAATTGCCTAATCAAATGAAGGAAATGGTTTTTCGACTACATTTCAGTTCACATATTAGCATAATTTTAGTTCGTGTGTGCCGTTATCGGTCTAAAGATCACCTTTTTATTTTGAACAATCGTCCTATGATTACGTTGTAGCGTGTGTGTTTGTAATTTAACGTAATATTTCTGTAATTTTCTATAATATGCGTAATCAGTTCGGAAGTAATTCTTATACATTTTATTACAATTAATGTTCATGTGTTGGTATGGCGATTGGGGAAAATTACCATATATTCTCACGTAATCGTCGCTTCTGGTATTATTGGTTAAACGTAATGGTATGGCAGGTTTACCTGAAGACCAGGTATTTTGACTTTTTATTTTGTTCAAAATCCATTACGGTTCCACTATTGGGCCCGAATTTCTTTTTAGAGTGAGAGTGATTAAGGTCGTACTAGACAAGCATAGTGGACCCACGCTGGCAGGTTTGGTTGGCAGACTCCACAAGCCGTCAAGAAAATCTCCACCAACCATCGGCATACCGACTCCAGGCTGTCACCATCGCAGCAATAGGGGAGACCTCTCGCCGCTGAGCGTCGTCAGAGCGATGCTTGGCAGCGACAGGAATTGGGCCGCGGTCACTGCCTTCTGCGAGGAGGTTATCTGGCGGAAGGAAGCGGCGGAGAGAGCCAGGGAGGAGGATTCTTCCGCTGACCCAAATCGCCACCAGCAACTGGGGCGGCGCAGGCGCGAGTCCTTGCGCCTCATGCCACCCTAGCTGCGGCTGTGGATGGATGGACCGGGGAACGTCCGCCACTTGCAGGTGGCAGGCCTCCTGTGAAGGTGCGACGCTCCGTGTGTGGATGCGTCGCTCAGTAGAGGGTACCCAAAAGGGTAAGCCGCCGGCGGGCCACTGAAGTAATCCAACACAGTACCAGTGGTCCGTCAACACAGGCGGAAAGACGCCTCACGGCAGGTTTCTTTAGTGGATGAGGGCCCCACACTACCCTGTTCGTTGCCCCGAACGATGGGGTGTGCGGTCATGTACATTTTTTACAGCCTAAATAAAAAAAAAATAAAGAGTGCGAGTCTGACTCCCAAATCGGTTTTCATCAAAGGCGTTCCATCGGACATGCTTTCATACGCTTGAGGGCTCTGGCGGAGGAAGCAGTCACCCACGTTGTAGTCGCCTTGGCGGTCTCTCTTTACAATACCAACGTTTTTAATATTTTGCCCTGGGACTGCATTAGGGAAGCTCTCCTTTATCATTGAGTTCTGGACTTCCTCCGCTGCATTATCCGGGTTATCTAATAGGTAAATCCCTTTCACTCTGAAGGGAGACCCGTGACCGAAAGTGGGACCGTAATGGTTCGAACAAATATATATAATTATAGGAGTTTGTTTATATAAAAGCGCATATCTTTTTTTTTAACTGCATCGGTGGTGTAGTGGTAGTGTATGCGACTGCTAATCATGAGGTCTCGAGTTCGATCCCCTGGTCTGGCAATGTTGATGAGCTTTTTCCTAAAAAGAAAAATTCTCAGTAGCAGCCCGGAGTTTAGAAATGTGCCCGGTAGACGTCAATAGGCTCGCCCCCTATTACGTGGGACTCAAACATAGCTGGCGAGTCGTGGGTGTGTGAATACACCTCTGCCTACCCCTTCGGGGAATACAGGCGTGATGCTATGTATATCTTTGGAACTAACTGGTTCTGGATGTTGGATTAAAATATATTTTTTTAAATTTTATTGCACATTTTTAAGGCTATTTACCATTAAGGTACGAGACCCTTAAGAACTGAAGAACATTAAAAATTAATGAATAATTAAATAAGCGCCATCTGACGTCACATAATTAATACCTCATACTTTATCGTATTTTAAGAAACACAAAAACTACAGCTTAAGAACCATGGAAGCAAAAGGCAAAGCAAAACGACAGGATCAAAACTCCCTTGTTACCACATTATATAATATTGTAATCTTTTTAGCTAGCCTAACAAACCAGAAAGGCATGACGTGAAGATCTGTCGTCAGTAATTATAACGTTCCAAGATACCGTTACTCGGGTTCCTAAGCCCCCCTAGGGGTGTAGTCGTTAAGAAGTGGGTGCTGCATTTTTACAAATTGATACAAATTATTTGAGCGAGCGCCCGCTTTGTTCCAACAACGCTTGTTACGGCTGTGGAACGGCATTTTATTATTTTCGTAGGATGAACGCTCAGCTGGTAATTTAAACGCTTCTAATAACTTTAAACGCTATTTCCCAATTTTTAGTGAAATATCGATACCAGAAGTATCAATTAATATAAGGGACAAACCACGGTTTTTCAGGAGAGCCAAAAAGCAATTTATTTTTTTAATCTTGCTATAACTTTTTACTTTTTGCTCCAATTTTAATTGTGTCTAGAGCAAAGTTTTTTAGAGTTTCATCTTCATTAACAATATAAACACAAGATTTAGGAATGCCCAGTGATTAAGAATATAGCACGTCCCTTACATTACAACAATATGTTTAGTTGTGCCTTACGTTAGTAATATTTTATGCGTAAACCGTCGAGTATAGTGTAAGCAGCAAGAGAAATAGAAAGTTATAGGGCATTCTATTGTAAAACTTTACATTACAGACGTTACATTACATTACAGATTATATTAAATAGTAAGTAGTATAAAGTAGTATTTTAACACCATGGAAATAAATTCTTTACATGATTAATGTTGGTATGAACTTAACACAATATTAATGATTCAAAGCAAACATTAGGTTCAGGTTCATTATCACGCCATGACCCTTGCAGGGTAGGCAGAGAGAATAGAGTGCCAAAAGGCTCTATTCTTGCATACGAGTACATCGCTCGCTTCCTAAACATTCATAATTCTCTACTACGAGACTCCTGACTGCAGCTTCCTTCAATACATCATCGATTTGGTCTAGGTAGGCGAGCCTAGGTCACCCCCTGTATTTACATTCTCCCAATCTTGCATTGTATATATTCTTAACCAGTCGCTCGTCCGGCATTATTTCTACATGTCTGAACCATCGCAGCATTCCCTTCGCCACATCTTTTCACCAAAACTCTTTTATACTTACTCGCTCTCTTACGTCGTCGTTACGAAATTATTTTTATAGTTTATTTTTATGTTTTAAAACTCTCGTATGATGTTTAAATGTTTTTTTTGTTTCGTGTGCGTCGCTCCTGCCCTTTCATTCTTTAGACCGAGTCCGAAACATCTTATTCGCGCCCTCATAAAAGTAACTGCTTCGGCTCGTTTTTATTTCTACCTCTGTACCTGTACGGCCACAGTATTTTAATAAACCGATTTCTTCCCCGAGCGAAATGCGACTCAAAAACATTTTTTATAGGGTTTGTTCTTCCTTGTGTATTTAAAGAAATCATGCCTTGCCCACTTGTATATAGGACAAGACGATTCTTAAGGACACACGGAATTTCAATTACTTTATTATATTGTAATGTATTTTTGTTATATTGATATGAAGGTAGTAATAAATAGGTCAGTTCTACTCCCAGCTAACTATTTCATAATTTCACCTACCTTTACTTTATTTATCTATTTTTATAAAAATAGTAAAACGGGTGAAATGTGATAAGAACTACGAGTTTTTGGATATCCATCCAATTGCGTCTCCTATTTGGAACACAAAATATGTCGAGTTTTTGGATATCCATCCAACTGCATCTCCTATTTGGAAGACAAAATATGTGCTTAAAGTTAAAATAGAGTGGCACGAATTTCCAAAAAGTCGAGAGTTTAGATGCCAGCATAAAACCTTTTTTTTTATAATTTTACAAAATTATAAATTATTTTCTGGAGTACAAATTATTATTACAAATTATTATTTGTGAATGAGGATTGAATGACTCATTCACAAATAATAATTTGTACTCTAAATGTAGCTGAGCATGTTAAGTGCTAAGAATATAGTAAATCCATCCATCCATCAGCGTTTTAAAGACCACTGCTGGACATAGGCCTCCCCAAGAATGGGGGATAGTGGCGTATTCGCCACGCTTGGCAGGCGGGTTGGCGATCGCAGTGGATGTTGTTAATACTCGAAGGAGTGCTGCTGCCCACTCCCCCGGTCCCCCTCAGTTGGCTCTTACAACTCCCATGGGTGGAGAGGCTATGTTTTACTTCTTTTTTTATGAAAATCCAAGTTTTTCTCTCTCTGTATGTCTGTCAGTATGCTATATTGTTCAAAATAGTCTCCTCAATCCTTACTAATATTATTAAAACGAAAAGGAGTTTGTCTGCTTGTAACGTTTTCGCGCTATAGGTAACTACTGAACGGGCCTTGTGGCGTAGTCAATAGTGTAACCGACTTCCGTGCACGAGGTCGTGGGTTCGATTCCCACTTTGGACAATTATTTATGTGATGAACACAGATATTTGTACTGCGTCTGGGTGTTTTCTATTTATTATATGTATTATTTACAAAAAAAAAGAAGTAATATATGTATTATATCCGTAATCTGGTACCCATAGCACAAACCTTAACCTTAGTTTGGGACCAGAGGACGTTTTGTGAAAAATGTCCGTGAATATTTATTATTATAATCATTAAAAAGTCGGCACGGAATTATCCAAAAAAGGACATAATTAGTTTTTTATCCTGTAAAAATGAACGGTCCCTAAGGGATAGTTATTTTTACATAGAGATAATTAACGCGCGACGCACGCGGACAAAATCGAAGGCAGAATCTAGTACAGTATTTTCCGATTCCGTTGAAATCGCCCTTCTAGCTAAATAAGAAAGCCAAACTTCTGACAAAAACATGCCTTCGTGTACCTTCATAAAATGCAAAGATACTACAAAAAATCCTTCATAAACATTATATCATTCTACTTATTTAAACGTTAAATAATTTCAACAAATACTGTTGAATAATCACCATTTTGTTTTTATTTCAAACTGTTGTTAAAAGGTTTGAGAACAACAGATAAACATAGGTTTTCTTTCTCTTTTTATAACATAGTTATTATATTCAGTATATTTAACTAACTAAAAACTTATCATCACGCCATTTCCCTTGCGGTGTAGGCAGAGAGAACAGAGTGCCAAAAGGCTCTATTCTTGCATACATCTCTCGCTTCCTCAACATTCATACCCGCTCGCCGGTTTCGGAGACTCTCGACTCCACCTTCCTTCAATACATGACCGATTTGGTCTAGGTAGGTGAGTCTCAGTCTCCCCCTGTACCTACATCCTTCCACTTTCGCATTGTAAATCTTCTTAACCAGTCGCTCGTCCGGCATTCTTTCCACATGTCCGAACCATCAGAGCATTCCCTTTCGCATCTTTACACCAATACTCTCTTTCATACCTACTCGCTCTATTACGTCGTCGTTACGAATGCGGTCAGTCAGCCTCACTCCACAGATTCTCCGCAGAAATCGCATTTCGACCACATTGATTTTACTCTCATGCTTCTTTTTGCATACCCAACTCTCGCTTCCATATAATAACGTTGGGACAAGCACTGCGTTGTGTATTGCGACACGTGCCCTCTGGCTGAGGTGATGACTGCCGAGAAGTTGTCCCAATATGCTTCGTTCACTCTATTTCCCGCATTTACTCTTCTCTCTACATCAGTGGTGTACCTTCCATCCCGACTGAATCTACATCCAAAATATATATACAAATTCATCCACTTGTTCTAGCACACCGTTTCCTATTGCTACTCTAACATCAGTTCTGGCTTCTTCTCTTTCAAAAACCATTATTTTGGTTTTGCTCACATTCACAAGTAGGCCCCTTTTCTTACAATCTTCTGCCATTAAGCTTTTAATTATGTATTATAAGGAGAATTAAAAAATAAAATAATAATTTCTAAACATATATACAACATACCTATACTAAATCTATGTATATAACCTACCTACTTATACAAAATTAGGTAGGGTAAAGATAACCCTTATTTCATACTAATATGGGTTTGATTTTCACAAAGAACAATTTATTTGGGCTAATCACAAACAATTATGCCGAATCTGTGTATACTTTGTGTTCGTTACTTAATATATTTTCATAGAAATCCCCGCATCACGTTTCCCTAGTCGCCATAAATGGTTGATGAATTAAAAAATTAAACATGCAAAGAAAAAATTATTTGTGAATGTGGGAAAAGTGTTAGTGCGAGCGGGAAGTAGCTGAGCATGTCAGGTAAAAATAAAATACAGATAAAAAATTTAAACATGCAATAATTCCGCTACCAACAAAATTTGTTCCAATACATTTGTCACGAATCCGCGGAATTATTTGTTGAAATTCATTATGGGTATTCTTGAAGAAATCCGGCTTAAAGAGTTGAAGGGAAAAAAGGTAAGTAAATGCCGCTATAAGTCCGCACCGCAAAATTCTTAAACGCAGTCCTTGGGAATGGGATGATTACTTCATCAAAACACACTTTAAACGTGTTACGTAAATCTAGTACGACTTACCTCCTACCACCCACTAAAGGGTGTGTTGGCGAGCAAGGGGCCAGGGGTAAAGTCACCCCAGGAAATGGGGGGTAAGACGATATGGGCGAACGTGAGCGCCGTCAAGAAAACCTTGATTGCTTTTTTAATTAGTTTTTTTTCATTCCCCCTTTTTCACATCCCGGCCGATCGTACAAGAAACAACATGTTATGTCTTTGAGTTTTATATATATTTATTGTGTATCTTATGTATTATTAATTATACTGTCAAGGTAAAGGCACCGTCCGCGTCTATTTATACGCTTTCTTTTCGCATACTTATACTTTTATACTATCGTCTAGATAGTTTTTCAAGGGAGGTTTACCTCTAAATTCTTTTAAAGCAGAAATAATAAATGTTTTTAGTCAAGTAGTAAAAATATCGATTTGCAGCACAGCTTTAGTACTATAATAGATAATACTTTAGGGTTACACATAACAAGTGTCACCACCCCATTCTTTCACACGGGGGTCTCGCACGAATGAGGCGGCTAAGGAAAATAAGCATTTATCACCTTTGCGTTACTGGTGGTAGAGCTAGGTACCAAGTGGGAGTACTCGCTATCGCGCTCGAGCGGGTTAGTACCATCTCCTCTTGTGTGACCAGCCTTCATGGCACATCGGTGTGTTTTGTTGTAGCAGGAGATAGGCGTTTATTCTTTCATTTTATATCTGTGAAATGAAATGGTGAGCGGCGACTTGACAATACTCTCGGTTTAGTTGAGTCCATGAGCGATGTTTTACCATCAGGTAGGCCGTGGCTCGCCTGCTACTATACGAAAAAAAAATGCACTTGTACGAAGCAGAGAGTCGCTAGTATATTACTAATTAAATTGAATATTTAAGTACCAACTACACTTTATATTTATTAGCTTAATATGATAAAGCTCGTGTCAAAGCAAGAGACGGTGTATATATTCTAAAAAGAAGAACAAAATAATAAATTTTATTGTGTAAGTAAATTCCTTGATGATACTCAAGTATATTTTCGTCACTTCTAATTAATTAAGAGCGATAGCCTAGCGATAAAACCTAGGACTGCAAAGACTGTGGTATCGATTTCGACTCCAGTCCCATGCCTAGACCTAGCCATGACCTAGGCAATTATCCCTGTTCTGTTTTTCTAGACGGTTTGTGAAGTCTGTCAACCCGCACTGGGCCTGCGTGTTGGACTACAGCCTAAATCTCTCTCACTATGAGAGGATTACTACCAAGACGCACCTACCTAGACCATCGGTCTCGGTCTCGGATCGGTCATGTATTGAAGGTATGCGGAGTCAGGAATCTCCGAAACCCGCAAGCGTGTATGAAGAGGATTATGAATGTTGAGGAAGCCAGTGATGTATACAAGGCCTTTTGGCGCTCTTCTCTCTCTGCAAGGGAGATGGCGTGATGATAAGTAATTACTATGAGAGGAGAACCATGTCCAATAGTAGGGCAGAGAAAATAAAAATAAAATAACTGACTAAACAGGTTGAGCCTTTAAAACACATTTTTCTACTTGATGTGAAAAAAAAAAACACCACTGAAATATAAAAGACACCACAATCTATAATCAATTTAATATTATTATCCGTTTTCCTCATCAACTGTGTAAAATCAAGACCGTAAAAACGTCGAGGAATGTCCATTAGTCGACCATAATATCGTCGTCATAATGAGGGGAGAGTGGGCTAAATCAGGACTGTGGTGAGAAAATAAGCGTTCCATCACGTCCTGCTTTCCGCTTCAGACGACCTTTGTGTTTCGTGCAAAAACATTAATTTGAATACATACTTGTAATAAGTACTGGATTATTCGACTTACTCGAATATATTTACTAGTGTTATCTATACTATTATGAAACTGTAACAGAGCTGTGTCTGTACATTTAAGATATTTGAGAAAAAATATCTGTAATTTAGAATGTTTGTCTGTTTATCTGTTTGTTTGTTCACGCATCACGCAAAACTATAGAACGAATTTTCATGCAACTTTTTTATTTGGTAGCTCTTGATTGGACTTAAAAACTGGTAGGTAAACGGGATAGCGGGATATAATCCGCTTCTATATCGGGAACCTAGGGTGGAGCCGCGGGCAACGACTAATTATTTTATACAAATAATTTAGCATTAGATCAGTGTAAGCAAGAGTACACAGATTTCTAACTCAGGGGTACTCGGTTCAATTCCCACTCTGATGTCAAATCCTTGCAAGGAGTATACTTCTGACTTGAAACTTGCGGGAAATATTTTTTTCACAGCTCAGTATTGGATTATCGTGGTGAATTATAGCCTAAATTCCTCTCACTCAAAGAGGAGGCCTATGCCCAGTAGTACAGTATTAAATCCTTTAATACTAATGTATTACCCTATTTAAATTTATCTTACTCTTCTTCACTGTATTTAATCACACTGTGCATAAAAGCAGGTCAACAAGATATTTTGGTCGCTGATGTTTCTGTTTCGATAAAATGATATCTTAAAATATTATATTCATCTAATATAAATAATTTTAAGGGCTTAACAATATACCTACTTCCCTTCAGTCCATTTTGTATTCGTTGAGAAGGGTTATGCTCGATGGATATATTAAACAGATAGTTGAACTTAATATTACAAGTTCTCTTTCTGTAGTAGTAAGTGTAAAATGCATGAAAACAATGATGACATGAATTGTTAGTCCGTTATCATACGGAAAACAACACGTTTAATAGCTATTAATTATTATACAAAACAAGTGATAATTATGTCATATTAATGTCTAGAAACTTTTTAGTAGTCTAATGAAACTACGTATGTTTCCATTTGCATTTAAAAATGTGTTCTATTTAAACAATTTAATTGATGATGATATTACGTTTTAAATGCATAATTATTATATTCCTTTTTTAAATATATAAGTAATTAAAAATTCATATAGTTCTTTATGGCACACACAGATGAGGTTGTATACGGAACACACGCACACAGCGATAGAGTTTTAAGTCTCGAGGCGTCCCCACTAATTTATACGTTCTTTCGCTTTCATTATAATTATTATTCTTGGCAATTTATTTTCGCACACGAGGGGGCAGTGTCTCCCCGTAGGGTGGTTTGGGGTGGACTTCTTACAAATTCCCGTTTTTCGGTGGAACTTAACGCACCCTTTTCTTGGCCCTTTTTGTTTTTCATTACATTAACTTTTGAGACGGGGATAATGTATTGTTAGTGTGTGAGTGTAATTTTTGAGCGTAATGAAAGGTTTTCTTTGTATGCTATCGGGTTACTTGTTAATGCTTAGTATAGAATATTTACGCTAATATCGTGTATAACATTAGTGTTTACATTTATTCTTAATAGTTAATTTAGTAAATTATGTAGACAAAAAAGTGTCAAAAGAAAGATACAAACAGGTATAATGATACCTGTTTGTATCTTCCTTAGATATTATTTTAAATATATTTGTGTGTTTTCGACAAACTATAAAATAAGAGCGCATAGTACATGAACTACTTCGACGTCTCTCCCCAATTTCACTCAAAACTTTAAAGTACACAATTTACGTTCACATGCACAGAAAACGACGAAGAACTTCCACGAAACAAAAACGATTACTACAGACTTCGACTACTTGAAAACAAAACGCAATTTTCTCTTAAGAAAATGAGGGAACTCTTTCTCCCCATTGAAAAATCATCAACACCCACCGCGTATGTACTCGCCGCCGGCCACCCTGTGAGGGGGTAAGATCTACGCCACCGACTT
This sequence comes from Leucoma salicis, assembly GCA_948253155.1. Taxonomy (NCBI): domain Eukaryota; kingdom Metazoa; phylum Arthropoda; class Insecta; order Lepidoptera; family Erebidae; genus Leucoma; species Leucoma salicis. Next base: position 6,536,869 of record OX411819.1, read on the forward strand.
GCGTACGCTTTAATTAAAAATAAAACATAAGAACGATGTAACTGGATGAGCCGAGGAGCGAAGGAAAAATGAAAGAGAAAGCCGTCCACCTCCTCCCTTGGAATGAGCGAAAGGGGGCACAGAAAACCGCGTGGAAGTCAGTCGCAGAGCGACCGCCGGGGGGATAACACCTCCCTCCGCATGCTGCTGTGTCACAACGGAATGACATCACTTTTCTTGTCGCTAATGAAGAGAACGTCTTTGGATGGTTGCTTTTATACTCGCTAAAGGCTTTTATTTTTACCATGCGTTTTAGCCACTAATTTATTTAATTAGCATACTGCTTTTGAGAAGACTAATTTAAAAATAAATCTTTCTTTTAAATAAGCATTTTTAGAAACTTAAAGTTGAAATGTAATTTATTTTACTCAAAAATCCTGTGTTTAAATTTAAATAATTTTCATCTCATAAATATTACAAGTTGCGACATACGAATGCACGGTGAACGGAAAGACTTAACAAAACAAAATGTCGAACCAAGCTGATGTCTAGACATTTTAATTTTCCTATCTTTACATTTCGCGGCATCGACAGATCAGAGTCTTTCATTAGTCCCCCCGCACATGTGGAAGGAAATCTTTGATGTAGACGTCGTTAGTGACGCGAACGATAAGAGCATTGCAGTTCAATGTGCATTGAATATCGTACCACATCGTTATTTTATTTGAATGTTTTTATGCCGCTTGCAGATTGTTCGAGAAGCCAGTTATTAAATATGATTGCTACTAAATAAAATAAAATGTCAGTTGAAGAGTAAACTAATTTAACATTAGTGGACTTGGTAAGGCGGAAGCGGAAAGCCATTTTGTGACATGGTTTTTTCTGCCTATTCTATAAGAACGCGGTAAATTCTTTTTTTTTTTTTAACCTGTTTATGGTAATTTATACGAATTAAAAGAAAAAGAGCCTTTAGGTATTATTAATATAAGCAAGATTATCTTATTGGGTATAAATGATAAATACAAGACTTCTGGTCTTGAGTTAGATTTCTTAACGCTGTAAGTTTTATTTCTGAGACACTTATTTAGGCCTAAAAAAATAATAATAATTCATGGAATATAAAGCTATTAAAGAAAAAAAAAAGTGTAAAAGTGGACAATGAGACTACGAGCAAGATTCGAATCTGCATCCCATCAGGTGGTCATTGGTAAAATTCAGATCAAAATAAGTTATTAAAGTTTTATGAAACAATGATTTTTATGCACTATGTGATGAGTGATGTTTGTTTTTTACCCCGTTGAAGTGGAGTGGGAATTCTCTTCTTCCTCCTCTGCCTAACTAACTAACTAACTTATCATCACGCCATTTCCCTTGCGGGGTAGGCAGAGAGAACAGAGTGCCAAGAGGCTCTATTCTTGCATACATCTCTTGCTTCCTCAACATTCATAACTCTCTTCATACACGCTCGCCGGTTTCGGAGACTCCTGACTCCACCTTCCTTCAATACATGACCAATTTGATCTAGGTAGGTAAGTCTCGGTCTCCCCCTGTACCTACTCCTTCCACTTTCGCATTGTATATCTTCCTAGCCAGTCGCTCGTCCGGTATTCTTTCCACATGTCCGAACCATCGGAGCATTCCCTTTCGCATCTTTACACCAACACTCTCTTTCATACCTACTCGCTCTCTTACGTCATTGTTACGAATGCGGTCAGTCAGCCTCTTAATGTTAATGTAATAACTAATACAGACGAAGCCGCGGGTATCAGCTACTCTGCTTATAAGCAAATAACTACAAAAATATTTCAAAACTTGAAAATTCATTTTGAATTCCAGCGAGTTTTGACAAGGCAATATAAACAAAATGTCGGGAATTCGAAAACAAAACAGAATCACCAAACATCTCAATAAAAACCAGATGTGTACCCTCTCCGCATACGCTCTCACACTTATTCAAACGTAACTCGGTTGCGGGTACACTCTCATTCAATTTTCTAACTCATTTAAGTCTCAGACGAACTGCTTGCACTGAAAAAAAAAGAATAATTCTTCGACATTCCCAACCGTAGATTTTCCACGATATAATTTCATAAGCAGTCGGCGTATGTTCGTTTTGCACCATTTTCCCCTTTTGAATTGATTAGGTCGGTTCCATATCGAGTTATGAATGGAGTTCGGATGTTTTAGTTTTCATTTAACTGTGCAAGTGAACTGGTGCACCAGTATTCGACGAGTATTCAAATTTAATATATAATGAATATTTTTATTACTCTCGTCATTTGTAATTTGTAATGCAGTTCAAGAGCTTCATTCAAATTAACTATTAATTATAAATCTTTTTGTTATTATTTATTTATAACTTATTGACAAGTTTAAGTTAAGTCTAACGATTTTGGAATATAACCGTCTAATATAATATATTTATATTGACTGACCGTCTACACAGATGGCGGAGTGATTTAGATACCGGCCGGCTGAGTGTTGTGGGATCATTTCCCACACAGAACAACTCTTAGTGTGGTCCACAAATGGTTGTTCTGAGTCTGGGTTTACTTAATGCCCATGAAATTGTATGTTTGTAAAGTCTCCCGCGATACAAGGATTATTCCGTAGTGCAGGTAGTCCTTGACCACCGAAGGAATATAACATAGTTCCAGTGGCCTGTCAAGAAAGGCGAAGAGACGGCACATGGCGGATTTCTTTAGTGGGTGAGGGCCCCATACTACCCTGTTCCTTGCCCCGAACGACGGGGCATGCGGTTAGGAACATTTTTTCCCGCCTACAAAATAAAAGGGTGTTGTCCTTGAAAAAGAAAAATATAATAATTATGTAGGTATATTCAAAGAAGAAAAGAGAAATATTTCGTTATTATATATTTTATTCCATTCAAAAATACTAGCTACAAATTTATTTCATACTTCATACTGCTTACAATTCATTGGATACTTAACAATTGCAATCAAAACACACCTCGGTTTTAAATCACATACGATACTTATCATCCCTCTGCATCCGTAAATAGGTATTTTTTTTTATTGCGTATGGTGGCAGATGAGCCACGGCCCACCTAATGGTAAATGGTAATCGTCGCTCATGGACTCAACTATACCGAGAGTATTTTCAAGCCGCTGCTCACCATTTCATTTCACAGTTATCAAATAAATTGCTGTCTCCTTCTACAAACAAAACTATTGATGATGTGTGCTTAATGACGGGAGATGGTGCTACCAACACACTTGGTTCCGATAGCAAGTGAGTACTCCCACTTGGTACCCAGCCCGACCACCTGAAATGCAATGGGTTAATGAATGGGAATAATGGATTGCTTACTTTCCTTAGTCGCCTCGTACGACACCCGAAAGAATGGGGTGGTGACACTTGTATTCTTAGTCCTACCATTAGTAATCTTAAAACTATATCTTATGTCATCATGTATATTTATTCAAGTAACTGTTAATTACTATATAGATAACAAGCTATTACCTGTTGCTTTTGCAGATTTTAGCATATTACGTATTTAATCTACAGCGTTTATAAATTTATAACATACGATTTAAATAGGCTCTTATTTTTAAAATAAATGATTTTTTTCTTTAACTATAGATCAAAATATGAAAATTACAACAATGTGGTTTAGGTAACAGCTTCGTTATACCAAGAGCCGACGTCAAGTTACTTACTACGAGTATATACCTGTGAGAGATTCCGAATACGCGTATTTATTTTAACAACCACATATGTAACATAAATTAGGATCTCGTTGAAGATATGGAAGAGGAAGTGTTTACTGATAGAGCTCATATTGAAGCCGTAAAGCGTGCGCTAAAAGACATCAGAAACTCAGACGCTGATATGGGTGGTGTTACTTTTGTTTTTGTGGGCGATTTCCGGCAAACGCTGCCAGTAATAACAAAAGGAACACGCCAATGTCATCAGGCCATGCTTAAAATCACCATGCTTATGGAGTTCCGTTGAAACTCTCAATTAACGAACAGACATGAGAGCCCACTTGAGCGACAACTACGATAACGACTTTCCGCATCAACTACTGAATCTTGGAGAAGGAAAAATTTGCTGTCTTAACACCAACAGTAGGGATGACATTAAACTTGACAATCGGTTAGGTCACATATTACACAGGTAAGAAGATCTGATAGACGCAATATATCCCGGTATTGAAAGTTTAATGGCAAGAGATTATCATTGGCTTTGTTCTAGGGCAATAGTCTCACCCAGAAACGATTTAGTGAATGAGATAAATAAAATAATTTTAGGAAAAATTCCCGGTCAAGTCAAACACTATAAGTCCATTGTCACTGTGTGTAATATTGAGGATACAGTGCACTATCCTCAAGAATTTTTAAATTCTTTGAGTCCTTCCGGCTTACCTCCCCACGACCTTTTTTGCTAAAAGTTGGCATTCCTATCACGCTTTTAAGGAACTTGAGACCTCCCAACATGTGTAATGGCACAAGTCTGCTCATAAAAGAGTTGCGGGAGAATATAATCGTGGCGACCATTCTCACAGGGCCAGCAGTGGGACAACTTGCTTATATTCCCATGATTCCGACTGATTTACCTATACGGTTTAAAAGGTAAGAGTATCCCGTCAAGGTCTCTTTTGCCCTCACTATTAATAAGTCCCAGGGTCAAACATTTTCTCTGGTGGGCATTGACCTGAGAAAGCACTGTTTTTCCCATGGGCAGTTATATGTTGGCTTATCTCGGGTTGGAACTCCTGAAAGACAATATATTTTAATACCAAATGATAATATTAATACTAATATAGTATATCGAGAAGTTTTGCGCAATTAAAATAAGTAAACATGATGTAAATAATGTAAATAGTGTATATTAACATCAAGTAATAAAAATAACAACAATAAACAGTAATATTAAAAAAAACATACAAAAAACAATAAATAATAAAACAAAATAACAAAACAATACCTTCATCATCATAATTTTTGTTTATCCGGAATTTTTAACCTGATGTATTACGCGGGACAAACGGGGCGGGGCAAATATATTTCTAACGCGGGCACTGCTAGTATTTAATAAACCAAGAAAATAACTTACGCTACCTTTATTTCTGAAGAAATTAAGGCTCTTTGGGATTGCTATTTTTGCACATAAATAACTAATCTGCTGTTGGTACGTCACGTACAAAATTATAATAACCCAATTCTGAAGTTGACGTAGACGAGTCACGAGAAGCAGTTAGCCCAATATAATGTATTTGGTATTATTTGCTATCATTAACACACAACATTATAATGTTGTGTAAGTTTTAATATTCCTTAGCACCCTATCATTTGAATATAACTATAACACTTAAAATATATTATTCATAAGATTGTGTAAGAAAATCGCTGGTGCTGGCATTAAGCTTAGCTAGGCCTGCTTAATGATCCAATTCCTGTCATGTTCAGGAAAGGGTTTGCCCCCTAAAAAACTTGAAACAAACCCCGCAAAAACCGAAGACGTTCTCTCTATCGCACCACCCGCAGGGGAGGGTGGGCACCACCCACAAGGAGGTACGTTGAATAATTATAAAAGAAATAAGATAGACATTGACTTCGGCACGTCAGCCCATAGATGAATAATAATGGATTTTGTTTACGTGTGTATCAGTCTTTATGAGCAGTAATAAGCTTTTATGAAGTCAGATATTGTTGCCTGAATAAACAGATTATTAAAATAAGCACTTTTTTTAACGATTACCCATTAAATTAATACAAAATGTTTGCTATTAGTGTTGTTTTTGTTAAATATTAATAAGCAAGTTTTATAGTACAATAACAGTGCTGGCCACGATGTTTCGATAGAGACAAGATTTTTGCTCAAACTATCCACTTCACATAATTATTAATTTCGGACCTTTTATACCAAATAATTACATAGTAATACTCAAGTTATAATACTTTGTGAAACCCTATTACTATTTTTAATATATTATAATATTATTTTGTTTTATCAAATAAATAAATAAATATTCTCAGACATTTTCACACAACGTCCTCTGGTCCCAAACGCTTAAGCTTAACACTTGAACTATACCAGATTATGGATATAATACATATATTCCTTTTTTTTTTGTAAATACATACATATAATAGATAGAAAACACCCAGACGCAGTACAAATATCTGTGTTCATCACACAAATAGTTGTCCTGAGTGGGAATCGAACCCACGACTTCGTGCACGGAAGTCGGTTCCACTACCGACTATGAAAATGACACTGTTTGGCAATTGTTTTTTGTTGTTTGTACTTCATTGACGTAATTTTGACATATCAATACATCTAATTACAAAAGTGTATGCATATATCTCGATCAACCTAATCGTGACGTCATCAGGCATTTTTAGATTTTAATTACATTTCTCTAAAAATTAACCATTAAAAAAAATACAAAATATCAGAATGAGAAAATAAAGAAACAATATTATTATTTTGGCTTTTTATTTTTTGGAATGTTGTCAATTGTATTTTACAGAAACTCATTGACTTAAATATAATTTTCCAATATTTTATTTTCTCAAGGTTCAGTCAAGCTTAGCGAATATTGAGATATAGAGAAAACGCCAGGCATTGAAGGCAGAGCAATAAACAGAAGCGAGTACGAGAAATCCAGTGCAGAAAAAGTAATCACGGACCAACGTAACTTTGTTTGATGGCGAGCGACTGCACAGTGTGCTACAGCGGTGTAAAATGTCGAACAAAATTTTTTTTCTTAATCTGGAATTATTTAATATTTTAGCCGATTCCCCAATAAAGTTCTTTCATAGAATCAATAGAAAATTTATTTGTTATGGTTAGGTAACGAACATTTACCTGTTATTAATATATGGTAATTTAATGGAATAGAGTTCCATCCATCCATCCATCAGCCTTTCAACGTCCACTGCTGGACATAGGCCTCCCCAAGAGAACGCCACAACGAGCGGTTCCGTCATGGGGGATAATGCCGTAATCGCCACGCTTGGCAGGCGGGTTGGTGATCGCAGTGGATGTTGTTAATACTCGAGGGAGTGCTGAAATAGAGATAATGGCTCGCAATTGATAAAAAATCAATTGCCTGATAAAATACTATAATTTATTTGCTAAGTTATTTATTACATACTCTAAGAGAAAAAAATGAGTCTTATGTACGTATTCACTCTTAGAATAATACATTCACTCGTATTAATAGCGTGGTCCATGTTAAATTATTTATATTATCCAAATAAATTAGGAAGTATTGTCAAAAAAATAACTATTTTATATTAACAACTGTAATAAGATTTTATAGCATTTGCTAAATGAAGTAATAACAAGTAACATAATTCAGAATTAAGATAACCAACACAACAAATAACGACAACTTCTAATACAACATTTTTATTTTTTCTAGGTACAATTTTTTATATATAATTATTTCACAGTGCAACCATGGTTGACTTCGGAAAGCGGGCAATGAGGGCGATGGAGGCAAAACGGAGCAGTGTAAATTGATTACGAGTAAAATGGTTAGCCGATGAGTAGGTAGAACTACTTATATGCACCTTGGAAGTGACGATAGTGCATCTCGCTACGATGGCGACATTTAATGCAATTTGTACACGTTTACGAAGGAAGTTTTTACTGGATGGAAATGAGTTACTATTAACATAAAAATGAAGATACATATAGGCTTAAAGATAAAAAAGAACTTATATGTTTGCCTATATTTGTTGCTTTGATTATAAGAATAACTAAACAATTAGCTTTCAAAATTGATTCTGATCTATTTGCAAGCTTATTCTAATATTTTAGATCTATATAAATAGGTAGGTTACGTTTTAGATTTACGGAATCTATCACGTTCACTTGATTTTCTACTATCTCAACGTTTCGAATACTTTACAACATCAATGGTCTTGGATGAATTGTGACCTTTCTGTATCTGTATGAATCAAACAAACGCGATAGATTTCTAAAATGTAGTTTTATATCTTAAAATGTATCTTTGTCACATAACTCGCATCTCATCACTGAACGTAGCACATGTGCAATTAGATTACACTAGTTTTATCAGCGGAAACCAGAACATAAGGCACATTTTATATAAATTCCAATAGCAATAAGCTCATAACATTCAAATTTTTATAAATTGAAATGACAACATACCTACTCATCTATCAACTGTAAATAAACAAAGTAAATACAATCAGACCATTCAAGTCGGTAATCCATTTTTAAATTCAGACAAAGAAACAAAAACAAAGCTTGGCTCACATGTACAGAGTATAATTAAGAGTAGAAATGAATATTTAAATGTCCATGGAGGGCTCACTCGCGTCACAATGACGTTTGGGGTGGACCAAATCTAAAAAGATGTATATTTTTGGAACTTGAAGATCTGTGTACACTAAGATATTTTAAACTCAACTTTATTTGAGATTATTTATAATAAAATGAGATTATTTATTAGACTCAATAGATAATGAATCGATAATGAATCTATATATGTATGGTATATTATGAATTGCTCAGTTGGCATATTAAATTATGTTACCAACCTCATAAGCCGAGTATTGTGGGTTTATTTTTTCTGTTCTCTCTGCCTACCCTGCAAGGGAAATGGCGTGATGATAAGTAAGTTAATTTACAGGACAATTTTTTTGTATGTATGACAAATAGTTGCTGAATGTAGGTGGTATACTTGGTGGCTGGTTTAGTTGAGCCCTAGTAGACCTGGACTCAAGTATACCATACTTAGTTGGCATTAATTGTAAACCCCTCTACAGCAAATGAATTATTTTTCAGTGTTATATTAGTATAAAAATACAGTAATTTTCATTGGGGTATAATTGTTCACACCAATTATTTTAATTTTCTCATATGGACTCGATTTTCGTCAAATAGCTCATCAACAACTGCATGAACATGAACACGTATGTGATCAATAATATTGAACGCAAGTTAACTACAAACACCACATGAGATAAGATAAAATATAATCCCTTTTGACAAGTTTTTTCTTCAAAAATAATAAACATCTACTAGTATCATCCCAGTGTGCCACCTCCACATTTGCCGCAGAGGCAAACTAAAGATACACGCTGAGGGGCAGAAGAGTTTGCCAAAAATTATAATTTTAATTGCGGGCCCTATTCCCCCAACCTCCCCAGGAAACTGCAAGTTGAGCTATAGATATGAAACATACTTGTTTTTTTATGATTTAATTGCTTTTTGATATGTAAAACTGCCGCGGTGTAACAATTGTTATTTTTTGTTTCGTATGAAAATTAATATGTATTACGTTTCGTTATCTGCAAGCTTCATTGGCGGGTATAGGATAGATGCAAATGAAAAAAGGATATATATATATTTGAACTCGTTAAAAATACAAAAAATTTGAAATAGCTTGAAATTTAGTAGAATTTCTAGAAGAACCTTATATCTGCACATTATATAGACACATAAAAACTCAAACTAGATTTCTAAACACTATATTAGCTTGTTTACCTATATTTATTTATATACCTACCTCTTATTTTTTTTTATGAAACTTCACTCTTTTTTTTATTTTTTTTGTTTAGGCGGGAAAAAATCTTCCTAACCGCACACCCCGTCGCTCAGGGCAATGAACAGGGTAGTGTGGGGCCCTCACCCACCAAAGAAACCCGCCGTGTGCCGTCTCTCCGCCTTTTTTGGCGGGCCACCGGAACCATATTACATTCCTTCACTGGTCCGCCAGCGGCTTACCCTTACGGGTACCCTCAACTGGGCGACGCATCCGCACACGGTGCATCGCACCTTCGCGGAAGGCCTTGCGGGTGGCGGACGTTCCCCGGTCCATCCACCCGCAGCCTCAGCTAGGGCGGCATTAGGCGCAAATACTGGCGCCTGCGCCGCCCCAGTCACAGGCGGCGGTTCGGGTCTGCGGAAGGTTCAGCTTCCCTGGCCCTCTCCACCGCTTCCTTCTGCGAGATTACCACCTCGCAGAAAGCAGCGACCGCGGCCCAATTCCTCTCGCTGCCAAGCATCGCTCTGACGACGCTGGGCAGCGAGAGGTCCCCTCCTATTGCCGCGACGAGTTCACGGCGCTGCTCGGCCCAAGCCGAGCTCAACTCGAGCGTGTGCTGCGCCATGTCCTCGTCGCAGCTGCAGTGGTGACAGCCCAGAGTCGCTTCCCTCCTTGCGACTATGTGCAGATATCTGCCGAAGCAACCATGCCCCGACAGTACCTGCACCAGTCGGAAGGTAAGGACTCCGTGCCGTCACCCCGCCCACTCTTCCAGCACTAGCTGGAGCGCCCTACGGTCTGAAGACCGGCCCGGGGCGCCTCCAGCCGCGCCCTCCAGCTGGCCATGGCAGCTCGGCGGGCGTTGCCTTGCCATCTGGCCGCCACGCTGGGTGGGGGACGACCACCCCTCTCCCGCGCTTGCGTCGCCCGCCGATACACCTCGGCGAGCACCCCCGCCCGCCTCCAAGTCCCACGGAAGGTTTCCGGCCAACGCGCAGGCCGCCTCCGGTGACACCGTGTGACGTATGACCCTGGACGCGACGACTCTCTGTGGCCTCCACAGAAGAGCCCTGTTCAGTGCGTCCAGGGACTCCGCCCACACGGGTGCGCCGTACAGCGCCATCGACCGAACCACTCCCGCGTAAAGCCATCGGCACGCATTGTTAGGTCCACCCATATTTAGCATGAGCCATGCAAGGACGGACGCCGCACCGACGAGCCTCGGGGACAGTTGAAGGAAGAGCTCGCGAAAGCGCCACCGCCCGTCCAGCACCAGGCCCAGATACTCAATCTGGGCCTGATGAAACTACACCCTGCGCTAAGGAATAATCCTTGTATCGCGGGGTAGTTTACAAATATACAATTTCACGGACACCCAGACTCAAAACAACCATTGTGGATTATACTAAGAGTGGTCCTGTGTGGGAATCGAATCCACAACACTCGGATGGGAGGCTGGTATCTAAATCACTCCGCTATCTATGCAGTTATGAAAAACGTGGCAGTCTTTGGGGACTGCTGATAGAAGTGAAAACTAAGTAACTTGTGAATTGTATCATCGAGCTATTAGATTATTATTTTTTAATTATTTTTGCTTTGTAAAGAAGTGTTTAATGACCAAAACAAGTTACTTAGTTTTAACTTCTATCGGAGCGTTCGATGATGATGACGCGAGTTCCATGATATTTGTTCACCCAAAAAGTACTCAACGCACCTAAAGAAGAGTTCACTTCAAAAAAATTTATTTCAACTAAATATTTTGTTATAAAGTACAAATTATTTGTGAATAAGGAAAAATAGATTTTTAGTACGAGGGGGGAACGAACCCGCGTCTTTTCCAATCCGGGGAAGTGCTCTAAGCCACTGAGCTATCGTACTGACCTATTGGGTCATCCCAATTTCCTCATCACATTTGTCTTTATAACTTTAAAAATCTCTTTTTCCTTATTCACAAATAATTGGTACTTTAAAAAGTAGCGGAGCATGTCAAATGCTAAAAAATATAGATCAAAAATATTTTTTTATAGTCTGCAATCTTTCATTTCATTTCATTTAAACAGCAGGCAGAGTTATAACAATCCTATATTTTTATATATATTTTTAGCATTTGACATGCTCAGCACTATACATTAAACACAAAGTGAAAAATGTGAAATCGAAAATAACAGTCAGGATTTGAACCTGCATCTCCTGGATACCGTCCAGATGCTTTGCCAATTTAGCCATCCTGACAATTGCTCCTGACTGCTAATTTCGATAACACATCATACTTAATGTCTTTGGGTGACGCCTGCGCCATCTGTCGGAAGTATTTTCATACATTATACCGACCAGGTAAACTTAATTTTACAATTAATTATTTTTCTTATGTTATGTAGTATTTTTATTTTCTCTTTAACCTTATCCCAAACTATTTTGGGATCAGCTTTCGATGTATTCGGCTTTAACTGATCCAACAGTATTGACACGGACCGACTACCTGACCTCCACAACTTAATTAATGGTACAACTGGCGATCTAGAAGAAGACTGGACTCATTTTTTTTATTCAAGCCTTCAAAAACAGGGAAGATGTAAGATGTCCATAAATAGGTGTAACTTTTTGTTCGCCCAACTAATGTCAGGCGAGTGAAAATGGCTTAACCTCTCTTAGTCACTGCGTACTACACCCGTGGGAAAGAATGGGGTGGTGACACATGTATTCTTAGTCCGTCATCACACGGTTCTAATTATATAGCAATTCTTACCAATATTATAAATGTGACAGTGAATTTGTTCGTTTGTTGTGTTATCTCTCCACATCGTAACTACTAAACCATAGTGGTATTCGTTACACTATGACTAAACCGATCGTTTTACTTTTGGCATATATTTATATAGTCCGGCGTAAGACAAGGATATCTATAGGCTAGTGTTGATCCCGGAAAAATAGAGGGTTCTGTGGGATGACTACTTTTTTATAGAGATAGTTTATTACGGAGTCTGGAGTAAGCCTCGTGGCGTAGTCGGTAGTGTAACCGATTTCCGTACACGAGGGCGTGGGTTCTATTCCCACTCAGGAAAATTATTTGTGTGATGAACACAGATATTTGTACTGCGTCTGTGTGTTTTCTATATATTGTATGTATGTATTTACAAAACAAAAAAGTAATTTACGTATTATATCCGTAATCTGGTACTTATAGCACAAGCGTTAGCTTAGTTTGGGACCAGAGGACGTTGTGTGAAAATGTCCGTGAATATTTATTTATTTATTAAAAAAGTCTGCCACAATACAAGCAATATTCCTTAATTGAGGGTGTCGTGTTTATTAAAATATGATACAAAAAATACAGAAACGTAGTTGTGAATTAGGCTTTAAATAAAAAAAGAACTCCCATCTTCTCTGAAGCTTAAAAATTAATGACTCCCAAAACATACACGCAGAAACAAAGAGGGTGGGTAGACAGCCGAAAATACGCAAATAAAGCGTCCCGCTAACAATTTCCTTTAACTCATTATCTGCAAATGCATTGCGTATGCAAAATTGTCGGGGGATTTTCGGTAACGGCTTAATATGTGTGTAAACGTTTTAATTGTTCATAGACTAGTACTTCTGATAGAATATGTGCTGCACGAACCCTCACAGAGTTTAATTCTTACGCAGAACAAATAAACAATATGTCTCATATTATAATGTGATTTAAAATAAAGAAAACTAGGAATAATTAGTTGAATAATATATGAGTGTATGGTGTCCTTTTTTTGAAGGCGGGAGAAAATGAACCTAACCGCATAACTGTCGTTTGGGGCAACAAACAGAGTAGTGTGAGTCCCTCATCCACTAAATAGAACCGGCGTGTGGCGTTTCTCTGCCTGTATTGGCGGACCACTGGAATAGTGTTTGATATCTTTTTCTTTTTTTGTTTAGGCGGGAAAAAATGTACCTAACCGCACACCTTGTCGTTCGGGGCAACAAACAGGGTAGTGTGTATGGTATCCTAAGTATTATTTAACACTAAATATTTTATTAAGTTTTGAATTTTTTTCAAAATTATCCTAATCAAAAATCAATTAAAATTTTAAACTTAGGTACAATAGAAATATACAAAGTACCGACTGTAATTTTAATACTAATTATCATGAAAATAATTTAAACTTTCAAGAAAATATTATTGTTTACTGAGGCACTTAAAAATATGAGCTAGAGTTAATCTAAAACCAAGATTACTGTAGAAAGTACTCTAGTAAAGTTAAATAGGTTTGGTTTCAGCGGTCGCCATCTTGCTGGTTAATGTGCTTCGAAGACGTTCGAGGGATGACATTTAGGCTTATCGAGTTCGTTATCGATAGTACATACGTGTTAAATTGATTCATTCTCAGTCATTATGGTCACTGGTCTTCTTAACCGTTATTATTTCCAATTGAGTTATACAAAGGATAACATTTGTAATTATTAATCTGCATGAGCTTCGGCAGCCACCACATCAGCCAGAAGGCACGGGTCGCAATACACAAGGCGGTGCTTGTCCCAACGTTACTATATGGAAGCGAGAGTTGGGTATGTAAAAAGGAGTATGAGAGTAAAATCAATGCGATCTCTGCGAAGAATTTGTGGGGTGAGGCTGACTGACCGCATTCGTAACGACGACGTAAGAAAGACAAGTAGGTATGAAAGAGAGTATTGGTGTAAAGATGCGAAAAGGAATGCTAAGATGGTTCGGGCATGTGGAAAGAATGCCGGACGAGCGACTGGTTAAGAAGATATACGAGTACAATGCGAAAGTGGAAGGATGTAGGTACAGGGGGAGAGCGATACTCACCTACCTAGACCAAATCGGTCATGCATTGAAGGAAGGTGGGGTCAGGTGTCTCCGATAACGGCGAGCGTGTATGAAGAGAATTATGAATGTTGAGGAAGCGAGAGATGTATTCAAAAATACGAGGCTGTATTATTGGCACTCTGTTCTCTCTGCCTACCCCGCAAGAGAAATGCCGTGATGATAAGTTAGTTAGTTAGTTACCAGGAATATTCTCCTTAAAATAAGGATTTTTGGTTATAATACACCACGTGGACGAGCATTGCCAATTGGAACCTTTAACAAGCCGTTTAACCGCCTAGAAATTTGACAGGCAATCAGGTATTTTTTCTATGGAGACGAAGTTATATAGGAAAAATATGGATCTGTGACAGCTCTATTTACTTCTTTTTTTCAAACCCATTTTCTCCCACTATTGGGCATAGTGAGAGGGATTAGGGTATAGTCCACCACGCTGGCCCCCTGCGGGTTGGTAGACTGCACAAGCCGTCGAGTAAATCTCTCAGGCATGCAGGTAATCTCGAAAAGTCAGTGGTGTGTGCCGTACTAGGTCTGAACCTTGGACTGGGGATCGAACTCAATACCACTGTATTTGAAGTCCTTGGTTTTACCGCTAGGTATCACCCTTACTTTTTATGTACTTATTAAAATATAAAAAAGTACAGTTAAATGCTTAACATTCGCAAAGCCAGACATTAGCAATAAACTAGATAAAAATATTTTTTTGTAACTTTACTATCAGATTAGACAAAAATGTTTGCTTGAAAATATACAGTTGAAATAATAAAGACTACTTTCATCGATAAGATGGTTTCACTAAAGGGAGAGTGGGGTTGGGCGGCTACTCATGCAAAAATCCCGTCTCAGGTAAAATGAAGTCACAAGAGCCCGCCAAGACACGATGAAATACGAATGTAGCAAAACATGGATATTGTTTTATTGTATTTTTGAGTGGTCCTTTTTGTCTTACGCTACTCTAATGATGTTTCGAGGTTCTGTAACGACTTTTAGCAGACCTTAATTTGGGAGAGTTGAATTAAGAAATAAGTAAGTATTTTAATCTGTATTTTAGCACTTGACATGCTCAGCTACTTTAAAGAAGAAATTATTTGTGAATGTGGAAAAAGATAATTTTAGTGCAAGCGGCATTCGAACCTGCGGCCCTTCCAATCCAGGGAAGTGCTCTAGACCGCTAAGCCATCGCACTGACCGACGGCCATTCCCAATCTCCACATAACATTTGTCTTTACGACCCACGCCACCTAAATTACTTTATACTTATACATCCTTTATCTTTCAAACATAAAACTTTTAAAAAATTACCCAAATTATTGATATTATTTCTTTTCAGTGACAAACTTTCACGCACACATCTTTCAAAAACTGGCTTCACTTTTTAGTTGACAATGCGGTGTCTTTATTTTTTAGTTAGAGGTACTAAAATAACTTATCATAATTTTCAAATAACTATGTGTCCAAATAATTGTTAATTTTCTATTAATACCAAAGGTTTATTTTAGTTAACAACGTCAATGCAATAAGTAGCAGTCATTACCTATTTGTTGATTTGTGTCATCGTGAGATGAACGCTAGTACTTGAGACCCGCAATCCCTTGTCTTTATGAAATACTTGAGGAGACGGCGGTTCCTTCAACTTTATTGTTTTCTACCCGCATTTTAAATTAAGTTTTTTTTTTTAACTATGAGCAATTTCCACAATGTTAGTAGTCACATTGTGCAAGTTAAAAAGACTTGTTATTGTTATAATAGTATACCTTTAGACGTAAATTATGCTAGCTTTGGCCTGTCATTTGCGTGAACTTCATAATTGGGTCTAGAGGGAAATGAAAAACGTAGTGTGATGTACAGATTGCGTAGTGGTGTAGGTCCCGAGCTCCTGGTCCTTATGGTTTCGATTCCCGACAATTCTTTGCGTAATCTAGAAATGGTTTTCCTAGAATGTGGATGTATTTTGTACTAGTAAATTGTATGTTTTGGTTAAGTCCTACGATACAGGGATTATTCCCTACTGCAGGATGTTGTCTTCTGTAAAATCAAAAAAATATATGATTTCTATTCACGGGCCTCGTGGCGTAGTCTTCCGTACACGAGGTCGTGGGTTCGATTCCCACTCAGGACAATTATTTGTATGATGAACATAGATATTTGTACTGCATCTAGGTGTTTTCTATCTATCATAATATGTATGTATTTACATCCAAGCACAAGCATCACAGCACAAGCGTTAAGCTTAGTTTGGGACCAGAGGACGTTTTGTGAAATGTCCGTGAATATTTATTTATTTATTATTATTTATATTGTTTTTAAAACTGGATCGCTTGGATTTAGGTCACCAAGTTTTAGTACTTTCTGATTCTGAAAACAATGCATTTAATTTTATTGAAATCAGCCTTTAGGTACGACATTGTAAACGTACCAAATACTTTCTGATTGACTTGATGATTTAAGCGAATATTACACATCTATACTATTATATATTTGCCGTGTGGGGCCGGCACCAAGAATAGCTCCACCCCGTGTCTTTCTATGGGAGTTGTAAAAGCCGACTAAGGGATAATCGGGGGACCGGGCAGCAGCGTTCCCCTGTGTACTAAAAACATCCACTGCGATCGCCAACCCGCGTGCCTAGCGTGGCGATTATGGTAAAACCCCCATTTTGGGGAGGCCTATGTCCAGCAGTGGACGTTCAAAGGCTGATGGATAGATGGATACTATTATAAAGCTGTAACTGAGCTGTGTCTGAACATTTTATATATTTGAGAAAAAATTACGTTATTAGGCTATATAGAGGTATCTAAACACAAAACGATTTTTTTTAGATTTTTTTGTCTGTTTTTTGTTCACGCATCACGCAAAAGCTACAGAACGGATTTTGATGAAACTTTTTATTGGATAGCTCTTGATTAGACTTAAACACTGATAAACATTTTATCCCGCTACTATATCGGGAACCTGAGATATAGACTCAAAACTAGCCTTTGGCTGCGGCGAAGCCACGGGCAAACGATAGTTATGAAATAAAACTGCTTCAACAGAATCTATCGTGATTATATTATTGTTAATAATTTCAGCATTTATGGTCAAGGGTGGACTCCACTAGTCTCAACTCTACATTCAGGGTAGCAAAAAATTAAGTAAACGCGATTCCGTAAAAGTAGTTTTATTTCATAACGTTACAAACGTGTTCATACAAAAATCGTTAAATTTTGTTTACAGTTCAATATAAATAAATCAACGCCATTACACATTGGATGCCCATATTAATTTCCTCCAGTTGTTTTGTATACACTGCAGCTATTACGTAGTGGATGGTTCAATAAATCCGCACATAGCTGTCAGTGTAAAATTAATATTGCGTATCAGTTCTGTTTTGATGTGTCAGTTGAGTGGGTGTTGGCACGCGATTACGGTCTGTTTCTGTTTAGTGAATTTGCGAAAGTAGTGATAAATTTTAATTGAATATTTCGGTCCATTGGATTAATATTGTTTTGTTTTTAGTATATTGTATACAGTATTTTTAATAATGTTCTTACAAGGTTTGCGAATAGACATATGGCCAACCTGATACGAAGAGTTGTACATTTCCCAAACTTGGGAAAAGGATGAAAATTGAAGAGACACTAAAGAGAGAATAGGGTGAGGAGGGGCTTAGACCACCGGCGCTATCATTCAGTGTATGACATGTAACAGTAGTAATTACAAATACATACAGTAGTTATAATGGATCTTTGTGTCCCTGTAGCTGGCTGCAAGACGCTGCGCAGTAGTTATTTTGTGTCACAAGACATGCATCTTCTACATTTTACGTTAATTGACAAATGCTCGATTATAATTTAGCAATTGTAATCGATAACCATATTATTTATAGATCGTACTAAAAGACGTGGACTCTTCTATATATATATATATATATATATATAATATAATAAATAGAACCTAAACAATTAGATATGAAAACATTAAGATCTCATTCGATTGTTTTGTTAATCGAGTTATAACATTTGAATTGGTCAGCACTGATCGTATGATTCTGTCAGAATCACCACTTCTTGCTCTGTGCCTAACTTCAGAGACACAAAGATCCTTTGTGACTACTATATATACTTTCGGGATTTTTAATACAGTTCAAAAATAATGGATTAAACGTGTGCTTCTATAAAACAGGTGTTTCTTTTTTTTCTCTTCGCTTTTCCAGAAAAATCAAGAACAATACAGTGTTCCGCAAAGCATCGGCATCTGAAGCAGATTTTGACGAATAACGTATGAAATATAAATAATTAAAATTGAAGTATAGTGTCTGACAATAGATGTCTAAGTAGTAAGTAGTACCATCCCTCGGTGTGAAAGCTCCATGCCTGAAATACGCATTACGCAACGTGCGGTCATGCGGGAGCTGCTGTTGCTGGACGTCCATTAGTTGAGTGGGCCGGATGGCATCCCTGCGGTGGTCCTTCGAACGTGCACCCCTGAGTTGACCCCCTTCCTTACGCGCCTGTTCCGCCTTTCATACAGTACCGGCAGGATTCCTACTTCGTGTAAGGTAGCCCATATTCACCCGAATCCCAAAAGGGGTGATCGGTCGGACCCGTCGAATTACAGGCCAATCGCGATAATATCCCTGCTCTCCAGGATACTGGAGAGGGTTATTAACCGCCGAATTCTGCAGTACCTTGAGGATCACCAGCTGATCAGTAATCGCCAATACGGCTTTCGCCAAGGTCGATCTGCTGGTGATCTTCTCGTGTACCTCACTCATCGCTGGGCAGAGACCTTGAAGGGTGGGGGTGAAGCTTTGGCGTTCAGCCTGGACATCGCGAAGGCGTTCGACAGGGTCTGGCATAGGGGCCTTCTATCGAAGCTACCATCGTATGGAATCACCGAGGGGCTCTGCAAGTGGATCGCCGTCAAATCTTCGCAGGTAGCAGCTAGGTATAAATAAATAAGTACCAACACTATAACAATCCTATAAGAATAAAAAAAATGTGATTTGTGATGTTTATTGAATAAGAACCAATATATTTTTACATTTAATTTTGGTGTAGGTACTATTTGCTGTAGTTTTATCTTCTTAGAATTTATATTCAATTTAAAATTAGAGTAAACTTCTGCCACGAATCCCATCATGTTTCTAACGAATATAATATTTAAAATGAAGCTTGAATAAAAACAACTTGACCCACTAAAATATTAACGAAATAGTAACAACCCGTGGAGCAAGGACGCTCAAGGCGTGGTCCTGGTGTCCATTACACCTTAACTGATATCGACAGCTCAGCTTATGGACGCGAATCACGATTGTTCCATGTATTCTTATGGTAATGTTTGCTTGAGAAATTTACTGTAATTGACTGACATCGTAGACGCGCCAA
Source organism: Leucoma salicis (assembly GCA_948253155.1). Classification (NCBI taxonomy): domain Eukaryota; kingdom Metazoa; phylum Arthropoda; class Insecta; order Lepidoptera; family Erebidae; genus Leucoma; species Leucoma salicis. The sequence goes on from OX411819.1 coordinate 6,556,529, forward strand.
GGTAAGGGATTTCTGTTTTTTTTAATCACTGTATTGACATCGCACCTCTTTTACAACTTATATAGGTATGTAGCTATACTATTTCAATTTTAGCGTCTCTACTTATCACAAAACTGATACTTCCGTACAAAATATACCTCCACCCATTTCCGCCCGTAATAATTATTTGAATATGTAAAACAGCTCATTTTTTAACTATATACATTTTCTGGTACCAAAGGCCAGCCAGGCCAAACATTATTATAAAACATAGCATCACGCCTGTATTCCCCGAAGGGGTAGGCAGAGGTGTATTACACACCCACGACTCGCCAGCTATGTTTAAGTCCCACGTAATAGGGGGCGATTTGCCGTGTGGGGCCGGCTTTAGAATTGTCCCACCCCTCTCCACCCATGGGAGTCGTAAGAGCTGACTGAGGGAATACCGAGGGAGTGGGCAGCAGCACTCCTTCAAGAATTAACAACATCCACTGCGATCGCCAACCCGCCTGCCGAGCGTGGCGATTACGGCACTATCCCCCATTCTTGGGGAGGCCTATGTCCAGCAGTGGACTTTAAAAGGCTGATGGATGGATGGATGAATAAGGGGGGAGCCTATTGACGTCTACCGGGCATTTCCAAACTCCGGGCTGCTACAGAGATTTTTTTTTTACGAAAAATCTCAATATCACTGCCCGACCCGGGGATCGAACCTGAGACCTCATGATCAGCAGTCGCTTACGCTACCGCTGCACCACAGAGGCAGTTAACATTATTATATGATTTTCGGAAACGGAAAATATTCATTTAAATTAAAGAAAGTAAAACACACGCAGCCAGCAATATACTTAAAAGTATTCACACCCCGTTGCCCACAATACATTGGATATATTTTGGAGTTCCACGCGCCGTAGACAAATTATTTATATTTAAAAGATATGTTATGGAGAATTGGAGGGTTTCTTTTCTATTAAGAATCGGTTGGTAGATTTTTCCCGCAACTCTGTCTGCCTAAACTTCAGACTATAAATACGTTACCTACTCTGCGGCACACAAAATTTCGCTATGTATAAATAGTTACCCCACGGGAACCATTTATTTTTTCAATGAAGACAACAGCGTGAAATTGTAACAAAAAGCAATCGCACTTTTGTATTTATAATATTGGGTGAATCGGTTGGTAAGTGAAATCAGATATTTCGTTCTAGTGTCACGTGTAGTTAATGAATAATGTGTATGAAAATTCAGTATAGTTTAAACAACCTTTACATACTAGATTCGAAATTTAAAATTTCAAGCATATAACTAGGTACATCTATGATTGTGCAACATCCTCTAAAACTATTATTCCATTACGGGGAAAAATTGCAAGCTTCAATACTTCTTACTATATAAGTTTATGATAAAAATAATCTCAAAAACATTAAATATAATTTTATTTGTATTCTAGATTCAAAACTTACAGCAGTAATTAGGATAATTATACTGAAATTAATTTACGTGAAAGTAAAATAAAAGATACAAATGTGTGCTAGAAATTTAAATCTTTACACGCGTACAAGTGAGCTAACATAATACTACTAAATGAAACCTTGAATGTAGATTACATAGTAGGTAATTGATGTATACTGTAGTAGGGGTAAGTATTTTTTAAATAAAGCTAATTATTCTTTTCTTTTGCTTTGTGAGAGGATTTTGTCTTTCTTTCTAAAAAATTCGCCAAATCTTAGAATACTAGTAAATACTAATAATTTGAAAATACTTTGGAAAATCCAAAAGTGCACGCCTCATAATCTTCACTTTTCACAATAAAATTGATTATTTGATCAGTAACTAATAATGTATTGGTCTTACTAAGTAGTTTTCAATAAATCACATAGATAGCGCTAACCTCAAAAAACACTAATGTGGCTCTCATGTCTTATATGCCATCTAGCGCTAATTTTAAGAAGTACTTATAAATATATTGGTCTATAGAAGTAGTTCAAATAGTTCTCACGAAATAAGGTATAGCGCTGGTTTTAGTGTACCATTGTGCCATCGAGTCGAGCGTAAAATTCGCTATTTTTTTGTTTACTTAATAACAATTAAACCACATCGAATCAGACCGTGAAAAGTAATAGGGCTCTATTCGTAATAATACTGAAGTTAAAAAAAAAAAAAAGACTCGATTAGTAAAGCATTTCAGTCGTTATCGTGTTAACATACATTGCCTATAACACACGGACGTCCAAGACATAACTAGTTTTTTAACTAGTTTAAATAACACAAATGGCACAAAAAATATCATGAGTGTTAAAAATAGTGTTTTTTCTTGATATGTGTGTGTATATATTATTTTACAAGTGCAATATATGATAAATAGAGACATTTTAAGTTTGAAAAATTAGTTGTTCTGCGTAAAACGAGAATAGTACCCACCTTAACGCTTCACTATGAGGCGTGCAATAGAAAACGTATACGGAACCATTCACCGTTCTCGAAATATTAAAAAAAAAATAGAACGCAAGTTCTTAAAAAATTTGCTTCCGCGTGCGGTATAAAGCACCCCATTCATGATACAATAGATGTTTTGTGTGCGTTTTGTACAGTTGTATCGCATGACCCGTCTGACGTGTGACAATGCCGTGTATGGGTGCACTTACAAAATTGTTTTTGTTTTTTATTCCACTTCTATTTTTTTATTCTCTTTGCTTTGGTATGATATTTTCTTGTTTGAGAGCGCAATTTCAGTTTCTTGAGACATTCTTTATGCTTAACGTTTATGTGGATTGTGGCTGAAATAAAATACGATGTGTATTTTATGTAGTGTATTTTATGCAAGGAAATACTCTCAGGAAATTTTATAGCTTAAATAGCTTTGTTTTTTTTTATATAACATACGAAGGAAAGCGGTTACCGTAGCCTATAGACGCTAGCAAGATCAGAGGCATCATTTACGAGTCGCGATCTCAAGGTATAGGAGGTGGATAGGAAGGATAATAAGATGAGGATAGGGAGGCAGTTTCAGTCTCCGGCGCTTTCACTCACTATAAGAAACACAACGGTAGGATTACCCACCTACGATAGGAGTACCTACCTATCTTTTTCACACTGATCTTTTGTGAGGTACCGATCGAGTCGGTCCATTCATGCTGGGATAAGCAAGACAAAATATATAAAATATGTGTTAAATGTAAACACTGATGGCAGGTGTTCTGTAATTCGAATGAAACTCCATATTGACCTAGTCTAATTTTGCCTAGCATGTATCTTCTGAATATACACTGCATTCCTAAGGAGAGTTTTTGTACAAAAGGGAGGTTATCTTAGCGGAGACCTCGCTGTTTGTCTTCATAACCCATGTATAATGTATAATTTATACTATCATAAAGCTGTAACAGAGCAGTATCTGTAAATTTAAGATATTAGAGAAAAGGCTATATAGGCGTGTCTAAACACAAAACTATTTTTTTTAGATTTTTTGTCTGTCTTTTTATCTGTTTGTTTGTTCGCGCATCACGCAAAAACTACTGAACGGATTATGATGCAACTTTTTTTGTTTGATAGCTCTTGATTAGACTTAACAACTGATATACATTTTATCCCGCCACTATATCGGGAACCTGAGATATAACAAAAAACTAGCCTTTGGCTACAGCGGAGCCGCGGGCAAAGGCTAGTATAGATATAAAGTAGAAAAGGTAAACTCTATAATTAGGTACTTTAGCAGATTTATTTTTGTTACAATAGCTCAATAACTATTAATGATTGATGTACAACACGAATTCGTTAAAATAACCAATAATCACCAATAATCAATAATCAATAATAATAACCAATAATCAATAATATACTATATATATATAAAGCTGTAACAGACCTGTGCCTGTACATTTAATATATTTGAGAAAAAATACTGTAATAGGCTATATAGGGGCGCCTAAACACAAAACAATTTTTTTTAATTTTTTTTTTGTCTGTTTATCTATTTGTCTGTTTGTTTGTTCACGCATTACGCAAAAACTACTAAACGGATTTTGATGCAACTTTTTTTATTTGAAAGGCTTTGTATTTATATATATTTTTAGCATTTAACATGCTTAGCACTATACATTAAACACAAAGTGAAAAATGTGAAATCGAAAATAACAGTCAGGAGCAGGATTTGAACCTGCATCTTCTGGATACCGTCCAGATGCTTTACCAATTCAGCCATCCTGACAATTGCTCCTGACTGCTAATTTCGATAACACATTCATACTTAACGTCTTTGGGTGACGCCTGCACCATCTGTCGGAAGTATTTTCATACATTATACCGACCAGGTAAACTTAAATAACACTATACATTAAACACAAAGTGCTAAGCATGTCAAATGCTAAAAATATATATAAATATTTATAGGGTTTGCGTCATTATTAGGTAAAATCTTAATTGTAAAATTAAGTTTACCTGGTCGGTATAATGTATGAAAATACTTCCGACAGATGGTGCAGGCGTCACCCAAAGACATTAAGTATGAATGTGTTATCGAAATTAGCAGTCAGGAGCAATTGTCAGGATGGCTGAATTGGTAAAGCATCTGGACGGTATCCAGAAGATGCAGGTTCAAATCCTGCTCCTGACTGTTATTTTCGATTTCACATTTTTCACTTTGTGTTTAATGAAAGGCTTTGATTAGACTTAAAATCTGGTATACATTTTATCCCGCTACTATATCGGAAACCTGAGATATAACCGAAAAATTAGCTTTTGGCTGCGGCAGAGCCACGGGCAAAGGTTAGTATATATTTATTAGTGATACCACTCTAAGTAAGATAAAGGAAGATTATTTAAAAAAAAACTTTCTATACATTAATGTGCGATGATGTTGACCTAAATTTTACTAGCAAACTAAATGGTAAAGCCCAGCGCATACATTTTACTTTAGTCAAAGTTCCGACATCTACTAGTTTCGACTAGTTATATATTTTTTTCAAAATGGCAATCATGCCCACAACTTTCTGTACTACACATCAATATCTACAATAACGTCACGTCTCATCAAAAGTGTGTTATTAAACCAATAAACTATAGATCCCTACGGGCGCACCCCACATATTTGTGTTCCGACAAATATTTCTATTTCAGTCACAAGGAACACCCATTTCCGACATACTTTCCTCACTCATTCGATTTTGTTTTTGTTTCAAATGTTTCAGCGTGTTACTCGTGAATATAGTAATGACTGACTACTGTCTCTGTGTTGAAAATCTCAAGATATTGTCACGATCCCATTCCCACGAGTTTCGTAAGAGTGAACTGAAATAGTAAAATTGAATAGATAAACATTTGGAGAATTGAAAATCTCGAGTTTAAGCCATAAGCTAGTCTAAACGATTAGTGTTTCATAGTAAATCAATTTCCTTCCCATTATGGAGGAAAGTGAAACCTAACAGTAGAACATCTAACAAAAAAGAAAGAGACAAATATGTGCCAGTGGTCTATCTATTATTAAACCTCCGAGTATCACCGATCCAGTTTACTGCTACATTAAGTGCACACCTACCCACATATCACATAGAAGAAGTAGTGGTTATAGACTGTAGTAACTTCAGGAATAACAGAAAGTTAACGCTAAGAAAACTTTTATCCTATAAAAATATAAAAATCCACGTAAGACAACAAACTGCTCTGTGCAGCGGTTGTGTGAGTGACTGCTAATCATGAAGTCTCGGGTTCGATCCCCAAGTCCCAATAAAGTAGCAAGATCAAGTTGTATATCAGTTTTTAGCTCTAATCGAGAGCTATCAAATAAAAATTTTCATCAAAATCTGAGTTTTTGAGTGATGCGCTAACAAACTAAGAGGAAAATGTTCTGAATAAAAGTTTTAGGCTTAAAAAATGCTTAATTAGTCTAAATAGACTCAGACCAAGCAAAAAAAATATAGTTGTCTGTAAATTCGGTTTACGGACGATAATTTTAGGTGATATATGTTTTCTGAGAGTTTCATAAACAATGCATCGATCGCCATACATTTTTCGTAACGTGAGACTTTTTCGTGCGTGCAGCCGGGCGAAAAGACGTTATCACGTCAAAAGAGAGACAGATCATTACGAACAGACTAGTGAAGCCTTGAAAAGCCATGCCTAACTAGTAAATTCACGCGCTCATATGCATACAAATACAAACAGAACCATGCCCTAACGAAGTGACATAAAGCAAGAGTGTTACCATAGCATGATTTAAAATTTTGTTACGTATATTAACACGTCATCAGCACTATATAATCCCTATAATTATAATTTGCTACCTTTATACTTTATACTTTTACTCTATGTTTTAAACTTAGAATTTTTAATAATAAAGTGGAGCCACTTTTTTAAAGGTGTATGCGTGAAAGTGTTGTCACCGGTAGTAAAATTCCCTATAATTTGGGTAAATTGTCTTTTTTGTTGGTTTGAGTGAATACAGTGATTCTCGAATAGCTTCAATATACAGCTATAGCTCTGCACAGTTATATAATAGGCTAATATAGATCAAAATCATAACCAATTCTCAACACCACAATCACAATCCCTGGAATAGGGGTTATCTGTGTAGCGAAAATCATAAGGGTTGTTAAGTAATCCGCTCTGAAGGATGGGAAAAGTTATGACGTAATAAAATGATATGGTTCCTAGAGTATTATCACGTTAGTTGAAGAAGTTTTACGATAAATTTTGATTATTTTATTTGATCATAACTTAATTATTTAGATATTTTTATATACTTTTTTAGCATTTGACATGCTTTAGCCATATAAATAAACAAAACGTGTGAAAATGTGAAATCGAAAATAACAGTCACGAGCAGGATTTGAACCTGCATCTCCTGGATACCGTCCAGCCAATTCAGCCATCGTGATAATTGCTCTTTTTTTTTTCTTTTTTGTTAATGCAGGAAAAAATGTCGCTAACCACACACCCCGTCATTTGGGGCAACAAACAGAGTAGTGTGGGGCCTTCACCCACTAAAGAAACCCGCCGTCCTCGTGGCGTAGTCGGTAGTGTAACCAACTTCCGTGTACGACGTCGTGGGATCGATTCCCACTCAGGACAATTATTTGTGTGATGAACACAGATATTTGTACTGCGTCTGGGTGATTTCTATATAAAATTATATGTATGTATTTACAACACAAGCGCAAGCGTTAAGCTTAGTTTGGGACTATGAAAATATGAAAAAAATCCCTTGCTCGATCCCTTGCTCTTAAAAAATAAAAACATATATTATATAGGTATATACCAGTTGTTAAGTCTAATTAAGAGCTATAAAATAAAAAAGTGGCATCAAAATCGGTTCAGTAGTTTTTGCGTGATGCGCGAACAAACAAACAAACAGACAAATAGATAAAAATCTAAAAAAATCGTTTTGTGTTTAGGCACGCCTATATAGCCTAATACAGTATTTTTTCTCAAATGTCTTAAATTAACAGACACAGCTCTGTTACAGCTTTATAATAGTATAGATAATAATTAATAGTATGAGTAAGACAAAATGATCTATAAATGATTAAGGCTAGTGGTAAGACGACAGACTGACAACAGGGATAGGTACCTATTGTCAGTAAGACAAACTTTAAAACGTGGTCAGTACCATTCGGTAATCAGCAGTCCGCCTGATGGTGAGCGGTAACCATCACTGGACTACAAGTAGCCAACTATATTAAATAACCAAAGATAATGAAATGTTAACCTATTCATCATACTATTCCTTTTCATCGTTATACTTATTCCCATTTCAATGTTGATCAAAACAGTGTCATTAGTGGGACACACTGTCCCACTAATGATTCTGTATCGACGTGTCACACACGTCCCTAATGAACATAGAATCTGTGACAAGTACTTGATATATGAAAAACTGAACTGTTTCGGCGGTTGAAAGAGGTTTAGTCTCGTTATGTTTTAAGTATTAGACACAACGTCGTTTTCTCAACTTTAAAAAAAATAAAATAAAACTAATCTACTCTGAAGCGACTTCCTCTTTACTTCATTTATATAAAATTAAATTTTAGCGCGACGGCTACATCGAAGTATGTGTAGATATACTCGTATACTAGCCTTACTACTAACTAGCATTTGCCCGCGGCTCCACCGCAGCCAAAAGCTAGTTTTTTTGGTTGTATGTCAGGTCCACGATATAGTAGCAGGATAAAATGTATACCAGTTTTTGAGTCTAACAAACAGACAAAAATCCTAAAAAAATAATGTTTTGTGTTTAGACACGCCTATATAGCCTTTTACAGTCATTTTTTCTCAAATATCTTAAATGTACAGACACAGGTCTGTTACAGCTTTATAAAAGTACAGACTATTTTAGACTCGCTGCAATCCACGACTGCGTCCACGTGGAATTTAGTTAATGTTTTTTAGTGTGGAACCTATGTTAGCAAAAAAAATGAGTTCAGTGACGTCTAAATAGCCCAAAACCCTCTTTCTTCAATTATCTTAAATATAGGTACAGATATAGCTCTGCACAGCTTTATAGGGCACTACAATTTTTACCCAATCTCATGTACCTATAGATGTTAAAGTGAGACTTTTTCTCTTTTTGTATTGAATTTTCTTATGAAATTTCTGCAAAAATCCAATTAACCGTCAATATTCTATCAAAAAATACTAGTTTTAGCGATTATTTCTATGAATAAGCTCTGGAGCAGACTTTTAACACTGTATTTTTAAATGGGACAATATCCTCCTCATGATGTCATAGAGGACTTTCCACGGAATTCCTGGTCTTGTCGTTATGGGGCGAAGTCTTTTTCGGCGCGTTATATTAAATCTTTAACATTAAATGCGTTGTCATTAACACGAGTCTACCCAATATCTAGCGAGGTGATAATTGGAGTGCCGCGATTAATGAACATGTTGGTGTCACACGTGAAAGAAGTGCTTCAAGTTTGTGAATACGTTCTGTATTTGAATTTTTACCAGTATCAATACAGGCGTGATGCTATGTTATCTACACCTTAATCGAGAGTTTCTATTTTATTTAAAACACACATGGACAAAAATAATAACAATGAAATAAAAAATGAAAAATATAAAATAGTTAATATTTGTCCGGTAATAATATAAGGATTTTCTAAAATAAACGAATGAAAATCTTTATCATCCATCAGCCTTTCAACGTCCACTGCTGGACATAAGCCTCCCCAAGAGAACGCCACAACGAGCGGTCCCGTCATGGGGGATAATGCCGTAATCGCCACGCTTGGCAGGCGGGTTGGCAATCGCAGCGGATGTTGTTAATACTCGAGGGAGTTCTGCTGCCCACTCCCGCGGTATTCCCTCAGTCGGCTCTTACGACCGCCGTGGGTAGAGAGGGGTGGGACAATTCTAAAGCCAGCCCCACACGGCCTTTATCATGCTTTCTTTCAAAAAATATTCTGCACACAAAATGATTTATAAAGCCGGGAGACTTCACAAACATAGAACTACGGACGCAAAGTAAATCCAGACTCACAAAGAAGTGTGATATGGGAGAATCAAAGCCACAACCACAATACAGAAAAGTATTTTTTCTACCTTAAAGAAAAAAGAGAAAAATTCTCACTAGCCTCCACCTGGAGTTTGGAAATGTGCTCGGTAGACAAAAACTAAATAGAAATGACACAGTTGCGTGCGCCAGCGTATTAGCTAAACTGCAGCGACCAAATTTCTGCAAGTTAGGTTTTTATAAAATTGATCTGGGTAGTTATTTATATTTCAATACTTGCATTAGCACATACATAATTTAAAAATATCATCTAATCTTTAGTAATATTACGTTTATACTAAAAAAATTAACAATATTCTGCGAAACATAAATTAAATCTGCAAGCTATTTAAGAAAAATGAGTATTGTTTTACGTAACTCTTAAGCCTGATACTTAAGAATTGGCCTTCGGCCTAGGCTAGCAGGTATTTCGTACATTCATATATAATTCTATACTCAATCTCATAAAAATATTACTTAGGTAAAGAAGTAAAGTCTGGTGACTTGGGATCTTGGGCTACAAGATTTATATATACGAGTAGCCTATCGTGTGTCTGATTTCTATTTTCATTAAGAGAGGTCCACCCATTCTTGAGTTACAAAAGGCCATATAAACAGACAGATAGACACAATTTAGAAAATTGTAGAATTGGAATAAGTTGCCGATCATTATGCCAGCCAGCTGTTTATCCCAGGTAGAGCACAACTTCGAGAAAGAGGTCAATCGACGAATCCAACTCAGCTGGGCAGCGTTCGGGAAGCTAAGGAAGATCTTCTCGTCCAATATTCCGCAGTGTCTGAAAATGAAGGTCTACGACCAGTGTGTGTTACCAGTGATGACATATGGAACAGAGACGTGGTCTCTGAATGCTGGCCTCATATCAAGGCTCAGTCACTCAGCGGGCCATGGAGCGAGCTATGCTTGGTATTTCCCTACGTGATCGAATCCGTAATACGGAGATCCGTAGGAAAACGAGAGTGACCGACATAGCCCGCCGGGTTGCCATGCTTAAGTGGCAATGGGCAGATCACATCGCTCGACGAACCGATAACCGCTGGGGACGAAAGGTTCTCGAGTGGCGACCACGTATCGGACGGCGCATCGGAGGACGCCCCCCCACTAGATGGAACGATGATCTGGTCAAAGCTGCGAGGAGCCGTTGGATGCGGTCGGCACAAGACCGCTCATTGTGGCGTTCTCTTGGGGAGGCGTATGTCCAGCAGTGGACGTTAAAAGGCTGATGGATGGATGGATGAATGAATCAGTTAGTCTTAAAATGACTATCTATCACATAATTTGAGAAAAAAAGGAAATTACAGACATAACGAGTAGCTTACAGATTTATATAGTTATAATAGTAGTTTGTAATAGCCTAGCTAACTGACATCATCAGATTGTTTTATAGAACAAATTATAACGCATTTTACGGGTCTATACGCGCATTAAACTTATCAAAATACTATTATTTTGACTAACCTCGACGTTTCGGCTGAGTTGCACCAGCCGTGGTCACGAGTAGACTGGTGAGAGCAGGTGTTCGTCGGTTATTTTGTGTGAGAGTATCTTCAACTACCCTCACTTTCTGACCGCAAAGTATTAAGGTCCCTACGCACAACACTAACGGTGTCGACTGTTTTTCTGAGACACAAATCGCGACGCGGACACTTGGCCACCGTTAAATGTGTTATAATGAATATAAAACGCGAAAGTTTAAAAAATAGAACAAATTATTTGTGAATGTGGAAAAAAGAGAAGTTTAGTGCGAGCGGGATTCGAACCTGCTTCCCTTCCATTCCGGGAAAGTGCTCTAGACCGCTAAGCCATCGCACTGACCGACGGCCATTCCCAATCTCCACATCACATTTGTCTTTACGACCCACGCCACCTATCGGATGCATTTTATATTATTTTATAACTAGTTCTTTAGTTTCAAAGTGTGTTTACTTGTTACGCTTTTAAGCTATAACTACTGAATCAATCGTGAAACTATGCATAAATATAGTCTGGAGCCCAGAAAAGCACATAGTATTTAATTCACGAATAATAAAAGTATCACGTGGGATAACTATTGGATAGTTACAAAAATGGTCAAGGTAGAGCCGTTTTTAAATAAATAAATATTCACGGACATTTCACACAACGTCCTCTGGTTCCAAACTAAGCTTAACGCTTGTGCTATTGGTACCAGATTACGGATATAATACATATATTACTTTTTTCGCATAGTATTAAAAAAACGTATATTTTGTATGGAATAAAAAGCCTAAGTAATTCCTGTTTTTTAGTTCTGGACTATAAGTAACCTAAATTTTATAACGATTGGTTCAATAGTTATGACGTCAAACCGTTACAAAATAATCGCACGATTGTAATATTATTAGAAAGTATTTAACTAATGGCAAAGCTTGCTTATCCCAGCATGAATGGGCCAGCTCGATCGGGGAAGTACCATCTTAGTGAGAGCGCCGGAGGCCTAAACCTCCTCCCTGTCCACATTTTAATTTCCTTCCTAACCCTTTCCTTGGAGATAGTGACGTGCGAGTGTTGCCTCTGTTGTTGCCAGCATCTATAGGCTACGGTAACCACTTACCATTAGGTATGCTTGTTCATGTTCAAACATATAACATAAAAAAATAAAAATATTTACTTAATTTATTGTTAAACATTTTTAATCTATATTTTTTAGCATTTGACATGCTCCGCTACTTTTTAAAGTACAAATTATTTGTGAATAAGGAAAAAGAGATTTTTTGTACGAGCGGGAATCGAACCCGCGTCTTTTTAAATCCGGGGAAGTGGCGACAATTTAAAAAAAAATATCTTTACGACTGATCTGGTCTTAAAGACAAATACTTTGGAAAATCCAAAAGTGCATGTCTCATAATCTTCATTTTTCACAATAAAATTGATTATTTGATAAGTAACTAATAATGTAATACTTTTTAACATTTACGCGAATTTTAGACATTTTGAAATAAAACTACCATACCAATAAAACTACCCACAGTAATATGATTTTACAAATTTTATTATATTCCTTTAGAAACACAAATAAAAATATCTACTTTAAGTTTTATGCTTACAATGTATGAGATTTTAAGCTAGTATAATAAAATTAGTATAATACATCTCTTTAAGTTTTAAAAATTTTTGTTTATATTTAGTGCTTAAAAATTCTACCACAAACTACCAATTAACATTTTTAAGTAATCAAAAAAACTACCAGTTAGAAGACAATATTGATTATTAGTTTATATTATTAAATATATTGATTTTAATAGAAGCTCAAACTAAAAAGCTACCACCGGATCGGAACGCGGCCTGACTGTGAAAGATCCGGCCAGAAAACTCAGTAGACAACAACAGTTATGGATTATTAAATTTATGCGGAAATACTAACTAATCTGGTTTTATCCACACAATAAGCGCTGGTGCGCCCTCTTGTATTATGTTTGGTGAGGCCTATCACATGATTCCAGCTTGATGGTAAGACCCAGCCGTCTTCGCTATTGAAATTGGGATGTTTTTTAATTTCAATAACCTCACGTGTCATTCTAGGACGATATCGATGTTATTTTGCGAGGATTTGAGGTTTGTCAAACTAATGTAGTGGCGGGTGTGGTCCTGTGTGTGCTCACAAATTGCAGACTTTGTATAGCGACGGTGTTTCACATCAACTATGTGTTCTTTGATCCGAGTTCTTATGGATCTCTTTGTTTGCCCAATGTAGGAGAGACCACAATCACAATCCAGCTTGTACACTCCTGCATCATTTAAGGGTATATGGCACTTGACTGGTGGTAAAAATTGACTAATTCTTTTGAGTGGCTTATAGTAGGTTTTAATTGAAGCCTTCTTGAGAATGTAGCCAATCTTGTCAGTGACTCCTTTAACATAGGGCAGGACTGCAGGGAGGCGCTCAACTGTGGGTGGCTTCACTCGGTTTCTGTGACGGCGGCGTGGAATTGGCAGCTTATTAGCATGTAAAACTTTCTTTACATGCTGCAACTCCCCAGCCAGGTGTTCTTCATCACAGATTCCTTGTGGTCTTTGAAACAAAGATTTAGATACGGTAGCTAACTGTGAAGGATGGTGGTGAGACTCTCCATTCAGGTTATCAGTATGGGTATTCTTTCGATACACTGTATACTCAAGGTGTTGTTGGGGTTACGGATTTCCATAACATCTAAGAAAGCTAAAGAGTTATTTGACTCTAGTTCCATAGTGAATTTAATTTTAGGATTGATGGAGATCAGATGGTTAAGAAATACGGTTACTTTATCAGATGGTAATATAGTGAAAGTGTCATCTACATACCGCTTGTAAAAACATGGGACTACAGGTGAGGTTTTTAGGGCAGTCTCCTCGAAGTCTTCCATGAAAATATCAGCAACAACGGGAGAGACTGGCGAACCCATGGCCACTTCGTCCACTTGCTTGTAAAAGCCATCATTCCACATAATGTAGCCAGATGTGAGACAGTACTTTAACAGATCAGCGTATTCCATGGGTATATTGTTCTCTGATAGCTTCTTAGACACAATTCTGATGCAGTCTTTCACCGGTAGGCAGGTAAAAATGACTGGACATCGAAACTCACCATAGTTTCATTGTTAGCAAGATGAAGGTGTTTAATCTTACTTACAAAATGGTATGAGTCTTTTATGAACGCATCTGTGTGTCCTCGGAGCTGTGAGAGAACTTTGGCCAGTAACTGAGCGACTTTATAAGTAGGTGATTCGATCTGACTTTGTAAAATCATATTACTGTGGGTAGATGAAACCGTTGAAACAACATATCAGCTTTGGACGCCTACCGTCTAAGTCCACCCGTGATCATGAATGCTGTAAAGTATTCGAAACGTCGGGATAGTATAAAAATCAAGTAAACGCGATAGATTCCGTAAACATAGTTTTATTTCAAAACTAATAATGTAGTGGTCTTATTAAGTAGTTTTCAATAAATCACATAGTAGCGCTAATTTCAAAAAGTACATCTCATGTCTAGACGAACTTCTATATTGGTCTATAGAAATAGTTCTCACGAAATAAGGAGGTGCTGGTTTTAGTGTCAAATCAAAAGTAAATATTCGCAATTTTTCGTTTATTTAATAACAATTAAACCACATCGAATCAGACTGTGAAAAGTGATAGGGCTCTATTCGTAATCATACTAATTCGTATAAGAAAAAAAAGACTCGATAAATACTTTACTAAGGATTTTGGTCGTTATCGTGTTAACATACATTACCTACAACAAACGGACGTCCAAGACATAACTTTTTCAAACAGTTTTTTAACTAGTTTAAATAATGAAAATGGCATCAAAAATATCATGAGTGTTAAAAATTGTGCTTTTTCTTGATATGTGTGTGTATAAATTATTTTACAAGTGCAATATATGATAAATAGTGTCACTTTAAGTTAGAAATATCAGTTTTATGGCGCGAAACGAGAATAGTACACACCTCAACGCTTCGCTTATGAGGCGTGCAATCGTTGAGGAAATTGAGATGACCAAATAGGTCTGTACGATAGCTCAGTGGCTTAGAGCACTTCCCCGGATTGGAAAAGACGCGGGTTCGATTCCCGCTCGTACAAAAAATCTCTTTTTCCTTATTCAGAAATAATTTGTACTATTTTTTTGTTTATTCCATTAGATTTACATTTTAATTAATTGGTAATAATGAGGATAATTATTAAAGTTCCTTAAATCGTAAACTAAAACAAAAGCTTGTAATATCTGTTGGTTTCGTTATAACATTTTAAAACTACAATGTATGGAGATCTTAACAGACTCAATTGTGTTAGTAATAATTTGAAACGTGTTCAATAATTGAAACAGCAGGTATAGACGTATTAACACCATCTATCAGTGAGGCCATCATTGTGACCTACATTTGAATTTATATGAAATGTTAAACAACATATTCTAAACATTTCATATAAATTCAAATGTAGGTAACAATCATTAAATAAATACCTACTGGCATCGCCTATGTTTAGGATGTAGGTGATACTTTTGAAAGTATGAAGTATATTGATATTTTTTAGGGTTTTAAATGGCAAAAAACGGAACCCTCATGGATTCGTCATGTCTGTCTGTCTGTCCGTCCGTCACAGCTACTTTTTTCCGAAACTATAAGAACTATGCTGTTGAAACTTGGTAAGTAGATGTATTATGTGAACCGCATTAAGATTTTCACACAAAAATAGAAAAAAAAAAAACAATAAGTTTTGGAGGTTCCCCATACTTATAACTGAAAATCAAAAATTTTTTTTCATCAAACCCATATGTGTGGAGTATCTATGGATAGGTCTTCAAAAGGATATTGAGGTTTCGAATATTTTTTTTTCTAAAGTGAATAGTTTGCGCGAGCGACACTTCCAAAGTGGTAAAATGTGTGCAAGGGGGTCTGTAACTTCTAAAATAAGAGAATGATAAAACTAAAAAAATATATATGATGTACATTGTAAACTTCCACCGAAAATTGGCTTGAACGAGATCTAGTAAGTTACTTGCTGCTACGGAACCCTTCATGGCCGAGTCCGACTCGCACTTGGCCGCATTTTTTTATATATTGAAAAAGCATCTGGGACGGTATTCTAGTAGATGCAAGATCAAATCCTGCTCGTGACTGTTATTTTCGATTTCACATTTTCACACTTTGTGTTATTTAAAAAATATTAAAAAATATCAAAATTAAACTTTCATATATATAAAGAAACGTACTCTAGTAGGGGTAGGTCCCTTCTTATCCCAGCGTGAATGGGCTGGCTCGATCAGAGAAGTGCACTCTCACAGAAGATCGGTGTGAAACAACGGTAGGTAGTCCTACCGTTACTACTGAAGGAATGTAACATAGTTCCAGTGGCCCGCCAATACAGGCGGAGAGACGGCACACGGCGGGTTTATTTAGTGGGTGAAGGCCCCACACTACCCTGTTCGTTGCCCCGAACAATGGGGTGTGCGGTTAGGAATATATTATCCCGCCAAAAAAAAAACCCGCTTACTATCGGGTGGTCAGTATGCTTGTTTGCCACCCAAGTACTATAAATATATATGATACTCACCCGGCGAACCGCCATATTTTTTTTTCGTGAATATTTTGTCATGAAAATTATTAAAGTACTAATATTGCTATTAAAAAATAGCATCAGCTCCATCATCAGATCAGCTCCATGTCATCATAATATTGCATTATTACGCAATATTCATATGCTTATAAAATTTCAGCTCAATAGGAAATCGGGAAGTGTGTCTAATTTAACTTGCAATATTTGAACGGAACAAGTAAAAAAGCGTCGCCACGCTAACAGCTGATTTTACCCAACCTCCGCAATAGATGTTTCACATCAAAAATAAAATTTGGGGTGGACCACCCTTAGCACTTAAGGGTATGAAAAATAGTTTACATCCTATTGTCAGATCTATTGAATATATACACAAAATTTCATAAGAATCGGTCAAGCCGTTTCGGAGGAGAATGGCGACAAACACTGTGACACGAGAATTTTATATATATATATATATATATTGCCGGTTCTGTAACAACAAAATAGATATATCATTTTGAAAATTGAATATTAATTGAAGTTTAGTAATGAAGGTGCAGATAACCCTTAATTATTTTAAAGACTAGTTGTGTGCGTCCACTACCTATACCTCGTACCGCATGTTTAAATGTTTAAAAGGGTTAGCTAACCCCTAGCCGATATTTAGGGTCTGTTTCACAATCTAAAAGTAAAGTCATCAGTAGTTACTCGTCAAGTAATTTACTTAGTTAAATCCTTCCAGTAAGTCGTGTTGCATTTCACAATCTCATATTTTTACTCGATAAGTAACTATTCAATTGTTAATCAGCAGACATCTGGCAACGTCTCATTTTTGCATTTCGTTGCATACGTCTGTGTGAGAAATACTTTTTTACAGCTATTTTAATTCATAAAAAATCTTTTCCTTTAAAAATACATATATATTATATATGTATATGTATATATATAAACAATGAATTA
Organism: Leucoma salicis; assembly: GCA_948253155.1. NCBI lineage: Eukaryota > Metazoa > Arthropoda > Insecta > Lepidoptera > Erebidae > Leucoma > Leucoma salicis. Next base: position 6,574,008 of record OX411819.1, read on the forward strand.
CTCATTATATTTTATTGATATTAAACTTTAAATTCTTTTAAAATTGCTTTTCAAACTCTCTCTCTCTCTCTCTCTTTCGTAAATTTGCAATAAGTATAACGAAACACAATCAAATGTCACATTATAAGTGAGGTTGACTAGAATAGATGGCGCTGCAAGCTTGAGAGAACTGTCAAAGAAGTTTAAAATGTCAACGTGCTAATTGCCATTTCATCCAACCTATAAGTTACTGGACAGTTTATGTGATGGTTAGTCCTACTTGGTGATTGTAAAATGTATGAGAGGTGTTTACTTGTTAATTAAGTTAAAAGTAGCCTAATCATAACATTACTCAGAGATTGTGAAACAGACCCTTAGAATTATAAGTGACCATGAAAGTTTGAAAGACCCTTAGACTTATAATAGCTATAGATGGACAGCAAGGCAGTGTATTCAGTTTTATAAATACTATAAATATTCAAAGAAGTTCCAGCGGTAGGGATATCCCTATAGAATGAACTAACTACTTACTTATCATTACGCTGCTTTAGATACATCACTCGCTTCCTCAACATTTATAATACTCTTTATATAATGATCGCCGGTTTCGGAGACTCATGACTTAACCTTCCTTCAAAACATGACGATTTGGTCTAGGTTGGTGAGTCTTGGTACTCCCCTGTATCTAAATCCGTCCACTTTTGCATTGTATATCTTCCAATCACTCGACCAGTATTCTTTCCACATGTAGCTCCCATTGGAGCATTCCCTTTCCCATCTTCACACTTGAAATTATGTGTATTATTTTTACAAGTTATCACTGCTCCATCCTCGGTGAGGAAATCTGCATGAATGAGATATTTTCTCTTTGGCTTGTGCAGTCTGTCTACCCGCCCCGGGACAGCGTGTTGGACTGCAGCGTAAATCCCTGTCTCATATATTCACAAAAATGGAACCTTATTATAACATTGTTAGTTATTATTTATTTAACTCTCATAAACCGACTAACGGCATATCCTCAAACATTGGTTGTCTCTTTTTCATAGTACACAAAAATCTTTGGAAGTTCTCCTAACGATAACATCCATTATAAGAGCTCACTCATCTCATGATTAAATTTGGATTTAATTTAGAGAACTCAAATGCGCCTTGATATAATTATTTACCTATGACTGGGAGTTGATTGTAGTGCCTCAGTCTTAACAGTCGTTGGACACAAAACCAAGCTTTTTCGACTATTTCTATTGAGTATGTCTTATGTGTGTATTATTGGATAATGTACTTAGGAAAAACTATATTTTGTCGTGGTGGAAGATATACCTACCAGTGTTGGCGCTATCAGCATATTACATTCTATAGATCTGCTTATAACACAAACGTTATTACTAACATCGAATTGTATTCCGCACGCGGTCACACCCTTGCATTTCAAATTAACATTCGAATTTCAAACGTCTGTGGTAACGACCCGTCTCGAGTCACGTGACTCGACTCGACATATTCGGATATTCGGAGAGCCCCACTTTTGTAATTCAATATAATTTTTAACTAGAGTGTTTTAACTAAAAAACAACTAACACAGTGTTACATGGAACTACACGCATTCTTTTTTGTGTCATGAAGTATTTTCGAACGTTCCATATGTCATGCATTTTAAATTTGCGTCATTTTGTAGCTATTTAGATTAAAAATACTATTGGAAAGTCCAGCAGTTTATAAGAGGAACAGTATCAAACTGTCAAGGTATAATTTAAACAACATAAATGAGGCATCCAACTCTCATTATTACATTGCAAGATTTGCTAATGTCACTCGGAATACAAAGGATTGACGTAAATTAATGACCGTTATATACGTCAAAAGAAGGTTATTCTCCGTCAAGAGTAACATCTATGATTTGCTCTTATTGTGGTGGTATGGTGGTGGTATTACCCATATTTGTAATAAAAATAATGCTTGTTTATTACAAAAAAGATTACTTCAGATGATCGAAGAGGACTTTTTCAGCAGATCCACAACGGGTATAACGCATGTCAATTACTATTATGTATGTGGATAAGGCGGTTTGCATATGCGGGATGTCCCTGATATGTAATTTTGGTATGTGATGTATGTGTATAGCATGAGATCTATTTAGATACATAAAAAAAAACATATCATCACGCCTGTGTTCCCCGAAGGGGTAGGCAGAGGTGTATTAGACACCCACGATTCGCCAGCTATGTTTAAGTCCCACGTAATAGGGGGCGAGCCTATTGACCTCTACCGGGCACATTTCCAAACTCCGGACTGCTACTGAGAATTTTTCTTTTTAGGAAATGCTCAATAACAGTGCCCGACCCGGGGATCGAACCCGAGACCTCATGATTATCAGTCGCATACACTACCGCTACACCACCGAGAGTGTTGTTGTTCGAGTTTAGATACATAAAAACTATTACGACTAATGAATGATTCTTTTTTAATTTTTACTTTTGTTGGCAGTCTTCATGACTATTATTTTTTGTAGAGAACAACTGAGCATAGTCCTTTTTATTTTGTTAAGGCGGGAATAAATGTACCTAACTGCACACTCCGTCGTTTGGAGCAACGAGCAGGGTAGTGTGGGTCCCTCACCTACTAAATAAATCCGCCGTGTGCTGGCTCTTCGGCTGTATTGGCGGACCACTGGAACTGTGTTACATTACTTCAGTGGACTGAGCATGGTCCTGACCATGCCAGGCTGTTTATCTTTTTTATGACCTCAACATTTAAGAACCTTGCTATTCCACACATGTCATTATTTTTAACACATATTGGTTAGTCCTATGTTGACATTGTAGAATAACACCCCTTTAGACAATGGCATAAACGCTAATAGAATAGAATAATCAATGTATAGGATTGACATAACGTTGCGACAACGTAATCGTAACCTTAAGTCAATTCCATATTCTATTCTACTAAAGTCTATGACACTTATCTACAAGGCTAATCAGAATATAGAATATCCAAAAAAAACTAAAGTGCACATATAAGATGACGCAGAAAGTTTAGTATAAGCATGAAAACTACAATCTTACGTCGTTTTTATAGCCTCACCCATTATATTACATGTCCGATTAGACAAACTACCTGCAATTTTTTTTAATTATTACTAATCGTGACTGAGTTAAGTCGTTCATCGTTATAATTGTATGCCATTTTGTGGTGATTCATTAAAGATGTCTACACATGAGGGGCTTTCAGCGATACATTATGAAAAGGTTGCTTGCGTGTGGAACGCGAGAATTCTTGAATATGTTCACGAAAGTTCAATGTGGAATGTCCGTTAATTTAAAATTGAATATCGAATTTAAAAAATATGAATTTCATTCATTCTTATTCAAATCATTTGATGGTTGAAAAAAAATATTAAGAAATAACTGTTAATCGTGATTTCGTTCAGTTGGAATTAAAGAAAAGCAAAAGTAGCTTAAGTTACTCCTTAGAACATCAGCTATCTGTCAGTGAAATCCTGTCCAAATCAACTGAGAGATTAGCCGGAACAAACAGAGAGACAAAGATTTAAGATATTGTTTTACTCTACCTACAACGTATTATTAAGTTGTAAAAAATTTATAGGCGTCTCTAAATACAAATATATTTTTTTTAGAATTTTTGCCTGTTTGTTTCTTCAGGCTTCACGCAAAAACTACTGAATTTGATGAAGCTTTTTTGTTTGATAGATCTTGATTAGACAAAACTGCTATAGATTTTACCCCACTACTATATCGGGAACCTGAGATATAATCCAAAAACTAGCTTTTGGCTGCCTGATATTTAACCTAAAAAAGGCAAGATCTGTATGGTACATCAATTTTATTTATGTGTATAGATTTACTAACAACCCGCTCTCGCAATAAGTTAACATAAAGTTAACCATTAAAAAGTGGATTTTGAAGTGTAAGTACCACTTGGTAGATTTATTATTTCTTGTACTATTAAATAAAGATAGTGCTAAAAGGAATGTCCATAACACTTCTCCTAACAAGATGGATAGCGGCAGCCAAGCCATTCGTTTCATTTATAGATACTCATAATCCATTCAAGGCTCCATACATCCATATAACTATCATACCTCCTTTTAACAAACTTTTTTAACGTGTTTAATGAATAAACGGAGGAATGAATGCTCTGTAGTAGGTATATATATTTTATTTTGTATATCGATACTTGGTATTAGGAGCTTTCTTTTTTTCGAAACGTTTTATTGTTTTGTCCGTTTGGTGACGGACTAAGAATACAAGTGTCACCACCCCATTCTTTCCCATGGGTGTCGTATGAGGTGACTAAGGGAAGTAAGCAATTATCAGCCATCGCATGACTGGTGGTAGGGCTGGGTGCCAAGTGGGAGTACTCACTTAGTATCGGGCCCGAGCGGGTTGGTACCACCATCTCCCGTGTGACCGGCCATGAAGCACATCGTTGCGTTTTGGTTGTAGCAGGAGATAGTCGTTTATTTTATCGTTTCATATCTGTGAAATGAAATGGTGAGCAGTGGCTTGACAATACTCTCAGTATAGTTGAGTCCATGAGCGACGGTTACCATTTACCATCAGATGGGCCGTGGCTCGTCTGCCACTATATGCAATAAAAAAATGCTATTAATTACCACTAACCTTTGATGTTTTTGATGTTTAAGTAAGTACGTTTCGTGCCGGGTTTGGAATCCTATAGAGTAAATATTTTTGAGAATCACTTATTGTTTCAGCTTGCGCGTGAGACGTGTCCGATTTAGTATCTAAAGACCTATCTAGAAGTTTTAACCACGATTTTTAACGGGCACCAAACCATTCATCCGCAAGCACTTGATTGTTTTATTTGATTGTTTTATTAAGTGTTGTATTTATGTCGTGCTAATAGATTTCTTCATTTTCACATTTGACAATAAGTATCATATTGTATGCATACAAAATAGTTTTATGATGGGTAATATTAGGAAGGTCATTAATGTATATTAGAAATAGAAATGGTCCCAACGCGCTGCCTTGTGGCACGCCAAATTTATTAAAGCTCGATTTGCGTAAAATTTTTACATAATTTTGTATTTTGGTATTTTTATATATATTTTTAGCGTTTGACATGCTTAGCCATTGGGCGTCACCCAAGATGTAAAGAATTAATGTGCTATCAAAATTTACAGTCCCGAGCGATTGTCACGATGACTGAATTGGCAAAGCATCTGGGACGGTATTCCAGGAAATGCAGGTTCAAATCCTGCTCACTTTTCACACTTTGTCTTTGTTTTTTTGTGTAGATCATTTTGTATTTTTGGATATCTTTACAGATCGATATCGGTTGGTTAAGTAACAAGTTGTTGCAAAACTCTTTTTTACTGTTCACAAGCCGTTGAGAAAATCACTCACGACGGTTTCCTTTATCGGGTAGTGATAATCAATGTACAAAAACGCGTGTAATTTTATAAAACTGTTATACAATGTCCATAAAAAGTCTTTATTTGCTTTGATCTGTATTTTAGCACAGGGATTCCCAAACTGGGTTCCGCGGAACCCCTTCCGTAGAATAGTCATCAGGGGAAGCCAAAATTATTTATTTTACGTATCGTTGTGAAACTGGCTTTTCAGCCTACGTTTATACAAAAAACAAATACAGGTAAAGATTGGATGCTACCTCAGATATACGCATACAATTGTCGGACATAATACCGAACTATAAAACAATTATTCATAAAACAGTAAAACAATTTCATTCTTTACATTAAAACTTTAAGTTAAGAATTATGTGTTTCAATTATATTACACATTTCTTAAAAAAAATTTCTTATATAAATTTCAGAGTTGATTTGTAATCATTTGATATGGGGTTCCATAAAATAAAAGGTACTTGGTTGGTGTTCTGTTATCTTTAAAGTTTAGGAACCCCTGTTTTAGCACTTGACATGCTCAGCTGCTTTGAAGAACAAATTATTGTGAAAAAGGAAAAAGAGAGTTTTACTCCGCTAGCAGTATCTAAAGCAGTCTTTTGCCACTTTCACAATAATTTGTCCTTTAAAGTCTCTATTTAAACAACGAAATCGTGATATAACGCAGTCTCACGTGTTTACTAGGCTTATTCAAACCGACCATCAGATTTAAACCCTAATTTAACAAACAAGAATAAACATATGTGAGGGCAGCTACAATTTATAAACGATTCGAGCTTAATACCCGCTGTGAGGAAAAGGACACGCGCGCACATACAAATATGAAACAATTCTCTGTTTAATAGCTATTTATATAATTATTAGTATGTCTGATTTTGTAATTAAGAGATAAATGTTTTCTTTTGCTTACTACTTTAAGTTTTAATTTCAATGATAACGTATGTAGTAAAATATTATAACATTAAAAATATCCATCTATAGGTTCCCATATATAAAAAACTAGCCTTTGCCCTAGCTAGCGTAGTTTTTAGGTTATATCTCAGGTTCCAGATATAGTAGCGAGATAAAATATATTATATACCAGTTTTTAAGTCTAATCAAGAGCTATCAAATAAAAAGAGTTTCATCAAAATCCGTTCTGTAGTTTTTGCATGATGCGCGTACGAACAAACAGACAAATAGATAAACAGACGAACATACAAAAAATTTAAATCTCTCGAATCTCTCTCGAAATCCTCGAGTCATTTGCACTTAAAATTACCCATTTTAAGTCATACTCTGGTTACACTGGTGGTGTATGACCCTTCGTTTTGGCATGTTTTTGTTTATATTTGCGTGCGTGAGCGCGTGTAATTACAAGTTTGGCATGGTTTTAAATGCCTTCACTGCATTGTCTGTAAAACTCCGTCTATATTTTTAGTTTGAGGTCGCAGGTAATAAGCTAGTATACCTAATATAAATTTCAACGAAGGTGTACCTAAAGGTAAGGTTATAAACTGCATGTGCCAACTATTCGATATGATTCGATTACCACATAATGTCTCATCTAATATATTTCATTTGTTATGCACGAACTATCATTAACACCTCTACAAACAAGGATATGAACAATATGGAAACTGTTTCTTACATTTTAATCATCAATACTAACAAAAACTATACTTATTTTATAATAATACTTCTAATAATATGATTGTGAATTGAATAGGAATAGCTATAAGTACATTATAATCCAATATGGCCCCACACTTCAATCATAAAACTCCTAAGGCATGTAAAAAATATGCCCATAGTGACGGTACACGAGTTACTCGATATGTCGAGTTTGATTCTCGATTATTGATAACTGGATGCTTATATCCCGGCGGCTATCGGATTCATATCCGAATTAATAATCTCGATACTGTGAGATGTGGGGACTTGTTACGTGTGATATAATATTTAGGATGTAGGAAGATAAATCGTCGTATCCATTAAAATTATTTTTTATGTAAGCAAATCTATTTGGAGATAAATTATGCAAATATCAGTTTGGTACCTTCTTTTATTACTACGCGAATGGCAAACAAGCACCACATGATAGTAAGCAGTGCCTGTAGCCTATTATAGACGCTAGCAACACCAGAGGCATCACACATGCGTTGCCAGAAAAGGGAAAGGAAGTGGAGAAGGAGTATAATAAGGAGATCATAAGCGCTCTCACTCACCATATGAAACACAGCAGTAAGATTACCTACCGTTGTTTCACGCTTATCTTCTGTGAGAAAGAAGTCCCACTCATACCTATTTTTTGTTACTGCGGGAAAAACTGTTCATAACCGCACACCTCGTGTCGGGCCCTCACCCACTAAAAAAACCCGCCGTGTGCCGTCTCTCCGCCTTTATTGGTGGGCCACCGGAATCATATTAGATTCCTTCAATGGTCCGCCGGCGAGCCCATTCATACATAGATTAAAATTCGTATATTTTTATGGACACACAAGTATTGTAATTAGTTAATAATGATTTCATATTAGCAAAATTTTTACGAGTTTTTAAGTCTCATCAAGAGATATCAAACAAAAAATGTGCGATTGAAATCCGTTGAGTAGTTTTTGCGTGATCTGTAAACAAACAAAACAAAAACAAAAGTTTTAAAAATGTTTCATGTTCAGAGACAGACATAGCTCTGTTACAGCTTTGTAACAGTACATTTTACTAGTATAATAATTTAATGGGATTAATAGGATTCATTTGTTAAATTGGAAAAAGAATTCAGTTCACCAAGTCCTTTATGGAGGAAAATTCAGAGAGGAAAGGAAGCAGAAATTTTTTTTCAACATCTTATAATGTTTTCAACCCAGTATGACCCAAATCTCTCTCATCCTGAGATTAGAGCCTTACCCAACAGTAAGATAGTAATAGACTGAAAAAAATGCGTCTCAAGTGCCATATCCATTATGTTTCCTAATTTCACTGCAAATATATTAGACGGATTCAATTTCCGCGACACAATATTACTGATATATGATAACTGTTACTAATGTGTTTTAAATGTGTGTCTCTCAACAATTTAATATACCATTCGCATAGTGGTTTACAGCACAGAGTACCTTTATATATGTTTACAGTGGGTATCTGTTGTCTGCTACATATTTCAGTAAATCAATGTATTGTTTTGGAATCTATTTGAAGCAAATCAAAGTAGAACTAAAACAGAAATATTCAAAACTTATTATCTACTGGACAGCTGATCAGATATTACTGAAGTAATTTCACACAGTTCCAATATTCAGCCAGTACAGGCGGAGCAACGGCACATGGCGGGTTTATTTAATGGGTGAGAGCCCCATACTAACCTGTTAATTGTTCCAAACGACAGGGTATGCAGCTAGGCACATATTTTCCCGCCTTAACAAAAAAACAAAGGGAAGTTATCTCAATGCCATCAAAGATCAATTTTATTGAAATTCGCAAAACTCATTGTCATACTATTATTGTCGTATTATAGAGTGCGTAGCTCTTGACTGAGAACGTGGCAAATCTCACGTATTTGATCGTTCACTTGTACATACGCCATATTGTATATTTCATATGAATGGTGGATTTAAATAGAGTTGTGTGTTGTACTTTGAAAACTAAAAAATAAATATCTTCTGATTATTTCGGTAATATAATTATTAATGTTTGTAAATTCTTTTATATCTATAATCTAATAAACCTATAAGAGAACGCAGGATTAACCTTGACAACATTGAAGTAATGTCACAGAGTTCCAGTGGTCTGCAAAATACAGGTGGAGAGACCGACCGAGAAAATTACTAATTACGTCTACGATTAATGTACGAGATAAGGCATAAATCACTTTTTTTTTGCGCCTTATTTTAATTATAAAAGACAGCACCCAGGGAATTATCACTTTGTGGTGGAAAACTTAACAAACATACAATTCACAAAATAATAATTTGTAAATCACAAAAATAATTGTTCTTTGTAGGAATTGAACACACAACACCGGTCTCAGGAGGTTGGTGTCTAAATAACTATGCCATATTCACAGTCTTTTAGTATGATTATGTGTTTTTGTTATTCAAGATCTCTTTTACCTACGATATCAAGGAAATGGACTTGGTACACTATACTGGATTATCTTAGACTTCTGTTTTCAGTATTGTCTTGCACTGCACATCACTCCTTTGTGTTTTACAACACCTATGGGAAGGAATAGGTAACAATATAAATATTATGTATATCTATTCTGTTAAAATAAAATTAAAAATAGTAGTACTATGTTTTAACTACTCTATACACATACATCTAAGTAAGAACGCGATGTGTACAAATCAAATAGGCCGTCTCAGTAGCCAATCAACAATTTCAAGACGTTTGCACAGAGCTTGTCCGTCGTCTCGCGAGATATTACGTATCGATGTGATTTGGTGTGCAGAAGACGTAAGGAATCTCGTTTGCGTCTTGTAGAGGACTTACTGTCATGCATTTGTAGACGTTTAATATTGAAGGCGGGATATTGATGTGTTATTTGGGTTTATGTGATATTCGTGTCGTTACAAAAGAGCTATAGTTTTGTTATTCAGTAACTAACACGTTTCCCTCGGTTTCACTCACGTCATAATAATAAATCCATTTTGGATAAGATTTGCGTAAAATCCATTCTTAGTGTTTACCTTTTTTAATACTTTTTGTTTAGGCGGGATAAGATGTACCTAACTGCACACCCCGTCGCTCGGGGTAACGAACAGGGTAGTGTGGGGCCCTCACCCACTAAAGAAACCCGCCGTGTGCCGTCTCTCCGCCTTTATTGGCGGGCCACTGGAACCATATTACATTCCTTCAGTGGTCTTAGACCACCAGACCACCGGAACCATATTAAATTCAGTTCAGTTCAGTGGTACCTGATGCCGCCCTAGCTGAGGCTGCGGGTGGATGGACCGGGGAACATCCACCACCCGCAAGGCCTTCCATGAAGGTGCGACGCTCCGTATGCGTCACTCAGTAGAGGGTACCCGAAAGGGTAAGCCACCAGCGGACCACTGAAGGAATGCAATAAATGGTCCCAGTGGCCCGCGAATATAGGCGGAGAGACGGCACATGGTGGGTATATGCAGTGGGACAAAAAAAAAGTTGTGATGATAGTACCGGTTCGTAATAATAAAAAAAAGAAACGGACAAACTCCTTATGTTATTGTATTGATATTGATTAATCGATCGTTGATAAGTGAGTAAAGTTTTAATTTAATCAGACGTATTAAAATGGATGGTTACATAGATACAGGCGAAGCTAATATATATCGTGCTAAAAATGATCGGACACGTAACATTGTCCATTTATAATCAAGTAACGATAAGGAAACAAAGCTACATGCAGCAAACACATCCCTACATATACACAAACTAAACTTGTAGCAAAATAATGTAATACAAAAAGTTAAGTATGTTAGTATATTGCATTAATGCAATTTAATCTGCGCGCACGCATCACGAACTTGCGCCCACGCATCTGCACTTCTGCTTTGACAATCGTGCTCCACTGTGAATTAAAGCGATAAAATATATTAATTAAATGTATATTGATGAGTAGCAATTACTCTAGAATACCCATCCATCTATGCAATAATGTTTTATTATCCGCTGCTCGATATAGAAATACGAGTGTCACAACGAGTAGTTGTGACGTCTGAATCTAATTGCTTCCTGCGCCTCCAGGCCTCCTCTCTGTGAGGGTGTCGTAGAAGCATATAGCATTAGTACGCAGCCACTCCCAATAATATTTACGAAAAAACTAAATATATTTCTCTGGAAGTTCCCTTTTTGTAATCATACTTATATGTACAAACGATCCAACTTCGTACAGGTCAGCAATGAATGACTATTTGATTTCGATATAATTATATTTAAAGCCTTTACTGACATGGTCGCTTCCTGGAAGGATATGATATTGACTGTCACATCCTTCCAGGAAGCGACCATGTCAGTAAAGGCTTCTTTTAGCAGAGCGAGATGCAAAAGGTATACTTACCTACCAAGCTAAGAATGGCAGTGCATATACCTGGAATTGCTCATCACATATTATAGATTCGCACTGTATCACAAGCTTAATACAAGTATGCACATGGTAATGTAATTTAAACAAATGGTCGAGACAGTGTGTGAGAAACCCGAGATAATCACAGTGACGTTACGTTTAGTTTATAGACCTTGATTTGTGCATTTATGTACCAAATGTAATTGACCAGCTTTGTGGTAGATACTATATGATAAAATACTGTAAATATTTGACATACAGAAGTAATAAATAATTGAATTGCTCATTTGTTGCCGAGAGGTCCTGAAGAAGCTTCGTGTAGAGGCTAAACACGTGTCAAATTTTTATTCGAAGTTTTGTGGAATATTGCACGTCGTGTCCTAATAATCTACATGGACAGTTGCTATATGACTCGGCTAAGTTGCAATAAAGCCTAAAAATTTTTTTTTTACGAAGGCTTGTTCGAGTGTAGTCAAAATGAATGGACTGGCTCTATTGGGGAAAGTACCACCCTCTCACTAAAGATTAGCGTGAAACATTGATAGGTACCGTTGGGTTTCGTACGGTGAGTGAGAGCGCCGGAGGACTAAACCCTCCACCCATCTTCTCTTTATTATACTTCCTATCTACCTCCTATACTTTTCCTTGGAGATGGCGGCAGATGAGTGTTGCCTCTGGTGTTGCTAACATCTATAGGCTACGGTAGCCGCTTACCATAAGGTGGCATGTATGCCACCCACGTAGAATAAAAAAAAATTTGATGCAAAGGATTAGCACACCTAGGCCTAAGTTATTTAGCCCTGTGGTTGATTATCGACATCTGTTACCCCAAACTCTTTCCACATCTCTGAACCTAAAGCCTTCTATTTTGATCTTATAAACTCATAACACTAAACTAACAGTATATTTTATTGTAATATAATCATTGTAAGTTTATATTATAAAGTACTTCCTACTGCAGTAAAACTGACTAACTGTAATCACTCAACACAAACATAACGATGACAAATAGCTCACTTGACGTAATTTAATCATCGGGTTAATTCGCTCATAAAGCTAATGACATACTTGGTAGAGCTCGTTCAATTATTTAGATGACGTAATAGTCTGTACAATTATTTACTCAGTTTAATTTATATATCAGCAATAGGGTTGACAGCCCTAAGTTTTTATGGCATAGTATTCTTCTTTCTATTTAATGCTTCCTTCAGCATATCAATATATTTTTAAATTACATGTCATATCAATATATTTTTAAATTACATGTGGTATTGCCTGGCGCCAACCAGCATTTGAAAGTAGGTTCCAATGTGTTTTGTTATATTTTAAATGACAAGTTTATCTCATTTACTTACTTACTTATCATCACGCCGTAATTACGGTAGGCAGAAAGAACAGAGTACTAAAAGGCTCCATTCTCGCATACATCTGTCACTTCATCAACATTCATAGTTCTCTTCATACACGCTCGCTGGTTTCGGAGACTCCTGACTCCACCTTCCTTTAATACATGACTGACTTCGTCTAGGTAGGTTAGTCTCAGTCTGCCCCTGTACCTATATCCTTCCACTTACATATTGTATATGCCCCTGTACCTATATCCTTCCACTTACATATTGTATATCTTCTTAAACAATCGCTTGACCGGCATTCTTTCCACAAGTCCGAACCATCGGAGCGTTCCCTGTCGCATCTTTACACCAATGCTCACTTTCACGTCTCTCTTACGTCATCATTACGAATGCGGTCAGTTAGCCTGACTTCACAGATTTTTTGCAGAGATCGCAATTAGACCTCATTGATTATACTGTCATGCTCCTTTCTGCAAAACCCAATATAATGATGTTGGGACAAGCACTGCGTTGTGTATTGTGACACGTGCCTTCTGTCTGAGGTGGTGGCTGCCGTGAAGTTGCCCCAAGGCTCCGTTCACTCTATTTCCCGAATTTGCTCTTCTCCCTATATCAGTGGTGATTCCATCCCGACTGGATCCACATCCAAGATCCACCACATCATCATCCACTTGTTCTAGCACACCATTGCCTATTGTTACTTTAACATCTGTTCTAGCTTCTCCTCTTTCAAAGATCATTATTTTTGTTTTGCTCACATTCACATGTGGGCCCATTTTCATATAATTTTCAGTTTTGATTTTAACTACCAACCACCTACTATAATAAACCATTTTTTTGAGTCTTACACGTTGACCACAAGAGAAGTAAATATAGTTGTAATACACTCACATCTTGTATTATGTATCGTAGGTTCCTTATTATGAAATCAGTTAATTGCCTTTATTTTCTTCTGCAAACCCTATTTATTCAAAATCTTTTGGAAAAACATATTTTGGGTTATGAGCCAAATAACATGCAAATTTGTAGGCTTCTCAAAAATGTTCTCGATAATAATAATTATTATCAGACCAGCTTGACTTAAAACCGTTGTAGATGCACGGGAGTCGCGATTCGATACGCTACGGTGAGTTTAGGCTGCCTACAAGACATTGGCAATTAAGTGACGACCTGTCTTAAAACATGTTTAGATCATGTTCGAATCTTCAAGAGCAGAAGTGTACGCTTATTTTATGTTTAAAAATATCCTCCGCAATTGCAGGGAAATTGTCCCACTTATAATTTGTCTCATATTAAACACACAGGTCGCGGAATATTATTTTAATATATTTGAAGTCATAAATAGGCACATTTGGAGAGTTTTCGATGGGTAAAATCGTTATTATTTCATTCAGAATACATGTACAATGCCATCTATTGAAATAATTCGTACTAAATACTGTCCGTTGAAAATACGAATTTATTCCTTTGCTCGCGGCTCCGCCGCAGCCAAAAGCTGCGCCTTTAGGTTATAACTTAGGTTCCCGATATAGTAGCGGGATAAAATGTAGGTATACCAGTTTTTAAGTCCAATCAAGATCTATCAAACAAATAACACTGCCACATGCACTAAAAAATGCACTGGTTGCATCAAAATGTATTCAGTAGTTTTTGCGTGATGCGCGAACGAACTATCAGACAGACAGATAAACAGACAAATAGACAAAATATCTAAAAAAAAATGTTTTATTTTCAGACACATTTTTTCTTAAATATCTTAAATGTACAGACACAGCTCTGTTACAGCTTTATAATATTAATAGATTTGGAAGTATTATATGACGGCTCTAAAATATTAAATCGATATCACTTTCTCGCTTATCAGTACCTAATCTCAGTCGCTCTGAGACACCGAAGAAGGCGCAATGGTGCGTAGCCGATTGTCTTATTAACATTCTATACAGTTAACCCCACCCAGCTATCAGTGTTTGGATAATTGAAGATTTATTTAGATCTACGAGTATAATAGTTAATTTGTAAATATAATCATTAGTGTTCGTATCAGTTATGTGCATTGAACTACCTGTTAAAGGTAACCAACAAATCTATAGCTAGATCTCACCTGCCTCTGCTCTACTCATAAGCAACACGCAGCACTAAGATTACACTGTTTTCATGCAAATATGGCAAATGGCTCATGGCAAAGCCTAGCAACCTCTAATATCAATACGTTGCTCTCTAGCACAAAAATACATAATTGCACTGTACTGCTAATCTCGATAACGCATTTATACTTAACGTCTTCAGTGACGCCTGCGCCATCTGTTAGAAGTATTTGCATACATTATACCGACCAGAATCTGGACGATATCCAGGAGATGCAGGTTCAAATCCTGCTTGTGACTGTTATTTTCGATTTCACATTTTCACACTTTTTGTTAAGTTATATAGCATGACAAATGCTAAAAATATATATATAAAAAAATATCGAAATACATACATATGATTTTTTTTATTGCATTTGGTGACAGACGTGCCATGAATGGTAACCGTCGCTCTTAAGCTCAACTATACCGGGAGTTTGGTCAAGCCGCTGCTCACCATTTCATTTCACAGAATATGAAATAAAAGAATTAACGGTTATCTCCTGTTACAACCAAAACACACCGACGTCCTTCATGGCCGGTCGTACGGCAGATGGTGGTACCAACCCGCTCAGGCCCGATAGCAAGTGAACCACCTTATCAATATTTCGAATTTAGAGGCTGTCTGATTAAAGCTGGACTACATGATCCCAAGACTATTAAGGTGAATTTTAATAAAAGTATATAAGCGATATACCCGATTGCATTGTTTGAAATAGTTATTCTTTTATAAATACGTTTAATTAAATGTTATTTAATCTTATTATCTACTTTAAACCTTTTTATTTGTAAGCTGAAATTTGCAAAGCCTTTTCATTACCGACAACGTTGGTACATCGGACAAATCTTTATTTGAGTCCTGTAACAAATTTACATTTTTCGCAGTTTTGAGTTATGAAATTTTAATGAGATCGCGAGATAGATTAAGAGTCAGAAAGTCATTTCCCGGTAAAGGAGTGAGCATGAAAAAAAGAATTGCTTCAGTCGTAGCGTTTGTTAGGAACGGGCCCTTAAACTAGCGATGATGATATACGAGTTGTATCTACTTCTAAGGAAGTAGGATACACAATGTTAATGCTATTATTTCTCAGACAAACTAAAAAAAATAGATGAAGCATCACGGACAATCCAGTGAAGCCATATAAAACCGCACACGCACACACACACGCAACAAAACCATGCCAAAAGGAAGTATCATAAGCGACGAGTGTTACCAGAGTATGATTTAAAATTACCGCAAATGACTCGACAATTTCGTAAGTACGTGGTCAGCGCCATAATATTCCTTATATGATTTGCTGTAAAGTTACTTCATACTTTTACTTATTTTATTCCTATATTTTAAAAATAAAAAAAATTAATAATTTACCCAAATTATAGAGACACATCTTTCAAAAAGTGGCTTCACTTTTTGGTTGACAATACGGTGTCTATAAATTTTAGCTAATCTGAGTCCTATTCCTACGAATATTATAAATGTGAAAGTTTATGAAAATGTTTAATTGTCCGTCATCACGCTTAATGCATGTAAATGCGTTCCGATAGGTGGCGTTGGTCGTTAAGACAAATGTGATGAGGAGATTGGGTATGGCTGAAAGGAAATGCAGTAGCTCAGTGGATTAGAGCACTTCCCCGGATTGGAAGGGGCGCAGGTTCGATTCCCGCTCGCACTAATGTTCTCTTTTTCCTCATTCACAAATAATAATTTGTACTTTAAAGTAGCTGAACGTGTCAAGTGCTAAAAATACTGATCAAAATGTCACTTATATGATTATCCAATGTCCTAATCGATGTTCACAAAAATACTCTAGCGTAGTTTCTGTACAAATAAAATGTAAATTCTTGGAAGCGGTAAATTAAATACTTCATTACTTTATATTAACTATTTTAGTGCTGCCTATTACTCGTTTTCCGACAGACAAAGTTTCTATACATCAGATTTGCGAGTATCAAACGATGAATGATTTATTTCATTATGTTTCATTTTAAAAACAAAAAAAAAAATTATTGTACTACTCGTATTCATAGTCCAGACTCAAACTGTTACTTATAATAGCTATTTTCATGGCCCCTCAAAAAGCCCGTACCTATCTTCTCGAGGGCAATCCAGAACGTTTCGGTTTTGGCTTGTGTGCCGCTTAACCGAATTTTTATTTCTTCTTTTATATATTTTTGTTTATTTTGAGTTTATTATTTTAGTGAGCGTCTCGTTACGAACCGTCCGTTTGTTGAAGGGCGTTGTTATACTTTGTAGGGTCTTAGTTGCGTGCAACATGATTTTTATTACGATTATTTTCTACTGTTGAGATACTTGAATATAATTGGCATAGCGTAGTATTAGCTAAGTTAAACTACATTGCCTTTGAAAACAAAACTGCTTTGATTTTAGGACGAAACCTAAAGCTCTAATACTTCGGCAACAGAGCAGTTGGTACATATCTGTCAAAATTGGCAGTACAAACAGGCATAGAGTAACTTTTATATTAATATTCATAATAATAATATATTCATAATAATATTCACGGACATTTCACACAACGTCCTCTGGTCCCAAACTAAGCTTAACGCTTGCACTATGGGTACCAGATTACGGATATAATACTTAAATAACTTTTTTTTTGTTAATACATACATATAATATATAGAAAACACCCAGACGCAGTACAAATATCTTTGTTCATCACGCAAATATTGTCCTGAGTGGGAATCGAACCCACGACCTCGTGCACGAAAGTCGGTTACACTACCAAGTACGCCACGAGGTCCGTCAAAAAATAAAAAATATTGGTAGACAGAGAGGCGTTGTGCAGAAATGAGCTAATCTACAAAAACCATAGTGCTGATTTGAACCACTTCTGCTTTATTTTTTCAGTGTTATTCATAAGTCTTGGGTTGGTATATACCTATCATCAAAAATATTTGTAGTTGGCAGAATAAAAAAAATCATAAAAACATTAAAACTTTGTAACATAAAAATAAAGATTATTTTCGATTGGTTGGCATAAACCTTAATTTTGTCATATTTTATTAAATTTGTTTTTGGATCATTTTTGCACAATAGTTATAATAAAGATGAATATAAGAAGTCCTACTAATGACTTATATAAATATTGCAGCGCTGAGAGGATAATTTAGATAGACTATCTTGATCAACTGCTGTGGTGAAAGAATGACGAATGACGTGTAAATGCACTTTTATTGCGATTGAGGGTTAGATCACAATCCATCATACGTCGTGATCAGCTCGACCATATCTACATAATAATATGCCTAGATATTTCCACTTTAGAAAAATAATCTAGAATTCTTGGCAACACTTTTTGCCCTCTTGGTTTAATACCAAAATATCGTAAAATATCTTGGATTCCAAATTGTTTTGATATTTAAAGCGTGTCAAATACTAACAAAATATATAAAAATATCAAAATATTTATAAGGCTGCGTCATTAATTGGTATGAATCTTAATTGTAAAATTAAACCTACCTGGTCGGTATAATGTATGGCAATACTTCCGACAGATGGCGCAGGTGTCAACCAAGATGTTAAGAACGAACGTGTTATCGAAATTCCCTGTCCCGAGCAATTTTCACAATAGCTGCATTGGTAAAGCATCTAGGACGATATTCGCATTATGGAGATGCAGGTTTGAATTCTGCTCGTGACTGTTTTCATTTTCTATTTTCATTTTCGATGTCACATTTTCTCACTTTGTGTTAATTCCAAATTGTTGTTAAGATCCTTGACTTTTATATTTGTAAGCGGCCTTGTGTTGTCTATCATAATTTAAAGTGAAATTCATTAAAATTAATCTCAGATCGCAGAATACATAATTCAAATACAACCAATGATAATCGAGTCCAAACATATTAATTTTAAGCCCACATCTGCATTTGGTATAAACACGTAAAGTTACGGGATAGTTTCCGAGGTTATAGTTGTGAAATGTTGGCACATTAACATATATTTACATATCATACGGGCAGGGTCTAAAGGCACTTATAATGTGGGATAGGTATCCACCTAAATGAAAGTTATCGTGTATATAGATGCGGGTAGTTTGACATTTTGTAGCGAGTCTTGTAGACTGTGTTAAGAGCAATAATTTTAAACAATAGTTTAAAAAAAATCTGAAATACTAAATAGGAAACTTAATCCATATGGTGACGGACTAAGAATACAAGTGTGACCACCCCATTCTTTCCCACGGGTGTCGTACGAGGCGATTAAGGGAAGTAAGTAATTATCATCCATTGCATGGCTGGTGGTAGGGCTGGGTACCAAGTGGAAGTACACACTTGGTAGCGGGCCCGAACAGGTTGGTACCACCATCTCCCCTGTGACCGGCCATGAAGCACATCGTTGCGTTTTGGCTGTAGCAGGAGTTTGCCGTTTATTAATTAATTTCATATTGGTGAAATGAAATGGTGAGCAGTGGCTTGACAATACTCTCGGTATAGTTGAGTCCATGAGCGACCAGTTACCATTTGCCACAATATGCAATAAAAAAAAATACGTAAGTAAACACAGCAACGGCAAACATCCAATATAGCTTTTTTGTAATTTACAGTGTTTTTTTTTATCACATATGTGACGGCTCATTATACAACGCTCGCCTCGCCCGCTCATGTACAATACTAGGAATACTATCAAGCCGCAGTGGTTGGGAAACGAATCATTGGAAGATCTTCCGTTACAAGGAAATTAAACCAAGGTGATGGGCTTAAAGAAGCCCATCGCACACGTAAGTTTTTTTTATTGCATGTAGTGGCAGACGAGCCACGGTCCATCTGATGGTAAATGGTAACTCGACACTTGACTCGACTATACCGAGAGTATTGTCAAGCCGCTGCTCACCAATTCATTTCACAGATATCACAGATATGAAATGAAATATAAACGGCTATCTCCTGCTATAACCAGTAGCTATAACATATATTAATATACCATACTGTAATATAAATTACAGTACAAGTTATAGAAACACACCTATATTATAGCTACATGTGAAGTCACTCAAAATGTGTATAGAAAATATATATCGTAATATGCGTTGCTATGATTTATATTAATATATATTATAGCTACGTGTGTGATGGGCTTTACGGTTGGTCACATGAAAGACGGTGATACCATCCCTCTCCGGCCAGAATAATCTCACCCAATACTACCGCCAGTAATAAGAAAAATTAACTATCGTATTTGATTCTAAATATAAGTTGATTCTAATGGTATAATAAGTAAATCTTAAATTGACTTCCAACAAATATTATGAGCTTTAAACGAAACCAAAATTGTATAACAAAATTTCCACTCAATAATTTTGTCAGCAATATAAACACCGCTGCCAATATTAGCGGACTCATCCCCAGATTAGTGATGCGTGTGTGTCGGCGCTCGGTGGGATTATACCTGATCACGTGATCTGACGCCGCCTACGTGTGTTATACACGTATTGTTTGTGTGGTGCAAGTAATAAAAGGCAACAATTTACCTATTTGCAAATCACATATATATATATATATTTTATATTACATATATATTTAAATAATATAATTGTATTTTTTGTAAAAATACTTGATTTAGTTATACAACATTGTTTGATCACTAAACACCTTGAAAGCAGTACACATGGTATGTAGTATATTATTACTACATGCTATTGGCTTATCACTATCTTTTCCTATAAAAGTATATAGATTTACAAATTTGCCAGAAAAGCGATATTTGTGGCAGAGTATCCTTTTTAAAAGTAAACACAAGGAAATTTGCAATGCATCTCGTTTATGTGAGATCTGTGTTGGTCAAACCAGTATCAACGATTTTATGTTCATAACAGCTGTTTAGGAAGCCCATATAGAGGCCAAAGATCCTCATATTATATTTTGGTTTTTTTTTTTTATTATTCTTTTTTTTTTATAGAGGACTTGGTTAACAAAAAAAAAACAGCGATCATGTCGTCCTCGTAATGCTACTCTAAACCCTACCCATGCCAGATTCTTATTATAATATAAAAGTAATAAATCTAATCATGTTCTAGCTCTTAAACCAAACTTAACTATTCTATACAATGCTTTAGCCTCTTCAGAATTGGGATTACATAAAATACTATTGTATCCGCCTATATTATTAGGGGTATTAATGAAATTATATATATATAACTTAAACTATTCCTTAAGGCTTCGTTCCGGACACACTCCACCAAAATATGGTACACATCTTCAATCGTCCCGCATTCTGTGCAATTTGGAGATGAAACCATTTTCATTAAAAATGCAAATTTATTAAGCGGGATGTGGCTGGAACGAACCCTAAATGCAGTAACTAGAGATAGTCTATCCAGGGGGGTTAGGCAGAATGTCATATCTCACATGTCGATCGTATCGAGATCACTGTGATTGGTTGAGAGATCACCGTGATTGGCCAACGGATTATTGTGACATCACGCGTCGGTTTCTCAACCAATCACAGTGATCTCGATACGGTCGACACGTGAAATATGACATTCTGCCTAACCCCCCTGGTTGCTTGACTCAAACCAGGGCTAACGAAAAGGCCTCGACTGGATTGTATTGTACCAGATACCTTTATTTTTTGAGATGTTGTGAATATATTCTGACCAAGATTGAAATATATAGTTTTTTAAAAGTGGTAAGATATCCGTGTAGAATGATACAATAGTGCGAGGTATACCCGAAGATACTGCCTCCTTCGCCAATCGATCGGCCTCCTCATTACCATACAAATCTACGTGAGATGGAATCCATTGTATGATTACAACTTTGTTTAATACTCTAAGTTGCCGAATCGTATTCAACATGGAGTAAGCTATCGGAGCTCCTCGAACATTCGAGGTGCACCGAGCCACATGCTGTAATGCACTCCTGGCATCAGTCATAACAACAAATTTGCTATGACTAATGCTATTTATATATGAAAGGGCTTCAGATAGTGCAAATAGCTCAGCGTACATGATGGACACGTTAGTCTCAATTTTGATTTTTATTTTGGTATTCGACTGGGGGTCGAAAACTTCATAACCTATACCTTCCTTTGCCTTGGACCCATCTGTATATATTTTATAAAAATCACCGTATTTTTCATTAATAAAAGTTGAACATTTTGGACTTTAAATATTGATTATCCAATAATCTTTTAGCTTTGGAAATGCTATCTATGTGATCAATTATAATAGCATTTACGTTAAAGTTTTGTACCCATGTGTCGAGGCTAAACATTTCAAGTTTTATTGAGGAAGATATCAATGTGGACTTAAACACATCATAAACGTCAACCAACAAAGGTTTTTTCTTGCGGTTCCTGTAATTTGATCTAACACATTGTTGAGACAATGTTGAAATAAGTTCTGTACAACCATTGTTTTGCAGTTCACGTTTCTTTAGCCAGAACTTTCCTGCAAGATATAACCGCCGCAGATGGATTGGTGGTAAACACAGTACATTTTGCATAACATGTATTGGGGTGGTCTTTATAAATCCTCCAATAACTTGCATGCATTGATTTTGAACTTTTTCAATTTTATACAGGTGGCTTTTAACACTTGAATCATAAAGGAAACTCCCATAATCCAAACGGCTTCGAATAATAGCGATGTATAGTTTCCTTAAATGCTTGGGATGTATACCCCAATCTGACCCAGCGAGTACTTTAAACACTTTCAAGAGTTTTGATGTTTTATTAACAACTTCGTTTATATGTTTGCCCCACCTTAAGGACCTATCAAGCCATATACCTAGGTACATTACACAGTCAACCAAAAGCAGTCGCATACCATTGAGACTAACGTTAACGTCTTCTCTGTTGAAACCCTTTCGAAACAGACACACTTTAGTCTTTTTAAGCGATATCTCCAAGCCAAGGCTCTCAATTAGCTTACACATAACGTTTAGGGCGGATTGTAATTGTATGCAACCTTCGCCAATGGTTTTATAAGTACCGTACAACACGAAATCGTTCGCGTATTATGTAATATAGACATTGACAATGTCGTGACATATACGCACTATAATCACGTTGAATAATAAGGGTGATAACGGATCCCCTTGTGCCAAACCACGTCCTGTAAATCTTACTATCTTATACATTTCCTGATATTTTATGTTCAGTTGTCTACATTTTAAGAAGTTCCAGAGGTAGTAACATATTTTAGATCCTACTGCCAACTTATCTAACGTATTTAATAGAGACAAAATGTCTACATTATTGTATGCAGAATTTATATCTACAAAACAACTTAAGGTTATTAGGTTGTCACTAAATCCAAGTTGAATCTGAGATGTTAATCTTACCAGACTGTCAAAACATGACCGAGTTTTTCTAAAGCCTACTACATTATTTGAAAAACAGTCTTTTTTTTTCTAGGAACCATTCCAATCTATGTTTAAGAATACAATGGAAAATCTTTGTTTGACATAAAGCACGGGTCTTGTGGACAGACGTAGTCCGGACAGAGTTCATGTAAAAGATTAGTAGCCGTCACCTCATGAACATGTGTTCTTGGCTTTAGATAGCCTTTGAGCCATTTCATTTGGTTCCAGATATCTCTAGCTGATGTTAACTCACTGATACTACTGCAGAAATTACGCCATGCGTTTCGTTTTGCTTTTCGAATTGTTTTTTGTGCTATGGAAATTTTTATTTGAAGTGCAGTCAGGTTGTCAAGGGTAGGGTTCCTTCTAAAATGAGCTAGTGCAAGTCTCCGTGCCGCAACAGCGCGAGAGATATCAATATTCCAATAAGGTTTTGGAGTAAATTTCTGCAGTCGCAATGGGTCTAAACAAACTTTTACCATTGGTATATGGTTATCCGCGGCAGAGTTAATTGTCTGTAGAAAATTATTATAAGGCACTTCAGGGCCATTGGGCAAAGTAGTTTTCGAAAATATATCCCGGAGACAGTCAGAATACACCGCCCAATTTGCGTTTCTAAAGTTACGTTTTACATCAAAACTTGTTTGTGCATTAGAGCTTAAATGTAATTTAATAATCAGATGGTCACTACCAAGGCTCTCATTGGCGACTTTCCATTCGAATTTTAAAGCAATATCGCGTGTGACCATAGTATTGTCAGGAGATGATTTCTGTAATACACCATTGTTAAGCCTAATTCTTGTTGGGGATCCGTCATTCAGAGTAACGAAATTCTTGTCCACCAATGCATCGAACAATTGAGTCCCTCTAGAGTCCGTCTTGTAAGACCAGTTGGTGTGATGACCATTGAAGTCACCACCTATTAATGTTCGGTTCTGAAAACTCTTAAAACATAGACAAATTGCGGCGTTGTAGTCGCTTGACTCTTATAATAGGGATGTTACTGTTTAGATCTCGAGTAATTTCTTCTTCACTTAATTCTTTCTCTATGTCCCTAATTATGCCATAAGACATACCTACCTCAAATGTTCTTTAACATCTATATCCTATGTCAATAAAATATTTACATCTTATCAAGTCATCCGCACTATTATTATCATTAAACTGTAGTAATACTTTGTATGCATTAACGTATTTAATTTTTATAATATTTATTGTATTTTCTTTTTTAAGTATTCGCGCCAACCCTATTTGTTTAGGCAACGCTTCATTTTTTGATGTCATGCTAATCTCAACTTGTTCTTCTGGTAATCTGGTGGTATTATCCTTGGTAAGACTGCGCGCCATAATTTTCACTCTACTCCCCAACCCCTGTCCATATCTCCTCTTCATCCACGTCACGATATCTTTTTTCTTCACGATTCTTGTCAGTCTCCTCCTCCATATCATCTACGCTAGTTCTTGCTATAGTAATGTTATTCTCCTCTTGAACTCCTAATGTACTACTCATATCGCCTAATTGACTATGTCCAATATTTCATTATCACTATCCATAGCCCGTGAGAATGTTATTCATTGCAATTACGAACAACAACTTAACGCGCACCAGAATACAAAGAAACCGGTTTCACTTCCGAACGTCCTGCTACTGCAAGCGCGCGTAAGCCACTGTATAGTTGTGTTATTGAAACTAGGTACTTACCTATTATTTTCAGTCCAATAGCTTTTAGTAACCTGTCCAAGTTTCACACTATAATAGTTCAGAAGTAGGATCCCCAATAGAGAAAAAAATGTAAGACATAAAACCAGAGCAACAAATGAAGCTCTATAAGTTTACTAGACTGAATAACTCGCTTCATCTTCTAACTTATACTTCGGTGTAACCCGTATAATTATAGTGCGTCCCTTGTTAGAATTAATCTCGGTTGGGTCCTGCGACATCTGTATTCGACAATTATGTTCATGTGAGACCAAACTATTCTATTTCTGTTATGTGAGGCTTTGATTAGATAGATACTTATGTGTTTTATTTGTCAGTTTTGTTTTGGTTAGACGTAAATTAGAGGATTATTTACAGATAAATAGTGCAAAGTTAATTTAAAAAAAAACAAGAACATTTTTCAATTATTATTTAAAGGCCTTTTAAACCTGAAGTTATTCTCATTCGTAACGACGTTGTGAGAGAATGTATAAAAGAGAGTATTGGAGTAAAGATGCGAAAGGGAATGCTCTGATGGTTCGAGCATATGGAAAAATCGCCGAACGATCGACTAGTTACGAAGATATACAAAGTGAAAGTGGAAGGATGTAGGTACAGGGGGAAACCGAGACTCACCTATCAAATCGGTCATGTATTGAAAGAAAGTGGAGTCAGGAGTCTTTGAAACCGGCGAGCATGTACGAAGAGAATTATGAACGTTGAGGAAGCGAGGGATGTATGCAGGAATAGAGCCTTTTGGCTCTCGGCTCTCTCTGCCTAGCTCGTAAGGGAGATGGCGTGATGATAAGTAACTAAAAATTCAAGTACAGTATGAATTAGGCTAGGTGGTGATAAAACTGACGACTGCAAATATGGTGGCAACTAAGTCAGTACCAATGCATTTACTCACATCACATCTGTTATCAACTTAGCAGTTAACTCAGCTTAGTACCGTTACTAACAAAACATTATATCTATAGTTTAAACAATACAATGGCTGCCTTAAGAGCTGACAAGACCAAGGTGTGGTTGCAGTTAAAGCGGACATTAAATTCTTAACTATATAAAATGAGCGAATGGATAAAAAACATGTTTCGAAAAGAAAAACAATTTAATATGCTTATCAATGTTAGTTATTATAGTAGAAATAAAAAAGGCGAAAGTGTTTTTGTTCGTATGTTACGTTGTCACGCCGTTTACTTAACCAATACGTTTACATAAAAAAGACAGGCTAATTACTTGTCCCGGAAAAACAATAAATATTAATTATACGAGTAGGTATATTGAAGACAAATCTAGTTCTAAATTACAAAATTAAAAACTCAAAATAACATATTTTTAGTTTAGTTTTTGCCTATTAGATTAAACATCTAGAACATCTGTTCTCGAGAATTGTCTCGAGAAAGGCATTGTCAGGATTACCCTTAACCGACGTGCATGTATAAGGAATACACTAAGAATAAATAAGGCAAAGGCTATGAGCATGGATCGTAGGCCACCACGCTGGCCTAAAGTGGGTTGGCAAGTTTTACAGGCCTTTAAGAAAATCTCTCAGGCATTGAAATATTTTCCTTAACTGAACAGTGATAATTTATTTACAAGCTCGAAAATATTTCAAAAAAAGGTGCCGTGCAAGGATCTCACATTGGGTATCGAACTCCATACCATTGCCTTTACAGTGCTTGGTTTTACTTTATATGTTCCTTTTAGAGTATTTTTTAGTCTAGTAGTAGTAGTATTCTCAAAATCGCTATCATTAAAACAACATAACACACTAAGAAACTCAATTAATCAGTTGACGGGCTAATGAGCAGATATTTCATTGTCCGGCTCCTAGAGTGTCAGTCGACTGAGGGCTGGCGCACTGAATAATAATTGTATTTTTAGAAGTGCGCTGTTTACTCTAGCAAAACGTACAGAATACCTAGGTAGAAGGGAAGGAAAACGAGACGATATGGGCTTCAGGCCTGGAGCATTTTTTATTCAACTCACTAAATAAACTCACCGTATGCCATCTATCAGACTGTATTGGCGGACCACTGGAACTGTGTTACATTGCTTAAGTGGTCCAACGGTGGCTTACTATTTCGGGTACCCTCTACTGAGCGACGCATCCGCACACGGAGCGTCGCACTTTCCCGGGAGGCCTTGCGGGTGGCGAAAGTTCCCCGGTTTATCACGCGCAGCCTCAGCTAGGGCGGCAGCAAGCGCAGGTACTCGTGCCTGACTTAATAGAATACCTAATTAAACCCACCGTGTGCCATCTCTCCACCTGTGACTTAATAGAATACCTTTTTTTTTTTTTTTTTTTTTTTTTTTTTTTTTTTTTTTTTTTTTTGTTATGGCGGGAAAAAATGTTCCTAACCGCACACCCTATCGTTCGGGGCAACGACCAGGGTAGTGTGGGGCCTGCACCCACTAAAGAAACCCGCCGTGTGCCGTCTCTCCGCCTTTATTGGCGGGCCACTGGAACCATGTTACATTCCTTCGGTGGTCCGCCGGCGGCTTACCCTTTCGGGTACCCTCTACTGAGCGACGCATCCGCACGCGGAGCGTCGCACCTTCGCGAGAGGCCTTGCGGGTGGCGGACGTTCCCCGGTCCATCCACCCGCAGCCTCAGCTAGGGCGGCATGAGGCGCAAGTATCTGCGCCTGCGCCGCCCCGGTCGCTGGCGGCGGTTTGGGTCAGCGGAAGAATCCTCCTCCCTGGCCCTCTCCGCCGCTTCCTTCCGCGAGATGACATCCTCGCAGAAGGCAGCGACCGCGGCCCAATTCCTGTCGCTGCCAAGCATCGCTCTGACGACGCTCGGCAGCGAGAGGTCCCCCCCCTATTGCCGCGACGAGTTCACGGCGCTGCTCGGCCCAAGCCGGGCACGACTCGAGCGTGTGCTGCGCCGTGTCTTCGCCGCAGCCGCAATGGTGACAGCCCGGAGTCGCTTCCCTCCCTGCCACAATGTGCAGATATCTGCCGAAGCAACCGTGCCCCGACAGCACCTGCACCAGTCGGAAGGTAAGGACTCCGTGCCGTCGCCCTGCCCACTCTTCCAGCACTGGCTGGAGCGCTCCTATGGTCCGAAGACCGGCCCGGGGCGCCTCCAGCCGCGCCCTCCAGCTGGCCATGGCAGCTCGGCGGGCGTCGCCCTGCCATCTGGCCACCACGCTGGGTGGGGGCCGACCACCCCCCTCCCGCTCTTGCGATGCCCGCCGATACACCTCGGCGAGCACCTCCGCCTCCAAGTCCCACGGAGGGGTTCCGGCCAACGCGCAGGCCGCCTCCGTCGACACCGTGCGGTATCCGCGTATGACTCTGGACGCGACGACTCTCTGTGGCCTCCACAGAAGAGCCCTGTTTAGTGCGTCCAGGGCCCCCGCCCACACAGGGGCGCCGTACAGCGCCATCGACCGGACCACCCCCGCGTAAAGCCGTCGGCACGCATTGTTGGGTCCGCCCATATTCGGCATGAGCCGTGCAAGGGCGGACGCCGCACCGACGAGCCTTGGGGACAGTTGACGGAAGTGCTCGCGAAAGCGCCACCGCCCGTCCAGCACTAGACCCAGATACTTTATCTGGGCCTGCACCCCAATTTGGACCCCGTCCACAGTGATCGAGGCGCCAGCAGGTGGCCGACGTCGGGGCCCATGGAAAAGCAGGGCCTCCGACTTGTCCAGGGCCACCCTAAGCCCCAGCGCCCCGATCCTCCTGACCACCTCCGAGGTTCCTAAGGTGGCCAGGAACGCCGCTTCCTCAAAGTTTCCACCCCGGGCCACGACCAGCGTGTCATCCGCATAGCAGATGACCGCCAGCCCGGGGGGGAGCCGACAGCGTAGCACCCAGTCGTAACCGATGTCCCACAGGAGCGGCCCTAGAACCGAACCCTGTGGGACACCGCACGACATGGGTCTCCTCACAACGTCCCCTATGCGGCTCTCATAGAGAACGCTGCGGCCCTCAAGATAGTCTGCCACTAGCCGCCTCAGGTATACAGGCACCCCGTGATACCGGAGCGCCTCCCCGATGCAGCTGAATGGCAGACTGTTGAATGCGTTGGCGATGTCAAGCGACACCGCCAACAGCACTCCACCGCCGGCGACGACCGCCGCGGCTGCGGCCCTCAGGCGCATAATCGCGCCGACCGTCGAACGACCAGCTCGAAAACCAAACTGGGCGTCCGACAAGTCGGGTCCGACGTCGCGCATGTGCTGGACAATGCGGGCAGCGAGGATTCTCTCCAACAGCTTACCCGCCTCGTCCAGCAACACGATGGGCCTGAAGGCCCCGACCGAATCCGGCGTTCGCCCCGGCTTCGGCAGGAGTACCAGCCTCCCCTCCTTCCAGCAGTCAGGGAACCGTCCGGACGCCAGGCACGCGTCAAACAGTCCCCTGAGGCGGGGTTCCAGGTGGTCCAGAGCCAGGGCCAGCACCCGGGCGGTTATCCCGTCCGGGCCGGGGGCGGTGTTCTTGGAACGAATCCGCAAAACAGCCGCCCCCATTTCCGACGCGGTGACGGGTGGCACACTGAGGTCGGCCTCCCGGTCGCTAACTGGCTGTGCCATGACCGGGGGCGTGTGCTCCGCCCGTCGTGGGAATAGGCCTTCGACCACCTCGGTGAGGAGGCTGGGCTGAAGGGTCTCTGTGAGGGGGGGGCCCTGAGTGCGGAGCTTGTTCAGAGCCGCACGATACGGGCGACCCCAGGGGTCACGGTTGAGACCGTCCAGCATCTCCTGCCTTTTCTCCGTTTTGGCGCGGCAGATGGCTAACTTGAACGCGGCTCGCGAAGTGCGGTACGCCTCGTACAGCTGGCCCTCCCGCTCCTCATCGCGGTTGCGCCGCCGACTGCGGGTGTAGGACCTCCGGGCACGAATGCACGCCGCACGGAGGTCCGCCAGCTCCTGGGACCACCAGTAGAGCCCCTTCCTTGGAGGAGGACGTCGCACACGGGGCATGGCCAAGTCGCACACCTGCGTAATCGCAGCGCGAAATCGGCCAGCCTCAACGTCCACCCCCTCGGTCAGGGCCGGTGAGGACAGCCACGATTGAACGATGGCTGCCTCCGCCAGTAGGTCCCTATCTAGCCTGCCCACAGCCCACCGTGGGAACGCGGGAGTTCTGCGCACCGCGTGACCCCTACTGGGGCCCTGAAGAGACCGGGAGACCTCAATCCGGATGTACCGATGATCGGACAAGGTCTCAACCTCCTCCAGGACACACCAGTTCCTCACTCGCGCTGCGACGTCGGGGCTAGCGAACGAAAGGTCCACTATCGACCCACCCCGTCGCCGCACGCACGTGTTGACGGAGCCTCTGTTAAGCAGACAGAGGCCCGTCGACGCCGCCCACTCTACCACCGCCGCTCCACGGGCGTTCGTCGCAGGGGACCCCCACGCCGTGGATTTGGCGTTGAAGTCCCCCACGACCAGAACGTGGCTAGGTGCCAGTCGCCGTATCGAGGTCTCTAGGCTGTTAAGCCAGACCCCGAAATCTGCCAGCCTCCGGTTAGGGGAGAAGTATACGCCATACAGCGTAACTCCCCCCCAGTCGGCCGCAACGTATCCCGTGCCCCTGTCTCTGATCAACAAGGGCGGGGAACGAAGCGCCGTAGAGCTGACGATTGCCACGGAGCCATCACAGCTGCCCGCCCAGTGAGGGCGGTCAGGAACGCAATAAGGCTCCGCG
The DNA here is from genome assembly GCA_948253155.1 of Leucoma salicis. NCBI lineage: Eukaryota > Metazoa > Arthropoda > Insecta > Lepidoptera > Erebidae > Leucoma > Leucoma salicis. Next base: position 6,604,588 of record OX411819.1, read on the forward strand.
GCTACGGCTACACCAATCAACCGCTCCACCATGGTTTGAAATCCTGCGCCCCGGCGGCGTGGTTGAGATTCGCCTGAAGGAGGATAGTGTCACGGTTGAATTTTAAGCCGTAACCATATCCTCCTCCACCCGCGACGGTGGCGAAGCCACGCTAGGGGGGGCAGCCTGGGCCGATTGGCTGGTCCCCCCCTTTTTTGGGCCTGTCGTCGGGGGTCTGCATCCCTCCCGCCCCATGCAGTGCTTGGCAGGCCTGTTGCCTGCAGCGCACGCGGGGCAGTAAGGGGCAGCGGTGCAGGTTGCCGCCCGGTGCCCTGCCTGACCGCAGCGGAAGCAAAGACCGCTGCAATCAAAGCAGTTAGTGCACGTTGGCCGGGTGTGTCCGACTGCCATGCACTTAAAGCACCTCGCGGGCCGAGGCTCCAGCACGGTGACCCGCGCGGAACTCCAGCCCACGAGGAGCCTGCCTGCGTCAGCCAAAGTTTTGGCCGCCGCGACAGGGCAACTCGCCCAGACGGCACCTACACCGCCGGGACCGGTCCGAATGGAGCCCACTCTGACGGCATTCGAGCATCCGGTTTTCGAGGCAATAGCCTCCCGGACGTCGTCCGCCGTCACTGAGTCATCCAGACCGGAAATGCGCAGTTCAGCGCACTTTACCGGTCTGGTGACACGGACTCCACTCCCCTCGCCAAACAGACCCGTCAGCCTTTCGGCCACCGTGTCGGCCATCCTAGGGCCCTCCGCCCCAGGGAACTCGAGAATTCGAGCCCCTGTGCGGGCTAGGCGGGTCCGGGCGGCGACGATTCCGATGTCGGAGACGTCGATTTCCTCCCGGGCCTTCCTCAGGATGGCCTGATATGTCAGGCCCGCTTCCGCCTCCGGCAGCATGGTGATTACCACCGCTGCCGTTTTCGGCGCTTGAAGCTTGCGCGGCTTCTTAGGGCCGGGCTTGCTCCCTGGCGCAGCGGGATTCGCAGCTTGGGCAGCAGCCCCAGTCGCGGCTCCCTTTTCCCTTTTTCCCCGGGATTTCTTCCTCCCCCTGCTCACTACATGCCAGCCCTCATCAGAGGGTGCAGGGCCGGTTGGCGCGGGAGGTGGGACACGTGGATCCCGGGGATTGGCCACTGGGGCCCGCGAGGGCTCGCCAGCACACGGAAGAGGAGGAAACTCCTCTCTGGGCTGGCCCTTGGGGCGCTGCCCAGCCTTCTGCGCCGCCTTCTGCGCCGCCTTCGCTTTGGGGGCTTTGCCCTGCCCCTTGGGCGACGCGGCCGCGGTCGCGGAGTAAGTGGCCACGCGGCCACCCTGACAGGGCAGCGGCGTTAGGCCTGAAGACGGCGCGGCCTTCTTCTTATCCGCGGCCAGCGGCGGCCGGAGTCGCGGCTCCGGCGGCACCCTGGCGCTTAGGGAGTCAAGGCGTGGGTCATAGATCGCACCAATGCGATCGATGACCTGGCGCATCTGCTCCTCGCTGAGGAGTTCAGGGGCCGGAGACCCCGCGCCCGCCACTGAAGATGAGGCTTTCGGCGCGGCCTTGGCGAGCCCTGGTTTGGCTCGCGGGCCACTGCGCTGATTGCGGAGTTCTGCCACCTCATCTTCGAGGCGCCTGCAGCGCGCCTCCAGCCTCTTATTCTCCTCAGACGCCGAGTGGTGCCGGAGGGACTCCAAACCTTCGAAGGCCACCTTGGTGGCCTTCTTGAGGGCCTCGGAGAAGGTGCCCCGAAGGTCCCCTGACCCATCCGCCACCGTAAACACGATGGCCAGGGCATCAGAGACCTTCTGCGCAATCCGGTCTACTGACTGCAGATCGTCCCTCTCCAGAGGCTCCTCTTGGAGCCTCGATGTGAGGAACGTTAGCCGCTCCTCCACCGAGAGCCCCGCTCCCAAATTCTTGATTACCGCCTCGTCCGTCTTGGACAAGGCGCGTGGCACTGTGCGCCTGTTGGCGCCTCGGCCTCTCTTTGCCGACCTTCCGGGCTTCTCCGGCGGAGGCATCTCAGTGGAGCTGTCCTCTGACTCCGACGCATCCCCTTCTAGCGCAATGGAGCGCTTCAGGAGTCGTGAGGGCCGCTCCAACGAGCCAGCCATCCCCGGCTGAGACCCTGATGGGTTCGGGGCAAGCGCGCTTGCGGCCGTTACACCGCCGCCATCGCCGTCCGTCTCCATCTCCGACGTGGCAGCTGATGCGCTTCCTACAGTAGGACTGCCCGCGGGTGTGGATTTTCTCCCACGGGTTGCCCCCCTCTTCTTATTCCTCCCAGTCTTCCTCGCCTCTCCTTTCTCTTTGGCGTCAGTTGCTCCCCCCAAATACGTGGAGCTGACAGGGCCGGTATTGTTACTCGGCCCTGTGAGGGATTCTCCGGGGGCGTCGCTCCCGGTACCCTCTTGAGGAATCTTAGTATGTTTTCCTTTCGCCATTGTTGATGAAGTTTTACGTCCTCCGACGTGCCAACCCTCGCGACTGAGCTCCCCTCAGCCATGCATCCCCTGGCCGGGCGGCAGAGCACGAGATTGGGGTAATTTTTTATAGGGGTTTTCTTCCCCGCGGTCCGAAGACCCCCGGTCCTGTCCATTCAGGATTACGGGTCGGGCCGAACGGTGGTCTGCATCAGACCGTGCCCACCGCTCGCAAAGCAAACGGTGAGCCCGTCGCCCCTCGGGCTAAAAGCTCCGTCACAGTCTCCCAGGGCCGGGGGGGGCCACTATGGCCCCGCTGGCCCTCCACGGCAGACGTTCGGCCCACTGCAAGCAGTGAGCCTGTCGCCACTCGGGCTGAAAGCCCCGCCTCCAGGAACGAGGGGGTCACTGTGACCCCGCTGTCCCCACCCCAGGGTCGGGGGGGCCACTATGGTCCCGCCGACCCTCCACGGCGGACGTACGGCCTATCCACTGTGCCCTCTGCTAACCAGAGGGACACGCGGAGACCCGTCCCCTGCCGGGATTCAGCCGCCGGCACCGGAGTGCCGACGTTGCCCGGGGTGCACCAACGCGGAGGTATCCCGACCCGCACCCCGACTTAATAGAATACCTGGATTATGAAATTTGTTAATTAATTTTGTTCCATCCAATACAATGACAATGACGGGCCTAACTGCCTCGGTGGTGTAGCGGTAGTGTATGCGACTGCTAATCATGAGGTCTCGGGTTCGATCCAATGGGCGTTATTGAGCTTTTTTCTAAAAAGAAAAATTCTCAGTAGCAGCCCGGAGTTTGGAAATGTGCCTACCCCTTCGGGGTATACAGGCGTGATGCTATGCTACGGGCCTCATGGCGTAGTCGGTAATGTAACCGACTTCCGTGCAGACAATTATTATGTGATGAACACAGATATTTGTACCACGTCTGGGTGTTTTTCTATCTATTATTTGATTTTAAAAAAAATTAATAGGTTTATATCCGTAATCTGGTACGTCGTAAATTAATTAGCCAATTAAGTCTATACCTTATTATGCCTGTACATTATAAATATATCACAATAAGAACTCGATTAGGCTATTTTGGCATATCAGAACAGAAAACAATAATTTTTAGATTTTTTTCTATCTGTATGTTTTATATATCGGGCACCTGATATAACATATAGCAAAAAAAAACTATGTATTTGTTTTGGCGGAGAAGTGATCATGGGATAGTATAAAATAAAAAGCCTCTTTTGTAATATTTTTTTAAATTTACGGTTGTATGTGTTTTTTAATGCCAAATCATAAAAAATTTAAGTAAAATTTTTTGTCCAATAAATAAAAATAAAAGTTTGGGGTGGACCACCATTATCACTTAGGGGTATTAAAAATATTACACACAATATTTCATAAGAATAGCTCAAGCCGTTTCGGAGGAGAATGGCGACAAACACACAAGAGAATTTTATATAAAAGATTTTATGTATCACCTTAAATATGAAGAGACTAGCACGCAGGTGAATTCCATTACACCTAACATCGAAAACTAATATCTAAGATTAAGTCAACATTCAGCACAGCTGGAATCTTAAGTCAATTTTCCCCACCAATGCCTTAGTTGAATCAAAGGTTCCCAACATTAAGTCTTGTCTGTACTATTTATATAAGCCCATATTCAATCCTGGGTATCCTTGCCCGTCGGGCGCAGAATGGCATTAATAATTCTCTTAGACGCACATACGACAATCGCAGCTGCTATTATTATTGTAAAACTACAGGCTGATACTTTATTTGTATACATATTTCTATAATAAATTATTGTGAAAATATGATAAATATGCTATTATTTCTGTACACTTTTATTTGTACATAATTATATTTTTAAATTAAATGATGCAGAAAATATTAATAATGGAATACGTACCTACCTAAATCAGTAGAAATAATAAATTAAACAATATATATTAATGAATGAATGAAATAACAAATTCGAATAAGCAATAAAAAAAAATTCGTCACTAACCTTTTCTAAAAGTTATCATCCATCTGTAATATAAATAAGCCATTATTTGCATTATAATCTCTATACAAAAAAGCCATCCTACAAAAAAAGCTATCTCCATTTTTTCTATACAATAATGTACCCTTTTCTCTCGTTTATTCTTTTCTTAATTCTGGACTATATGTATGTCATAGTTCATGAGATATTATATATGTTAGATAGTTACGGCGTCAAATAGTAACAAACATTCAAAAAAACAAATTCACTTAACACATAGTCTGAAAATATGAATATCAAAGAATCAAAAATATCAGTCACGAATAGGATGCTATTTTCGATTTCACAATTTCAGACTTTGTGTTAATTTATATGGCTAAGCATGCCAAATGCTAAAAAAATATACAAAAACTAGTAGACCCAACAGACTTTGTCCTGTTTAAACGTTGGCGTTTCGTTTGGATTCGTTAGATAGGTATATGTTTTTACATTAGAAAAAATTAAAGAAAAAAAAACCTGAAATCCTATTGTGGCGTCATCTACCGGGTCCAAATGTGATTCTAAACCATCCCGGTACTTAACATTCACAAATAAATAGAAGAAAAAGTCCTGGAAACCTATTGTGGTGCCACCCACCGGGTACAAATGTAAATCAAAACCGTCCAGAGCGCCACACAAACGCACACAAAAAATTCATTCATATCGCTCCAGCCGTTTAGGAGGAGACAAATTCAAATTCAAAAATAACTTTATTTGATAGGCTTATTATAATAGCACTTAAAATCGTCAAATTTAATTACTAAAAACTAACACGAGCGCTTGAGGCAAGTGCATCCGTAATGTCGCGATTGCAATCGCCACAAGCGGCCTTATTTACGGAATCCCCGGCCGGCTAAGGCTTTTCATGAGAAGAACCCGGCAAGAAACTCAGTTAACCCTCACCCGGCAAGAGTTCAGTGACATACACACGTACAGTAGAATTATATATATAAAGATATAAACAAAGTCACATTTAAATTTATAATAGTGTCACATAATTTCCAAAAAATCCGTAATTAGTATAACTTATAATTCAACTGGCTTATTTCCCTTGTTTTGTAGAATTGGCTCTATTAGGGATCCGATTGGCTAATTCTGTTTAGTGGTCCCGATAACTAGGATATCACTAAAACAAACTGAGCACGGATTATTTTTTAACTTCCAAGTGTTATATCTGCCTAGTCGTGCCTAATGAATGTTGAAAGAATTATTTAAAACATGCTGTATATTTAGTATCTGTGCCGGACAACCCTAACCGAACGTCTTGAGACGTAGTGCGGTAGCCACTCATATTTTGAATACATTAATTGGTTCGTTGGTGAATCCTTAACTGTGAATTATTTTCCGTTTGGTATTAATGGCGTAACCGGCTTTCAATTTAAAGTTGATTGATGATTTTTATATTTACGTTGAAAAAAGACAAATATTGCTATAAATAAATAATATATTTGATGTTTTAATTTTCCTTCAGAAGATCAGCGTGAAACAATAATGGGTATCCCTACCGTTGTGTTTCGTATGGTGAGTGAGAGCGCCGGAGGCCCAAACCCTCTCCTTATCCATTTCTTATTATCCTTCCTATCCTCTACTTATTCACATTCCTGTCCTCTGCTTAGAATCCTTCTTATCCTCTGCACTCTAATTTGCGATGCGCGAATGATGCCTCTGGTGTTTCAAGCGTCTATAGATTACGGTAACCGCTTACCATCAGATGGACCGAATAATTGTTTACCACCCACGCAGTAAGTAAATTTTCAGGTAATACTTAATATTTTGTAAGAACGAATGTGTTATCGAAATTGGCAGTCCGGAGCAATTGTCACGATGGCTGAATTGACAAACATCTGAACGATATCCAGGAGATGCAGGTTCAAATCCTGTTCGTAAAACATAAAAAAACCTAAAAAAAACATAGCATCACGCCCGTATTCCCGAAGGGGTAGGCAGAGGTGTATTACACATCCACGACTCGCCAGCTATATTTAAGTCCCACGTAATAGTGGGCGAGCCTATTGACGTCTACCGGGCGCATTTCCAAACTCCGGGCTGCTACTGAGAATTTTTCTTATTTTTTTTACGAAAAATCTCCATCCTGTTCGTGACTTAATTTATATGGCTAAGCATACCAAATGCTAAAAAACATAATTATACATATAATAGAGAGAAAACACCCAGACGCAGTACAAGTATCTGTGTCCATCACACAAATAATTGCCCTTTGTGGGAATCGAACTAAAAGAAGCAAAATGACCAGTAAGTACCTATCATCAAGCAAATACTCGCTCATCTAAACCAGCATTTATCAAATACCTATCCCACCTCCTGTCCTAAGAGGGTTGTCTTAATGGAAACATGTCGCTCGCAATGAGGAATATTCGAAGCATATGCCTCACGATGCACGAAGCACTATTCCGTATGATGGCACTCGGCAACTTGGCTTGAGCAGACAAAACATTCTCTATCGTGTTGATTGGGCAAAGGCATGTTCTGTCGCGGGCCTAGCGATTAGATAGATTTGATACTTTATTTTCCCTTCTCTCAAATATCATACCACCATGTAAATTAGCATACTAATTCACATACAATCTGTCCGTGTGGTGACGCACTAAATATACTAAAGATAAGTATTCAAGTCGCCGTGTGGTGCCGGCTTTAGAATTGTCCCACCCCTCTCCACCCATGGGAGTCGTAAGAGCCGACTGAGGGAATATCGGGGGAGTGGACAGCAACACTCCTTCAAGTATTAACAACATCCACTGCAATCGCCAACCCGCCTGCCAAGCGTGGCGATTACGGCACTATCCCTCATTCTTGGGGAGGCCTATGTCCAGCATTGGACGTTAAAAGGCTGATGGATGGAAGTATTCAAGATTGTTGATTTATCACCAGTTCCTGGATAGTATTTTAAGCTGTGATTATGACTTTATGCACCAGTGAGTACATCAAAATATAATTCCTCTATCGAAGTTCAAAATACCAACAATAATTCATGAGTTATACTTTTTTGTATAAGACGAGTTCTGGTTAAATTTTGTGTCATTCTCAATAGAAATACTCTATTGCCTGTTTCAAATGTTACTTCAAAATTTTTAATTTGGATTAGGTTATAATTATTGACATAATACAAGTATCAAGTTCTCTTCTTCGCGGTATAATAATGACCACCGGCTGGGTGAGGTACAAATCTACATATTGGGGTGTGGGCATTTCTTGCATCCCCGGTTGAGATATGTGTCTTAGCTCCCCGTGTCCAGACCAGGGTGGTAGCAGGGTTGGATTCAACTAGAATAGAATAATAGATAATAATAAATATACACGTATTTACAGATGGATTTTCTGTGAAATCTAAAAGTTTTGACTCTGCAATCGAGAGAGAGAAACGTAAAATGTGGTATTATGAACATAATCCTTATTTTTTTTTAAAGTATCAGACATTCCTGATTTATGATCAGACAAATAGTCTTGTATATCACCTCGCCATAGGAATTCGGTACTAAAACCAATATGGGCAGTTAGTTAACAAGAGTTTTTAGATACCTACCTAAAATTCGACTGCACAGATGGCGGAGCGGTTGCCCAACCAGCACAGTGTTGTGGGATCGATTCCCACACAGGACAACTTTTTTTGTGATCCACACATGGTTGTTCTGAGTCTGGGTGTCCGTGAAATATTTGTTAAAGTCCCCCGCGATACAAGGATAATTCAAAAGTGCAGGGCATTGCCTTAAAAAAATACATAGTTATAATTAATTAAGATTTTTATTAATTTTGAAACTTTAGAGCATAAATCTTCACACTTTTACCCAAAAGTTATTTAAATAATATTTTTATTGAACACTGGATGCTGCGTAATTATACATAAAGTAAGTAAGTCTAAGATCAGAAAATGCGTAACAAGTCAAACATAATTATAATGAAAATATTTTGTGGAGTAACCTAAAAATTGTTCTAGAAGTTCTAGAAGTAAACATTTGAAATCCATCATGCTGTAAAACTATAATAAAACCTTGCCCCAAGTGCGTCCCATCATATAAATGTTTAAGGTATGCAGATGCGGTACCGACGTGATAAGTTAATTCCTACTGGCGATCCCTTACCCGTATCAAAATTATAATAGAGCACGAATATTCTGCAATATGTGGCCCTCTCTTATTGAAAACTTAATGGCTGCCCAAGATTATTGCTATGTTAGGATTGTTTGGGTTTCATGTGTGGCTCTGTCCAACTGAAATTCGGTATTGTACTATTTTACGCTAAAGTAATTTGATCAAAACCTTAGATGTAAATCGTGAATTAAAAACAATACGGGTCTCTCACAATCTTTTGGAAATCCGTTGCAACTGATAATTTAATTCTTCTAGTATGAACTTTCTATCACTTTGAAAGGAGATGCGTACTTTCCATAGATTACATAAGCAGATGAATAGTCTACCCTACCTATCTTCCTCTGAAACTAAAACACATTTATAAGTTTCATGAACAAAGAAAGCTTTAGACCCCATCGAACCGTTCGGGTCTAAGAACGAGTAATTTCAATGCAAAACCCTTACAATAATATTTAATGAAATTTTAGCCGCAAAATATAGTCACGAAACGTAATTTCTAAACCTATGGCCACACCATATGTCGTAGATAACCTAACGTCGCGCGTCGTAGGTGTAGCGTAGGCGAGATGCAAGCCTTGTACTTATTACTGGTCTTGCAACGGCAAAGTCTAACCAACCAATAAGACCTTCCTACTTTTGTATTTCTTAAACATAAGCTTTGGAACAATACCATTGAAGGGGGTCATGTTAATTGGCTTTTACCTGATTAGATCAGATATGGTTTTCGTAATATTTGCCAAATTAACGATGATATATTGGCGTGTACTTTCCAATGTCATTAATAACCCTCTATCATTAATTCTATAGTGAACTTTCTTTTTAAATCAATAGGTAAGTACAGAAAGTACGAAATGTTATTAATAGAAAATGATATCCACGGCCAGGATGCGTTTCCTGGATTACCTTTCTAGATGTTCTGCCAACTGAGCTATCGTGATATTTGCTCGTGACTTTATCACTTTTCATAACACATTCTTTCTTGATGTAATAGGTGAGCGCAACATCTATCGAATGTATTTGCATACATAGTTAGGACCGCTACCCCTAAATATTTTCATTAAGAATTTTATCAAATATGTCACGATAGCGATCTGTGTCCAAAGTAGGACAGCAGTATGTTGAAAAGAATTAAAGGGTTCAACGTTATTATAACTAATACAATTGTAAAGAAAATAATTCATTGGATAGTTACTGGAATGTTGTCACTACGATTGCAATGGAATCGAAATTTATAACTACCCTATATAACGTGCTAGTTCCAAATCATACATTTAACAATTTATCGTCAAACTCAATCTATTCATAACAAAATTTCTTGAGATGGGGTACTGGCCTATCGAGGCGACATTTCGGGTCCAGAACTTCCTGGCACATGTGTGTCTAATATCCCTACATTTGTCAGTCTGTAATTGCGAAGTGATTTTACTTTCTACTGTCCCTTCCTAAATCTTAATGTTAGTTTGGTCTATAGTCTTCATTAGTATGGTTATCCAGTACTACCGTATAAATATATAATATCAAGAAGATATACTTTTTATGTTTAATACGAATTTGTATAAATAATCCAATATGAAATTTACCATATCATATATATACTTATAGGAAAATTTAGATTAGGTAAAAATGTATAATGGACGATGTTATTAATAAAAACAATTTCTGTCTGATCTAAATTCTAATTCTTTATTAACAACGTCAAATGTATACTGTGATTTACAGCATTTAAATGAACCTTTTTATTAGAACAAATAGTGTAGTCTTATAACACTAAAACATGAGGTTGAAAGTGAGATTTTCAGTAGGTTAAATTAGCGGTGATAGGATAAATTAGCTGTGTTAAGCAGTACCCTGGATATGGATAGACGCAAGTTCGAATCCTGGTCTTAGTAAAATGTCAGAGGTCTTTGTTTCTCAATATTTAATTATTATCCCTTTCTTCGTTTGTGTTTGTTTTATTATGAGTAGGTATAAAATAATATATTTTTTATTTCTTAAACTTTTTTATTTTTTATATTACATGTGTGGCGTATTTATACGGCCCACGTGATGGTAGACGGTTACTGTAGCATATAGATGCTAGCAACACCAACACCAGAGCTATCACTTGCACGACGCCATCTCCAAGGAAACGGATAGGAGGTGTATAGGAAGGATAATTAGGAGAAAATCGGCAGGATAATAAGGAGAAGATAATGAGGGGGCTTGGACCTCCGGCGCTCTCACTCACCATATGAAACACAACAGTAGGAGTTTTTACACGCTGATCTTTTGTGAGAGGCTGGTACTTCCCCAATCGAGCCAGCCCATTCATACTGGGATAAGTAAGGTTCCACCACTAGAATTATAAACTACATGATTTTCTATGCTATATAGCTGACTTATGACCAATTATTATCTGTTTTATAGAAATAAGTATTACAAACATCAAATTACAGTTATAAAAATATGGTAAGAAAATAAATATTATCTCCTCGCTTATACTCTACAATAGACTTTATTACCGAGCACATCTGCGCTTAGTTACTTACACCCAAGACTTTGTTAAGTTACCCCTTTAGGTATGGACTCCACATGTCCTTTACTTCCTCCTTCTAGAATAAAGATATACTTTTGTATATCATAGTAGGTATATATAAGGTTTTTTATCGTTTTAACGGTAATTAATAAATAAATTTTGTAGTTGTAGTGCCTTGCATGCGATGGCATGAGCAAGAATGGGCCGGCTCGATCGAGGAAGTACCACCCTCTCTAAGAAGATCAGTGTTGCTAACGTCTATAGGGTACGGTAACCCCTTACCATCAGATGGGCAATAAGCTTGTTTGCCACCCACGTTGAATGAATTATTTTTTTATCATCTTAGAACGTTTCGTTTCACTTAAAATAAGATATTTTAAACACATATTAAGAAGACCCACTGAATATCGGGGCGTAGCTAATATAAAATATTTCAATTTACAGATATAAAATAAACTTTATTATATGCTTTTCATTATCAGTCACACTAAATAAAAATAAAATTTACCAACATTTCATAAACAAATACGCTTACAAAAACGCTGACTGCATCGCTGCATCGGGCGCCATGTTGAATCAAAAATGGCCGCTTTTTAGTTGTCAGCACTTTTTTGCGGATACCGAACGACCAGTGATATATTTTGTTTACATAATCAACCAAACGTTTTTGTTTGTGTGTAACAAGTTGGAATATTTGCAGGCGTTGTAATTTTGTGTTATAATATTATATTAGCACCTAACCGCTAGTTGCAACTCGGTTCGCGTGGAATTTAGGTTTTTTTCTGTTCGGAACGCTAATCCTTTATCCAAAATAAAAGTATTCTAACTTAGTTTTTATAACATCAGCTATCTGCCAGTGAAAGTCTTGTCCAAATCGGCCCAGTAGTTTCGGAGTTTAGCTGTAGGAAACGCAAATATTAATTGTTTTTTGTTATAAGTAACAGACGAAGAGACGGCACACGGCGGGTTTGTTTAGTGGGTGAGCGCCCCACACTACCCTATTCGTTGCCCCAAACGATGGGGTGTGCGGTTAGGTACAGAAAGGGTAAACCACCTAAAAAAAAGAATAGGTTCTCAATGGCATTTACTAAGTACCTACATCTTATTGACGAAATGAGATGAGGACGTCATGGATAAAAAGAAAGTGTTATAAATATTCAAATGCCATTATTTTAAAATTTAAATTTCGAAATCAATACATTTGGGCGTATCCCAATAACTCCTTATCGAGATAAAATATTCTATGGGTTTATCCAGGCCATAATTTATGTGTATACCCATTGAAATCCGTTAAGTCATCAGATCTTTATGCCAATAGTTAAAAATGTCGGGATAAAAATTAATGTGCAGTGAGTTACATCTATTTACCTACTATTCATCATACAGTTGTTAACGTGAATGATGGACAAACTTTAAAATATCTTGATCTAAATATTTTAACAAAATTTCGCATTTGAGTGATGGCACCTGACAGTAAGCGACTACCGTTATAGCCTATATAAACGCTAGCAACACGAGAGGCATGAGTCATGACACCATCCATCCATCCATCAGCCTTTCATAGTCCACTGCTGGACATAGGCCTCCCCAAGAGAACGCCACAACGAGCGGTACTTTCATGGGGAATAATGCCGTAATCACCACGCTTGGCAGGCGGGTTGGCGATCGCAGTGGATGTTGTTAATACTCGAGAGAGTGCTGCTGCCCACTCCCTCGGTATTCCGTCAGTCGGCTCTTACGACTTCCGTGGGTAGAGAGGGGGTGGGACAATTCTAAAGCCAAACACTATAATAGAAGTACCATTTCATGCTGGGATAAGCAAAGCCTCTACCACTATTAAACTAGCAGTTTAGTAATATTTGGTTTAGATGCTTTTAGACTTTATACAGAGCTGGAATTACTCTTGTGGTGTTTTTTTTCTTTTGTTATAAAATTTCACTGTTTGCCGTCCACAGACTAGCGTAGCTAATGCAGAAAAGCTAGTTTTTAAGTTATAACTCAGATTTTTCATATAGTAGCGGCTTAAAAGGTATACCAGTTTTTAATTCTAATTCAGAGTAATAAATATAAATATTCCCGGACATGTCACACAACGTCCTCTGGACCCAAATTAAGCTTAATACTTGTGCTATGGGTACCAGATTACGGATATAATACATATATTACTTTTTTTTTCTAAATACATACATATAATAGATAGTAAACACCCCGACGCAGTACAAATATCTGTGTTCATCACACGAATAATTGTACTGAGTGGGAATCGAACCCACGACCTCGTGCGCGGAAGTCGGTTACACTACCGACTATGCCATGGGAACCGTCAGTTTAATCAAACAAAAAAAAAGTTTTAAAGTTGTCCAGTAATTTTTGCGTGATGTGCAAACAAACAAACAAACAGTTAAACAACCAAACAGAAAAATATCTAAAAAAAGGTTTTCATTTCCGAGACTACCCACATAGTCTAATGTCACAGATTTTTTTTTCTCAATTATCTTCAATGTACATACACAGCTCTGTTACAGCTTAATAATAGTATAGATAAATATAGCCTCTAAATTACTTTTATTACTTGTTTTATAAGTGATGTACCATGTGTCTTGGTATATAAAAAAAAAGTTGTGTGTACGTTATGAACACGCGTTAGAAGTTATACTTCTTTGGCGTAACAAGATAAATATCTTTTCAAAAATTTTATCTTTCGCCTTATTCTACGTTTGTAGAAAAAACGACACTACCAATAGAAAAAAGGTATTTAATACATTGAAAGTTTTATTATAACGCATTACTTTATGTTAGTTAAATAAAATTTATTTAAATATCACAAAAAAACTTAAATGTTGACTATAGCTAACTTCAGGGTATCTAACTTCAGGTTTTTCGTGACGGTGTGCGTGCGCATCGTAAAAATTTACTTCATCATTTTTCCCTAACGCGCCAAAAGAAGTATAACTTCAAAAACAAAAAACAAAAAAACATAGAATCACGCCTGTATTCCCCGAAGGGGTAGGCAGAGGTGTATTACACACCCACGACTCGCCAGCTATGTTTAAGTCCCACGTAATAGGGGGCAAGCCTATTGACGTCTACCGGGCACATATGGTCTTGGTATATAATGTAGTAATGTATTTTTAATCACATATTATTAGTACATCAAAAAAATATTTATAGTTTAGTGTATCTTCAATTTAATCAGGCTGTTCTTTCAATATTTATTTATTAGTTCGAGTACATTTAATCAATATTTCACGACTAAGACCGTAAACACGAAACAAAACTCAATCACAATCAAAAACTTTTTAATTGCACCCAATTTGCGACCAATCGAAATGCTGTATTGTATTCGAATTCCGAATCGAATGCATTTAACAAACTTCCTAGCAAGTTGGCGTCGCTTCGTGTAAATTTGGAGTGCACACGAGTTGCATAATAATATTTTTAAATGCAGTTTTAAATTTTGATTCTGGAATATTTTTTATTATTTAAATTTTTATGTTTGATTGTGTTTTTCTAGCTTTGTTTTGTGTCTGTAATTTTCCCAAAGTATTACATATAGATTTTTGCGGGTAGCTATTACCAAGTACAAAAGTAACAAAAACAATACCTATGTATTGTCATAATAACAAAAACAATAGATTGTTATATAAATAACATTGAAAACATTTTTGGCACTGGCTTCAAACACATCAGTAGCTAGTACGGAAATCGTATGTAAATACCAATTATTTTTTGCTTTTTAGTTCCTGGGTGTTTATTGAAGACGGTGTTCTTTTTTTTTAAATAATTTATTTTTTGCTTTTTAGTATAAAATAGGTGCGTAAGTTAGAGTAAGTGTTAAATGATGGGGAAGCCTTCCTTGGGTGCATCTCGTATGAGAAAGCATCGAGCACAGGAGTCTGAAAATTATAAAGATGAGCGCCTATATAAAGCGCAATAGAGAAAGAAATAGTGCACAGCGTTTCGGAGAGTCTTCCAAAGACCGTGAAGAATGGCTTTATATATAATATAGGTACGCCAACTATTAAGCGCACTGCTTCAATGAAACAGCAAGGCTTCAGAGTAAAGGAAAACATATTATGGATGTACCTATACATTTCTTTATATTGTTGTTGTTTTTTTAAAAAACACTACACCGATTTTGATAAAATTTAATGGGACAATTTCTGAATAAACAAATTAAAAAAAAAAGAATTTTGTAAATCCGTTTATATATGACGGAGCTATAGTATACATAAAATATAAACATCCGAATTGCTAAACCTCCTCCTTTTTTAAAGTTGATTAAAAATATATATCTTCGTGAGGAAGACATTAGAAGAATGACATTTGCTATAAAAGCGATAAAGTTCGAAAAAAATGGTATATATTATACACTACAAAAAATAGTAGAATTGTCCCACCCCTCTCAACCCATGGGAGCCGTAAGAGCCGACTGAGGGAATACCGGGGAAGTGGGCAGCAGCACTCCTTCGAGTATTAACAACATCCACTGCGATCGCCAACCCGCCTGCCAAGCGTGGCGATTACGGCACTATCCTTCATTCTTGGGGAGGCCTATGTCCAGCAGTGGACTTTGAAAGGCTGATGGATGGAATACTCTTATATTAAACTTTTCAAATAAGTTTGACCGTTTTAATGTACAAAATTACCTACTACCTAACATATATATTACATTGATTGCCTTGAATGTAACGTGTTGTTAGAAGCACGTGCGCGCCGGACTTGTATTGAAAAAAAGTATCCGAACGTATAGATTACTGTTTCGTATATAATTATATAGATTATCTTTAACACGTGCTCTCAGAAACAGATTATCTCGAACGTAGAGTAACAGATGGTCAAAGCTTATACATTAGGTTTCTACTATAATTTAGGTATCGATGGTAGAAACTGCACTACGTGTAGGCACATCGTTCACTTATATCATTCATTGGTCCTAACTGTCCATTGTCAAGCATAGACCATATAAAACAAGCGGCATATATGCTATGCAGTTTTCACATAAGCCAGGAATTATTAACACAAAGTGCGAAAGTGAGATTTCGAAAATAACAGTCATGAACAGGATTTGGTGCTACATCTCCAGGAATACCATCACAGATGCTTTGGCAATACAGGCATCGTGACAATTGCTCGGGACTGCAAATTCGATAGCAAATTCTTTCTTAATGTCTTGTGAACATTATAAAGGAATCTCTAAACGTCGTTCCTAAGACATTAAACATTTGTGACGGTTTTCCTGGAGATGCAGGTTCAAATCCTGCTTGGGACTATTATTTTCGATTTCATATTTTTGCATTTTGTATTCATGTAGATAGCTAAGCATGTTAAATGATCAAAAAGTATATAAAAATATAAAAAAATGTTATAAACTATCACAGCATTATTGCAAATTATAGCGAATGTGAAGTTGTAACCGAATTATACAATAGCAGTCTTTTGCCGAATTTCCCGAAAGAAAAAACCTTTATTTTTTAAGAATTAACTGCTTATAAAAAGATACTTTTCTAACCTAACCTAACATACATTGCTTGATAGTTTTACGAATTAAGCCACAAAATTTCGCATGCATGTATCAATAATATAAATTACTTTAAATTTACGCAACAAATACTTCACATTATACTTTATCTAAGATCGACATAACATTTCCGAACGAAACATTAAATTGGCTCCCAACTCTGACCTTAGCCGCACACAGCGCTAATGTAATAAAACTTAAAAGTAATAGACAAAGTGATATGATATTAGCAACATCCAATTTACTGTAACAAAGAAGTTCATGAGATACGGTACCGTTAGCCGCACGCATTTTTTAATATGCCGCCGTACAATGCCAGCGATATTTCTGATCGGCTATAGATTTTTATAATATGTGCTGGATAAGACACATACGGACATCTATTTTGTATACTTCTATACTATTATAAACTGTAACATAGCTATGTCTGTACATTTAAGATATTCGAGAAAAAATACTGTAATAGGGTCCGAGTATATAGGCGTGTCTAAACACAAAACTATTTTTTTTTTATAATTTTTGTCTGTTTGTCTGTTCGTTTGTTCGTGCATCACGCAAAAACTACTAAACGGATTTTGATGCAACTTTTTTTATTTGATAGCTCTTGATTAGACTTAACAACACTGGTATACATTTTATCCCGCTACTATACCGGGAACCTGAGATATAACCCAAAAATTAGCTTTTGGCTGCGGCGAAGCCGCGAGCAAAGGCTAGTCTGTTATAAAGCTGTAACAGTGCTATGTTTGTAATTATAACATAATTATTTAAGAAAAAAAAACACTATATTAGGCTATTTAAGCGTCTCTGAACGCAAAACGTTTTTATAGAATTCTTGTCTGTTTGCTTTTTGATACGAAAAATCTAATGCGGAGGGAGGGTAAAATCGACTGTTAGCAAGGCGACGCTTTTATTTTACTTGTCTCGTTCAAATTTTGCAAGTTAAATTTGACACATTTCCCGGTTTCCGATTGAGCTGAAATTTTACACGCATGTGTAGATCGCGTGACAATGCAATATTATGATGACATGGAGCTGATCTGATGATATGACCTTAAAACTAGCAAAGGCTGGTTTTTAATAAAATTATTATTATTAGATTTAAGTAGTAACTCTCATTACCTATTTTAAAACTAGGTACACAACAAAGCTTTAAGTTAATAATTATAAATATTTTACACACAATATCATCGTTATATTATCATCATTGAAATCTAAATTACTCGTCAGGCTTCGAACTCAGTGATCGAAGTCGTCATGCGAAAATTTCTTTTATTTCTATGAACGAATAACAAAAGCACTCTATGTTAGGTTTGCTTATTTTTTACGACAGGATTTACCTCTTATTAAAGCACTTAAGATATTTTTATTGCATATGGTGGCAGATTAGCTACAGCCCATCTGATGGTAAATGGTAACCGCTACTCATGGACTCAACAATACTAAGAATACTGTCAATCCACTGCTTACCATTTAATTTAGCGAATGCGAAATTAATCTATAAACGACTCTCCTGCTACAACTAAAACACACCGAATTGCTGCACTGAGTTGACTGTTGATCACACGAGAGGCGTTGGTTTCACTTGCTCACCTGAGTATTCCAGCTTGCTACGCAAGCCTACCAGTAAAAGAAAAAAAGCGTCTGAAATAATTTGAGTAAATTTTACTGAATATTGTTATTCAAAGTCACTAGTCTATTCTAGATCTAGTTTAATCTAGTACCAAACGATATCTGCGGGTATTTATATCGTTAATAGGATCGACTCATTTGGGCATGACTCGCGATATAGTTCTCATGTGGGGTCCGACACACAGTACTGTATTATGCCATTCATTTTATGCGATTCACTCGTAGAATAAGTACTTAAACTTATAGTTATAGCATCACGCCTGTATTCCCCGAATGGGTAGGCAGAGGTGTATTAAACACCCACGACTCGCCAGCTATGCTTAAGTCCCACGTAATAGGGGGCGAGCCTATTGACGTCTACCGGGCACATTCCCTAACTCTGGGCTGCTACTGAGAATTTTTCTTTTTCTTTTACGAAAAATCGCAATAACACTGCCCGACCCGGGGATCGAACCCGAGACCTCATGATTAGCAATCGCATACACTACCGCTACACCACCGAGGCAGTTATGCAATGGTATTAAATAAAATCGCTACAGTAAGGAAAAGGTTTTTTCAAAATCGGTACTTTCTTTACACCTAACGAATTAGTAGATTTAGCAGTAACTTGTATGAAATATATCTCTTCTATTGCAGTCAGCTGCTTGGCTGAATATGTAAAGTTGCTAAATAAATGGATTGTGTTTATCGTTTAGCAAGCAAAAAATAAGTTTTTTTTTATTGCTGATGATGGCAGACGAGCCACGGCCGCCTGATGGTAAGTGGTAACCGTCGCTCATGGACTCAACTATACCAAGAGTATTGTCAAGCCTTTGCACACCATTGCATTTCTCAGATATAAAATGAAAGAATAAACGGCTATCTTCTGCTACAGCTAAAACACACTGACGTGCTTCATAGCTGGTCACGCAGAAGACGGTGGTACCGACCCGTTCGGGCCCGATAGCATGTGAGTACTCTCACTTGGAACCCAGCCCTACCACCAGTAATGCAATGGGTGATAATTGCTTACTTCCCTTAGTCGCCTTGTACGACACCCGCGGGAAAGCGAGCACCACACGGACAAAGTTCAAACGTATAGGTTCACAACTAAATTGTGTTACAGTAATCAACTGTCAGATCAATTCTTCAAATCTATTAAATAGTTGCTTATATTCTAGCACCATTACCCTAATAATATATGTTAGAAAAATAATAGACTAAAATCGATCAACAATAACTAAACCATACATTACAGCACTATTCTCTTTGCAGGAAGACGCACGCGCACGTTCCCACGTGCCTCCTTTGTCGGCTCGCGACAAAGCATTGCCGGCAACATGCCGCATCAACGTATCAAGAAAACTTACCCCAAAACATACCTTAGAGTAAACGTTTTAAGGTTTAAATCAACAATGGAATACAATTGAAAAATCAAAGTTTGAATTCCATTTTCAAAAGTTGTAACTGTCATTAACGTCAGTTTAATTCCAACTTTATGTATGGAGACCAAGGTATTATTTCATACAGCTTTACCTAAAGGTGGTCTCAAAAAGTTTAGTCGTATAGGCACTATTGACCCCTCATTTAAGGTAGGGCAATTGTTTATCAATATGTCTATGATTAATGTATATGATGTGCCGTCGTGATCGTATTGTGGCCGGCTGTAGGCAATTAGCCGGGATCACGATCCACCCAATGATATGTGATGGCTAATGTTGCTAATTTGTTTGTGAGATCTAATCATGACCGATAATTTCTCTTTTTTACTAGGTTAGATAATTACGTTCATGTGTGTTTAGATTTAATATAGCAAGCTTTTCATGAAATCCGCATGGTCAGTTTAATAATTTCAGAATTGTGTAGTAAAAAAGAAATAGACAAAATATAGAAATAGTAGTTGTTTTTACCGTTTTCGTTTCGTCTCCATTTGTGATAGATACATAATATATTATCTACCTTCAATGTATATACGCGCTAGATTTTACTGTTCTATTACCTATAGGGGTATGTTTTATTAATTATATTTTATTTTATTTAATAAAGGTTGTTTTATTATATGTTACAAGATTTTGCCCGAGACTTCGTCTACGCGTCAGAATATCAATACGACACTCTAAGCCATACTAATGGTCTCTGCAAAATTTACTATCCCTCAGCAAACATAATTTTTTCCGTGATCATAACCCTATGTTATTTTAGGAATTCTGGACTATATATGTGCTAAATTTCATTACAATTGGTTGAATAGTTATAGCGTAAAACGTAATAAGCAAGCAAAAGAACTTGTCATTTATAATATTAAGTCAGGATACTAGATATACCCTATGGTGTGCCAATACAGGTTGAGAGACGGCACAAAACGGGGGTTTTATTTAGTGGGTGAGGGCCCCACACTACCCTGTTCATTGCCCCTAACGATAGGATGTGCGATTAGGTACATTTTTTCCCACCTTAACAATAAAAAAGGATAATAGATTTAACGGGGTATAATATTAAAGCTTAAAAAATAATATATAAATCGTCTAACATAAATCAATTACCTACTCTTAGAAATTGTTATTACTAATGACTATATACCAATTAGTATTCAGCGTTCAACCTTTTCTGGTCATTTAGACTAACCCACTAATTACTATTATCTTATAAAATTTAGCGTGACGTAAAGCTGTAACAAAAATGAAAGAACAAAATATCAAAGATAAATTAGTAGGTATAGATATAAAATACTTTGGAAAATCCAATAGTGCACGCCTCATAATCTTCATTTTTACCAATAAAATTGATTATTTATTTTGATTAGTAACTAATAATGTATTGGTCTTAACTAAGTATTTCAATAAATCACATAGCGCTAATTTCAAAAAGTACTAATATGATTCTCATGTCTTATACACCATCTAGTGCTAATTTTAAGAAGTATGTACTTCTATATTGATCTATAGAAGTAGTTCTCACGAAATAAGGTATAGCGCTGGTTTTAGTATACTACCGAATCGAGTCGAGCGTAAATATTCACTATTTTTTTGTTTTGTTAATAACAATTAAACCACATCGAATCAGACCGTGAAAAGTGATAGGACTATTTGTAATTATAGTGAAACGTAAAAAAAAAAAAGACTCAATTAGTAAAGTATTTCGGTCCTTATCGTTTAAACATACATTACATACAACACACGGACGTCCAAGACAGAACTTTTTTAAACAGTTTTTTAACTAATACTTTCTGATATTTACGCGAATGTTACACATTTTTAAATAAAACTTCGTTTACGGAATCTATCGCGTTTACTTGATTTTACTACTATCCCGACGTTTCGAATACTTTACAGCATTCATGATCACGTGGACTTAGATGATAGACGTCCAAGGCTGATTGATATGTTATTTCAACGGTCTCATCTACCCACAGTATATGATATTACAAAATTTTTTTTTGGTTTATTTATTTTAACCCACCTAATATTCGTATAGAAACACAATTAAAATATTTACTTCAAATTTTTTTATGCTAACAATGTATGAGACTTTAAGTTAGTATATTAAAATGAGTATAATACTCCTCTTTAAACTAAATTTTTTTGTTTTTATTTAGTGCTCAAAAATTCTACCATAAACTACCAATTACTACCAGTAAGAAGACAATCTTGGTTATTAGTTTATATTATTAAATATATTGATTTTGCCAAAAGCTAAGACTAAAAAGCTACCACCGGATCGGAACGCGGCCTGACTGAGAAAGATCCGGCCAGAAAACTCAGTAGGCAACAACTGTTATGGATTATTAAATTTTTGTACGGAATTACTGAAAGCTAATTAAGTTTAATTTTTTTTTAAAAAGCAATAATTGATGCTAGTCACTACTGTGGGTTTTGTTTACACAATAAGCGCTAACTGTTGTTTTGCAATCTTGTGGTGTGCCTTCTTGTATTCTGTTTGGTGAGGCCTATCACAGGGTTCCAGCTTGAAGGTAAGACTCAGCCGTCTTCTCTATTGAAATTGGGGTGTTTCTTAATTTTAATAGCCTCACGTATCATTTTAGGGCGATATCGATGTTCTTTTGCGAGGATTTGAGGTTTGTCAAACCTAATGTAATGGCGGGTGTGGTCCTGTGTGTGCTCACAAGTTTAACTAGTTTAAATAACAAAAATGGCATCAAAAATATCATGAGTGTTAAATATAGTGTTTTTTCTTGATATGTGTGTGTATATATATATTATTTTACAGTGCAATATACATGATAAATAGAGACATTTTAAGTTCGAAAAATCAGTTGTTCGGTGTGAAACGAGAGTAGTACCCACCTCAACGCTTCGCTTGTGCATTGATCCAGGAGTGACTCACAACTGTCCGGACGGTTCCCTGACTGCTGGAAGGAGGGGAAGCTCGTGCTCCTGCCGAAGCCGGGACGGCCTCCGAATACGGTCTCGGCCTTAAGGCCCATCGTGTTGCTGGACGAGGCGGGCAAACTCCTCGAGCGGGTAGTCGCTGCCCGCATCGTCCGGCACCTAGGAGCGGTTGGCCCCGACCTGTCCGACGCCCAGTTTGGATATCGGGCGGGTCGGTCTACGGTCGACGCCATTCTGCGCCAGGCCGCGGCTGCGGAGGCCGTCACCTCGAGGGAAGTGCTGTTGGCGGTGTCGCTCGACGTCGCCAACGCCTTCAATAGTCTGCCATTCGGCTGCATCAAGGAGGCACTCCGGTACCATGGAGTGCCCCTCTACCTAAGGCGGCTGGTGGCAGACTACCTGGACGGCCGCAGCGTCCTCTTCGTGGACCGGGAAGGGGACGTTGTAAGGAGGGCTATGTCGTGCGGCGTCCCGCAGGGTTCGGTTCTTGGGCCGCTCCTGTGGGACATCGGCTACGACTGGGTCCTCCGTGGCCGGCTCCCCCCCGGGCTGGGCGTAATTTGCTACGCAGACGACACGCTCGTCACAGCCCGGGGCTGGACCCTCGAGGAGGCGGCAACGCTGGCCACCTCAGGTACCGCGGAGGTGGTCAGGCGGATCGAGGCGCTGGGGCTTAGGGTGGCCCTTGAAAAGTCGGAGGCCCTACTCTTCCATGGGCCCCGACGTGGCCCAACTGCCAGCGCCTTGATAATGGTCAACGGTCTAGGCTTTCCAATCCAAGCCCACATCAAATATCTGGGCCTGGTATTGGATGGACGGTGGCACTTTAGCGAGCACTTCCGCCGTCTTGCGCCAAAGCTCGTCGGCACGGCGTCCGCCCTCGGGCGACTGATGCCGAATTTGGGCGGACCGAGTCTCGCGTGTCGACGACTCTATGCGGGGGTAGGACGGTCAATGACACTGTACGGCGCGCCCGTGTGGGCGAAGTCTGCCCGGAGGCGGGCATCTTCCCGCCTGTCATCGTGGCGGGAAGATGCCCGCCGCGCCACCGTCCTAAAGTGGAAGTCTCGGCTGGAGACGCCCCGGGCCGGTCTTTGGACCGTGGGGGCGCTCCGGCCGATCTTGGAAGAATGGGCAGGGCGGCAGCACGGGGTCCTCACCTTCCGATTGGTGCAGGTTTTGTCAGGGCATGGTTGCTTCGGCAAATACCTGCACACGATCGCAAGGAGGGAGACGACCCCAGGCTGTCACCACTGCGACTGCGACGAGGACTCGGCGCAGCACACGCTCGAGTCGTGTCCGGCCTGGGATGTGCAGCGCCGGGAACTCGTTGCAATCATAGGCGTGGACCTGTCGCTGCCGGCCGTTGCGCGAGCGATGGTTGGCAGTGACAGGGCCTGGACCGCGGTCGCCGCCTTCTGCGAGGCTGTCATCTCGCGGAAGGAGGTGGCGGAGAGGGCCCGTGAGGAATCCTCCTTTGCGGACCCGATTCGCCGCCGGCGCGAGGGGCGGCGTGCGCGCGCTTACTTGCGCCTGATGCCGCCCTAGCCGAGGCTGCGGGCGGTGGGGTCGGGGAGTACCCTGCCGTCCGCAGAAGCCTACCGCGAAGGTGCGACGCCCAAGTGCGCGAGGCGTCGCTCAAGAGAGGGTGCCCGAAGGGGCAGCCGCCTGCGGATCGCGGTCGTAACGACGCGGTACCCGTGATCCGCCGTAGCAAGGGCGGGTGGAGGCGCATGGTGGGTTTTTAGTGGGTGAGAGCCCCATTCACCCCGTTGTCTCCCCGGGCAGCGGGGTGTGCGGTAGGACATTTTTGCCCACCTAAAATAAAAAAAAAAAAAGGAGTGACTCACGACAGTATATAAAAAAAGCATTTTTAGAGAAGCTACATCTTCATGGCTTCTACAATAGGGCTAAAGAAATTCTAAGGAACTCATTTTTATAATTTGTTATTTAATTTGTGGTGTATGGATTAACAATACAGGTGTCACTACCCTATTATATTGCGGGTGTCGTATGAGGTAACTAAGGGAAGTAAGTAATTATACCCCATTGCATTACTGGTGGTAGGACTGGGTAGCACTGCTATTGGACCCGAGCGGGTTGGTACCACCGTATCACGTATGACCGGCCATGAAGTCCATCGGTGTGTTTTGGTTCTAGCGGGAGATAGCCGTTAAGTCTATCATTTCATATCTGAAATGAAATGGTGAGCAGCGGCTTGACAATACTCCCGGTATAGATGAGTCCATGAGCGACGGTTACCATTTACCATCAGGTGGGCCGTGGCTAATTTGCCAACAAACGCAATACAAAAAAATCACACCAACAACCCCATTTTTTAGTGCGACAATGTCCTTAGTCAGGAGTGGACAACGTTTTTAGGCCCGCCTGTTTATTTGTAAACAAATACCTACACACTTAATTTCGTAAATTTCATATTATGATAGGTGTGCGTCTTGCTGGATTTGAACCTAAGAATGGGGATGAAACTCGATAACACTATCATTGCAGTCCTTTTGATGTGAAACATTTAATGCAGAGGGAGGATAAAATCGGCTGTTAGCGTGGCGACGCTTTTATTTTCCTTGTCCTATTCAAATCTTGCGAGTTAAATTTGACACACTTCCCGGTTTCTGATTGAGCTGAAATTTTACACGCATGTGTTTATCACGTAACGATGCAATATTATCATGACATGGAGCTGATCTGATGATGGAGCTGGAAGGTGGACATAGGAACTCTATAATGAAACGGCGCAACTCTATCGAGTTTCGGTCCGTATGATTCGTCTTGATAAGTACTTTGTCTCTAGATGGTATCCAGGGTCTTATGATGGAGCTGGAAGGTGGCCATGCGAAACTCTGTGATTAAATGACGCTGAATGAACTCCATCAAGTTAGGGCTTATTTGAAATGTCTTGACTAGTACTCCAAACCTAGATGATATCCAGGATGATGGAGCAAGAAGGTGGCCATAGGAACTCCGTTATAAAACGACATAGCTCCATCGAGTTTGGGCTCGTATGATTCGTCTTGACGAGTACTTTGTCTCTAGATGGTTTACAGGGTCTGATGATGGATCTGGAAGGTGGACACAGTAATTCTGTAATGAAACGACCCAAACCCATCGAATTTATACTCGTTTGATTCGTCTTAAAGAGTACTTTGTCAAGTTATGATCATTTTATTTCTACAAAATAATTTTGATGTTTTCACATCTGGTAGACGTACCGCGACGTCTTTTTGTTTTTAGGAAATAAATGTTCCTAACCACACACCCCGTCGTTCGGGGCAACGAACACGGTAGTGTGGGGCCTTCACCCACTAAAGAAACCTGCCGTGTGCCGTCTCTCCGCCTTTATTGGCAGGCCACCAGAACTATGTCCTCTCTACCTTCTGTGACACGTCATGACGACGCGCAAGAAATGCCTCTGGTGTCACTAGTCTATAGGGTACTACGGTAACCGCTTACCATCAGTTGGGCCGTATGCTGATTTGCCATGCACTTAGTATAAAAAATATAACTTGTGGATTACACAAATATTTATCCTGCATAAGAATCGAATCCTTGGCATAGGTAGGAGTTATCTAGTTATACTACTTCGTAATTAAACCCACCGAAACTTTTCAATGGCACTAGATTGCGAGTAGTACCTGTCATTGCAAGGAAATGTTTTAAAAGGACTTTTAATATCCGAATGTGGAAAAGATGAGACGGTATCTACAGGTACCACGAATTCCCATAATATCGTTGAATTTTCTCTTTAAATTCGAAAGACTTCAATTTCAAAGGTTGATTTATTTATTTTTATGAAATTCCACGTGGACGAAGTCGCGGGTGACAGCTAGTACTATTATAAAGCTGTAACAGAGCTGTGTCTGTACATTTAAGATATTCGAGAAAAAATGAACGTAATAGGCTATATAGGCGTGTCTAAACACAAAACATTTTTTTTTAGAATTTTTGTCTGTTTATCTGTTTGTTTGTTCGCGCATCACGCAAAAACTATTGAACGGATTTTGATGAATCTTGTTTATTTGATAGCTCTTAATTAGACTTACAAACTGGTATACATTTCATCCCGCGACTATATCGGGAACCTGAGATATAACCTAAAAACTAGTTCTAGACTGCGGCGGAGCCGCGGACAAAGGCTGGTATATTATAAAGCCATTAACTGTCTGGAGCTTGAGCACGATTGGAAAACAATATATCCTTTAAACGTTCTATGAGAGGTCAGGTTAGATAGGTCTCCCACCCATATATTTCCTGAGCGAAGATTTTCGATGCTCTATCACATCAGGTGGGATGGTGGTACACCAATCTGAAGAAAAATAAATATTATGCCTTTTTGGTTTGATTACAGACAGATTGGTAAAAATGTTCGTTAGGAACTTTCCATAAATTAACTTTAAAACAATACGCAATTATAAACAATGTAATTTTACAGTAATTTGATAACGGCGAAAATTACAAAGTTTACGGTGTTTTACAACCACTTGTTATACAATTGTTTGTGTTAGTCTTGTTTTTATAAAATAATTATTATAGGTACTAACAGCTTTCACCTCCGGTTCTAACAAAAATAATCGCAACAGGGTACTGATTCTCCAATATATCAAACATTAAGTTCATAACTGCAATAAATATTCATAATCCTGTGCAGACATCACAAGCGTAGGCGTAATACCATTTCGGCCTAATTCTAGTCAAATAATTTTGTTCAATACGTGCCTGAGTCGCCTTCGCGCGCACAATGCGATAGTATGTCACACGTAATGTGTGCACTGACAACGCGACATACAGGCTAGCGATTGCGAGAATTTTTAGTCTTGATACTTTAGAGTAAACCTTCATGTTTACGTCACCTTCTTCATACATCTCATCAATAGATATTTAAAAAATATAAAACAAACAATTGAAGACCCAAAACTGCTTCTAATCTCCTCTCCTCTTCATACTTGGTGAAATAAATTCAAAAAAAAGGGGAATAAAAATATTTTTAAACAATCGCGGGTAAAATAGGGGTTGAATTTAGAATGTAACTCTTTAACGCTGACCAAGTCGTGGGTAACTGCTAGCATATATATTATTTTATAATATACGCTACATTGTCTTTATCTCATTCTCTTGCAGTTTAGTTTTCTAAAGTTCTTGCTTCCATCCTACTGCGCGCATGTTTTGTTTTTTATATAGTACCTATATGTGGCAGTAGCGAGTCCATCCCACCTAATGATTAGAGGAAAATATTATACGTGGATTTAAAATGCTAGGTGAACAGCCAAGCTTTTCCTTATCCTATATAAGTAAGACTTCTAGGTTAATTTCCAGTACTCCTTGCTTTTGCTTTGTTTATAATGTATCCATCCATCCATTCAGAAACCATTTTAATGGTAGAACCTTGCTTATTCCAGCATGGATATGATATGAGCTCAATCGGAGAAGTACCACCCTCTTGCAAAAAATCTGCGTCAAACAACGGTAGGTACAACTGTCATCCTAAACAAAAAAAACAAAAAAGGTACACCTATCATTGTGTAGCGTATGATGAGTGAGAGCGCTGGAGGCCCATACCTACCTATCCTCTTCTTAGTATCCTACCTATCCTCTCCTAATTATCCTGTGCCTATCCACCTCCCATCCCTCTCCTTGAAGATGGCGATGCACGAGTGATGCCTCTAGTGTTGCTAGGGTCAATAGGCTACGGTAACCACTTACCATCAGGTGGCGTATGCTTGTTTTCCACCTACGTAGCATAAAAAAACAACTCTCATCATAAAACCTTATATTAAACCAACTTTGAACAAACAAAAATTAGAATTAAGATATTTTATTGAAGGCTTACCTTGCCTCATAAACCACTTTTAAGAATTTCAATGTATCAAATCCACTTGATCCTTCGCATACACAGTTTCGGCGACACTAGTTCAAAGTAACGGCGTCGTTTATCCGATATACGAGAGACGCGATCCGTCGTCCATGTACAACGATTAAACACTAATGCACGATGTGTTTAATTCACTTATATTGGGGTTCAGTTCCGTGTTTCATTGCAATTTCTATCAGTAGAGTCATAGAGATTCCTAAAAGTAGGTATATATTATTTTTACTTCTAGAATATTGAACATTTTATTTTCCGCAGGCATCTATTTTTTTAAACCGAAATGAATGTGGCCTAGGCTGTTTCTGTTATTACACTGAAGGAATGTAACATAGTTCCAGTGGCTCGCCAATATAGGCGGAGAGACGGCACACGGCGGGTTTCTTTAGTGGGTGAGGGCCCCACACTACCCTGTTTGTTGCCCCGAACGACGGGGTGTGCGGTTAGGTACATTTTTTTCCGCCTTAACAAAAAAAAGGCTGTTTCTATTAATATAAAGTAGGGTTTCTTAATTTAAAGTTTTTTTTTGTCAGGTCTTTATATCTAAGATGGACTTCTCGACTAGGCCTATTGTTATGTTAAGGCGGTGGTAAAGTTGGCAGTGTGGGGCTCTCACCCACTAAATAAACCCGCCGTGTGCCACCAGTACTGGTGGACCACTGGAACTGTGTGACATTACTGCAGTGGTTCAGAGGCGGCTTACCCTTTTACGGTACCCTCTACCGATCTTCCGCCCACGGAGCGTCGGCCTTACGGATGGCGCAGTCTTAGCTAGGGTGGCATCAGGTGCAGGTACTCACGCCTGCACCCCCCAATTCACCACAAGGCCTTTTTTTGTTATATCAGGTAAAAATGTTCCTAAACGCACACCCCGTCATTCGGGGCAACGAACAGGGTAGTGTGGGGCCTTCACCCACTAAATAAACCCGCTGTGTGCCGTCTCTCCGCCTTTATGGACGGGCCACTGGAACTATGTTAGAAAGCTGTAGATAAACACAGACATTATATTGTACAGTGGCTTAGAAACGTGTCCGTGACTAAAAGAAACCATGTATCCTGATGGAAAGTAATTTCTATGACGACACGCAATAGAGTTCACTAAGTTTTCACTAAAAGTTAACGACTGCTTGCGATAATCGTAAACTTTCAGCATTAGAGTACACAGTCCTGCGTTATAATATAAGGTGCAATATTTAAATGTAATTTGAGCCTTTATGTCTACTTCTGTGAGTTTTGCACGCTGTTAGTGTTAGATTTTATGTCGGTAGTTAAGTGTATGGAGAAAGTATATCTAGTGGTTGAGTCTGTGGAGAATAAAATGGTATTTGTATTACTACTATAATTTCGGCAACCCAATCATTTCAAGCGCGTTGCTATAGAAAATTAAACAAATAATAAAAATATTTAGATGTTTTTATATATATTTTTAGCATTTTACATGCTTAACACTATACATTAAACACAAAGTGAAAAATGTGAAATCGAAAATAACAGTCACGAGCAGGATTTGAACCTGCATCTCCTGGATACCGTCCAGATGCTTTGCCAATTTAGCCATCGTGACAATTGCTCCTGACTGCTAATTTCGATAACACATTCATACTTAACGGCATGTATGAAAATACTTCCGACAGATGGCGCAGGCGTCACCCAAAGACGTTATCAAATCCTGCTCGTGACTGTTATTTTCGATTTCACATTTTTCACTTTGTGTTTAATATTATGAAAACTTAACCAAACTATGCCAATCACTTAAGCCAACGTGTTATTATAGGCTAATTTATTTGTGAATGCATTTCGATAGATGGCGTTGGTCGTAAAGACAAATGTGATCAGATGATGAAATTGGGATGACTAAATAGGTCTGTACAATATCTCAGTGGCAGAGCACTTCGATTCCCGCTCGTACATAAAATCTATGTTTCCTTATTCACAAATAATCTGTAGCTTAAAAAGTAGCGGAGCATGTCAAATGCTAAAAAATATAGATCAAAAACATACGAAATATTCGATATTTTGTGGGTTTTTTGTATGATCAGTGTTGAAAAATGTGATAGTTATTTAGCCCTGGGGTTTACGGAGTCAAAACTACAAGCCAGCAACGATCTCTACGTCGTCAATTTAAATTTGAGGGAGTACTCGGAACTTCAGAATAAAACATTACACTATTGAACTAATCGATTGCTGTTTTATAGTTTTAAATAAAGACATAAAGAAATCGTAAGAATGTTTATGGATGTGAATTCGAAATATGAAATTTACGAAAAAGAAAATATTCTCATATCTTCTTAATTGCCTGTAATTTCCTTCTGTCTGACTTCATTGATTGTCTGTAAAAAGATCTAATACGTATTGGGCTATCATGGTGTGCCCATAAACCTTTTCCTTTATCACAGAGGATGCCTAATTGCATTTTTCACGGCCTGAAATATCATCAAAGAAACATACATGAATCTCAAAAAACTCTCAAACACACAACAGTTACAGAACTACGAGCATTAAAGCATACCCTATGATCCTAATGATTATAAAGCTTTCTTAAACACACACATTCCGATTTTACTGTGGAAGTATAACTGACAGAGTTACTTCATTTATATCTACTACTTCTTTCCCAAGGGTTTGCAACGTATGACTGATTCCCCTGCAACAGCTGACGCCTAAAGACTACGTTAACTGCCTGCTTATGAGACATAAGATAGCATCACGCCTGTATCCCTGAAGGGGTAGGCAGAGGTGTATTACACACCCATGATTTGCCAGCTATATTTAAATCCTACGTAATAGGGGGTGAGCCTATTGCCGTCTACCGGCCACATTTCCAAACTCCGGGCTGCTACTGAATTTTTTTCTTTTACGAAAAAGCTTAATAACATTGCCTGACCCCGGGATTGAACCCGAGACCATATTCGCACATACTACCGCTGCACCACCGCGGCTTGTATGAGATAGGAAACAAAACGGCGTAAGATCAAGTTATGACTAGAATAATTTTTAAGAAGTATCACTATAAGAAATGGGTTGTTGTGGTCCAGAAAGACCCTTTTGGTCTTTCCTCAACAACGTGAACTTTCTCTCACCAACGCCACCTACCTACATTCGCGATCGTGTTACTTGACTTGTTACGCTGACACAGCATGCAAGTAAACACGTCACCGGGACAGCTCGGTCCGAGACACGAACCGCGACGCGTACAGATACTACCGTATCGGGTTACTGATTTAGTACGGATTCGAGTCACATCGTACCGGTTCGAATACACCCCAAGTGCGCAAAAGCGCGATTTTACAAGCGTATATTATCGCCAAAATGTACTTTCCCCTGCTTACACTTAGATGAGCCATCAGTGAGCCCAACAAGTATAGTATTTTAAATGTTTTGGGAATTAACATTAACGTATAATTATGTTGACGCCGTGTGGGGCCGGCTTTAGAATTGTCCCACCCCTCTCCACCCATGGGAGTTGTAAGAGCCGACTAAGGGAATACCAGCGGAGTAGGCAGCAGCACTCTTTAGAGTATTAACAACATCTACTGCGATCGCCAACCCACCAAGCGCCAAGCGTGGCGATTACGGCACTATCCCCCCATATGAGCGCACAGGACCGCTAGTTGTGGCGTTCTTTTGTGGAGGCCTATGTCCAGCAGTGGACGTCGAAAGGCTGATGGAAGGATAATTATGTTATAAATGCACTATAAACTAGAGAACATGGTGACCGTGTCACGAAGACTTAAACAATACGAAGTACATCTATCTTGGGATAAATATTAGTGTATAAATAAGAAATAATTTGCTTGTGTGGGAATTGAACCACACTCGGCGCGAGAGGGTGATGGAAAAAAACTGCTCACTTTTTGTTATATGTATATAGAATAAAATTAAGATAATAGCAAGATATTCTTGGATACCCCAAGAACATTTTCCTCTTGAAACCGTGATGATGTGATACTGTAACACATTTAACGGGTCTATACGCGCATTAAACTTATCAAAATACTATTTTGACTTACCTCGACGTTTCGGCTGAGTTGCATCAGCCATAGTCTCGTGTAGACTGGTGAGGGCAGGTGTTCGTCGGTTATATTGTGTGAGAGTATCTTCAACTACCCTCACTTTCTGACCGCAAAGTATTAATGTCCACACAACACGAACAGCGACAACCGTTTTTCTAAGACACAAATCGCGACGCGGACACTTTGCCACTACAGGGTTCCACGATGATGACAACCGAAAACCATTTTGATGAAATGTGAAACTATACAAACAAACGATCCAGATGCATAAATACTTTTTCTTTTAAATATCTTTATTACACTCAAATATTTAATAAAATGCATGTTTTTGAGATCTTATATAAAATCGCTACGCCTGTTAGTATGTCACGAGCTTAGCCTACAAAGGGGCTTGTAGGAAACAAGATTAAACATTGTATGTGATAGTTTATATAGCACTTTATTGTGCAATACAATTTAGGTAGGTTTTTATATTCACATCGCTTAGCCGTTTAGATTAGAAGTCCTTACATAGCGCGGACTACTTAGTGGTCCCTAAAAGCATCTGAAGTGTTCCGCGAAGACATCACAAAAATATTAAAGATGCGACACCGAAACGACATAACGACGTGTAGCGCCAAGTATGAATGTACGTATATCTAAAATAATCTTTGAGTCTCGCTACAGCATTCTTTATCAAAAATTGCATTGTAATATACCGGGACTCACTGCTTAACTTGCCTTCCAAAGCACTGAGGTCAGGTGTCCAGAAATAGGTATCACTTTTTGGTCACCCATCCCATTACCAGCCTAGTGAAAATTGCTTAACCTTGTAGATTTTTGGCCGTGTGGGGCCGGCTTTAGAATTGTTCTACCCCTCTCCACCCATGGGAGTCGTAGGAGCCGACTGAGGGGATATCGGGGGGAGTGGGCAGCAGCACTCCCTCGAGCATTAACAACATCCACTGCGATCGCCAACCCGCCTGCCAAGCGTGGCGATTACGGCACTATATCCCCAATTTGGGGAGGCCTGTGTCCAGCAGTGGACGTAGAAAGGCTGATGGATGGATGGATGGATGGATGTAGATTTTTGATACACGAACAACTAGGCTACAACCTCCCACTAATAATTAACATAACATTATACCTTTTTTGTTACAATTTGCCCATAATATTAGATACTCTCGTTCGAACTTCAATAAACAAGTAAATCTCCACCCATACTTCGCTAGCAATAAAGCCGTGTGGAGCATTGATAAGATTATCTAGCACATAAATTTGTCAGCGATCTGTCTGGCCTACGCTGATACTACATCTCGTGATATGTATGAGCGTGTGTTGTAACAACTGTGTTAAGTCACAACATTATTGATTTGTGCAAATATTGAACTGTGTGGGCTCGCTAATATGATTTCTGTATTGAATAGAGACAGAAAATTATATCTGGTTATCGATTTTGGTTTTGTTATAATGAAGGTGTCTAGTATAGTTTTTATACTACTATCAGAATACAGGAGTATTCTAAAGGCCACTAGTGTCGTGTCTTAGATACATTTTTTTAATTTTATTCAAAATGTATTCATGTTTTGCAGATTGAGAGAGTTATTCCAACACTCGTTGCAACATCCCGGCAGCTACTTCTGAAAGCCAGTCCAGTGGCATTGTATGGATAGCTGCCCTGCTCCTCATATTGTCTCTGAAAGCAGTTAAGGTTTGGTTACTTACGAGTACCTAAGCAATTGCCAGACATTTTCTTTCTTATTGTATATTTGCTATTTTTAATCACGGCTACTGACTAAAACGAACTTTGTGGAAATCGAAAAGATATCTACAAGTGGGAATTGAACCTACAACAAGCAATCCATAATATTTGCGATTCACACTCTCACAGAGCTATCGCAGGTTATGCCTGCAAAGATTTTTTATTTCCATATTACCTACAAGGTTTTTCAAAGCCGCCTTGCTCCACGATGGGAGCGCTTTGACCTACTCTATATTGGCCACATAGCATATCTATCTACCCGGTAATTTAAAATCGTAAATCTGACAAAGTCCACATTACATTACACCAGAACATTTGGTAACAAAAGCTAGGAAAACAAGCTAAATGTCCGTGCAGACTGTAAGTCAAAGTTGCGCCACAGTAACGGCGCGTGCACATGAGTTAGTACTGCATTAGCGTCCGAGATACGATATCTAAACGCTTCGCCTGCAGTCATTCAACAGACACTCCTCAGTAGATCCACTGTCAAGAAAATTAAATATGAAATAGAATATTGATGTT
This sequence comes from Leucoma salicis, assembly GCA_948253155.1. NCBI lineage: Eukaryota > Metazoa > Arthropoda > Insecta > Lepidoptera > Erebidae > Leucoma > Leucoma salicis. Next base: position 6,639,281 of record OX411819.1, read on the forward strand.
TAAGATCTTTTTATTTATTATACAAGCCCGTGGTGATATTAAAGATACCTAAGTCAGCCGAGGTACTGCTTACCATAAACATCCGTTTACACAGTCAAGATACTGTTGCCTATCTTCTCCTACTGACCAGAATACTCACCATATTTAACTCCTTGGTTAATAGGAAAATAGGGAAATTTTTGGTTAAGAAAAAAATATAGTCTTAATAAGTCATACTACCACTAAAGACTAAAAGAAGATCTATACGATAGCTCAGTGGCTTAGAGCACTTTCCCGGGTTGGAAAAGACGCGGGTTCGATTCCCGCTCGTACAAAAAATCTCTTTTCCCTTATTCACTAATAATTTGTACTTTAAAAAGTGGCGGAGCAAAAAAAGATTTATATTTAGCTCATTCCTCTCTTCATCACCGACCTATTTCTTCTCACTACAAAACTAAATATGAAGAGCTAACTACTAAATTTCCTAAGCCAAAGAAGTAACATTACATAAAGCCCATTCATTTGCTGTTGTTTTACACACACATACTCGTACATGTAGATTAAAAAAATGTACATAAAGCACAGATAGAAGTGAAACTTCTTAACTTTTTATACAACGGAGCAATTGTCGGTATTTTTCTTAAGATTAAATATACTGAATATCACGCGCAAATTGAAAAAATAGTTTTCAAATATATGTATACTTTAATTATGACTATGAAAATATGCCTTAGACAGAGTCTACATTTGTCTTCATGAAGCGTAACTCATCTTTAAATTTGCACTCTCATTCTCCTCCAATATAAAATTTATGCTTCCGAAGAAGTTCTGCTTCAAAAAATTGTACAAATATGATTTTCTGCCTCTCAACTTCTGTACCAACAGCACTTGGCAGAAATAGTTGTAACGCTCAAAACATAACATAAACATTGTGAGTCCATGTGATAAATACCAGTTATGGTAGGGTGATTATGTTTCAGATCTAGTTCGTTTATTTATTACTGCTAAGATAACCCTGATTTGTATACGATTGTCTTTTAATGATGTATGAGGTAGATTTGACTCTAATGGTCATCGAGCAAAAAGCTAATATTGGGACAAATATTAGGATATTTATACTTATCTAATATCAATAAATAATATGATTGAAGACCATTTGGTTCCATAAACATTTGATAAAGAACTGAAACTACGTCGAAGTTTTCAAACTCTTTGTGTTTTCTTACTAATAATATAAACGTGAAAGTACGTTCGTATGTTTACTTGTTTGTTTGTTTGTCACGCATTCACGTAAAAACTACTCAGTCGATCATCATAATCACCCAAAAAACAACCCGGAAAAGTATTTTTATTCTGGAAAAATCAATAGTTCCTGGGATGGCAATCTTAATAAAGATGTCATTAGAGTATTGTAGATTGACGTGAAGTCACTGGCATGATCTAGTTTCATTATAAAATTACCCAACCCAAAATGTGTCAATTTTATAAAACCACCTTATAATTTTGCATGGAAAACGCATAAAAGGTTGTAGACATTTTTCCACACTAGCGCTTTCAAGGAGGCATTCAGCACACGTTACACCTGAAGCGGCGCGAAGGGGCTATTACCCGGCTATTATGACGTCATTACCGAGTCGTGTAATAGTCCACGTTATGGAATAATGTATGGAAATACTGAGCAGACTAAATGTAGTGGATGGAAATTTGTAGAAAAACTGTTTACAAAATATTTCTTTTAAGGGAACGAATTTGGTGCCTGTTAATTTGGAGTATATTTCTGTGTTTATTCAAATAACAAAATCAAGGAGAAGTACTAATTTCTTGCGGAACATAAAGCAACAGCAAATATTTTTACAATAGTAGTTTTGTTCGATGAGTGAGAATGACTGAGGCCCAATTCTCTACCTTATCTTATCAAACTATCAACCTTTTCAAGTTTCACCAAGCTATTCCACTCTCCTATCCCTACTCTATCAACCTTTCTATCCTTTCACCATCCTCTCTCTATTGTACTTTGATTCCACCTCCTAGCCCTTTCCCTTGGATTTTCAACTCACTAATAATGCCACAGGTGTTAACACCTATTATAGGCTACAAAAACTGCTCACCATCAGGTGGGCCGTAACTTGTAAGCATCCTTCGTAATATAAAATACTTTGGAAAATCCAAAAGTGCACGCCTCATAATCTTCGTTTTTCACAATAAAATTGATTATTTGATAAGTAACTAATAATGTATTGGTCTTACTAAGTAGTTTTCAATAAATCACATAGATAGCGCTAATTTCAAAAAGTACTAACGTGGGTTTCATATCTTATACGCCATCTAGCGCTAATTTTAAGAAATACTTCTACATTGGTCTATAGAAATAGTTCTCACGAAATAAAGATAGTACAGATTTTAGTGTCGCGTCGAGCGTAAATATTCATTATTTTTTATTTTATTTAATAACAATTAAACCACATCGAATCAGACCGTGAAAAGTGATGGGGCTCTATTCGTAATCATAATAATTCGTAAATGAAAAAAAAAAGACTCGATTAGTAAAGTATTTCGGTCGTTATCGTGTTAACATACATTACCTACAACAAACAGACGTCCATGACAGAACTTTTTCAAACAGTTTTTTAACTAGTTTAAATAACAAAAATGGCATTAAAAATATCATGAGTGTTAAAAATAGTGTTTGTTCTTTATATGTGTGTGTAGATTATTATTTTACAAGTGCAATATATGATAAATAGAGACATTTTAAGTTAGAAAAATCAGTTTTTCTGCGCAAAACGAGAATAGTACACACCTCAACGCTTCGCTTATGAGGTGTGCAATAAACATCTGCAACTAATAATGTTATATATGAATAAACATATTTACTTGTACAAAACATAAACAAATAACTTCTTTTTTATGTAAATATAGTTATTATGTATAACTATAAGCAAGCTTTATTCAGGCGTGGTCGAGACCTGAAAACGTCATCAGAGAAAAAAAGGAAGAAAGGAAAATATGTAATGTTTTAATATTCCCATCCGTCACTTTGTGGTCCAAATATTACGAAGTAGCGAGTGGATAAATAATATAATTTCTACACTTCTCAATTGGGAATAATTTGAATGAAATGAGCATAAAGTGCCTACAAATCCAGGGCAATGGCTTGTACCATCATTGGGCCATCATGGCCTTTTTTCTACTGAAACCATTTGATTAAGCTTAATATTGCTACTGTCCAATAAATATCAGTCTTAATATCAAATCAGCTTATATTTGTTTTACTTGACTACCTACTTAGTTAAAGCAGCTAACTTATTTAACCTACAATTGTAAGCCCGCCTTGGATTGAAGTCCCACCCCGAATTAAAAGATGCAACTGTTCTCAAAAGCTCAAAACAAAAGTCAAAAATTAAAAAAAACATATTCTATTTGTACACTTTCAGTCTCATTTAATACTAGATTTCGTAAGAACAAAATGTATTATTCATTTCGATCGAGTTCCTTAGTTAACATTTTGTTAATTGTAGGCATCATGTACACTTGATAGTAGATGGTGCCACCACTCATGCACTTAGCAACACCAAAAGCACAACCAAGTCACTTTCTATGGTCCTTGATGAGTTCCTAGATTTAAGATAGTAGTTTTTAAATTAGGTACCGCATTTTTTTACACTTTTTCTGCTCCACTATTAGGCACAGTCTACTAACATTATTGGTGAGGAGATTGCTTATAGCTGATATTAAATAGTAACCGCTGGTAACTTATCACTACAAAGAGCCCAGCCGCGGCTGCCCACACGCTAGCAAATGGGATACAACTAACCTTATGGTGTATTCTAGCCATTATATATTTTATGATTTTATTACACCAACTCGCGGTATGATGATGATTGAATAGATTAAATCGCAGCATTTTGTCACTTGTGCACCGTCAATGTAACGCACGGACGTGTCATTAGGCGGTTGATGAATGCCGAGCGTTAATGCGCCTCCCATTCACACAGACGCGTTGGACAACACACTGCCTACTTATTCTGATACGTCGTTTATCATTGAGTTGTGTTCGTAGTTGAGAGGTGGCGACTGTGTAGCTCTATATCAAATATAGAATTGTAACTGACTTATATCGTATCTATTTTTTAGAACATATTACTGTCTGACTATTAGTTATTGTAGTCAATGGCTAGAACATTGATAATATCTCGTATGTTCGTGACGACGATTTCCGTCCCCGATTAATTATAAAAATAATCAAACGTGCTCCTCGTTTCCGTCAAAAGTTCAAGTCGATTCTTCAGCCAGAGGACTGAACTCGATACCTACGTCTTGACAGTTTTTAGTCATACCACCAAAGTTTATGCCATCTATACTGTACTCATGAAAAGCGTCGAAAAATGTTTATACGGATACTTTATTCAAGAAAGAAGTTATCAAGTTTGCCTAAAACAAATCGTATAGAACATGTTTTTTATTGATTGCATTCCCTAAATCTAAAATTACGAGATGATGAGTTTGTCTTGAATACGTTGTACCTCAGATTTTTTTATCAGAAGTAATGGTAATTATAATAAGATTTTATTATTTTTTATATGAGCAGATTTTAAGTGGTACCACCTCTTAGGTATTTAGCATTTTCAGAGGCACAGCCAAACAGTTGTGTCTAAAAGATTTGTACCTTACCATATTTTTTTAAAACAATATTTAAATTTTGAATCTACGAGTCATATTCTAGAATATGGACGTTACAAGTTGAAAACGTGTAAATTGAAATAAAATGAATTTAAATGCGTTAATGCGGGTTTTAATACGCGTTACATGCACAATATTGAACATTTACTTTTATATCAGAATCATAATTATTTATGTTAGTAAAAAGGTATTGCACCTGCGGCTGGAAAGAAAACGTCTTGTTACAGACGGATCTCCTTTTGAACAGTGAATAATTTTTAGTGTTATTTAAATAGGTTGTCAGAGGTTGTTAATGTGGGGCGTTTTATATGACTAACTAACATAAACTTTTTAAAATACATACAGTCATATTCGCTTGCCAGTTATTTTTCATGGCATCGAACAGTTCAATCATTAATTTTGAAGAAATGAAAGGGAAGATTTTTACGCTTTTGGAAATTATTACTAAATATTTTTGCATGTGGTGGCCGACGACCCACGTCCCATCTGATGGTAAATAGTAACCATCAACCCAAAGTATTGTCAAGCCGCTGCTCACCATTTCATTTCACCGATTTGAAATGAAAGAATAAACGGCTATCTCCCGCTACAGCCAAAACGCAATGATGTGATTCATGGCCGGTCACACGGGAGATGGTGGTACCAACCCGCTCGGGCCCGATACCATGTGGGTATTTCCACTTGCTATCCAGCCCTACCACCAGTCAATTTTTAATACAGTAACGAATAATTTTTCAGTGAATCATTTAGTATGAGGATTGTCACAATGCGACTGCATGAATGCAAGGATCACTTATTAAATGTCTACATTATATATATCCCTACAGATTTGGTCTAATTGTAATGTGCGCAGAGTTGTGCCGATTTATCAGTGGCTCTCTGTGCGGATAGAAACGGTGTGGACATGTTGTTGTGACTGCATATTTTGTTTATATGTTAAAAACAAAATACACTAAATGCCGGTGACTATTGAAGTAAAATTTTCTATATTGAACCCTATTATATTGTGTGTTTATAACCCTATTTATAGATAGGCAGATAAACCAGAGCAAGATATTTGGAGGGGTACCATCTGAAGACCGGATTTTATGCATTTAGATCGGACTGAGCTCGGATTTAATTTATGATCGGAGTTTTTGTTATGCCACACAATAAAGTTAGGCGTCAGAGTAATTTGTATTTTAATAACGACGTTGTGGGTTCGTTGCCCATACGGGACAAATCTGTCTATGACTCACAAATGGTTGAGCGTACTTTGTGTCTGTGAAACTATATGTTTATAAAGGCCCACACTCCAGGGATTTTCAGTGAGGGATGACTCAATTTACAAAGAAAAGTCTACTAAAAAAATAAATATCTTCTTGACAATTTCTCCAAAACATTAAAATTCCAGGGGAAATTTAATCAATATCTTGTATAACTGTGGCCATAACTCATCACTCATATACCTAATCATAACTCGATATAGCAGCATAAGTATACAATTTATTATTCTTCTTCATTGATATGCGTAAATTTTTAATTTTCGAACTCTCGAATGTTTCACAAAATTTTACTAACAAAATTAATAATTACTGATATCTACTCCATAGTACTTTACTCTTTGCATTGTCCAGTCATCTGATTGCACAGTCAAACCACTTAGGTGTAGTATAAGCAATGGTATTTACAATACTAATATGCTATGGCCTGTTTATGCAAATTTAAACTTTAGAATATTTAAATAAGGGTTGTTCTACGTTGAAATAATAATTTTGCTAGTACCCTGCATTTACTCCATTGCATTTGACCTGTGTCATATTTTGAATCCTATCTTATATTCAGATGCAAATGCATTTTATTGCACATATACTTATTTTGTTTATATTTTACTTCATTTACCTATTAGAGCTTCGGAGAGAGAGAGATAGAGAGAGAGAGAGAGATATATTAAGGCTCATATTGGCCCAGTGTGGAATGCCAGACTTCACAAGAACTCGAGGAAATCTCTCCAGAATGTAGGCTTCCTCACGACGATTTATACTTAAAAGTCGTTAATTTTACCTAATAATTCTTTACACAACACTGGTTTCCATTCTAAAAGGGTGGTTAACAAGCGTATAACCTACCTGATATTACGCAATTTCCTTAGCGTTTTTACACTAGCAACACCACGACTACATCTCGCACAATACTAACCCTAGAAAATGGGATAGGAGGTGGATAAGAATCAAATTAGGGATGAAAAGGAGGCATGAAGTTTGGGTGCTCTCACTTACCGAAGGAAATACAGCTGTAGGATTAAGCCAATCTTCTCTGTCAGGGCGGTAAATCACCTTTCAACCCACCGCATTAACGGTAGAATCACAAAATATATACGGGCTTTTTTCTGCGTAGAAAATTAGGTAGATTTTTATAGGTAATATCTGAAGTCAAGCTAACATAACATAGCATCACGCCTGTATTCCCGAGATTAGAGTAGGCAAAGGTGTATTACACACCCACGGTTCGCCAGCTATGTTTAAGTCCTACGTAATAGGGGGCGAGCCTATTGCCGTCTAACGGGCACATTTCTAATTTTTCTTTTTACGAAAAAGCTCTGTAACACTGCCCGACCCGGAGATCGAATCCAAGACCTCATGATCAGCAGTTGCTCACACTACCGCTGCACCGCAGAGGCAGTTACTGAAGTCAAGCTACGCGTAATAATTACTTTTTAGTCTTATAATATCTAAAGTAAAACTGTAAACAACGTGCTAAACGTATTGAACGTTTTAGAAAGGGTGTTACTGTATCCCGGTAGAGATAGTTTTAGACGCGTATGGTAGTAGCGTCAGCAACACAGCGTGCGTGAGATAGCGACACGCAAATAACTTGCACCGTGAGATTAAACAGCGCATAGCGGGACTGTAGGGTTAACAAAACATACAATGCTTTAGCATATTTGTTTTATTAATTTTTCAATCCTTTTACTTTACCACTATTAGGCATGGGCCTAGAGTTGCCACCTTTTTTATGAAAATAAAGTAACACACAGGTTATTAAAAGTAGGAAAAAAAAGTACATAGTGCCAAAATAAAGTACGGCTTATTTTACTCTATCTTTTTGCTTAACTTACTACTTACTTTTAGTAATTTTTAACAGTTTTGATATACCTATTTACATATTTTAAAGCATTTAGCCATATAAATTTACATAAAGTGCGAAAATGTGAAATCCAAATCGAATCGTGAAAAATCGAACCACGTTTGCTTGTGATTGTTATTTGTTGCCAAAGAAGGGATCTGGTTTTTTTTTGTGCTAATCTATTATTACGATTATCTATAATCTCATAAACATCTAAAATTGCTATCCAATTGCCTTCTAAACATTTTACAGCTTTATTAAATTAACGTTAATATATTATGTAAATACAAAAATTTTAATAAAACTTAATCCTCCTTGCACAACAAAGAGTATCACAAAACAAACAAGAAGTTTTGAGAGTGACATTGACAAAATGACGATGTTTAATAAAGGTTTACCACTACGCTATGCACTGCACTGTTTTATTGGTTAATGACGTTAAATTACTTGTGTTTAGGCTGAATACTATGGATTTGATTATATGAGTGATCTGACCCGTGTTTAAATGGTGATTATTTTTTAAAGAGCTTAGGCAGTGAGTTTATTTTATGATTCTTTGATAATATGGGTATATATAGCTTTAAAACAGCTTTAAAAACGAAAATTCGAAAAGTGTTTTAAAGCTGGACTAAACTGCCCGTATGCTTGGTTGATGCATAGCATCAACCAAGCATACATATACTGCACATATACATATACATATACTACATTATACATATACATATACTACATTATACATATACATATACTGCATATAAAATAATAACTTTGACTATTTACAGTGACTGCACATATGATGGGATTACGGTATCTAAAACACTCCGTAATCCCGTACCGATTTGATTCCCCACAGGACAATTCTTTCTGTGGTCAACAAATGGTTGTTTTGAGTCTGTTTACACTTTTCCGTTAATGATAGATATATTTGTAGATTCCCCTAAGTTACAAGGATTATTCTTTAATACAGAGTGTTGTGTTTCCTGTATAAAATAGGTATTATTTAATCTTGGTAGATTAAAATAACTTAATATAGGCATTTCACGTGAAAATGTCTACATTGGACTGCTATCTTTCATAGAAAATCCTTTAAGTTAGTTTATACACAAAACTTAACAAGCGGAATGATTAAGATGGACTATAATTAAAATTTGACCTGCATACAGTACCCATATTATCGGCGCATACAAAACTAGATTAATGAACAATTCATGTAAGTATAATCCTATTTGCTGGCAGTTAACGTTCGTTCGAGACTGCCTATAATGTGGTAGGTTAACCACGCTTGAGGCAATTTTTGGGACTGGTAACCTTTGTTTATATGAAGTCTAATTACTACATCTGCAAATTCTAAGTCTAATTGCTACATTTTCATCTCATAATTACATGCTCATCTACTTTAAAGAACAAATTATTTTGATATTTTTATTTTTTAGCATTTGACATGCTTATAAATTAACACAAAGTGTGAAAATGTCAAATCGAACAAGCGTCACACAAGACGTTAAGAATTAATGTATTATCGAAAATAGCGGTCCTGAGAAATTGTCGCGATGGCTGAATTGGCAAAGCATCTGGATGGTATCCAGGAGATGCAGGTTCAAATTATGCTCTTAACTGTTATTTTCGATTTCACATTTTCACACTTTGCGTTAACAAACTATTTGTAAAAGTGGAAAAACTGATGACTATGAGAAAGGGTCCATATTTATCGATTTATTAAAATTTTGTTAGAAGAGCATAATATTAATTACCTGATTCCTTTTTCTGGTTCATCATTAAATGAGTCAAGTTTCTTTAATAAAGATGTTTTACCTTTTACCGGTTCTTCGTGAGAGACTGATGCCTGAAGCTGGTTTCTGAAAAGAAACCTGTGACACAGGCCACCAGGAACCCCGCATTTTCACTTGTATTTTATCATAATATATCGCTTAATTGCTTATATCAATTTCAAATACAATTTTTCAGTGATTTTTGACAGATGTCCGTGTGGTGACGGACTAAGAATACAAGTGTCACCACCCCATCCTTTCCCACGGGTGTCGTACAAGGCGACTAAGAGAAGTAAGCAATTATCACCCATTGCATTACTGGTGGTAGGGCTGGGTATCAAATGAGAGTACTCACTTATTATCGGGCCGGGACGGGTGGGTACCAACATCTCCTGTGTGACCAGTCATGAAGCACGTCAGTGTATTTTGGCTGTAGCAGAAGATAACCGCTTATTCTTTCATTTCATATCTTAGAAATGAAATGGTTGGCCGCGGCACAGGATAGATACTAGTCCTACGGACAGAAACATCACTTCCATTAAAACTTGTCCAAAATCTCTCCATAATAGCCTACAAAATCTTAATAATAATACCAATTGTTCGTAGCGAGAAGAAATGTACCTTATGAATACAGAAATACAGTTGAGATTGTTTTGCCCGCCGCATGTTCCTCGGGCAACCGCGTCATTCAAGGAATGCGTTAGGGTTGCACCTATGATAATTTTACTTACTTACTTATTATCACGCTATCTCCCTTGGGGTGTAGGCAGAGAGAACAGAGTGACAGAAATTTATGTTTCTAGTAGATCCTATTTGATTACTTTTTTAGTCGCATTATTTATTTATAAATTGTTTTTTTTTTGTTGATGATATAGGTACGTTTAGAGATTTAGCTCTGAATTTTCGGTTATTAAATTTAATTGTCGAAATACCCTAAATCACTTAAACAATTATATTTTAATCAATACTACAAGCGCGGGCGCTTAGGCGCGCGTATGACAGTCTTGTGTCGTTTGAGCCGTGATCGGTACGCGAAGCGAGGCATTTAACTCGGGCTCTCGAGTGATGTACGCCTGGCAGCAGCTTAACAATACTCTCGATATAGTTGAGTCCATGAGCGACGGTTACAATTTACCATCAGGTGGGCCGTGGCTTATCTGCCATCATTAGCAATAAAAAAATGATGACATTTTGAACCAGGTATATTGTTCTAAAACCAGCAAATAACTTACGCACCCTGGTAATGAGCATTGGATATGCGCGAAACCCGGGTCGAGGTAATCGACCCGAAGCGTGAGTTACTTGTTAGTGTTATAATAATAAATGTATCTAATTAATTTATACTACTATTAGTTAATATTTAAATATTTTTTTATTTTATTTATTATTTTTTTTAAAGACAACTCCCTGCGCTATAGAATAATCCGTGTATTGCGGAAAACTTTACAGACATACAATTCTACGAATACAAATAACACCAAAACTCAGAAAAACAATTTGTGGTTCACATAATGTATCCTGTATGGGAATCGAACCCCCAACACTCGGGCGGGAGGCCGGTATCTAAAACACTCCGCCATCTGTGCATCGAATTTGATAATAATTTCAATAAACTGCAGCTCTGCCCTGTGGGGCCGGCTTTAGAATTGTCCCACCCCTCTCTAATATACGAGGGAATACCGGGGGAGTGGGCAGCAGCACTCCCTTGAGTATTAACAACATCCACTGCGATCGCCAACCTGCCTGTCAAGCGTGGTGATTACGGCATTATCCCCGATGACGGGACCGCTCGTTGTGGCGTTCTCTTGGAGAAGCCTATGCCCAGTAGTGGACGTTGAAAGGCTGATGTATGGATGGATGGATGGCAGCTCTCTTCTAAGTAAAAAGTCTGACTACAAAAATACTTTGAAAGTATCCCACCAGGTTTATGGTCACCCTAAACGTACGGCATGCGCAGGCGCTGACGTGAAATACTCAAGTGATAGCGTGTCGGTAACTAAAGCGGTAGGTTAGCGTAGGTAACTGCTGTTAGTACATTATTGTGGTTCTACGATGTTTAGTGAAAGCTCGTTAGCACATGCACGCAGAGAATGTGGAAGAGTATTATAATCTAAGTATCAGTACTTGCGTTGAAATTAAATTTTATTACTTAACTAGCCTTTGCCCTTTGTTTTCCGGCCGTATCTTTGGTTCCAGATATAGTGTACCTATAACAGCTTTTAAGTTTAATCAAAAGCTTTCAAACAACACACTACATATACAAAGAATTACTGTTTCTGGGTCGCACAAAAATTATCTTTTTTGAAAGGAGTATCCAAACGATTATGATATCTGCGTATTGTAGTTAAAACTAAGTATAATATATTATTCAGATATTTATATATAATTTTTTAGCATTTGACATGCTTAGCACTATACACTACTAAACACAAAGTGAAAAATGTGAAATCGAAAATAACAGTCACGAGCAGGATTAGAACCTGCATCTCCTGGATACCGTCCAGATGCTTTGCCAATTCAGCCATCCTGACAATTGCTCCTGACTGCTAATTTCGATAACACATTCATACTTAACGTCTTTGGGTGACGCCTGCGCCATCTGTCGGCAGTATTTTCATACATTATACTGACCAGGTAAACTTAATTTTACAATTAAGATTTTTAACTAATAATGACGCAAACCCTATAATTATTCAGATATTTTTATATATATTTTTAGCATTTGACATGCTTAGCTATATAAATTAACAGAAAATGTGAACATGTGAAATCAAAAATAACAGTCACGAGCAATTGTCACGGTAGCAGAATTAGCAAAGCATCTGGGACGGTATTCCAAGAGATGCAGGTTCAAATCCTGCTCGTGACTGTTATTTTCGATTTCACATTTTCGCACTTTCTGTTAAAAAATCTTCTTCCTTTCTGTTAACAAATACATAAAAATATAAAAAAAATCATGATAATAGCTTAAGCAGTTACGGCATCAAGACGTTATAAACAAACGAACTCACTTTCACTTTTAATTTTACAAGTGAACGTGGGTTTCTTTTTGATATTTCAAAAATCAGAATTCTTAAAAAAACATTTAGTTTTTTTTTTAATTCTGATTCTCTAGAAATGACAAATTAAGCTTATAACCCGCGCGTAATGGGAATGGGATGGAACCTTGTCAGCGAAATTGTAAATAAAGAATGACATTTTTCAAGTAGCGTTACCAAAAATTATTGAAGTGAAACTTCTTTATCGGGGTTGGAAAAAAAATTAGTGTAACATTTTTTCGTTACGCGTCACATTTTTCCGTTACGCGCCATATTTATTTTATATGATTTTTTTAAATATGGGTTGCAAGACTATAAATAATATAAGACATATGTATATTGCGTGACAATGTAATATTATGATGACATAAAGCTGATCTGATGATGGAGCTAGAAGGTGGCCATAGGATACCTATAATGAAACGGTGCAACCTCATCGAGTTTGGACTCGTTTGATTCGTCTTGACGAGTACTTTGTCTTTAGATGGTATCCAAGGTCTGATGACGAAGCTAGAAGGTGGTCATAGGAATTCCAATATAAAACGACATAACCCATGGAGTTTGGGCTCGTATGATTAGTCTTGACGAGTACTTTGTATCTAGATGGTATCCAGGGTCTGATAATGCAGCTAGAAGGTGGCCATAGGAACTCCAATATAAAATGACATAACCCCTTGGAGTTTGAGCTCGTATGATTCGTCTTGACGAGTACTTTGTATCTAGATGGTATCCAGGGTCCGATGAAGGAGCTAGAAGGTGGCCATAGGAACTCCAATATAAAATGATATTACCCTATGGAGTTTGGGCTCGTATGATAATGGAGCTGGAAGGTAGCAATAGGCACTCTGCTATAAAACGCCGTAATAATTCTATTATAATTAATGAAATGCTATAATAATCTTAGTAGCAATAAGGTGAAATAATTGTATAATTTGTATCCATGTCTATGATAATAAAAGCCTTTTGCTTAAACTTTATCTAATTTAGCTTTATTTAACCAATTTCTGTAAAGCTGTAAATAGTAGATAATTTTTCGAAAAATGATGTCATAAAGAAGTTTCACTTCTTACGTGTGTACACTAATACACACACACATAATTTTTTTTGAAGTTATACTTCTTTAGGCGCGTTATGAAAAAATGATGAGAGTGAAATTTTAAGATGCGCGCGCATCTGTGACACAAAATTAACAGTATGAAGTTGTCTTTAGGCGCGTTATGAAAAAATGATGAGAGTGTAATTTTAAGATGCGCGCGCATCTGTGACACAAAATTAACAGTATGAAGTTGTCTGCTTAACCGCTCATTAAGTCTCGAAAAAAAAGCTACCAACAAAATAAAAATTGAACCTCGATATTAGCCGCGCATGTTGGTACGCTCGTCACCTCTGATCACTGTTTTCATATTTATAATATTTATCAACATGTTTCTAGTTTATACATTCACAACACGTGTTTTAGTTTCATACAAGTGCGAATTATATATGTGCTAATAAATTATATTCAGTAGTGATTTAAATTGAATATTTTGATTGATATTACTTACTATTTGTGAATATTAGTGAAAAAAATTGTGCTTATATACTTTTTCAAGTGCTCCAATATAATTGAGGTTAACTATCCGTATGTATTATTAATTGATATAAATTAAAATACTTTTATTTAATATAATTAACACTAAATATTATTATTAAATTATTAATGTTAAATACTTATTATTGGTTATTTAATATTTACAAAATAAAGAAATAAATTTAATAAAACATGTAATAAAAAGTTTGTGATAAAAATTAAAATTGAACATCAAATTATAATATTAATTTTTAATATTTGCTATTAAATTGAATAAATAATAAATATTTATAAAAATAACTAAATAAATTTAATGAAAATTTTTATTAAATGTTTTATTAAATTTATTTCTTTATTTTTTGGATAAAAATGAAAAGTGAATATTAAATTAAGAAATCAATAAAAATATTTAAAAAATGACCAACCTTAAATTCAATTTTTGAATTTATTATTAAATTTATTTTTAAAATATTAAATAATCAATAATAAACATTTAAAATTAAGAATCTTATAATATTTAGTACAAATTATGTCTTATATATTTATTATTCTCTAAATTTGGTTTTTAATAATTATCATAGGGTTATGAAAATACAGAAAAATGTTTCATTGCTGTAATCCTGTTAATAATAATGTAGGTATATTATTTTACAGTTATTCGCTATATATAATGTCATTTTCGATTGACAAGGTTCCATCCAATTCTCATCGCGCGCGGGTTATACCTGTAAGAACTAGCTATTGGGTAGTATTTTGACGTCAAACATCCAACCCAAGTGTAACCGTTTAGCGTAATGCGTGATAATGCGAGGGGTCTCGTGGGATGATAACGTCACCCTACTCCATTGGGAACTGTCGACGTGTATAATGGAATATTACAGCTGTGATACTGGGATATGTGGTGTAAATACTCTTTATATTTACGCGACTTTTGTGATATAAAAATAACAGATTTTTTTACTTCAATCATTTTTAACATAGTACTAATTCTAAAGAACAGTTTTGAATATTTTGGCTGTCTGTATATCAATTTGTTTTAGCTAATCCACGAAACCGGCAAATTGGGCCCACCAGTGGATGTATTACCATTCGGTAAACTATTCGAAACGCTGGCATACTAGAAAATGAAGTATACGATACCGATTCCTTAAAATAAATTTTACAGCTTAATATATTTTATTAGTTGAACCTTTTTTATGTTGTTTTTTTTGTTAAGGCGGGAAGAAATGTACCTAACCATCCCGTCGTTTGAGGCAACGAGCAGGGTAGTGGGGGCCTTAATCTACAATAAATCTCTCTGCCTGTATTGGCGGACCACTGGATTATTAGTTGAACCAGCTCTTTGTCTTCGGCGGAATCCACAGTCGTGAAACTCCTTGGTCAGCATTTTTTATGTAGCTTTTTTCTTTACAACACATTATTCTGTATACAAATATAATAATCATTTATAAAGTCTCAAGCAAGCGGATAAAATACTGGCAATACTACTGACATTAAATTGAGAAATAAATAAATACATAAACTACTTCACATCATTCCTAACCATAATATTTAATTAAATTCAAATTAAAAAATTCAATAAAATTACAACATGAAACTCTGTTTTACATGATAGATATTAACATTAACCCTAAAATGCAATAACGTGCGTGCAGTTTCATAAAAATGTCGTAAAAACATAACCTCTTTATTAGTTTCGTTCACATGTGAACATAACCCTATAAAATTTCATGAGCCACATGACTTCATAAAAGAGCGTATAATACGAAAATTCTGTATAAAATGTATTCAGTGTGAGCCCCGTAAAACAAAAGTACGGCATGAATTGCTTTCCACAGGCCCTTACACGTCGTCTCTGGAATTTACCGACATATGAGAAAGCATTTTCCGTGTAGTGCGAACGGATTTTTGTTTTTGAAGGTTGCTCTATTTATTTATTTTTTTTGATACTTTTAATATATTAATATGTAATATGTAGAAGAGTGTGTTGAATTGTTTGACATTTATTTGATGACTAGCTTAGTAAGTAGCCCACTTCTAACATAACAATAGCTCTACATAAAAATATCAAAACATACGCACACGCCTGTATTCCCCGAAGGTCTGAAAAAGGCCTGTACACACACGGTTCGCCAGCTATGTTTAAGTCCCATGTAATAGGGGGCGAGCCTTTTGCCGTCCACCGGGCACATTTCCAAACTCCTTGCTGCTACTCAGAATTTTTCTTTTTACGAAAGAGCTCAATAACATAGCCCGACCCGGAGATCGAACCTGAGACCTCATGATCAGCAGTTGCTTAAAAATATATATCCACTAGAACCCTTCTTTTGTCCGTAATAAGCCGTGGTCTTCTTTGAACAGCGTGCTACATATATATAAGCCAAATTAGATAGCTACTGAATCAAAAGGTTTTACATTTATAATATTAGTAAAGAAGTGTTAATATTAATTGAAACCTTAACTAAAATAAAATAAAAATGAGTTTCGTTTATTAATACCTACATCAATTTGTCTTAGTATGGTTGTTGGTGGTGACAGCTATATGATTATCATAATATGAGTATGTGTTATTTTTAACCATTGTCAAAACCTAAATAAGTTTACAAAAGACATGGTTGGTAGCTAAATAGCTATCTGCTACAATAGATTGAAATAATTTCTAAATTATATAATCAACTTTAAAATATAACGAGGGGTTGTTTGACATGGCAATATGTATTTTAAGTAGGCTAATTATCTGTGAATTAGTAAATTATTTAAGTCACAAGTTTACGGCCAAAGTTATGTATATTTGCATTGTGAACTATATTTTTAGCACTTGACATGGTCAGCTACTTTAAAGTACAAATTATTATTTGTGAATGAGGAAAAAGAGAACTTTAGTGCGAGCGTACTATATTGGATTAATGCATGTAAATGCGTTCCGATAGGTGGCGTTTGCCGTGTGGGACCGGCTTTAGAATTGTCCCGCCCCTCTCTACCCACGGGAGTCGTAAGAGCCGACTGAGGGAATATCGGGGGAGTGGGCAGCAGCACTCACTCGAGTATTAACAACATCCACTGCGATCGCCAACCCGCCTGCCAAGCGTGATGATTACGGCATTATCCCCCATGACGGGACCGCTCATTGTGGCGTTCTCTTGGGGAGGCCTATGTCCAGCAGTGGACGTTCAAAGGCTGATGGATGGATGGATGGATAGGTGGCGTTGGTCGTTAAGACAAATGTGATGAAAAGCTTGGGTATGACCGAAAGGTAGTGCGGTAGCTCAGTGGATTAGAGCACTTCCCCGGGTTGGAAGGGACGCAGGTTCGATTCCCGTTCGCACTAAAGTTCTCTTTTTCCTCATGCACAAATAATAATTTGTACTTTATGAATATTTGCCTTAGAAAAGAATACAATTTAACAAATGAATGCCTTACGCATTTTGTTTGAGTTTGAGTCCTTCCAAATTTGAAACTCAACGTCTCACATATGACTTCACAAGTGGAGCAAGTTACCTAACATACACAGTACACCGTTTAACCCTACGGGCGGCCACCTGTTGCGTTCATACGACATCCCATATTACGTGTAACGTCCCCTACGGTACACACGTATAGGCCGGGACATTTTCATGCGGTGGCGGAAAATTCGTCGGGACACAGTTAAGGAAAATTGACTTCATTTTCTGTGGAAGGGTTTATTTATTTTGGCGTTGATATAAGAGGGTTGAATGGGTAACTTTTGTTGCTCGCTTATTTTATTTTCGTCACATATCAGCTTACCCCAATTACATGTAACTCGTTTGTTTCAAATGTTTAATGAAGTATATTATAGGCCTGTAATTAACAACAGTTCTGCTTTCTAGCTCCGTAGGGCAGCAATTACTAATATTATAAATGCGAGTGATATTCTTTGTTTGTTTGTTGGTTACACTTTCGCGCTGTAACTACTGTACTAATAATCATAAAACTTTGCACACTGATCAGTTGATGCTCCAATATCTGAACACTATAACCCTTATTTTTGTTTATGCGGGAAAAAATGTACCTAACCTCACACCCCGTCGTTCGGGGCAACATACAGGGTAGTGTGGAGCCCTCACCCACTAAATAAACCCGCCGTGTGCCGTCTCTCCGCCTTTATTGTTGGGCCACCGGAACCATATTACATTCCTTCAGTGGTCAAACACTTTAACCCTGAGCTCTGAAAATCTCAAAAACAAGGAACTAGGTACTTAAATAATTAATTGCATACTCAAAATCATGGATTGTTATTTATGTGGTATTAGGTATAGAAGATTATATCGTGGACATCAATCTAAGATCTGAACTAATACCGAATTAAAAATATGTTATGTAACAAAAAAAAGCATTTAAATTATTATCCGCTCATATTATTTGCGCTCATTAACATTTTAAAGAAATTAGAGATTTGTTATTGAGGAAATGTATAACTATAATCTCATTTTTGTAACAAAGAGAAAAATCACTAAGAAATTTTAATACAATAAGTCGATTACGTTACGAATTATAGCTAAGATATACCTACTTAAGATATATTCCAGTCAACTGTAAGACTTCGTCCCTTGGCTATGGATAAAAACAAGATGTAACGCAGACACCCTCATTTCCACGTAATATATATGTATTAGCAACAACAGATAGCTAAGCCTACTGTCTACGCAACTTTCCAAATAAGATAATAAAGTATTCCGTTCAGGAGGTCTCCGGCACGAGCCTCCTGCGTTCATTCATGATGACCCTTAACCTTTTTCTACACGTTAATATGAGGTCGTTAAAGTCTCCACACACGTTCCATTTTCGTGACTTTTTTGTCTAGTTAAACCGGTCTGAAACAAAAGCGACCAGCGAGTCATTTTGTACGGTAAATATACAACAGAGGTGCGCCACAGTGGCCCCTTTATTTGTTAAAGCTGGAAATAATGTACCTAACCGCACACTACGTCGTTCGGGGCAACGGACAGGGTAGTGTGAACTAAATAAACCCGCAGTGTGTCGTTTCTCCAACTGTGTTAGCGGCCAACTGGAATTATATTACATTACTTCAGTGGTGCGCCACAGAAAGCCTAACATTTCAAGTGTTTATAATTAAATATCTATTTGGTATAGTTTTTATTACACTGGTATACAGATATGATTAAGCATTTCTCTTATTAAAATACCTTCTACATAATTCTAAGTGCTTATAGCAATAAATGATGTATTTAAAACTTATTTATTATTTTTTAGATTGTGTAAGTAAAACTTATAGCTTTATACCTACGTTGATTACAAAAGGTCTAGGAGATTAGAGAAGTACTAAGATATGGTCTTCGGGCGTCCTAATGGAACGGCAGAAGATGTCACTGTTGCTGTAATGGTTATCTAAGGTTTATGATATTAATGATAATTTACCTAACTAACCTACTCGCTCTCTTACGTCATTGTTACGAATGCGGTCAGTCAGCCTCACTCCACAGATTGTCCGCAGAGATCGCATTTCAACCGCATTGATTTTAATATCATGCTCCTTTTCCATACCCAACTCTCGCTTCCATATAATAACGTTGGGACAAGCACTGCGTTGTGTATTGCGACACGTGCCTTCTGGCTGAGGTGGAGGCTGCCGAGAAGTTGTCCCAATGCTCCATTCACTCTATTTCCCGCATTCACTCTTCTTTCTACATCAGTGGTGTACCTTCCATCCCGACTGAATCCACATCCAAGATATACAAATTCATCCACTTGTTCTAGCACACCATTTCCTGTTGCTACTCTAACATCTGTTCTGGCTTCTTCTCTTTCAAAAACCATTACTTTGGTTTTACTTACATTCACACGTAGGCCCCTTTTCTTACAATCTTCTACCATTACGTCGACTAGGGCTTGCAGGTCAGTCGCAGACTGCGCTAATAGGACCGCATCGTCTGCATATAGCAGCGAGTTAACCACTGAGTCGCCCATCTGAACTCCCACATTCATTTCATTCAACCTTTGTAGACATTTATCCAGATATATGATAAACAGCCTGGCTGATAGAACGCAGCCCTGTTTAACGCCGATATTGACATCAAACCAGGGTGACATTCCATCATCCAGCCGCACACAAGCTCTGCAGTCCATGTAGTTGAACTGCACCGCTTGTAGCAGTCTACCGTTAATACCATACTCCGGCAAAATGTCCCAAAGTTCCTTTCGTACAACAGTGTCAAATGCTTTCTCCAAATCCACAAAACTGCAGAAAACCTTCCGGCCTACAGCCAGATACTTCTCCACAATGTTGCGCAGAGAAAACACTTGATCCATGCATCCTCGTCCACACCTGAAACCTCCTTGTGCCTCGCACAAAAATTCATCAGACACCATCCTTATTCTCCTTTCAATTTACTTACCATACACTTTGGCTGCCAAACTGGTCAAGCTTATGGCTCTGTAGTTTGCACAGTCATAACGTGAACCCTTGTTTTTAAACAAGGGCACGATGACTGCGCTTCTCCAGTCTTTGGGAACCATTCCTGAGCTCCAACATAAATTGAGAAGCACCAGGAAGGATTCCCAGACACATGAGCCTCCAAGCTTGACCATCTCAGCAGACACCATATCAATACCCGCTACCTTACCATTTTTCAAACTTCTAATCGCCCATTCAACTTCATCCATACTAATGTCGTCAGAAGATGTCGGCACCAAATGCAATCGTGAACGTATCGAATACGAAACCATGGAATAAAACGCATAATTGTTTCTCCAAGTCTGTAGTAACAAAGTTTTAGTCAATTAGAACAGTGAGTCAATCGCTTCAGTTTATGAATTTAACCGCTGTTTTTATGTTATAAAACCTAGTTACTTAAGACGACCGCACACGATGAAGCGCCTGCACTAATTCTAATGATGTTATTATGAGAAATTTGATTGTGTGGATTATTATAATATATGTCCGACCTTTAATGTATGGGAGAGATATCCCAATTGCATACTGGACCTGAAACGTCTTGATGTTTTTAATCTAAATAGTAGATTTTTGTGAAAATTATAATTGTAATCTTATTATAAACACTGTTATTCGTGCAAAATTTTAAAATAATATAGTTTTATCAAAACGGAATGTGCGAAAATATAAAAATGATTCCACGAGTAGGATCCCAGCCTGCATTTCCTGAATTACCGTCCCAGACGCTCTGCCAACGTTAGCTTATAACGTAACATTTAACTCAGGACTATCAATTTCCATAAGTCATTAATTCTTGATGTCTTTAATGATGCCCACGCCACCAGTTTGATGTAGTTGCATACATTGTTTCGACCAGGTAACCTTAATTACTACAATTTAAGAATCTTACCAAATGATGACGCATTTCTATATTTTGTTATTTTTATATATTTTTAAACAGATTGACATGCTCGGCCGTTTAAGAGAATAAAATTGCAAAAGTGTTAAATAGATGATGCTGCGAGGCTAAAAGAACAAAATACTTTGGAAAATCCAAAACTGCACGCCTCACAATCTTCATTTTTCACAATAAAATTGATTATTTGGTAACTAATAATGTATTGGTTTTACTAAGTAGTTTTCAATAAATCACATAGATAGCGCTAATTTCAAAAAGTACTGATGTGGGTTTCATGTCTTATACGCCATCTAGCGCTAATTTTAAGAAGTACTTCTATATTGGTCTACCTCTGTCATTTTGCAAGGCGCCATCTGGCAATTAATAAGAAGAACAGTCCATGAGTTTACATATATTATATACCTGCATAAGTGCATATAATATGTAAAATTGAATAATTTATTAAACTGTAAGCAAAAACAATTTAAGAAAACAAAAAGACATCGCTAGTTTCCTTACAAAAAAAGCAATATTGTGGTTCTATATATACAACAGCAACTGAATACATCTAAAATTGCCACTTGCGACATCTAGGGCTGCATTTGTCAATATCTCTTTTACTTTAAAACAGCGACATCTATCAATAGAAAATTGCAACTTTGGACAAAATTATACGACTTATTTAAAAATCAATGAGTTCAACAAGAAATCTCTAAACCATTTATCTTCCTAACTTGGTTGCCTTATAATTTTATACTTTGTTCTAAGTGAAAACACCGTGACGCCAAGGCCACGCAAAAAAATTGTGGAATGTAAAATATGTTTTTTTCGTGTTTTATAACGTTGATGTGTTATTATTTACGTGTGTTTAGTGTTTTGAATTGTTGTTATGGATAAAATAGTTATTATACTTGACAAATATCATCAGTTCGTCAAGCAAAGGTAAAAACTTTCTTTTAACAAAAACAATGTACCGGCCGGGCGAACGGCGGTCTGTTCTGTTGACGATAGTAAAACCACCGGTGGCTATGCGTACGTAAAAAGGTAGGTAGTTCTCATGAAAGACGCTGGTTTTAGTGTCGCGTCGAGCGTAAATGCCGTAAATATTCAGTATTTTTTTGTTTATTTAATAACCATTAAACCACATCGAATCAGAACGTGAAAAGTAATAGGGCTCTATTCCTAGTCATAATAATTCGTAAACGAAAAAAAAAAAAGACTCGATTAGTAAAGTATTTTGGTCGTTATCGTGTTAACATACATTACCTACAACTTACGGACGTCCAAGCCAGATTTAAACAGTTTTTAACTAGTTTAAATAACAAAAATGGCACCAAAAATAGCATGAGTGTTAAAAATAGTGTTTGTTCTTTATATATGTGTGCAGATATTATTTTACAAGTGCAATATATGGTAAATAGAGACATTTTAAGTTTGAAAAATCAGCTCTGCCGTGTCAACCGGGAGTAGAACACACCTCAACGCTTCGCTTATGAGGCGTGCAATTAGATAATATAGTTTATTATTTCAGGAGAGTCAGAAAAGAAAACTTAAAAGGAAAAAACATTAATAAACAAAGCTTTTAATAGTAGGAGGATATTAAAATTAGCCTATGCCCGCGCCTCTGCCGCAGCCAAAAGCTAGTTTTTAGGTTATATCTCAGGTTCCTGAATATAGTAGTGGTATAAAATATATATACAAGTTTTTAAGTCTAATTTAGAGCTATCAAATAAAAAAGCATCTATAATCCGTTCAGGAGTTTTTGCATGATACGCGAATGAACAAACAGATAAACAGACAAAAAACCCAAAAAAAAGTTTTGTGGTTAGACACGCCTATATAGCAGTAATTTTTTCTCATATATCTTAAATATACAGACACACGCTCTTATACAACTTTATAATAGTTAAGATACATAGATAGTAAAAATACATCTATTGTAAACGGCATACCTATATAAAAAATTACTTAAAATCGATAAATCAGTAAATTAACGAATTACTTAAACTTCTTTATCGAATCGAATTTTTTTATTGTGCAAGATACACCAACTTGTTTTCTTTTTCAATTTTGACCGAAGTATATACTTATTAAAATCCTAGAAACATAAAAATACTGTTTAAAATAACCTCAAGCAAAGTATCAAATCTATTTACGCTAACTACTGATATTATCACACTCATGCGCATACGAAGTAAAGATCAACTGCCCAACTTAAATGTAACTTACTGTCACCAACCCGTCTCTAGTTCCCACCATCGATCAACACGCACTTATCTATAACTTAAAAGGTTTATCTATGAACTTGTTTATTTTTAAACGGACATCTAAGGTTATTTAAAGTAATATGAACTTTTAAGACAAATCTTGAACCATTCACTTGTTACTTACTTACTTACTTACTAATCATCACGCCATTTACATTGCGGGGTAGGCAGAGAAACAGAATGCCAAGAGGCTCTATTCTTGCATACATCTCTCGCTTCCTCAACATTCATAACTCTCTTCATACACGCTCGCCGGTTTCGGAGATTCCTGACTCCACCTTCCTTCAATACATGACCAATTTGGTCTAGGTAGGTAAGTCTCGGTCTCCCCCTGTATCTACAACTTTCCACTTTCGCATTGTATATCCTCTTATACAATGCGAAAGTGGAAAGTTGGTGGCTGCCGAGAAGTTTTCCCAATGCTCCGTTCACTCTATTTCCCGTATTCACTCTTCTCACTACATCAGTGGTGTACCTTCCATCCCGAATGAATCCACATCCAAGATATATAAATTCATCCTCTTGTTCTAGCACATAATTTCCTATTGCTACTCTAACATCTGTTCTGGCTTCTTCTCTTTCAAAAACCATTACTTTGGTTTTGCTCACATTCACACGTAGGCCCCTTTTCTTACAATCTTCTGCCATTACGCTAATAAGACTGCATCGTCTGCATATAGCAGCGAGTTAACCACTGAGTCGCCCATCTGAACTCCCACATTCATTTCATTCAACCTTTGTAGACATTTATCCAGATATATGATAAACAGCCTGGCTGATAGAACGCAGCCCTGTTTAACGCCGATATTGACATCAAACCAGGGTGACATTTCATCATCCAGCCGCACACAAGCTCTGCAGTCCATGTAGTTGGACTGCACCGCTTGTAGCAGTTTACCGTTAATACCATACTCCGGCAAAATGTCCCAAAGTTCCTTTTGTACAACAGTGTCAAATGCTTTCTCCAAATCCACAAAACTGCAGAAAACCCTCTGGCCTACAGCCAGCTGCTTCTCCACAATGTTGTGCAGAGAAAACACTTGATCCATGCATCCTCGTCCGCACCTGAAACCTCCTTGAGCCTCACACAAAAATTCATCAGATACCATCCTCATTCTCCTTTCAATGATCTTACCATACACTTTGGCTACCAAACTGGTCAAGCTTATGGCTCTGTAGTTTGCACAGTCATAACGTGAACCCTTGTTTTTAAACAAGGGCACGATGACTGCGCTTCCGTCCTTGGGAATCATTCCTGAGATCCAACATAAATTGAGAAGCATCAGGAAGGATTCCCAGACACATTAGCCTCCAAGCTTGATTATCTCAGCAGACACCATATCAATACCCGCTGCCTTACCATTTTTCAAACTTCTAATCGCCCATTCAACTTCATCCATACTAATGTCATCAGAGGATGCCGGTACCGAATGCTGATCTGTTAGACCACATGTGGCACCAGTATCACCCTGAACATCCGCATACATATCTCCAAAATATTCACTCCATCGGTTTAACACATCTTGTGTTTGCGTTAGAATGTCTCCACCTTTAGACCTTATTTTATTCATTCTGAAAGCTGACCAACCACTCCGAGATTTCTTCACCTCCCTCCAGAAAAGTTTGGTGTTGCTCTCGAAGTTTTTGGTCAGCCTTTCTTCTGCAATCATATTTGCTCTATCACGCTTCTTTTTCACTAAGGCTTTGGTGTCATTCTTACGTTGCCAGTATATTTCTTTCTTCTGTTCTTTCGTACTTGCAGTCAGGTTCAAAGAAGATACATAGCCCAGCCACGCTTTCTTCTTTTGGTCTACGGAAGCTGCTACTTCCGTATCCCATCATGCATCACCTTTCACTTTCCTATGCTTCCTTGAGCATCCACATACTTCTTTCGCTGTATCTACCATACTATCTTTCAATACTCTCCAGCATTATTCTATGTCAGATCCCGGCTGACTTGCCTTTGTCAGCCGTTCACAGACACCCTTTGCATACTTTGCTCTTACTCTCTCTTCTTGCAACTTTTCAATCTTTATTCTTTCAAGCCCTCCGAAGTGGACACGCTCTTGCCAGTGTCTCCACTTTCTGAACAGACCACTAAATTTCGCAATAACGAGATAGTGGTCCGTGTCGACAGTGGGATCCTTGTAGGCTCTTGTATCCAAAATTTTACTTCGGAGGCGACTGTCTACCAGAATTAAATCTATCATACTTCTCTGTTCAATCCTTCTCCATGTATACATATGGATGTCCTTATGTTGAAAAAATGTGTTTGACACAATAAGGTTTCTCTCCATACATACATCCGCAATGAGCCTACCTGCATCATTCACTCTCTTATCTCCAAATGAACCAAGCACGTCCTCGAAGTCTGGACGCTTGGCCCCAACCCATCCATTCAAGTCTCCGCATACGATCACGCGTTCACTAGCTTCTGCCAAATCCAGAACTTCCCTAACATTATCCCAGAACTTCTCTAGATCCGATGCCACCGAAGAGCCTACGGGAGCATAAGCTGCGACCATGAAGACCCTGGTGACACCTAATTTTATTCGGACCCATAGAAGTCTGGGATCAAACATTCCGTAGTCTTTCACACCTGAGGCCAAGCGAGCGGACAGCAACATCCCCACTTCCATGCTGGCCCGATCGCTCTGCGGTACACCAGACCACAGAGCTAACCCGCCACCAGGAAGATCACAGGCGTCGCTACCCTTTCGCTTGGTCTCTGTTACACAGACCATATCAAGCTGTCTGCCCGACATGACGGTTACCAGCTCGTGTAACTTACCTTCCACACCACCTCTTACATTCCACTTGCCTACATCGAGACGAGAGAGTGGACTCTGCTCCCCTCGACTCGCCAAACTGGGCAAGGCGTGATGGGTGGCGGCCCCCATCGCCGCATCTGCCGTTGTTTGTACTGACGGGGGCGGGTCGGTACGCGTCGTCTCTGGTGCACGCCCTAACCCGCACTGCGGTACGCATTCGAGCCGGATTGCAGTCTGTAGATTACAGGCTGGCAGGGATCGCGACGAGCACGCTCCGGACTATGATCACCCAACAAAAATACGACGATAACGAAAATAATTCGTGATAATGTACCCAATTATCATAAGACTGTAAGTTTTAAGTTCTAAACTTAGAAATCCGTGTTCTTTTTTTTCTTTTAAGTTCTGGGCATAAATAATAATAATAAATAAATAAATATTCACGGACATTTCACACAACGTCCTCTGGTCCCAAACTAAGCTTAACACTTGTGCTATGGGCACCAGATTACGGATATTAATACATATACTACTTTTTTTTGTAAATACATACATATAATAGATAGAAAACACACAGACGCAGTACAAATATCTGTGTTCATCACACAAATAATTGTCCTGAGTGGGAATCGAACCCACGACCTTGTGCACGGAAGACGGTTACACTACCGACTACGCCACGAGGCCCGTCAAATTCTATTTTTTCATAGAAATCATGACGTTTCTTTTTTTTTCTTTTATTCATAAGCAAGTTTGTTTTCATCTATAATTAGTTGTACAATTAGCTAAGTAACAGCTTTAATATGGTAACATTATAAGAATCTTATTGTAACAACTGTTGATAAACCTAATAAATAAATATATAAAAATATACACCATTTAGAGATTATAGATGTACACTTACTACTCTAGCGGCAGTTATAGATTATAGATGTCGGACGAAATCATATCAATTCGTAGCACTACTGCTGAAAACAGCGTTATATATATAAAATGGCATGTCATTATTTTTAAAGTACTTAACATACATGGCCACTGACTAGAACATAATCATGAGAACGAATATGCGAAATAAGTCACGAGTGGGGTACAAACCTTCTGAATACCGTTTAGAAGGTATTCAGAACGCACGGGTTCACTAGTACAGTTTGTGTTCTTAAAATATATGCACATGAATATCATCTAAAGAAAGTAGTTATCCCACTCAATCTAAATAATCCGTTAAAAAAAGGTAGATATTGACAATACATTCTCTTAAGCGTTGTTTATAAATGCCCCTGTTCACGAGCATCAATTATTGTACGATGACAGTAGCGCCCGGTGACGAGTGACAAGACGACTTTAGATCATATCAACAATGATGCTGGCACAGGATGTTCTACATCGTCTAAAAGCGATTAGGATTAAAAAAATGTATACTATTTTTTTATATGTTAATATCTACGATACTTTTTTCACACAATGAATTATCGATAGCTAAATATTTTATCTTCCCACTATGGAAAACCTAGTAGATGACATTGGGCTGTAAAATAATATTTATGAATTTGTAATAAATTCAGTTACCTATTTGATGCATTTTATGAAACATTGATTAAAATTTTAGAATTGTGATATACGTGTCTATTTTATCAGTTTGATTTACTATAATAGTTACTTATATAAAGTAAGTGTAATGTGATTGAATAATATTATTTGCTGACAATGAGGTTTTTATAAAAACTTCAAAAACGGTACTAGTAACCTTGCTGATTTGACATGCAGTAACACCTCTCATAAAATATCGACATATAGAAACGTGAGATAGTTCTACTGTTGAATTTTATTCTGTAAGTGAGAGCTTCAGCGGGCGAAACCTTCTTCCCTTCCCCTTTTAACAATCCCTCAGTGCATTATTGGAACTAAGTTCCTTACGGCAGGCTTGGAAGATATAGGGATTTTGCTGCGCGACCGAACTGAAACCGTAAGAAAAACATATAACGGAAGTGCTATATAGTCGTTGATCTTATTTTAGTTACCACAAGCCAATAGTTTCAGCAATAGAATTTAATGATGAGAATTGGTTAATAACAATTACCTATATTAATAAGCTTTTTTTAAATTTTATTATGTAATTTTATATTGTCAAAAAATAAATAAAGAGATGTTTTTTGATTTTACTTAATAATTTGAACTACTATTTTTCTTTGTTTGATTTATTTTATTTTACGTTATTTGTTATTTTCGTTTTTTTTTAAATAATAAATTTCCTAAATACTTTGATGTACTTAAATAAAAAGCAATCATCAAAATCAAAAAAAAAATCAAGAAAATATAAACATATAAAGATAAGCAATATTTTTTTTGCAAATTGTGATCCTTCTATATTATCCGAAGGAACTTCGTTCCTACCTGGTGTCCCATGACACCACCTCTTTTTTTACAAATAACACTCCACATGAAGAAATAAGCCCCTGTACCCTTACAAACGTAAACTTAATTAAATCAAAATATTCAAAGCAAACAATTTGTGGAACACAAAAATAGTTGAACTACGAGAGAACGAATCCACAGCATCGATGACAATAGAAAGTATAGAAACCTTGTCACTCAAATGGCATAATAATATATACTATTTTTTGCGCCTTATAAACTCTGAGTTGAACAGTGAATGAGCTTCTCAATTTATTTACAAAAATAAAAAGTCAAATTATTTTATCGTGATGATTTTTTAGCATCAACCTTTATATAAGCTCCGTTACACACTATCAGTTAGGATGCACAGCTCTTTGCTCCATTGTCTCAAAGTACAGGACAAATTAATGGCCATCTATCTCATAAGTGCTTCTTTTATTTATCTTTTTATATGTGGGAATATTACGATACGTGGCTATTAGTATTCTTGTTTTATTGTTGAGACGTTATTAAGCTTTTGTTAATTGCCCGTCAGTATGAGATGGATAGGCGCCTCCTATAGATCGGTCATTCACAGTACTCGTACGAGGCGTTTTTAAATTTAGAATTTCCTTTATTTACAGATCTAACTCAGTATGTATTAGTATATGATAGCGTAAAAATCCTGCTCTTTAGTTATTACAATACATTTATATATCACACTACCAGATGAAGGCTGCCAAAATAGAGTCATAGAGATCCATCCCAAGCCTTTTTTTGTTAAGGCCACAAAAATGTAGCTAACCGCACACCCGCAACGAACAGGGTAGTGTGGGGCCCTCACCCACCAAATAAACCCGCCGTGTGCCGTCTCTCCGCCTTTATTGGCGGGCCACTGGAACTATGTTTCATTACTTCAGTGGTCCGGCGGTGGCTTACCCTTTCGGGTACCTCTACTGAGCGCACACGCACTGCAGCGCACATAGAGCGTCGCACTTTCGCAGGATGCATCCCAAGCCTGAAGTGAAGCTTCGCGAAACAGGCATCTCCGATTTTTTTGGAATTATATGCGTATCTTCTAGTCTTATCCCAAGCTTTTTATTAGGGCCAGCTTCCGATCTGCTTGGTTTATCTGATCCATCAGTATCCTCGACCTAACTAAGGGGACTTGTTAAGGACTGGTAACGGCTGCCAGCATGTTATTTGACAGCCAGGATCCACTGCTTAATATGCAATATGATATGAAGCACATCGGTGTGTTTTGGTTGTAGCAGAAGGCAGCCGTTTACTTTCACAGATGTGAAATGAAATGGTGAGCAGTGGCTTGACAATACTCTTGGTATAGTTGAGTTCATGAGCTATGGTTACCATTTACAATGAGGTGGGCCTTGGCTCGTCAGCCACCATACGCAATATAAATAAATGCACTGGAGATCAGGTGTCCACTAGGTGTCACTTTTAGGTCACACATCTTATTGTCAGTCGAGTGAAAGTTGCTTAACTTTGCCGGTTTTTGGAACTGCAATTACACAATTAGGCGATGACCTACATCTTATGAATGATTTTTCACAATAATATTGATTATTTTGATAAGTAACTAATAATGTTTTGGTCTTACTAAGTAGTTTTCAATAAATCGCATAGATAGCGCTAATTTCAAAAACTACTGTGGTTTTCATGTCTTATATGCCATCTAGCGCTAATTTTAAGAAGTACTTCTATATTGGTCTACATAAGTAGTTCTTATGAAATAAGGATAGCGCTGGTTTTAGTGTCGAGTTGAGCGTAAATATTCACTATTTTTTTGTTTATTTAATAACAATTAAACCACATCGAATCAGACCGTGAAAAGTGATAGGGCTCTATTCCTAGTTATACTGAATCAGAAAAAGAAAAAAATACTTGATTAGTAAAGTATTTCGGTCGTTATTGTGTTAACATACATCTACAACACACGGACATCCAAGACAGAACTTTTTTAAACAGTTTTTTAACTATCTTAAATAACAAAAATGGCATCAAACATATCATTAGCGTTAAAATTGTATTTTTTCTTGATATGTGTGTGTATATATTATTTTACAAGTGCAATATATGATAAATAGAGACATTTTAAGTGTGAAAAATCAGTTGTTCTCCGTGAAACGAGAGTAATACCCACCTCAACGCTTCGCTTATGAGGCGTGCAATAAAACTATTTAGGTAGTTTCCCTTTGAGTCTCACGTTTCGAACTGTTTTTATACTACGGGGGTCGCAAACACGCATGCAGTTCACCGGAAAATATATGGTATAGTTGAGTCCATGAGCGACAGTTACCACTTACCATCAGGTGAGCTGTGGTTTGTCTGCTATCATTATTAATAAAAAAATAAATTAATATATGTATAACAATATATGTACATACATATATAGAATATCATATCAGCGCTGGAGCATCAGTGTTGCAGCACATGGTGAGATGGGTACCTTATTTTTGTCCTCACTTATTTAGGCACTAACTGATTTGTTCTGCTTATATAGTTTTACATAACTTGTCGTGTGTGATGTAAAATAAAATATATTTCCTTTCTTTCTTTCTATTATATATAATATTACGAGAAAACATAATATACACGATATGTGTCCTTTGAAATATCTAGTCATAAATCCGCAACAAAGTTGTATAAATAATAACGTATGTCGCATTATCTGTCGACAAATTGTCGCGTCCTGGCGTTGCGAGACAAGGGTACAAAACGCAGCGGGTATGGGCGACAACACTGAGTTATGGCGACCGAGATTTTTGGTTTCACATGGAATATTTCTATCTATGGAGCAGTAATATATTTTCTAACTGCCTCAATGGGTGGGTAGTTTAAGCGAGTGTGGATGCTGAGATCTCGGGTTCGATTCCGGATCGAGCCAACATTTTTGTTTATTGTTAATGATGCCAGACCAGCCACGGCCCACCTGATGGTAAGTGGTAACCGTCGCTCATGGACTCAACTATATATTATGTTACGGCACCGAAATTATGGTCTGGAGTAGACAAAGCACACCTAGACTCAGACCAAACCATTTGTGAATCACACAGAGAGTTGTCCTGTGTGGGAATCGAACCCACAACACTCGGGCGGGAGGCCGATATCTACACCATTTCACCATCTGTACAGTCCAAGTCAAAAGGTAAATAATCCAGCCATATGTTAATTAGAAGTCTCGCAGCTTGTTGAAGTATTTACTGCAGCTTCGTTAAACTCTTGGAAATATTACTATGAAGAAAGATACTACCTACTTACCCTCATGATCCGCAGTCGCAAACTCAACCACTAGACCACTGAACCAAATTCGATAAATCATTCATTCTTAACGTCTTGGGTGACGCAGTCACGAGTAATTGTCACGATGGCTGAATTGACAATGCATCTGGGACGGTATTCCAAGAGATGCAAGTTCAAATCCTGCTCCTGACTGTTATTTTCGATATCAAATTTTCAAACATTGTGATGGTTTATATGGCTAAGCATGTCAAATGCAAAATATTATATAAAATATCAAAATATTTATAGGGCTGCGTTTTAATTGTAAAATTAAGTTTACCTATGGTCGGTATAATGAATGTGACTTCTAACAGATGGCGCAGCCGTCACCTAAGACGTTAAGAATGTATGTGTTATCGAAATTCACAGTCCCGAGCAATTGTCCCGATGGCTGAGCATCTGGGACGGTATTCCAGGAGATGCAGGTTCAAATTCTGCACGTGGCAGTTATTTTCGATTTCACATTTTCACATTTTGTGTTGGCACTGAGACAGTTAAATACGTCAACATCCGCCATCTTTTTATCGCTAGCACCTAAATTTCTACAAACCTTTTTGGTAGGTGTTACATTGTCAGTGTAGGTGTAGTGAGCCTACCTGCAGGCAGTGTTTGCTGATCAAATAGGGGTGCGTTAATTTGATCGCTATTTTCGTACGTTATATTGATGGTAATGGGAACATTAGCTCGTAATGTTGTTTGCGTTGTAAATTCAGTTCGGTGTGACCATGAATGAATGTATATTCAAACATCAAAGAGTAATTCTTGATATTGTACAACATTATTTAAATTATGAACGAATCTATACTAATATAATAAAGAGGAAAGATTTGTTTTTTTGTTAATTTGTAATGAATAGGCTACGAAACTACTGCACCAATTTTGTCAATTTTATCATAAATAGAAAGCTAAATTATCAGGAAGTAACATAGACTATTTATTTATTTTTTCTATTCTTTTTTATCTTTTTTTTTAGGTATTATCCCCCATGACGGGACCGCTCGTTGTGGCATTCTCTTGGGGAGGCCTATTTCCAGCAGTGGACGTTGAAAGGCTGATGGATGGATGGATGGAACATAGACTATAATTTCTTTTAAAAATAGAGTTTCGAAGAAAGAAAATTACAATTTTGGGTTTTATAGGCGTGCGCTGCAAAAACTATTGATGATAGAACAGAATAATCTACGGGTTTATAGGTCTTATTAATACATACAAAAACGTTAACTATCATAGTCATAATAGCAGCTTTTACGTTCTAAAATGTAATTAGAGCGCCGCGCCGGTAGACCCAAAAGTTGGTTCCATTCGTAACGTAGTATTAATTTTTATCCAAATCAATACGTTTTATCATTAAAGTTACATATTTATGTAACAATAAAATACGTTTCATTTATTCGAATTGGACATTTCATTTAGAAATCACGTGTATAAAAATATTAAAAGTAATGAATGCAATATTATTAAATACGCGATCCGTTCGACGCCGCGCGCCGGCGTATCGTTCCCTACTCTATAGAGTGGGCCCTGTCCCACAGAATCAAATCTTACGCGGGTGAAAACTGCGGGGTGCAGCAAGTATTAAATATAACAACAGTTATAAAATGAACACAAAGTGCGAAAATGTGAAATCGAAGATAAAAATCAGAAGGATTTGAACCTGCATCTCCCGAAAAACCGTCTCAGGTGATTTGCCAATTCAACCATCGTGACAACTGACCCTAAGAATTTTAGTAACACATTCCTTTTTAATGGTTTGGGTGACGACAAGATTCTTGCATGGCACACACCTCTGACATTTCGAGACTTTTCTAAATTATGCGTGTATATTATTTAGCTGCCTGGGTGGTTAAATCCTTCTTAATCTCTGAGGACACTCGTGTTCAATAGTAGAACATTAATAGGTAGAAAAATATTATCAGATTTGTTATTTCTCTGATAATATTGAAGTCATATCATTGTATAATAGTTCACTACGAGTATATCTAGCTGTACCTATAGGTTAATATCAATATCTTATATGAAATACAGAGTTCTATGTTCATTCCATATGAAACAATAAAACACAGAGTGAGTATCGGCGCGGGCGCATTGCGGTGAGCAGCCCATGTCGCGAACAAAAGGGAAAGATCGCCGCTCAGAGCATTACTGGCGAAATACAGTATATGTTAAAATCTCAGATAATATAATTAATTTCATATTTTATTAATTTTGTAATCATTTTTGTAAAATAAAACTTTAAAAACTGTAACCCGACTACATAAATAAAAATGTGATTTGGAAAGTACGCAAGAAGAAAATAATTTAGACAGAAATCAAAAAATACATAAGTAAAAAAATAGTCAAGGTAGAGCCATGGACTGCTAAAATCATAATCCCCCTTTTGTCTTCGCCATTGTCGAGTAAAAAATTGTAAACTAAATTCGTTATTTATTTATTTAATGTTACTATTGGTGATAAATGAGTCCCAAACATTGTACTCGTCACTCATGAAAGGAGTGAAGATAGATGATCACCTATCTTTCCGAGCCAACGAAATACATGGAGATATTTATGTTATTTTTATATATTTTTAAGCACTTGGCCATTTACCAGAAGACAAAGAGGAAAATTTAAAAAAATAAAATGATAGCCATAAGCTGAATTTAAACCAAGTCTCATCGATTAACGCTTCATCCGCTCTGCCAGATGAGCTATCGTTTGGAAATGTGCCCGGTAGACGTCAATAGGCTCGCTCCCCATTACGTGGAACTTATACATAGCTAGCGAATCGTGGGTGCGTAATACACCTCTGCCTACTCCTTCGGGGAATACAGGCGTGATGCTATGTTTATATCGGGACTAGTCGGAATCATCGGCCATGATATTTGCAGTCACGAGCAATTCTAACGATAGCTGAATTGGCAAAGCATGTGGGCCGGTATTCCAGGAGAGGAAGGTTCAAATCCCACTCGTGACTGTTATTTTCAATTTAAAATTTTTGGACTTTGTGTTAATTAATAAAAAATGGACATACCTACTTATCTGTTATTACGAGAATTCATACTGTTATAGTTACAAATCCTTAAATTAATTTATCATAAAATTACGTGGTATATATTCAGAAGTAATAAAAACATCTCGTTATTTAGCATATACTACAATCTCTATGCATGGCCATTGAAATAATCTATAAAATTGTCATGCACATACCGACCACAGATAAATAATACGGATCAGATAACTTGTGTCGCACAATAATAACATGTTATTGCAGTAATTCTCCGTTTTGTGTACCATTAAATGTGGTAATAGTGGGGAGGGCACGCCAGTGACCGTATTGCATAGTATACGTATTATTTAGATAACTTTCATATCGATTGTGTTCGATGTTACAGAGTATCGATACTCCGGTATTGCCTTTCTATTGTTTAATACATTATTTAAACGACATTATATTATCCATTTTATTGATACTTTCAAAACGATTTTAGGGTGCTCGATTATAGGGCTAGTACATTACAAATCTTTATACACAAGATCACTAACTGATCTTTAACTAGCGCATGTCGTATAAGGCGACTAAGGCAAGTAAGCAATTATCGCCCATTGCATTATTGCTTGTAGGGCTGGCTACTAAACCACAGAAGGAATGTAACATAGTTCCAGTGGCCCGCCAATAACGTCGGAGAGACGGCATACGGCTGGTTTCTTTAGTGGGTGCAGGCCCCACACTACCCTGTTCGTTGCCCCGAACGACGGGGTGATAGAAACATTTTTTTCCCGCATTAAAAAAAAAAAAGGGCTGGCTACTATATGAGAATACTCACTTGCTATCGGGCCCGAACGGGTCGATATCACCATCTCCTGTCTAGCCAGTCATGAAGCACGTCAGTGTGTTTTGGCTGTAGCAGAAGATAACCGTTTATTCTTTCATTTCATATCTCCGAGATTAAATGATGAATGAAAACTTGTAAACAAATACACCCATAATTTCTTTTTTTAAATTCAGAGGGGTGCGCGCCGTACGAGGTCTTGACTGGGGATTGAACTCGATACCACTGTTTTTGCAGTCTTTGGTTTTATCGCTAGGCTATCACTCTGTGGTCCACCACGTAAGTCCAGTCCGGGTTGGCAGACAATATACGCGTGTGCATTATAATATCACCTATGAAATTAGGTAGTATCCGATGCTACTGGTTGCTATGACAATCAGCGGTCTGGATATCGTCATCATCGATTAATTGAATAGCTGGACACGAATGTATTCTAAATTCATAGATAACTATTTATTTAGTTTTCTCTTTATTTACATATCTTATACTACTAAATACATTTTTAAATAAATATATTATATATTATAAAAAATAACAAAATATTTAAATAAAACTTCGTTTACGGAATCTATCGCGTTTACTTAATTTTACTACTATCCCGACGTTTCGAATACTTTACAGCATTCCTGATCACGGGTGGACTTAGATGATAGACGTCCAAAGCTGAGTCTATCATCTAAGTCCACCCGTGATCATGAATGCTGTAAAGTATTCGAAACGTCGGGATAGTAGTAAAATTAAGTAAACGCGATAGATTCCGTAAACGAAGTTTTATTTCAAAATGTGTAACATTCGCGTAAATATCAGAAAGTATTAAAATATTTAAAAATATAAAAAGTGTACATACCCACCGGCAGCGGGCAAAAGGGCCAAACTGCCAGTGGTTAGGGTTCCAAAGACAGGAACTTCCTCACGATGCGTGTCGTGTCCAGAAGTAGCGCTTTCTGTATCAAACCCTTGATCCAACCACCCAACGTGAGCCTCTTAAGGTGTTGATCGAGGCTCTTGGCTATGAGTCCGTTAACTGAAACTACTATCGGCACAATGATCGCCGAATCCACATCCCACATCTCAACAATCTCGTGGGCTAAGTCCAGATACTTCATCTGTTTATCTTTCTCGGCCTTCACAAGATTCTTGTCATGTGGGATGGTGATATCAACGATCATTGCTCGGCGCTCAGATCGATCAACCAACACAATATCAGGTTTGTTGGCGACAACAGTCCTGTCCGTGATGATTGATCGATCCCAGTACAGTGTGATACGACCGTTTTCGAGAACTGGCTCAGCTACATACCTGTAGTAAGGCACTTCCTCGTCCACAAGCCTGTATTTCAGAGCAAGTTGTTGGTGGATGATCCTGGCCACTTGGTTATGTCTGTGCAAGTACTCGCCGTTAGCAAGACGAGAACAACCAGAGACAATATGCCTAAGGGACTCACCAGGACGGTGACAGGCACGGCAAATGTCCGCCGTACCATCCTTTGGGATATGCCTCCGGTAGTTGTTCGTCATGATAACTGCGTCAGCAATTGCACAGACAAAACCTTCAGTTTCCCCAAATAGGTTACCGAAACGTAGGAAATCTACGTCCGGCCCATGTAAAGTCCGGTAAAACCTTCCGTGGAGCTCTTTGCTCTGCCATACATCCCTGCGGTCGTCAGTGCTAAGTACCACAGGTCTGCGGCAATTCTCCTTAGCCAAGGAGAGTGGGATGAGTCCGGAATCTGCAGCGACCACATCTCGATGCATATCCTTATCAGCATGCAGGAAATATTCCCTAAGGTTGCACACCTCACGATTGTGCAAGGTCTTGGCATTTAAAAAACCTCGACCGTCTACACTTTCGTGGGATGTACAACCTCATTACTGATGAGCGAGGATGATGCATACGGTATGTGGTCAGCAGACTGCGGACTCTTCTATACGAGGGGTCAAGTTCAGTCTGAGTCCACTTGAGTATGCCAAAAGAGTACATAAGAAGTGGTATAACCCAACTGTTGCAAGCGCGCACCTTGTTGCCACCTGATAGAAGACTATTCAGTATTTTTTCAGGCGGCCAAAGAAACGCTCCCGCAACGATTGTTTCATGTCCACTTCATTAATGCCCAAAGCTTGCAACATACCCAAGTATTTATAGATATCAGTATTTATTTATTTATTTATTAAGGTACATCAACAATATACATATATAATTTACACAGAATTTGTAGGCAACATATTTTTCTAGTATGCATATCTGTTAAAGACGTACACAACATTCATTGTTTAACTACACAAATGGTTTTACAATTAAAGATTAGTAGTTAAAAAAGAAGAAACATACAAACAAGGTTTGGAAAAATATTGTACAAAAAACAAAATTACAACGAACCACTGAAATGTTTTAATAAATTTAGCTTAAAAGTATGCAAGGTATCGCGAAAGATATCGATCATATAGAACTATCAATACAAGAAACAAAACATGTTACGAGGTATTCTGTGGCTGTGAATTTTTTGGTTTGTTATGTCCATGGAATGTACGAGGGGTGATCCAAAAGTAATGATAATGAAAATAAAACACGGTAATTAAAGTTAAAATAATAATTTATTTTTCTACATAGTCTCCTAACAAATCAATACATTTAGTCCATCTTTTTTCTAAACCCAGGATTCCCTTTGAAAAAAATTCCTTTTCTTGACCCTCCCAAAACGCCTCAACAGCGGCCATAACTTCGCTATTGTCTTCAAATTTCTTGCCTCGGAGGTGTTCCTTGAGCCGAGGAAAGAGGTAAAAGTCACTAGGAGCCAGATCTGGCGAATAGGGAGGGTGTTCGACCAGTTCGAATCCCGTTTCTTGAATGGCAGCCATCGCAACTGCGGCTTTGTGAGCCGGTGCGTTGTCTTGGTGAAACAGCACTCCAGCTCGCAGTTTGCCGCGTCTTTTTTCCTTAATGGCCTCCCGTAATCTTCTTATTTGGTCTGCGTAGTAAGAGCCCGTAATAGTGGCTCCCTTTTCCAAATATTCCACCAAAATTATTCCTTTAGCGTCCCAAAAAACAGACGCCATAACCTTTCCGGCCGAACTTGAGACTTTGAATTTCTTTGGCGTCGGCGAGGAGGCTCGCTTCCAAGTCATCGATTGTTTTTTTGTTTCAGGATCAAAATAGTGGATTCAGGTCTCGTCCATAGTCACAAAACGCAACAAAAAATTTTCTTTATCTGCTTGGAACTTTTCGAGATTGACCCTCGAAATGTCAACTCGTTTTTTCTTTTGCTCGTCGGTTAACATTCTGGGAACCCAACGCGCAGAGACCTTTTTCATATGCAACTCGTTCGAAATGATTCTTTGAACGCTTCCATATGAGATCCCTGTGACCTCAGCTACATGCCTGATGGTCACTCTTCGATCTGCCAACACAACATCTTCGACTTTTTTCACGTTGTCTTCTGTGAGGGACGTGGATGGGCGTCCTTCGCGATGTTCATCTTCAGTGGATGTTCTGCCCAGCTTAAACTCCTTGGCCCAGCGTACAACTGTAGAATATGGAGGAGCAGAGTCCCCCAATGTTCCCACCAAGTCACAGTGTATGTCTTTTGTAGACATTTTTTTCAAACAGAGGTACATGATCACAGCTCTAATTTCGTTTTTCTCCATGTTGATGTTATCTCTTCGACAGTTCGTATTCAAATGAATGTATCTCCCGGAAATCCTGACCTATTTATATGATTTTTTTAGGCTGACGTAGTGAGTGTATAGGCTAGCGAAAAAATTTTTATGTGGACTGTTGTGTGGATTTTTTTGGATTTTTATGTGGACCTGAAGTAACCAATTATCATTACTTTTGGATCACCCCTCGTAGAAAACGTACAGCGCAGGCTATTTATTTTTTATTTTTTATTTTGTGGAATTTAGCCATATATGTCAGTAACAAACAAATATATGTATTTAAATGTAACTAAGTCTATTTGTAAGAATGTATTTATTTATAAGAAAATAGAAATAATAATTGTACAGTAATTGGAGCACTAAATGCTCTATGACCTCTATGTTGGTGTCAAGTAGAGTCCAGGACATTGCTGAAAATCAGCGTTGGAATGCCATCCGGAATTGCAACATTTGCTGAGCAATGGGCCTTTTTCTGCTTCATAAGCCAAACACCAATCCTGTATAATTCTGTTTCAACTTTTTTTTATAGGTAGTTTTTAGGTTTATTAAATTTTATTTTTGTTATAAATATGCAGTGTTTTGTAGCACGAAATAAATATTTTCTTTATTTCTTTCTTTCTTTATTATTCTAATCAATTTGTACAAAAGCCAATCTAGCCATTGTTCTAAGTGAACGAAGGCGTTTAATTAGCACAATCACACAGTTCTGTTTGACATTTTGTATGTTCGTATGTTTGTGGCGCAACCTAGTGCAAATTGCTGTAAGCTAATTAGGAGTTGGAACTGAGATTGCAATGATAAAGCTATGTAAGGTTCGTTCACACGTGGTTTTTGTGATGATAGATTTTTTAATTTTTCCTTCTAGCAGACTGTTGAGCTTGACTGGTGAAGTATTTGTATATTTCCTGTGATACTTTTTGGTTTTATTACTACGTGGATGGTAATCAAGCATTCGGCCCACCTGATGGTAAGCGGTTACCGTAGCCTATAGACGCTAGCAACACCAGAGGCATAATTCGTGCATCGCTATCTCCAAGGGAAGGGATAGGAGGTGGATAGGAAGTATATTAAGGAGAGGATAGGTAGAATACTTAAGAGAGACAGGAAAGATAACAAGGAGAGGATAGGATTGGGGTTCGGGCCTCCGGCACTCTCACTCGCCACAAGAAACAACGGTAGTTACTATTACTATTGGTTCACGTTAATTTCTTGTGAGAGTGTGGTACTTCCCTGATCGAACCGGCCCATACATGCTGGGATAAGCAGTGACGTACTAGGAACAGGTACAGTGTCACCATCCCCGGGAAATAAAATGTAACTAACCGCACACCCCGTCGTTTGGGGCAACGAAGAGGGTAGTGTGGGCCTCACCCACTAAAGTAACCCACCACATGCCGTCTCGTCACCTACATTGGCGGGCCACTTGAAATGGCCCAAACCCCTGCCTTTGCATATTCAGAAACATTTAGCAACAATTTATTGTTTACTTTTTGCCTGACACAAACTATCATCGTATATCCGTGTGGTGACGGATTAAGAATACAAGTGTCACCACCCCATTCTTTCCCACGGGTGTCGTATGAGGCGACTAAGAGAAGTAAGCAATTATCATCCATTGCACGACTGGTGGTAGGGCTGGGTACCAAGTGGATGTACTCACTTGGTATCCGGCCCGAGCGGGTTGGTACCACCATCTCCCGTGTGACCGGCGTTTTGACTGTAGCAGGAGATAGCCGTTTATATTTCATTTCATCTGTGAAATGAATTGGTGAGCAGCGGCTTGACAATACTCTCGGTATAGTCGAGCCCATGGGCCACGGTTACCATTTACCATCAGATGGAGCGTGGCTCGTCTGCCACTACAAGCAATAAAAAAAAAATATATCAACCGTTGCTTGTTTGTCAATAATGAATGTATAATAAACGCATTATAAATGTGGATGAGGCTTTGAGATCTGCAAAACTGATATGTACAAAGATATGAGAATGTCAACGTGTTGAAACTGAAACGACACATCACGTTGCCGTTTCGACATATTATGCGGAGCTGTGACCATTATTTGACAAGATGGCGGTCATTGCAGGGCTATTTATTTTACTGTTCTTATTTATAAGGATATAGCTATACTACTCCTGCTTCATTATAAACCTAACTCATGATGCAGGTCGAAAAGTCCTAGTTTAATTTTTTGTCTATCGGATGAACGGAATTCTGACTGCAATCCACCAAGTAGGCCGTTATGCGGGTTGTAAAACTTTACAAACTGTTCAGAAAGAGCAGTGTATCTCCTGTTTAACTATTTTTCTTAAATTAATTAACCCTCAATTGACTATGAAAATAAATACCATATTTTCTTAAAAAATATCCATATCGTGTAATTCCATTACGTTTACACTAACACGTTAGCACCTACTAAGCTGCCATATTACATAGGTAGGTTATATCGAATAAACGATAAAAAGACCTCGAACTGTTTAAATTTAGAACGAAGCGTCTGTACTCAATTTAAAAAAACGACGCCATACGTGCCTGCATGATTTTATTACGACAAGAGAATAGAAATTTCGAATTACTAGCTGAGATACTCAGCCATTTTGTCTGGTCACGTATACAAAAAATTATAATGATATGACCTTTGATTTGGACCATGCGAGTACTAGAGGTTAATACATTTTTTTATTGATGCCGGTGGCTTGATTTGACTATATTGAGGTGCGATTACACTGTTACAGTTTCAGGTAGTGATGACTGTATTGTTTTCTAATAGTTTCAAGATATTCAGACATCTAAGTTATTTCAATAAATTCCTCTCGTTGTCTCGTTATATTTATTCACGAGAGAGTTATAAATTCTGTTCTTATGATGACTCATGATATAATGAAAATAATCATCTTAGTCTCCATTTCTGATATTCTAGCTTACCGTATTGTTATGGATAATTACTTAGATTAATAATATGTCTACTTTATCGATGGTGGTTTAGGTCCATCCATCCATCAGCCTTTTAAAGTCCACTGCTGGACATAGGCCTCCCCAAGAATGGGGGTAGGTACCTACTAATAAACTACATAATCTGTGCATAAGATGTAAAAAAGTTTTTTTTTGTGGGACGCGTTTACAATATTCTATTGAAATATGTATATATTTTTCTCTGTGTTTAGACATAATATAATAATAAACTGTAATATAAACTTATTCTACGTTATTCGAAATTCAAATAACTAAATTTGTTGCATCATTGTTGTATTCGACCACCGCCTTAGATCAGTGCCAAGATACATAGCGCTTGGCATTTCGTTCCGGACAACGGGCCGTTGTTGTGCTTAATGGAAATCTTACTGTTACTATTATATGTGTGTTATAATTGTTTATATTGGTGTTAAGAAAGTGAGAATGACGTCATAGCAACCTACATTAAGTATTGATTGGATATAAGAGGTGTTCTACTTATTGGAACTATGACA
Organism: Leucoma salicis; assembly: GCA_948253155.1. Taxonomy (NCBI): domain Eukaryota; kingdom Metazoa; phylum Arthropoda; class Insecta; order Lepidoptera; family Erebidae; genus Leucoma; species Leucoma salicis. The sequence continues at coordinate 6,682,370 of OX411819.1, forward strand.
TGGGGATGGCCATTCTCGTCGTATTTTACACTAGATTCTACATACCTACGTAGAGTTATAAACAAATTCGGCTGAATATATTCATTCAAAAGTATGGTGATGCTCAGTTTGAACTGGCTAAACAAACACCCATCTAGAAATAGACGTCATTAATGTCGCTTACCGTCCCTGCTCTGGCTATATTTTATGTACCTACGTATACGCTCGGATAGTCTGCCTACTCTCAAATACCCATACGTCATAATGTTATGTGTAGCAATAACACAACGACAGCGGGATGCCTCCGCTGCAATGTAACCGCGTGTTGCGATTAATGGAATTGTAAAAAATAAGTGTGGGTTTTGAGGAGACTTCACATTGTCTATAAAGAATTATTGAGCTTATCTAGTAAAGATATTATAATATTTATACTATAATGAAAATATTTTATTTTCAATGAAACACTGAATTTCATATTTGTTTTTTTTTATGTCACATGTAAATTAGATCTTAGGGTGTTATTGTTGAACGTAATGTCCCACATCCTAATTAATTTTGTGCCAATAATTCTTTTTAGGATAAATGGCATATTTTAGCATAAATAGGTCCAATTATCCAATTAATGTTAGTTATGCTTCCAAATTTAAAAAACAAATGAACAAACTTTTAGTAAAACTTATAAACAACTCTTTTTTATTAACACAAAGTGCGAAAATGTGAAATCGATGATAACAGTCACGAGCAGGATTTGAACCTTTATTGACTGAAATACTGTCCCAAATGTTTTCCACCATATTCTAGAAGATGCAGGTTTACTTTGTTGTGCACTTTGTGTTAATTTATGTGGCTAAGCATATCAAATGCTCAAAAAAAATTTAAAAATATCAAAACTTTTTTTATTTTTTTATTCACACATTCGAATTTCGAATTATGTATTGTCCAAATTTTCTATGGCGATTTTTAACTAATGTATATTACTCTTTACATTTATTTTTTCAAACCATTGGCGCCTGAGGACGTGTTAATTTGAATCTCTGACCAAGTACAACAATAAATATGTTTAAAAAAATTACTGTATGTTTAAGTTGTACTTAATAAAAGCGTACATGCAAATAACAAAACTGTTTAGAAAGTTTATATGTTTACAGTACAATATAATTTATTTTGTGGTTTTGATAGTTATCTAAACATCAAGATGCAAATCTATCATACATACATTTTAAAATCCTTCGGCTCGGGAAAGTATATATAATTAAATTTGCAGACAGATCTTTACCCAGAACAGAGTTGCATGTGATGATTAATAGAGTGTCATTTGAAAAGGTCTTATTCTTCATGAATGTTTGAATAAATTGAACGAACTAAAACAACTATTTGACGCTGAAGAGAATGATTTTTGTAGGTATTTTCTAGGGACAATAAGCAGTTATAAACTAACATAACATTATTTAAAATCATTCGGAATGTGCAGTTGGGACAGAACTTAAGAAAAAAAAAATACAAAAAGAAAAAACACTCCTTAATTATATGAAGCATTCAATTTTAGTTAACGACCTAACACTGAAACACTTCCCAATTTTGCAATATCCCTTTATCTTTCATAACATATCGTCATCTCTCTAGGTGTGCCTAACTTGACGTAGTGTTTCGTATGGTGATGGAGAGAAACCCCCTCCCTATCCTCTCCTTGTTATCCTTCCTATCCTCTCCTTAGTAGGTATCCTACCTATTCCCTCCTTATTATCCCCATATCCTTTTCCTTGGAGAAGGCCACGCGCGAATGATGCCTCTGGGGTTGCTAGCGTGTGTTCGTGGTCGATTCTAACGTAGCAGAATATTATATGTTAGCCCGTCACCGTATATAAATAACAAGTTATATAACCAAATGAGATGCTATAAATATACTCAACACTATTCAATATTATAAAGAAAATTAATTATATAGTATAATAGTATCGACGTGTGTTCCACCGATGGAAGTACTTACTATTATGTACTGGTGACCACACCACAATAGATAAGCGATCGCAAGTTGATGGTTGATTTAGATTAGTATGTCACGTAACATGTGTAGGAGCTGTTTTTTTTTTTATTTTTTAATTGCACTGACTACACACCTATTATGGCGCCAAAGACTAAAAAGTTCTACAAAAAATTTGCTTTTCGAATCTATTCTTTACAACATCGTTGCCATGCCATGATACTTTTGCCAGACGGTCCACCACGGTGATGTAATCAGTAACCACTACATTCGTATCTGTGAAATGAATTGGTGAGCAGCGGCTTCACAATACTCTCGGTATAGTCGAGTCCATGGGCGACGGTTACCATTTACCATCAGATGGACCGTGGCTCGTCTGCCACTACATGCAATAAAAAAAAACTTGAATTCAGCAATACCAAGAACACACCTTAGGGTGTTTCACGGTCACCACCGAAGGAATGTAACAGTTCCAGTGGCCCGCCAATAAAGGCGGAGAGACGGCACACGGCGGGTTTCTTTAGTGGGTGCAGGCCCCACACTACACTGGTCGTTGCCCCGAACGATAGGATGACGGGTAAGAAACATTTTTGCCCGCCTTAACAAAAAAAAACAAAAAAATGGTTGGTGTTTCACGGTCGGAAGAAGACAGTAGTACTAACCCGCTCAGGCTAGTTAATAAGTGAGTACTCCCACTTGATACCTGGCCCATTTTAACGCGTGAAAATCCTTTATGGATGCCCATCCGCCAGATATAGGGGTTATGCCGGACTCCCAGTGGAACTGGTCTACCTGCTAAGACCAAGTGGTGTTCCTTCAGACATACTTAGGTACAAGTTGTTAAATGCGGTCAAATATACAGGTCTGTTCCTCGCCGGGGATGTTTTATTTACTTACCTTCTGAAAGACACCAATGTTATTCCTATACTCTCTGACGTCGTGGTTATTCAAGAAGGTTGGATGTTTCTTACTAGAAACCTACCTAATCCACTAGCGCTTACGGTTAGGTTTTTAGCTCGTCTGGCAACACTAACGAATAAAAATTAAAGTGAGTTTTGGCGGGAACACGAAGAGGATCATGTCATCGCTCTTCATTATTTTCCTAAACTTGTGTTATTACAAGTATTCATGTGTAAAAGTGCCGGCCTTTTGCTATTAACTAACTATTTGTGTATGTGCATAAGTGTTGGCAAGTGATGTAAAGCGACATAACGTGTTTTTCCTGTTGTTTCGAAAACTCCACAGAAGTAAGGTCGCCATCGTTTTACTGGAGCGGGACTTTGACTTGACTGACAAATTTTATATACTGATTTCAACTACGACTTGTTTTATGAATTAAACTTACCAGTGATCAGAGAATAACGATGTTTATAAGATACTGATAAGCTAATGGTTCTGCTAATGCCTTAAACAAATAAAAAAAAAAGTAAATTTAAAAAATATATTTTCTATATCATTTATACTAGGTTAGTTTCTAAGTACGATTACTTAAATAATAAAACTCCAAGAAACGCCCTACAATTCAATCAATACAAATGTCAATAAAAATTCAGGGTACAGTTACGCCCATACAATTTATGAAGGACTTCCTAAGGTTCAACCCGCACGAGGGCACCTTATCAACTTTGTCGTTTCAACCAGCTAAGTATCGTTCAATCACCTAATAATGTGCAATACACTGTGTAACAATGTCACCAAACTTCCTCTTCTAACCAAAAATGGCTTAAAAGTCTACTGTTTGATAAACCAAACCCACCCTTATATCAATTTAAATTAGGTTCCGGCAAGTCAAGGCTAAAATTTTGGAAAAAATAACATGCATTTTTATTTAGGATAATGCATGTCAATTTCAACTTTGAGTTATGAATATAAGGTTTCTTTTTATTTGGCAAGTGTTAAAGTGAGTAGCATGGGGGAAAAGGGCAAACACCATCATATTAAGTGAGCACATGAGAGAGGGAAACGCGAAAATGTGGGAAAAGCGGATATAGACGTTTATCGTTGGATTTTTCGCGTGATTTGTCCGCGACAAATCTGAGGGCTTAACACGACCGGTTAAACTTGAACTGTCTTTATAAATTGTGTGTAAATGTAACACGGTCACGTGATATTGGTGATTCAGTATTCACTAATACGCTGTTGACATAAGGGCATGTCGATTTATTGCCGTTTATTCAGTAAAGGGGATGTTTTATTTATCTTTTTCTAGTCGAAATAATTCACTTTTGGCGTGTACCTTGTGGGCGTGAAGTGCTAGGCTGATTGATTAGATTATTAGGAGCAAAAATATATAATATTGAATTTGTTGGATCAAAAATTTATTAAACTTTTGCCTCAGGATCAAATTTGGATAACGCAAAATGTCTCATCAAATACAACGTAGATACCATAAAAAATTGAATAGGCTTTACATAACTCTTTGCTTCCTTCCACCAAATACCACCATTCATGCTTACATTATCTAAACTTTCCGGGAATTGGATCATGAAGACGAACAGTCTTGTCCATTCAAAGGTGACTTCACCATGTAGAAGGCCGAATTAGAGTGCAACGGTTATAAATTCATCTGTGAATGTGGCATGTCATTTGCCACTTTATATCCTGACTTTTTGGGATACGTATATTGTTCTAGTACTCCTGTACAAAGTAACGTAGTTTACTATATTACTAACATAATAATATAAGTTATAAATCTAGCCGTAATTAAGGCCCACAAAGATCGAGTTTGAAGTCAAAATCTCGTATGACGTCACCACATTCGACACCGACATTTCAAAATTATAATTATGTAGAATAAAGGTCACTACCCGGAAAAGGGAATCATCAACGAACAGGGTAGTGTGAGGTCTTAACCCACTAAATAAACCCGCCGTGTGCCGTCTCTCCGCCTTTATTGGCGGGCCACTGGAACCATGTTACATTCCTTCAGTGGTGTGTATCCCTCTAGCCTAGGCTTCCCCGATCAGGTTAACTATAATTTAAACATACATGTAATAGCCCTAACTAGGTATACAAGATAAATGAACAAGCCTTAGGCCAGTGTAATACAGGACACTGCAGGTACTAGAGGCCACAATTACTGGATATATGATGCATGGTGTCGCAGATTTGCCCCGGGGTAGCATTTGTCTTACGATTGGTATGAGATATAAGCGGCAGAGTTACTGTTTCATTAGTACATTTTTTTTTTTGCTTTTTGGGGCATATTAGTGACGACCTGGTGGTAAGTGGTAATTGCCGCTCATAGACTCAGTAATGCTAGGAATACTGCCAAGCCTCTGCTCACAATTTTATTTCGCGTATGGGAAATGATTGAGCGTATAGATATGTACGATACAAACAAAAAACACTGTGGTGTTTCATGGTCGGTCACGTGGTAAACGGTGGCACCAAACCGATAACGAGTGAATACTCCCACTTAGTACCCAACCTTACCACCAGTAATGAAAAGGGTGGTGATTATTTACTTCCCCTAGTCCTTAGTCCCTCGTACGAAACTTGTCGGAAAGAATGGGCTGGTGACACTTGTGGTTTTGGTCGCCACACGGACATCATTTTCTGATAACAATAATACCTACTGAAACTTGATGCGCGAACGACCAAACAGACAAAAAATCCAAATAAAGATAGTTTTGTGTTCAGACACGCCTATACTATATTATAGCCTAATACAATAGCTATAGTTTTCTCAAATATCTTAAATGTACAGAAACAGCTCTGTTACAGCTTTATAATAGTATAGACTCTTATAAAACCTCTATTTTCTTACTAGCCTACTTACTTTCACTTTAACAGCTACAAAAGGATTCGCATATATCTATTAGTTAATTACTAACAACAGTGAAAGCTTCTGTTCACGACTAAGGCAACACAACCTGCATTTATAGAGCAATAATATAATACAGCCTTATTTAGAATCACACACAGCTATATATTTGTTACAAAATTTCACATATGTAATTAACAAAGGAGGCCATTGCTATACAGTTAAACATCAATTAAAAATTAACTATGCCTTATCTTACATCATACATTTTAATTGATCTTTCAATTATTACGATTTAATTTCAACATCCGCGTATGTAGAAAACACAATTACATGTTATTACATAATAAGACTGGAATTATAATAAGCAAACACTGCGTAACAAACTGTTTGCTTTTAACTAGTTTGTTCATATTAAATTTTCATGATTATCTTTAGATTATAAGGCGCTTCAAATATTGTAACAAATTCTTATCAGTTAGATCGATTGAATTATTTACAAAATATTATATGTGATATTACTATTTGTGAAAGTGGAAAAAGTTTTTTTAGGTATTCAAATCATTATTATATTAGAATTATAATTATCTTTGTGTTGTTATTTAGTATAAACTTCATACAATTTTATTCATATCAAAGAACCTATCATTAAAACAATAGGCACCTCTCAGATTTTACTAACAAATAAGATAGGTACCTCTGAACTCTGGCATCTCTACGCGATGATCATGACTTTGCTACTCGTCAACAAACATTAAACTATGAAAGGAATCAAAGCTTCGGGCGCCACCCTTCTCTGAACGGAAAAGAACTAACGCATCACGCACTTTACCATAAACAAGGCATAACAAATAGCGCACTGTCAACGCTATCTATCTCAGCGGGTCAGCCTGAAATAGTTTGCCCAAAGTAGATATACCCTATACCAAATCTATTCCAATTGCCCCGAGGTGCGACCAGTAATTGTAAACAATGGTATTGTGATATTAATAGAATGTAATGCAATTAAACTAAGCCTGATAACTCAGGAAAGTAATTAGGTCCGGCTTTGTGTACATATAGAGCAAGTAACGGTGTCTAATGTGAACTATAGTTGTAGATATTTTACAGAAGAATGCAATGTAATTCACAGAATATTTTCTTAAATTTTAGCCACCTTTGATTAGTAGGGAAACGGTGTTTCCCCAGCGTTATGACTTGTCCCTCTTAAACGAAGTTTGAGAAGAGCACTTTACTCACGGTAGGCGGCGACTTGGCTGTGCCCCTGGTGTTGCCATATTCCATGGGCAGCGGTTACTAATTAAATTGAGCCGTTTGCGCGTCTGCCACCGTTGGTAAGAAAAAAGAAAATATCACTCTTTGCATTACCTACTGGTGGTAGGACTTGGTACCAATGGGAGTGCTCACTTGCTATTGGGCCCGAGCCACCATGGTACCACCATCTGTTATGTGACCGGCCATGAAGAAGCCATTATAATTCTGTGAAATGTAATGGTGAGCAGCGATGTGACAATACTCTCGGTATAGTCGAGTCCATGGGCAACGGTTACCACTTACCATCAGGTGGGCCGTGGCACGTCTGCCACCAAATGTAATAAAAAAAACTCTCTGTCCCTCACTCATAGTCTGATACCGTGGCATTTCGACACGACCGAAGAGATTAGGCCTTTTTTTTATTTAGGCGGGAAAAAATGTTCCTAACCGCACACCCCGTCGTTCGGGGCAACGAACAGGGTAGTGTGGGGCCCTCACCCACTAAATAAACCCATTAAAGGTGGGCCACCGGAACCATATTACATTCCTTCAGTGGTGAACAGAGATTAGGCCTAGAACAGCAACATTACGTACTCTCCGAGGCTTCCGTGCACCCCACCAGCTTCCTAACGCTAGGCTCTTGTCCGACAAACGAACCCAATATGTCACCGAGGTAGTTGGAATGGAATAGAGTAGTGACATGTTGTATTCTTGATGTGCCACCGCATACCTTACTTACTTACTTATCATCACGTAAGTAGTAGTCCCAATGCTCCGTTCACTCTATTTCCCGCATTCACTCTTCTCTCTACATCAGTGGTGTACCTTCCATCCCGACTGAATAGACATCCAAGATGAGATTTGTTCATCCACTTGTTCTAGCACACCATTTCCTATTGCTACTCTAACATCTGTTCTGGCTTCTTCTCTTTCAAAAACCATTATTTTGGTTTTGCTCACACTCACACGTAGGCCCCCGGCCACCGCATACCAAATATCGTAAGTTAATAAGTTAAACATATTCTGGAATGTTATACAATGAATAGATACGGAATGGACCACGTACGAGCCATCGTGATTACTATTGACTAATACCGTCTATAATGAACTGGGCCCACGTTAGCCTATAAAGGCTGAATGTATGCAGTTCTGCTAAGCCGATAGGATCGCTTTCGCTCCACATTGTATTGTAACAATGAGATCTTGTCATACACGTGTGTCGAAGTGTGCCTTATTATATAAACCATGCGATATTCCAGTGATTATGCTTAAATAATACATACCAAGTATTTTTTTTAAGTAAAGCGCAACTATATGCCGGAGATTAATGCCATTGGAATTCTAATGATAGAAAAAAGTACAAGCGCATTCGAAACAAGTATTTGTGGAACACGCAAACCTTTTTCCTGATAAGTAATAAAATATAATACTCGATACAGAACCCATGTAAATAACTCCTTAAGCTTCTCGTATCTATGCAATCCTTTTCAGGACAATTATTTGTGTGATGAACACAGATAATTGTACTGCGTCTGGGTGTTTTCTATCTATGATATATATGTATTTACAAAAAAAAGTATCCGTAATCTGGTACCCATAGCACAAGCGTTAAGCTTAGTTTGGCACCAGAGGACGTAGTGTGAAAATGTCCGGGAATATTTATTATTATTATTATTATCTTTTAAAATGTATGGAAACTTATTTAAATACGTAGATACTACAGTTCTGATTTTGAAGAATTGTATATTTATCTATTTAGAAATAGATAGTAGTCTTAAAGATAAGACAGTGTTGTTTTTTAAATTTACAAGAAATATATTTTTAACTCTACCTGACACTATCTTTTCTTGAATCTAAACTGATCAAAGTATCAGGTTTTAGTCAATATAAAAACTTTTTGATTATACATGATCCAGTAAATCTCATGTCAAGAATATCGCTTGATATCGGAATATACCCCTTAAACAGTGTCCTTCGCAGCCCAGTCCGTTGAAGCTATCACTAATTGCGATCAAGTGTCATTTTACGGTACGCATTAGTGTTATTGCGTTTCCCGAGCTATCAGCTGACTGATCTCACAAATGTGCGAATATGCATTGTTATGCAAATACAAAATGTATTTTATAATCATTTAGTTAAGTGAATGTATGCTATTTAGATATTTTTATATATATTTTTAGCATTTTACATGCTTAGCACTATACATTAAACACAAAGTGAAAAATGTGAAATCGAAAATAACAGTCATGAGCAGGATTTGAACCTGCACCTCCTGGATACCGTCCAGATGCTTTGCCAATTCAGCCATCGTGACAATTGCTCCTGACTGCTAATTTCCATAACACATTCATACTTAACGGCTTTGGGTGACGCCTGCGCCATCTGTCGGAAGTATTTTCATACATTATACCGACCAGGTAAACTTAATTTTACAATTAAGATTTTACCTAATAATGACGCAAACCCTTTAAATATTTAGATATTTTTATATATATTTTTAGCATTTTACATGCTTAGCACTATACATGAAACACAAAGTGAAAAATGTGAAATCGAAAATAATAGTCACGAGCAGGATTTGAACCTGCATCTCCTGGATACCGTCCAGATGCTTGGACTTTTTTTTTTTTTTTTTTTTTTTTTTTTTTTTTTTTTTTTTTTTTTTTTTTGGTGCTGAAATGCAGCACCGGTCCTAGTCGGGAGTGCGCTTCTCGAAGTTGTCGACCATTATGTCTACCTGGGACAAACAGTCCAGTTAGGTAGGCACATCTTCGAGAAAGAGGTCAATCGACGAATCCAACTCGGCTGGGCAGCGTTCGGGACGCTAAGGAAGATCTTCTCGTCCAATATTCCGCAGTGTCTGAAAACGAAGGTCTACGACCAGTGTGTGTTACCAGTGATGACATACGGAACAGAGACGTGGTCTCTGAATGTTGGCCTCATATCAAGGCTCAAAGTCGCTCAGCGGGCCATGGAGCGTGCTATGCTTGGTATTTCCCTACGTGATCGAATCCGTAATACGGAGATCCGTAGGAGAACGAGAGTGACCGACATAGCCCGCCGGGTTGCCATGCTGAAGTGGCAATGGGCAGGCCACATCGCTCGACGAACCGATAACCGTTGGGGACGAAAGGTTCTCGAGTGGCGACCACGTATCGGACGGCGCAGCGTAGGACGGCCCCCCACCAGATGGACCGATGATCTGGTCAAAGCTGCGGGGAGCCGTTGGATGCGGTCGGCACAGGACCGCTCGTTGTGGCGTTCTCTTGGGGAGGCCTATGTCCAGCAGTGGACGTTAAAAGGCTGATGGATGGATGGATGGATGGTGCCCCATTATTTCCCACGGGTGTCGTATGAAGCGACTAAGGGAAGTAAGCAATTATCATTCATTGCATGAATGGTGGTAGGGCTGGGTACCAAGTGGGATTACTCACTTGGTAGCGGGCCCGAGCGGGTTGGGACCATCATCTCCCGTTTGACCGACCATGAAGCACATCGTTGCGTTTTGGCTGTAGCAGGAGATAGCCGTTTATTCTTTCATTTCATATCGGTAAAATGAAATCATGAGCAGCGACTTGACAATACTCTCGGTATAGTGGATTCCAAGAGCGACGGTTACTATTTACCATCAGATGGGCCGTGGCTCGTCTGCCACTATATGCAATAAAAAATAAATAAAAACAATAATAGGTAAAAAGGTCAGGGGAACTAGTAACTTACCGACTGGTACGTGGTAACCATTGCTTATACCTTCTCTACATATTAGGGATACAGCCAAGCTAATATCTAACGTGAGAAACACCGCTCATCGATTCAACAACGCTATGAATATTACCAAGCTGCTGATCTCCATTTCATTTTATGCATGGAAAATGAATGATTAAAGAACTATCTCCTGGTATAACCAAAGCACTCACTGGGTGCTGACATACAGTCACAAGGCAGACAGTGGTAGGTACCGATCCACTCGAGCCGCAGCTCAGCCAACATTTGCGTAAATATTAGGAAGTATTTTAGATATTATAGTAAAAGTCACTCCAAATGATGTTAAAAAAGGTCCTTATAACGTAAAACACATACATTGAGGCACTGGTTGATAGTTTAACACAAGAACAACTCTTTATAGTTATTCGTAACAGGACTAACTTGCATTTAACGCCTCCTTACCCATCCACAAACTGTCTGCCACAATATGAACAACTAAGAATCGTTCAATTCTAAGCTGTATTTCATAGACATAAGTTCACTATTTGATTTTATGGACTGTAAAAATGTTTTGGTAAAGTCATAGTATTGAACGTAAAACTTACGTGAAGGATACTTGAAAAGTTTTATGGGCCTTAAAGTTTCCATTTAATAAAACTGTGAAGTGAATATTTCACGTGAGAGGATGTATTTTCTTGTGCAAATTGCACGTCTCATAAGCGAAGCGTTGAGGTGGGTTCTACTCCCGTTTTGCACGAAACAACTGATTTCTCAAACTTAAAATGTCTCTATTTATCATATATTGCACTTGTAAAATAATATCTACACACACATATAAAGAACAAACACTATTTTTACCGCTCATTATATTTTTGATGCCATTTTTGTTATATAAACTAGTTTAAAAATTGTTTGAAAAAAATCTGGCTTGGACGTCCGTGAGTTGTAGGTAATGTATGTTAACACGATAACGACCAAAATACTTTACTAATCGAGTCTTTTTTATTCGTTTACGAATTATTATGATTAGGAACAGAGCCTTATCACTTTTCACGATCTGATTCGATGTAGTTTAATTGTTATTAAATAAACATAAAAATAGTGAATATTTACGATCGACGAGACACTAAAATCAGTGCTATCCTTATTTCGTGAGAATTATTTCTATAGACCAAGGTAGAAGTACTTCTTAAAATTAGCGCTAGATGGCGTATAAGACATGAGAAGGTACTTTTTTAAATTAGCGCTATCTATGTGATTTATTGAAAACTACTTAGTAAGACCAATACATTATTAGTTACTTATCAAATAATCAATTTTATTGTGAAAAATGAAGATTATGAGACGTGCAGTTTTGGATTTTCCAAAGTATTTTGTTATATTTTCATGAAATAAAAATAATAGAGGTTTCTTTTGTATTAAAGTATCAAGTTGCCTGTTTTAGTAGCTAAACTAAGTAGTACTGACTACTTTGTATAAAAAACCTGCATGTGTTAAATTTCAAAGTAAAACTTTTTAGATGAGCATACTACCTATGACATTCTAAATTAAAAAAGAAACTGACATGGATTTCAATTGTTTTACATTCAGTTTTTAATCGTGAATGTGGATACAGTAAAAATCAGAGCAATATTTGAATGCGAGTTTCGACGTGCGACTAACAAACTGCTCGTACTGTCAATCTGTGTTTGGAGAAGACACGAGCACACTGTGCCTTATTGATTTCACCGCTTTTGTAGCGGAAATTTTGACCTGAAGGATTGACCACGAAGACCAGCCAGCCACTACGGTTAATAATGACAAATTGAAAATGATGATGGAAGCAGCTGCGTGTGTAACTACCACAGAATTAGCGACATGGTTTGACGTTAACATATCCACAATTTAAATTCATTTGCTGCATATCAGGAACAGAAATTTGGACAGAATAGTGACATCTGACGAAAAGCTTTTATGTAGAACATTTCTAGAGCAAATAAATAAGTTGTTAAAACAAATTTGTAATAAAACACCCTAATATTATTTACAATCATTGAGAATATGGAATTAGGACCGAATTGCACTTAGAAAAAAGTTTTTTCTTAAATGAGAAATAAGCGCCTTTAAAAACAAATCCCTCATCAATATATTATATCCTACAAAAGAAAATGATCGCTCATATAGTTATTCATATTCGATCATCATAAAAATGAACTAGAATTTATAAGACAAACGATGCTATATATTGCCTGCAGACAAAGGACATATAGGTCTCGTTCGTCCAGAGCAAATAGTGGCGGCACAGCGGTCGATTCCCACAGACCGCGCCGGCTTTACGTATCACGTACGGACACGCGTGCGTTCTGCGTTCCAGGGCTATGCATCTATTAGAAGTGGACAACTTTATTTTTTTAATAGGTGCATTGGTTGTGATTTAATATTACGGTACAGGTTTATAATAAAAGGATTTAGGTTATATTCCACCAGGCTGACCCAATGTAGAATGGCAGATTTCATACGTCATTGACAAAACCTTTCAAGGTTTTTGTGGAGATTTCCTAACGGTATTTGCCTGCACCAGGTAGTGATAATTCATAAACAAATATACATAAGAAAAACTCGATAAGCAGTTCTAGGTTTTACCTGATTTACAAAAAAAATCTTAATTTGAGTTTTAAACGATTTAATCAAGAATATTTTAGTTTTATTTATAAATAATAATAATAATAATAATAAATATTTCTGGACATTTTTCACACAACGCCTCTGGCCCCAAACTAAGCTTAACGCTTGTGCTATGGGTACCAAATTACGGATATAATACATATACTACTTTTTTTTTTGTAAATACATACATATAATAGATGGAAAACACCCAGACGCAGTACAAATATCTGTGTTCATCACACAAATAATTGTCCTGGGTGGGAATCGAACCCACGACCTCGTGCACGGAAGTCGGTTACACTACCGACTACGCCACGAGGCCCGTCTAAACGTTTAAAGTAGGTCTGACAATTTTTAGCGTTTAACAACTAAACTAATATAATATTTGTGCATATCTTTTTCATGTTTATGAGCAACAAGGACCGTAAAATTGAAATAAATTGAATAGGAGAGGCTCTCTAAGAGGCGTCTATCTTATGTTTGTATTTTTTTGTATCATAATTATTTTAGAAGCGTTATAATATTCCATAGGTGATTTCTTTAAAACAAACCCTACCTTCTCTAATCATTCCTAAATCAGTATCGATCTACAATAGATCCCTCTTGTGGCCGCCGGCGCACGACCGTGCGCACGATTCAGATTAATCTATCGAAAATCGTTTTACAACATATTATTTATAGAGCGCATGCGCTGGCAATGATCATCAGTCCGTGTGCGTAGTGATGCGCTGCGACGCATTCCCCGCGCACCGATCGTTTGTCGATGCGGAAATATCGATGAGACGTTATCAATATTGGTGATTGTATCGAAATATAAGTGGAGAGTGCTCGTTTGAGTTAGATTTGCGCTTAGTCATGTTACGTATGGGCAATTCTTAATTAGAATAACATCGATGTATAAGTTTATCGATAACAAGTTATCTTTTACTCTCCACGCGTTCAATCGATGTTACCATGCAATATTTAGGCACAATTGTAAAATTTTAGGTAACGTAAAAGATTTTACATCTTAGATATATAATTTTATAAGAGTTCATTAGGTCGCGTCTACCGTTAATCTGTAGTTAAAATTCAAAAACCATTAAAAATTAACACCATCAAATCACGGGCTTTACTGTCAAAATCGGACAGCACCAAGTCGTACTTCATAACTCGTAAAAGTGAAGTGATGTCGTAAAAATAAAACCGAAAGCATTCTAACTGGAGTCAACAATTAACCCCCGCTGTAATGAAACTTCTGAACTAGCGCCGGCTACATCGTGGAATCGCAGAGCCTATTTTAAAGACATTGAATATTTAAGAGAGCTAATTGAAATGAGCGAGACAGTTTGGAGTGTCGCCAGGATAATTACCTAGCTCCTAAGATGAGATTTAACGGGCTACGGTTAAATGGTTGAGATCTTTTTTTAAGGGAGTTTATATCTGGATTATATTTTAATAAAGCTGTAGCGGTTTCATATTTTTTGGTAATATTTTAAAATATATGTTTTGGTATTGTATTATTATTGTAGTTTAGTACTATCAATATTATTTCAAGAAATGCACTGTTTTATAATAGATAATTTCTATACACATTTTGTCACGTCGTTCAATATTGATTTATTGACTTCTATCACATTTTCAGATACTGTACTGTTGCTGTGAAAAATTACGAAAAATCAAATAGTCAGCAATTTGTACAACCGAGTTACATAATTAGATTTTTTTATGTACTACGTGGGTAGCAAACAAGCATATGGCCCATTTGATGGTGAGTGGTTACCGTAGCCTTTAGAAGCTAGCATTACTAGCAACACCAGAGGTATCACGCGTAGCCATCTCCAATAAAAGGGATGATGATGATGGAGAGGAAGAATAATCTTTAATAGCCTAGCTACTTTTTAAGGCTATTAAAGAGACAGGTAGGATAATAAGGAGAAGATCGGAAGAATAGTAAAAAGAGGTTAGGAAAGAGAAGATTGGGAGGGAGCTTGGGCCTTTGTTCTCTATTTGCAAGAAAAATGAATTTTTAGTAAGAGATAATGATTATGTTGGATTCCATTCAATTAAAAGCAGGACTTTTATGCATCACTAGCCTTTGCCCGCAGCTTCTCCGCAGCCAAATGCTAGTTTTTCGGTTATATCTCAAGTTCTCGATGTAGTAGCTGGATAAAATATATACCAGTTTTTTAGTCTAATCAAGGCCTTTCAAATAAAAGTTGCAACAACATCCGTCCAGTAGTTTTTGCGTAATGTGCAAACAAACAAACAGACAAAAATTCTAAAAATAATATTTTGGGTTAAGGCTCGCCTATATAGCCTATTACAGTAATTCTTTCTCAAATATATTGTATGTACAGACACAGCTCTGTTACAGTTTCATAATCCCATCCATCCATCAGCCTTTCGACGTCCACTGCTGGAGGCCTCCCCAAGAGAACTGTGTGCTCATTATGGGGGATAATGCCGTAAACACCACGATTGGTAGGTGGGTTGGAGATCGCAGTGGATATTGTTAATACTCGTGGGAATGCTGCTGCCTACTCCCCCGGTATTCCCTCAGTCGGCTCTTACGACTCCCGTACAATTCTAAAACCGGCCCCACATGGCGTAGTAGTTTTATAATAGTATATAGATAATGTTACAAAAACGTATTATATAGTATGATATCTTCTGCCAGTACGCAAAACTAGTATTCCTGACACATCTACATACGTTGTACGTCTCCGTACGTGTTGTTTCATTTTTCTTAGGTAATTCCCATAGGAACCTAATTTTTTTCTGGGAAAAAAAATATCCTACGTGTTATAATTATATTCTTAATCAGGTATTTAACTGCAATGAAAATCGACATAAATGAAAATAAAATCAATTGACAACAGATACCGAGCCCACTGTAGATATCAATCGATAACAGTATCGACATTTGCCCATCTCTAACGCATGTGATGTCGTAGGTTGTAGATTCGTGCAGTCCGTGTGCGACCTCTCTTCCGGTGTCCAACACTGCAACGTTAATGGACGCTTATTTGTACTCGAATTCACATTCAGCGATTACCTTGTTTGCTCACAGATTGCGAGAGCACAATTATGCTGATTCCGGAGGGTTGGAGTTAACATGCGAATGTGGATTATTCGTTTTGGTTCGTTCTGGTTTTTTACGGTAGAATTATGATTCGATTGTGTGCAGCATTTTCAATTTGCTTTTGTTTATGCTCGCAGAATATATCATAATCATTTTTTTTTATTTTTGAAACCTGAAATCTTGTATTATGGAAGGCATTTTAAATACCACATAAATATAATAAAATATAAAAGATTGCCTCTATGGTGCAGC
The DNA here is from genome assembly GCA_948253155.1 of Leucoma salicis. NCBI lineage: Eukaryota > Metazoa > Arthropoda > Insecta > Lepidoptera > Erebidae > Leucoma > Leucoma salicis. Next base: position 6,699,017 of record OX411819.1, read on the forward strand.
CGTAGTATAAGTGACTGCTGATCATGAGGTCTTGGGTTGATCCCCAGGTCGGGCAAGTTAATGCGGTTTTTCGTAAAAAGAAAAATTCTCAGTAGCAGCCCGGAGTTAAGAAATGTGCCCGGTAGACGGCAATAGGCTCGCCCCTATTACGTGGGACTTAAACATAGCTGGCGAATCGTAGGTGTGTAATACACCTATGCGTACCCCTTCGGGGAATACAGGCGTGATGCTATGTTTTTGTTTTTGTATAATAGAAGTCTAGTAAGTCCCATGGATAGTCAGCAAGTCCTATAACTAGGACTGATTAAATACTTTTCACAATGTTTTCCTTCATTGGGATGTGAAGATTCGTGAACTAATACACACACACACACACACACACACACCCACACCACATACACACACACATACCACATACACACACCACAATAAAAATATAAAATTAAATTAAAATTAGCACACATATAGTCTGAAAAGTTCATAGGCTAGTTTTTATCCCGGAAAAGTGGATAGATCCTGTGGGATTGCTATTTTTGCAAAGAGATGATTAGTGTGTCGTGGAGTGACGTATTTATATACTGAAGACATGCAGACGGAGTCGTGGGCAGAATCTATTTAATAATAGTTAAGTCCTAGGCATAACAAACATATTGTTTTGGTAGACATGACACAGACTATGCCTGGTTATCACAGTCAATGTGACTTATTATGTAAATAAACATTTTGGTCTATATTTTAGCACTTGGCATACTCAGCTACTTTATAGAACAAATTATTTGTGAATGTGGAAAAAGAGAACTTTCCTGCGAGCGGAATCGAATCTGCGTCCCTTCCAATTCGGGGACTTGTGCTCTAGACCGCCGCTTGTGATGTTTTTTAGGTAAACATTATTATTATTTGTATTTAAAAATATATATATCAGGCTGATAAAAAGCAGAGTACCTAAATTATATTTTTTATGGATATTGTAATAATCAGTGTACCGGCTTTAGAATTATCCCACCCCTTTCTACCCACGGGAGTCGTAAGAGCCGACTGAGGCGGATATAGCGGGGGAGTGGGCAGCAGCACTCCCTCGAGTATTAATAACATCCACTGCGATCGCCAACCCGCCTGCCAAGCGTGGCGATTACGGCATTATGACGGGTCCGCTCGTTGTGGCGTTCTCTTGGGGAGGCCTATGTCCAGCGGTGGACGTTGAAAGGCTGATGGATGGATGGATGGATGAAATAATCCTTCGGCAGTCAAATAGTATCCTGACAGTCGTTGCAGGCCGTCAGAGTTCGAATAAAGAATCTTACTCCGGTCTTGTTCACCAGGGGACACCCTCCGGTGGTTCGTTGAGCTCAGATAGGTAATCGATCCATATGGAAACTGATGGATCAAATAAAATCGAACAGATCAAAAGCCGACGCCAATTTAATTTGGGATAAGGCTAGGGAGATGCTGATTAGGTGTGGCAACACAAAACAGCATTGCCTTTTCAATTCTATCTTGACACACAAATAAATGTAGTGAAATACTATTTTTTTTAATTTCAGGGAAAATGCCTGTTCTAAATTCAAGTTGAACAGAGTAACGATCTTATTGCCAGATGCCTATCTGGTTTCTGGGCAAAGTGCCTGCATAGTGGCACTATTTGGTTAAGCGTAGATTAAACTAAAATATAAAATAGATTAAAAGTCTAATGATTCTAATTCTAGCACTAATGGAGTCTTGATTGGCTAGTAAATTGGTTTCTAAGAATTACGAAATTACTTTTTCGTTCTGTTACATAAATATATAGGTGCACTAAATATGCTAGTTTTAAATTTAAGACAAATTTGCACATTTAAACATATACAGTATATTGAACTCGTTTTTAAATAGGTTTTACTTACTTACTTATAATTACGACATCTCCCTTGCGGGGTAGGCAGAGAGAACAGAGAGTCAAAAGGCTCTACTCTTGCATACATCTCTCGCTTCCTCAACATTCATAATTGTCTTTAAACACGCTCGCCGGTTTCAGAGACTCCTGACTCCACCTTCCTTCAATTGGTAACCAATTTGGTCTAGGTAGGAGGTAGGTGAGTCTCGCTCTCCCCCTGTACCTGCATCCTTCCACTTTTGTATTGTATATTTCTTTACCAGCCCAGTAAATAAATAGGTTTTCTAAGAAAAAATCCCATCTAAGTAATAATTCTTACTTAGCACGAGCTTTAACACACTTTCAATCATAGAACACGAAGTACACCCAGACTCAGGACATCCATTTGAGAAACACACAAACAATTTCCCTGTATGGAAATCAAACCCAACAGAGCACGGAAAATCGGTTTCTGTGCTGATTTAACTTCTTATTAGAAAACTAGCATCTCCGTCTACGCGGAATGCCTTTTATGAGAATCTACGTACGTGCCTTTTATGAGAGGTACCTACGTATTATTAAAATATGTGTATCTACAGTAATCTTCGAGTATATTTTCAATAGTAAACTAAATTCATAAGAAATTTAAAATTCAAATAGGTACATGGTGCCACCCGGCGCAAGGAATGCGATAACATAATGCATGCGTATACGCCGCGACGCGCGCAGATCGATGGATCGTATCGATGTTCACAAAGGATCGAGTCGTGATCTCGATTGCGTTACGTTTGAAAGTTCGCTGTTTATGTAAAACCTAGTTTTATTTTACTGCGTGAGGCGCTCGCTGTGATATTGTTGGACGTTCTTTCTGTGGGGTCCTGCTAGTTTTTAAGAGTATGTAAGTACCGTTTGGAATATTCTCGATTTAAGAAACAATATTTCCTTACCTATATACAAATATTAATGCTACTAAAGGAAGCAGGCTAGTTATATATTTATTTGAACGTAATTGGTATCTAACAGTCAGAAATACTGTTCAAAGTTCAAATGAGGATAAGGATCTATCTTGTTTAAATATATTGAGAGATTTCATGCTAGTTCATATATTATTTATACAAAAAAAAGTATAGCATCACTCCTGTATTCCCCGAAAGGGTAGGCAGAGGTGTATTACACAGCCACGGTTCGTTAGCTATGTTTAAGTCCCACGTAATAGAGGGCGAGCTGCATCCCTTTTAATCCGGGGAAGTGCTCTAGACCGCTAAGCCATCGCAGTGACCGACGGTCATACCCAATCTCCACATCACATTTTTGTCTTTACGATAAAAAAAACATCACTCATACTAAGTGGAGCCTCTATATCAGGTAATTCTACACTACACTACACTACACTAGGGGAACACTACGTCTGCCAAGTCCACTAGTATATAGATCTACATAATATTATTATACTACCTACTTAGGTATTATGTTTATTAAAATGTTTTATTATCATATTACGCCAACCCGCCTGCCAAGCGTGGCGATTACGGCACTATCCCCCATTCTTGGGGAGGCCTATGTCCAGCAGTGGACGTTAAAAGGCTGATGGATGGATGGATGGATTATCATATTAAGCAGAAATATAAAGAATATTACTGCAAAAGTAGGCAAGCTAATAACGATGTGTACCGAGTTACTGAGTGAGATTTTTTCGTTTAATATCAAAACGTGGTATAAATGGGTAACTGCCTTTGTGGTGCAGCGGTAGTGCAAGTGACTGCTGATCATGAGGCCTCAGGTCCGATCCCCGGGTCGGACAATGTTATTGAGCTTTTTCGTAAAAAGAAAAATTACCTGTAGCAGCCCGGAGTTTGGAAATGTGCCCGGTAGACGTCAATAGGGACGCCCCCTATTACGTAGGACTTAAACATAGCTGGTGAACTGTCGGTGTATAATACACCTCTGCCTACCCCTTTGGAGAATACAGGCGCAAATTTTTTGTCTGTTTGTCTGTTTGTTTGTTCGCGCATCACGCAAAAATTACTGAACGGATTCTGATGCAACTTTTTCTGTGTGCTATCACACAGATCTCGATTAGACTTAACAAATTGTATACATTTCATCCCGCTACTATATCGGGCACTTGAGATATAGCCTAAAACTAGCTTTTGGCTGCGACGAAGCCGCGGGCAAAGGCTAGTTAATTTAAATAACAGAACTTAAACTTATGGTCACCATTACAAACCCTTTTAAATAATAACAAAATTTATGAAGCCTTAAAATAATAAGATATACCGTACGCCCTTAATGCCAAAAAAATACCGGTTCCGCTACGCGCTAGGGCTTAATAATATAACTTGGTATTACCTTATTATTTAAAGATATATAATATATGTGAAATTATGATACAACTATTTTAGTTAGATTTTATTCTTAATAAGTTTTACTTCACTATTTCTTTTCACGGAGCCCCTACACAGACGATAATTATAGTCCTAGGGTTCCATCGAGCACACTTTGAGAATGGTTATTTTACCTAAATTATTATACCTAATGTATGTATGCAATTTTTTCATAAGAATTCACCGATAAAGGAAAACAACCTGAGGGAACCTCTATTGATGAGGAATTCTTTTGACCCGTACCTACTGGGCTAGTGTGGTGTAGTGTACCATAGCCCGAAATCCGTGCAACCTCTTTCGAAAAGCTCGTGCTGTGTGTCATAACCTCGAACTGAGGCATGAAAAATACCTAATACTAGATATTTTTTTAATCTTTCGTTTGTTTTCTAATACATTCATTTTATCTGTTATTTTATGGTTTGTTTAAAATGTTTTGGTGTATGTATAACAGTAGGATTAGAATTAATCTTGCATCTCGAATGTAATATAAGATTTAAAATAAGAACAAATTCGTCATGTTGGGAACTGAACTATGAAAGTCTGTATCCGTGACGGAAGCGCTCAAGTGTAAACAGTGTGTTAAATGTAAAGAACCTTAAAAAAAGTTAAGTTTTGACATCATTTCACGTCGATCAAGCGGCCCGATGAATAACGCGGTCCGATGATAGAAAAAAAAACCCGCGTTCTGAATGCAACTCATTTTATGAATGAAATAAGATTTTTTCTTACGGAACCGCGACAAATACGTGCTTTCCTTTCTCGGCCGTCTGAGTCGACGTGCATTCATTTTAGATTCGTTTTTTAATTCCATTTTGATCTATCACAATTTTTGTGACAACCTAATATCAACCCTAAGACTGCCATTTCTGGGTCTAAAATACCCGTTGACAAAGTTTTTATAACAGCATATCGTAGGTTTCTTTGAGAAGTAAGTCCGTCGCAGCAACGGCTTCAATGTAATGCTCGGTACACAGATGCGGTCTGAGTAACGAGATTTTATTTGTAGCGAATAATTTATTAGTGGGTTTAGAAATTTTGCCACAAATAGAAATCGATTGAATTCAAAGATATTTAGCAACGTATTGATAGATATATTACAAAAACAAAATAACAATTATATATAAAGTGCAACTCCGGGATGCTACTGAGAATTTTTCTTTTTACGATAAAGCTCAATAACAATGCCCTACCCGGGGATCGAACCCGAGAACTCATGATCAACAGTCGCTCACACTACCGCTGCACCACCACAAGGCAGTTATTAGAAATGTACTTGAAACTTTCATCAATTCGTTTACTTAATAAAATTATACGAGTGATAGCTACAAATACAAATAGTAAAATTAAACATGGACACACAGAATGATTAATAATGTTTCCTCAATATAAATCTCTCATTAAATATCCCTCAAGTAAACATTCAAGGCTTTCATTGAAATAAAAAATGAATACTCGGTAACCAGCATGTACGAGTAGCTATAGCAGGCAAAGGACGGTAAAAAGTATCGGTGCTCGTGGGAAGTCAATTACACGATTAGAGCCCCCTTCGTAAAGTGGTCAGTGAGACCAGGCAAGCGCGGTTTGACGGTTGAATTTAGGGTTGACGATATTTGATTTTGTATGATCTTTTAGTACTTTGTTAGAAGTACAACTTGTAGAAAGAGATCAATCGATGTATCCAGCTCGGCCAGGTAGCTTTCGGAAAGAAAAGGAATATCTTCTCGGTCAAAAATCGCAGTGTGTGAAAACGAAGGTCCACGACTAGTGTGTGTAGTGACCAATGATGACATACGGAACAGAGACGTAGTCATGCTCGATTCTACGCACAAAAAAATAATCTGTACAAATATGTTATAACTTTTTTAATCCCTTTTTCTGTTCTACTTTTGGGTAAGGTTCTCCTCTCATGTAGGTCATAGCCCACCACGCTGGCCCAATGCGGGTTGGCAGAAGAATATCTCAGGCATGTATATTTTCTCTATCATATAACTGCCTCTGCGGTGCAGCGGTAGTGTAAACGACTGCTGATCATAAGGTCTCGGGTTCGATCCCCGGGTCGGGCAGTGCTATTGAGCGTTTTTGTAAAATAGAAAAATTCTTAGTAGCAACCCGGAGTTTGTAAATGTGCCCGGTAAACGGAAACAGGCTCGCCCTCTATTACATGGTAATTAAACATAGCCGTGGCCGTGTAATTCACCTCTGCCTACCCCTTTGGGGAATACAGGCGTGATGCTGTGTTTTCTAGTCGATGTAATTACAAGATTTCTGTGACAATAATAGTTATACATAATTAGCGATGTTTTTTAAAGTGATGAGGTCTGATCTGTTTCCGAAGTTGCTCGTGCTATAGGATGAAAAGATGGATAGATATATTTTATTACCAAATTTTGAAAAAGAGTAGTTGTAGACGTCATTATAGGTCATTTTTGTATGGATGAAATATGCGTCAGCTCAACATGATTTTACCACTGATTATTTAAATATTTATATCACTAGTCTCTCCAAGTACTACCATCTTAATCGGATTTGAGTTTTTTTTTATTATTTATGATTAATTTATAACATTTGACTGGAATGTAGCCTGTAGATTTAAATTATATTTACATAAACTTGTTGTTTATTAAAATGAAATTTAAATAACTGCTGATTCCAATAGCATTTGCAATTTTGCGGTAATATTGGTGACAAAATTCGATTTCATTTGCACACACAATGCATACATTCTAAAGGTTTCACTTCCCGCTAAAATATATAGAAACTTTTCAACAGTGTAACATAATGGATCTTTTATGTATTCATTTTTGTTCTTATTTTGAATAAACCGTCTCTTGCGCTATTACTCGTACTTTCTGCACGTAAACGAATATTTTTATAATTTTATTATGTAAAACCAAATGCAACCTCATTTGATTTAGGATTCAGCGGGAAACACTCATAATATTTTTTTTTTATTATTTGAACTGTTTAGATGAATATTCTTTATATTATTTTAAAGGTAGTTCGGTGACTTAAATTTGAATTATGATACTCGTATAAGCACTAGTTACAAATAACCATTTTAATATTTTTTCATTTTATATTTATTAAATAGATGTCTATTCAGTAAGAAATTGCTATGTTTCTTACTGAATAGTAAAAAAATAAAACCTGAGTGGCCAGCTCAATTTAAACAAGGCGGAGGTACAACACAAGATGCATAAAAAAGTATCGACATTTTACATTAACTTACAGTTTTTCGCGCGCAATATTTTTTTATTGCCACGATTTCGTCACACGTCTGCGAATAATCACGGCTAAATGTTTCAGACACGTAGAAAATCGGTCGTTTACAACATCAACCTATTTTGGATTAAGAAAAAATATTATTTATGTTTATTATTGCACTTGGAACCATATAGCGCTTGTATTACAAAACATACTAGCAACTAATGATATAACTACCAAATATTCCTTAAAGTCTGGTTGAGACCTAAATAATAATTTCTCTTATTCAGATGATGATGGATGGATGGATGGATGGATGGGTAATAATGTTTTATTATATCTTTAATTTAACTGCCGTGTGGGGCCGGCACCAAAAATAGCTCCACCCCGTCTCTTCCTATGGGAGTCGTAAAAACTGACTAAGGGATTACCGGGGGACCGGCCAGCAGCGTTCCTCTGTGTACTAAAAACATCCACTGCGATCGCCAACCCGCCTGCCAACAAGCGTGGCGATTATGGTAAAACCCTCCCATTTTGAGGAGGCCTATGTCCAGCAGTGGACGATGAAAGGCTGATGGATGTCTTTAACAGAACACAAAATCGAAAATGATTGATTTCACATTTTTACACTTCGTGTTATGCTAAATATCAAATTACATCTTTAACGAATATTCCTCATATCTTCAAATACTGATAAGGAAAATTCTAGGAGCTCCTTCAAATTGTATACTAGGTATCCTCTGAACGTAATTGACACAATAATAAGGCAATTAAATTTCTGTAACTGCATCTTATCACAAAATTAATCTATGTTTCGTCTTAACACATTTGGTTCGTTTGAAAAATAAAAGAGAAAAAAAAACAACCAGCCTTGAACACTTAACCGTTTAGCACAAAAATCCTGCATCTATCAATACTAAGTTCATTCCACCTAAGAAGGTAGAAAACCAATAAAGGCACATTGTATTCGTATGCATCCTATCACAAAATTAATCTATGTACTATCACATTCGTTTAGATAAGATAATAATGGAGCTACAGTCAACCTTTCTTGTTACACAATGCTACCGAAATAAATTATATAACATGTTATAAAGACCTTTGCACTATATTTAATTAAGTTTTTCACCAACTGTCATTGTCGGAGAGAAGGCATTTAAGAATCTGTTAGCGATTCATTGGACCGAAAAAATGTATTGACGAAATCCTCTCTTATTTATCTGGTATATTTTTTTAAGCTAGTGTCGGATTTTTAAAACAGCGCGTGGCTTGAACGTTTTCAGATAAAATCGCCATCGTCTTGCTGAATTTTGTGTTATATATAAAATTTTTTTTGTTACCCTTAATTACATTCCGCTACTAGTCACGAGCCATTACTAAAAATTGGTTGATATAGTCTAGTATATATTAGTCTGTATTAGTAAAATAAAATATAAGTTCGTATGATGCCGATCTAAATATATCTACTCAGTTATATATGTAGTTAGTACACAACCCTTATCGATTCCAGTAAGTTATCTCTGAGTAGACTGTTATGAAAAAGAAATCAAATATCCCGTTTTTTTTTAATTACTTTTCCAAGCTAAAACACGATTAAACTAAACCAAACCATCAACCTTACTACAAATATTAGAAGTGTACTTTCAATATAGTTTACCATATCCTCATTTTTCATTAGCACTGCATCTCACAATATACTCGCTTTCAATCCGATGTGTCCGATTAGTTGCCCCCATTGTGAACCGTAATCGTTGAAGTAGAACACTTTTCGATCGCCACACCAAGACTCTACCAAAGTTAACTAGAACATAGGCGTTAGTAATTATTGACAACAAAAAAGCCTTAGCGACTGATTACTTTCACAAGACTTTACAATAGAGCATGAAATGAGCTTCGTCGAGCCACCGCGTTACGCATCATTCGTGTACACTTACTAAAGATTTACGAATCATTATCGATTATATAAATGATTTAAATAGTAATGTGTAGTAGTACAGCAGAATAAATTTAAGCTTATGAACTAATAATATTTTCTCTTCAATCAGATAAATTTTAAATACATTTTTGATATCGGAAACCAAAATCAAAGCACCAATCCTATTACTTGAATTCAATTTTCTATCAAGTGAGTGTTACAGGAGGTATCAAGAAAATCAATTTTAGTTCTACATAACTTGATGATAAATTAAAAAAAAAAAATAATAATTAATATTTTTTAGTATTTCTATATAATATAAAGCATATTTGGCTGTTTACGAGAACACAAAGTGCTAGAATGTTAATTTGGAAATTGTAATTACAAGCAAGACACTTTATCATCTAAGCTATCGTGACATTTGATCGAGACTATCAATCTCGATAACACGTTCTTTTTTAATGTATTGGAATAGATTATTTTTGTTATAAGAAAAATACATAGAAACCACAAGTTTTAAAAGTAGTACTCTACTGTTTTTGGTACGAGTTCCCTTTAAGCCTCGAGAATCAAATAGTAGGGTATATTATTACGACAATTACTATCCGAAAAATTATTCATTCTTTCTAAATACACAATAAAATTAATTTCACTCAACTTTCCATCGTAAAGACGAAGTAAACAATAATTATAAAGTTTGGATGAAGAAACTCCGTCAGATTCTTAAATTGTGACATAAAAAACTGACGTCAATCGTTTTGGATAGCAATTGGACTACATGTGTCACAGAAGCCGATTCCTCCTAATTCTAAGAGGAGCTCAGAGCCCAACAACATGACAGATAAGGGCCCAAAAACAATCCAAGTATGCTTTTTAAAACTAAAACGCCAATAGTCTGTGCATTGTAAAACAAGCTAGACACATTTGACTGTGGAACAGTGAGTGAAACTGGCATAAATGCACAACTGATTATATGTGAATGGCTCAATCAAGGCTCTCGGTTGCACAAGGCATTACGTCAATATGTTTTGACGTGTCCAACTCCAACCGTCGCCAGTCGTACTGGTAATTTGCTACAATTATATCGGTAACTGTGTCAAGTAGTAAACGTGGGGAGGTTAGGGTTGATTAGAAATCGTTGCACACGTATCATTTGTAAGCAATGAATAGAACATGTCGATATGATTTTAAAAAAATATAATAATAATTTATTGACTGGTGGTAGGGCTGGATATATATAGTGGGTATTCCCACTTGGTATCGGGCCCGAGCGGGTTGGTACCGCCATCTTCCGTGTGATCGGCCATGAAGCACATCATTGCGTTTTGGCTGTAGCGGGAGATAGCCATTTATTTTTCAAATCGGTGAAATGATATGGTGAGCAGCGGCTTTACAATACTCTGGGTATAATTGAGTCCATGAGCAACGGTTACCATTTACCATCAGATGGGCGGTGGCCCGTCTGCTACCACATGCAATAAAAAAAAGTACTACCTATATAGTTTCATTCGTACTCGTAAAATCAGATTAATGTGTTCATACCTATAAGTATCATATTTATATTAGTCAATCTATAGGCACATCTATATCCTTACAATTAAATATAATTGCAGTGTCTGTTTGTAATGTATAAATAACAGCTGATTACGAAATACGTAATGAAAGTATATACAGTACTTAAAATAAAAATTAAATTTTGGAAATTTCTATCCGTCTTTTACTCCGGCTAATCTCCGAATCCGATTTCGTTTGTGTAGACTACATAATTGGGTTGTTATGATATAAACACATCATTCTAAGACCATCCATTATTTCAGGATTAAAGTAGCCTACGTCATATGTTAAGTAGTTATGCCGTGTAAGCGTAACAAGCAATCAAACTAACACACTCACTTTTACATTTATAATAAATGTAAGGATTTTTATAATTACAAAACAGAATTTGTAAGGTGAATTGTTATTGTAGGTACATGGCTCTTCCACGCAACCAACTGTTTATCTAAGAAAAATTAAAAAATGCTTGTGTTATTAGTGAATATCTAAATCAATCAATCAATGTTAATATTGTTGACAAGTTTTAACACGCATATAATAATATAAGTTTAAAAAATTGATTGTTCTAAATTACCCCAATATCCCCCTAAGTAGCAGAATCTGTCCTACGCTACACATCGAAGTGTATCATTACAAATGTACAAGCTCATTATATGATTACATATTATTGACGACGTGTGTTCCCGTTGCACTGTGATATTAAACTAGCAAGAATTAATGATCTATGAAAGTACAAATAAAAGTTTGTTTACATCCGCAGTGATAAATGTTGTGATTGTGATTATCGTGTTTAACATTTCCTTGCAAATTTTATAGCTTCTGTACTGGTCTTAATTGTATGCATCCGCAACTGTCGCTGATTTATACGCCATAAATAATTATTAGTATATTTTTATTGCATACTTGTGTTAAGGCTAACGGTCAGCCAGATAATAAATATATTAAAAGAAAACCTTTGATTGTGTACCTGGAGCATAACAGGCAACAAGCGGGTTGGCGTAGAATTTCAATTCATATACAAACATTTTATTGCGTATTTTGGCAGACGAGCCACACCATTTCATTTCAAATATATGAAATGAGAGAATTAACGGCTATCTCCTTCTACAACCAAAACACACTGATGTGCTTCATGGCCGGTCACACAGGAGAAGGTGGTACCAATCCTCTCGGGCCCGATAGCAAGTGAATACTCCCACTTGGTACCCAGCCCTACCACTGGTAGGTGACCTACTAATGCATGCTCCAATTACTTATTTAGAAAACGATACGAATTAAACGTTAAATTTATCACTTATGTAATTTTGAAGATTTCAATAAAACAGTAATGGATTTGAACTCAATACCACTGTCTTTGCAGTCCCTTTTACTGATAAGCTATCACTGTGGTATAACAAAAACGATATGGGCTGTTAATAAGAATACGAACTAATACATTTTATGATCATGCTCCCGTAACGGGCATGTCGTAATACCCGGCTAAAGCGTGCGCCCATATTTTGCATTGTGTAAGTCATGTAAGCACAGAGTTCCAGAATGTGAAATCAAAAATAATAGTGAGAGTTTTAGTAAATAGCCGAGCATGTCAATCAAATAAAATATCAATATACTAGTACATTCCCCGCGGCATCACTCGCTTCATATTATTGTCGATGAAAAATCTATTTCGGATAGGATTCTTATTATTAGGTATCAGCGTCGCCACGCTAACAGCCGGTTTTACCCTACCTCCCCATTAGATGTTTAATATCACCAACATAATATATGATATACTAAAACCTTCTCAGAAATACGCTTCATCTTATGGTATAAGTATTGTTCATTCGGTTCAGTAGTTTTTGCAGTATAACTGAACAAAAATACCGGCTCTCCATTTATTAGTATAGATTTATATGGCTGCGTCATTATTTGATAATAACTTTAATAATTAAACTTACCTGCTCCGAACATTGTATGCAAATACATCTATAGACCTAGTGATAGATGGGAGAGTGACTGACTGCACAGATGGCGGAGTGGTTTAGATACTAGCCTCCCGTCCGAGTGTTGTGGGTTCGATTCCCACACAGGCCAACTCTTTGTATGATCCACAAATGGTTGTTCTGAGTCTGGGTGTACTTTGTATCCGTGAAATTGTATGTTGGTAAAATCCCCCGCGATACAAGGATTATTCCTTAGAGCAGGGTATAGTCTATTTCAAAAAAAAAAATAGATGTAACTATGTCTGAATTGGCAAAGCGTTTGAAACGGTATTCCAGGAGACGCAGTTTCAAATTATGCTTTTGACTGTTATTTTCGATTTCATATCTTCCCATATTGTATTCTAGCACCACTGAAGTCCATTGATCCTCCAAAACCGACAGAGAGACGACACATAGTGGATTTATTTCGAGGCTGAAGGCCCTACACTACTCTTCTCGGTACCGGAATCGGATGATGTCATCGGAATGACAGGAGATGCATACTTATTTCCGTCTTAAAAAAAAAAGGCTAAATTAGCACTGTTTTCAATAAACCAAATTCACAATTGAAAATACTATACTAGTTTACAGCAAATAATATAATTGTACCCCAACCTAAAAAACATGTAATAAGAAATAAGAATTAACTGGTAAAGAAACAATATCTAAATTCTAGCAAAAACTAAACTCTTAAAAAGGTGGAAATAAGCGCCAGAGCGTTTTTTTGCTTCTAGCAACAGTTGATAAATAGTTGCCAATCGACACGTTTCATCTAATACATGAAGTTGGTGAGTTGAGACACTTTTATAACGAGTTAATGTAACATTATAGTTTGCTGAAATATTTTAAGAGATGGCGCTAAACGCTTCTAGTAGATCATATTTAATCGTAGCTGTTCTTATTTTAAATGCAGAAGCTACCATTCGCTAACTTATTTCATTGTCTGTGCTACATCGAATGTCATGAAAAAAGATAACGATACACAAAGAAGTCCCGTTATAATCACACATACTTATGTAAATTTCTTAAATAAAACAAATTACATTTTGTAACACTGTTATAGAAACTAGACCGAGTCTATCAATAACATAAAAAAATACAAAGCAAAAACAACAATAGATTACTTTTTTACATGTTATTTAAATTAATCTGTTATACTGCACTACTTGGGTAATAAACGAAGTAGATATTTAATTTCTAAACTTAAAACGCAACCCAAATATTACAAAATGTCACCTTAAAAAAAGTATGGAAGATAAAATACTGGCCTATAAAATAAAAACGTCAGTTTAGAATGTCGTTTTAAATCCGTTGCGAATTTGACAATCGATATTATGTTTTGAGGCAAAAATAAGAATAGTTAGGTATTCATAATCGCTCATTACAAAAGAGGGTTTCACTTCCACGAGCGTCACGTCTCACGATCAATTGCAAATATTATTTAGAAGGAATTAGATAAAAACTAGATGAGACAGATACATACGCCTTTGAGTATTTTACTGTTTCAGAGCTATATTCTTTAGCACTATTATAATGTTACATTCATGTTTGTATTGAAAGTTATTAAATAAATTATTTTAGAAAATACTAATAGCATGTAATGATTTTCTAAGATAACATTGTTATTGATATTAATAACTTTCCTTTAACTGTAACTTAATTCAACGTATTTGTTATACGTAGAGGATAAACAACTATTAAAAAATATATAAAATGTATGATAGCCTAGTTGTAAAATAAAGAACTGCAAACACAATGGTACAGAGTTCAATACCCAGTCCAAAGTCTCGTCACGGCTTGTGAAGTCTGCCAACCTACTCCGGGGCATTGTGGTGCGGGCCTTTTTTATTTTTATTTTTTATTTTAGGTGGGCAAAAATGTTCTACCGCACACCCTGCTGCCCGGGGAGACAACGGGATAGTGTGGGGCTCTCACCCACTAAAAACCCACCGTGCGCCCTCACCCGCCCTTGCTGCGGCGGATCACGAGTACCGCGTCGTTTCGACCGCGATCCGCAGGCGGCTTTGCAGGTTGCCCTTCGGGCACCCTCTCTTGTGTGACGCGTCACGCACTTGGGCGTCACACTTTCGCGGTAGGCTTCCGCGGACGGCAGGGTACTCCCCGACCCAGAAGGCGGCGACCGCGGTCCAGGCCCTGTACTGCCAACCATTGCTCGCGCAACGGCCGGCAGCGACAGGTCCACGCCTGTGACTGCAGCGAGTTCCCGGAGCTGCACATCCCAGGCCGGGCACGACTCGAGCGTGTGCTGCGCCGAGTCCTCGCCGCAGCCGCAGTGGTGACAGCCTGGGGTCGTCTCCCTCCAAGCGATCATGTGCAGGTATTTACCGAAGCAACCATGCACAAACAAAACCTGCACCAACCGGAAGGTGAGAGCCCCGTGCTGCCGCCCTACCCATTCTTCCAAGATCGGCTGGAGCGCCCCCACGGTCCAGAGACCAGCCCGGGGCGTCTCCAGCCAAAACTTCCACTTTAGGACAGTGGCGCAGCGGGCATCTTCCCGCGACGATGAGCTTGCGCTTGGCGAGGGGCAGCTGCCCCCCGCCCGCGCCGTCGACGCCCGCTGATAGACGTCGGCGAGCACCTCCGCCTCCAGATCCTATGGGGGGGTTCCGGCCAACGCGCAGGCTGCATCGCACGAGACCGTGCGGTACTTGCCCTGACCGCTACGACCCTCTGTGGGCGCCACAGAAGGGCCCTATTGCGAACGACCAGGGACTCCGCCCACCCGGGCGCACCGTACAGTGCCATTGACCGTACTAGCCCCGCGTAGAGTCGTCGACACGCGAGACTCGGTCGGCTCGCCGTTTCGACGAGCTTTGGCGCAAGACGGCGGAAGTGCTCGTCAAAGTGCCACCGTCCATCCAATACTAGGCCCAGATATTTGATGTAGGCCTGGATCGGAAAGCCCACACCATTGACCGTTATCGAGGTGCTGGCGAGTGGGCCACGTCGGGGCCCGTGGAAGAGTAGGGCATCCGACTTTTCAAGGGCCACCCTAAGCCCCAGTGCCTCGATCCGCCTGACCACCTCCGCGGTACCTGAGGTGGCCAGCGGTGCCGCCTCCTCGAGGGTCCCGCCCCAGGCTGTGACGAGCGTATCGTCTGCGTAGCAAATTACGCCCAGCCCGGGGGGAAGCCGGCCACGGAAGACCCAGTCGTAGCCGATGTCCCACAGGAGTGGCGCAAGAACCGAAACCTGCGGGACGCCGTACGACATAGCCCTCCTGACAACGTCCCCTTCACGGTCAACGAAGAGGACACTGCGGCTGTTGAGGTAGTCTGCCACCAGCTGCCTTAGGTAGATGGGCACTCCATGGTACCGGAGTGCCTCGTTGATGCAGCCGAATGGCAGACTATTGAAGGCGTTGGTGAAGTCGAGCGACACCACCAACAGCACTTCCCTCGAGGTGACGGCCTCCTCAGCCGCGGCCTTCAAGCGCAGAATGGCGTCGACCGTAGACCGACCCGCCCGAAATCCGAACTGGTTGGTGGTCGGGGCCGACCGCTCCTAGGTGCCAGACGATGCGGGCAGTGACTACCCGCTCAAGGAGTTTGCCCGCCTCGTCCAGCAACACGATGGGCCTGAAGGCCGCGACAGTATTCGGAGGCCGTCCCGGCTTCGGCAGGAGCACGAGCTTCCCCTCCTTCCAGCATTCAGGGAACCGTCCGGACACCAGGCAGGCGTCGAACAGTCCCCTGAGGCGGGGCTCGAGGTGGTCGAGGACCAGGGCCAGCACTCGGGCGGGAACCCCGTCCGGCCCGGGACTGGGCCTAACCTAACTACGGCCTGAATCCCTCACACTCAGGAAATGAAAGGACAAAAGCATTTAGTATGGTCAACAGAATATTGTTTAAATTAAATAAGTTTTTCTTTTTGAGTATGCTTCGAGGAAGTACTAGCCTAGTAGTGCACTTGCCGCTCGGGAAGGTTAAGTAGCTTTTGCTCGGCGTCATATGGATCATCAAAAAGGTACACATATTTGGAACACCTGACTTCCTCCTATTTCGAAGGGACTTTGACTCGTGGATCGCTGCTACCATATAATATCCTGGCAGTCGTTGAACGTCGTCAAAGGTCTTAATAAAAAAAAAATACTTCGAGTCAGGAATCTTCGAAACCCGTGAGTGTGTATGAAAAGATATTGCGTAAACCTGAGATGTATGCAAGAATAGAGTCCCTTGGCAATCTGTTCTCTCTGTCTACCCCGCTGCGGTAGATGGCGTGATGATATATAAATAAAAAAGTACCTATTAATCCTTAAGCCAGTTCCATTGAATATGTGGCACCAATCCAAAAGCCAGAAGTCGTGTTACGACTACCGTTTTGTTATTGTTCAATATGTTTCCAATAATCCAGTTAAAGATAATACTGGTAGAAAGGCTCGTTTCGCACGGTTACTTAGAAAGCTAAAGCGTGCGTGCCCTTAAGTCATTCAATAGTATTATTCCATCTGGCAGTCAATTTTAACGTTAATCTATTTTTGAACAGTGCATGTCATTTTATTATACTGATTTTGTATTTTTAGGTATTGCATATGATACCACAGAAGGAATGTAACATAGTTCCAGTGGCCCGCCAATAAAGGCGGAGAGACGGCATACGGCGGGTTTCTTTAGTGAGTGCAGGCCCCAAACTACCCTGTTCGTTGCCCTGAACGATGTGGTGTGCGGTTAGGAACATTTTTTCTCGCCTAAACAAAAAAAAAGGTATTGCACATGGTGGCAGACGAGCCTGGGCCTACCTGATGGTAAGAGGTAGTTGCCGCTCGTAATAAAGTAATATTTTGATCTGTATTTTAGCACTTGACATGCTCAGTTACTTTAAAGACCAAATTATTGTGAAGACATCTGAAAAACAATTTTGAAGTGGAGATTGGGTGTCATCGTTGGTGACTGCGATGGCTTAGCGGTCTAGACCACTTCCCCGGATTGGAAGAGACACAGGTTCAAATCCCTCTCGCAGTAAAGATTTCTTTTTCCACTTTCGCAATATTTTGTTCTTGAAATAGAGTAGGTATTATATATTCAGAATACTACAAAGCGGCTGCTCGTTATTTGATTTTGTAAATACAAAAATTCATCGTAAATTTCATTCTCATTCAAATACAACACCCTGCACTAAGGAATTATCCTTTTGTATCACGGGGGACTTCCCAAACATACAATTTCGCGGACACAAGTATACCCAAACTCAGAACAACAATTTACTGGATCACACAAAGAGTTATCTTGAGTGGGAATTGAGCCCACCACACCCGGCCGGTGGCTAAACCACACCGCTGTCTGTGCAGTCGTTTTTGATTTTGACTTGGGTGACCGCCTGCGCTATCGGCCGGATTACATACATGTGTTATGGAGATAGATAGCCCCGAGTGAATGCCACAATAGCTTACTTGGCAGAGCGCTGAACGGTTTTCAGAAGACAGGGGTTCGAGACAAACCACTGAAGTGATTTTAAATCTATATTTTTTAGCAATTGACATGCTCCGCTAAAGTATAAATTATTTGTGAATGGTCGTAAGACAAATGTGATGAGGAGATTGGGATGATCGAAAGATCAGTAGGATAGCTCAGTGGCTTAGAGCACTTCCCCGGATTGGAAAATACGCGGGTTCGATTCCCGCTCTTACTAAAAATCTCTTTTTCCTTATTCACAACCAATGGAGTGATGTCTTCCAGTTATAGTGGTCCGCCAATCCAGGCGGAGAGATGGGACAATGCGGGTTTATTTAGTAGGTGAGGGCCCACACTACTCTGTTCGTTGCCCCGAACCACGGGGTGTGCGTCAGGTACCTTTTTTCCCACCTTAACAAAATAGAAAATTATACGAGGAAATTCAAACCCGCGTCATCTGGATTAGCGCTCCAAACGCTCTACCAAGCCAGCTACCACAGCAGTTGTGCCAGTTGTACCATTTGAGTTCTAGATAATAATCAGCATACCGACAATATAATATCGGAACTTACAATCTGTCACATTTGTTTGTAATCGATGATCATACCGAATAATTTATATTACAGTAGTACATTGTTGACTTAATCGATTTCCTATCGATCTTGTGAAACTTAGAAACGTGATTATTTATACACGGTTCGTTTAGTTTTTTCTTAGAATTTGTTTGAGCTAATTAGGGTAAACTATAGTATTGCTGGCCCCTCCTTAGTCATTGGCACTTTGGATTTTAAATGCAAATATTAAGAACTGGTATAATAAAAAACATCTGTTCTACTTTTTTTCATAATCTGCAATACCACCACCACCACCACCACCATTGCTTGCAGAAAAAAGTAGGTTTTATAATATTATAGCTGGCAGCACTGAAGAAAATAAATATATACCGGCGCCATGCAGAACTGTTAAAACATCACTTTCTAATAAGGATCATCAGTTAATGACTGTAACACAGATTATTTATTATTATGCTTAGTTTTTAGTTAAATAATGGCAACAAGTGCTTTATTTGACCAATTTTCTGATATAATGTTACTTTATTAGGTGCCAATGACTGATTTCTATGTGTTATATCAGTAACTGTACTTATGGTGCCAATGACTGTAATTTCAAATATATTTTGTATTTTTATGTTTTTCTATTAAAAATCTTTAATTAGATTGATTAATGCAGTTTCATTTGAAAATATCCATAACAGAGAACCATTTATCAATGTTTGCTGACTTTTTAAACAACTATCAATTTAAAAAATAAATATATGCTTAGAGTGCCGATCATTATACAGTTTACCCTACTATCCACATTTTACGTTATAAAATAAATTTACGGGAAAAAGTTTTCCCTACCGCTTGTTGCTTCTTTGAGTGCTGTGGCCGTCGTCACCACATCCTTCCTGTATAACGGGTGTATATGACTTCATACCGATAATTCCGGGCAAAGATGTCACCAAATAATTGTAATAATATGCTCCATACCATTTTCGTCGAAATCTACGGTTTACAAAGTTAGCATTTTTTTAGCCGCCATCGAATCATGACAAAGACAAGTAAAACATGACAAAGGTTTTAATCCATTGTAGTAAATCGGTGATTAATGGGTTTATTACGTAAAATCTAATTTAGGTAGAACAATATAAAGATTTTATCTCGCATTCAATTAAAAAAAAAAAAAAAAATAATTGCAATTTTCATGAAAAGACCGATGCAAATTGAGTACTAAACCTATGGTAACATTTTAGATCAAATTATAATTTGTGAATAAGGAAAAAGAGTATTTTAGTACACGCGGGAATCGAACCTGCGTCCCTTCCTATCCGGGGAAGTGCTCTAATCCACTGAGCTACAGTACTATCTTTTAGACATACCCAATCTCCTTATCACATTTGTCTTAACGACCAACGCCCTCTATCGGAACGCATTTACTTATCATGCGTCCGACTTATGGACGTCCAGTAGCCGCAGCTCCCGCCTGACCGCACGCTGCGTGATGCGGATTTCAGGCAGTGAGCTTTCACACCGTGTGATGGTAGGTGGTGCGGCCGTTCCGGCGTCCAAAGTTGAATTGGAGGCAAAGAGTTGGCCCAGTAGGTCGGCTTTCTCCTTTGCGCTTTGGGCCATATTGCCATCCTGTATCTGCAGTGGAGGAAGATTAGACTGACAGAAGTTGACCTGTGCTGCCTTGGAAAGCGACCAGAAAGCACGACTACCAGTGGGGTTTCTCTCAAGCCGCTCACCAACTCTGGCAACGTGTTCTGCCTTGGCTTCGGCAATGGCCCTCTTGTTGGACCTGGAAGCAGCATTAAATTTTCACTTCTCTTTGGTGTTCGGATCCCGACTATTCCGGGCCCTTTTCCAGGCCAGGTATACGCACTGTTTCTGGCGTGCAGCCTCCCTACAGGCTTTGTTGAACCAGGGGCGGCTGCGACCGCCGACCGGTATTTTGGTGTTGGGGATGAATTATATCATCCCCATGAGCACCGCTTCCGTAACGCATTCCGCTTCAATTACATTTTAAAATGTTTAAAAAGTAGTAGGCAGAGGTGTATTACACACCCACGGTTTGGCAGCTATGTTTAAGTCCCACGTAATAGGGGGCGAGCCTATTGACGTCTACCGGGCACATTTCCAAACTCCGCGCTGTTACTGAGAATTTTTCTTGTTAGGAAAAAGCTCAATAACATTGCCCGACCCGGGGATCGAACCTGAGACCTCATGATTTGCGACATCAAATAGTAGGTATGAATTTTAATTGCAAAATTAAACTTACTATATTGGGTGCATGTAATGCTTGCCGATAGATGGCGTTGATCGTAAGACAAATGTGATGAGGAAAGTGGGATGATCGAAAGATCAGTAGGATAGCTCAGTGGCTTAGAGCACTTCCCCGGATTGGAAAAGACGCGGGTTCGATTCCCGCTCCTACTAAAAATCTCTTTTTCCTTTTTCACAAATAATTTATACCTATGGTAACAATTATCGGTACGATGTTATTTACATCCTGTATAAAAAAGAAGGCCACTGAAAGAGATTGTTTTGGAACAACAAATACGCTGTACAATAAGTATATAGAAATATAGGTATACGAGTTTCTTCATATAGTCACATGCATACATACCACATATGCACACACTAAGTAGGTACATAGACTTCGTAATAACAAAACAGCACGCCAATTCCAGACTGCTTATTACAGTCTAAAGATGCCGCAATCACAATACTACTGAGGTTATTCTGATCTAAGTTGTAAATTAAAAATCTATGTATGCTCTTTGAAGCACAGACATAATATACATAACCAAATTGTTACTAAAATTTGAATTGGTAGTTTGTGGTAGAATTTTTGAGCACTAAATAAAAACAAAAAAATGTACAATTTAAAGAGGAGTACTTATTTTAATATACTAGCTTAAAATCTCATACATTTTAAGCATAAAATTTAAAGTAGATATTTCAATTGTGTTTCAAAACGAATATTAGGTTTGTTAAAATAAAGAAACCAAAAATTTTGTAAAATCGTATATCTATGAGTAGATAAAACCGTTGAAACAACATATCAGCTTTGGACGTCTACAATCTAAGTCCACCCGTGATCATGAATGCTGTAAAGTATTCGAAACGATGGGATAGTGGAAAATCAAGTGAACGCAATAGATTGCGTAAACGTAGTTTTATTTCAAAAACCAATAAACGGCTAAATGTATTACTTTTAAATTTGGAAATAAAGGTGTCCTATGTTGCGGATGACTAACGCGAACAACGGATACCAAAACGGTACTTTCATTATACTCAAAACTGTCTTGAAACAAATGAGGTCCCAAACGGGTAAATACTACCAATTTCTTTAGTATCCGGTAGGCAGTATCATTTTATACTTCATGGGTGGCAAACAAGCATACGAACCACCTGATGGTAAGCGGTTAGCGCAGCTTGTAGTTCTGAAAACATATGAGGCATCACTCGCGTTTCCATCTCCAAGAGAAGGGGTAGGTGGGGGAGAGGAAGGATAATAAGGAGAGGATAGGGAGGGGGTGTGAGTATCCGGCGTTGTCACTCACCATAAGAAACACAACAGCAGTGTCACGCTAATCTTCTGTAAAAAAGTGGTAATTCCTCAGGCCCATATCTTTTGTTAGGCACATTTTTTCCCACCTAAACAAAAAAAAAAGAAAGGCCCATTTCTTTTGCTGTCATGGCTAAAATACACTTATGTATACATACATCAATCAGAACCAATTAGAATAGTTTTTGACGTTATCATACTCATATAATACCAGTTCTATAAATTATTCATTCACAGTTCTATGATTAATACCAATTTTGTTCGTTATAAATCAAAATGGCCGCCGGCTATTCATACTTGGAACTGCGAGCGTTGAATTGATTTTTTCACGCAGTATTTTTATTTATCGTTTAGAGTTTATTTTGATTCATAACGATATTGTGTATTACTGTATGATATAGCTACTGTTTTTTAATAACTTTAAATCAATTACCTACATAGTGAAAATGAATTAGGTATGGTTAAATACTTTTTTTTTAGTGAAGGCGGGAAATAATGTTCCTTGCCGCTTCGTTCGGGACAACGAACAGGATAGTGTGGAGCCGTCATCCACTAAATA